>CM064880.1:20886597-20974209 GCA_003313485.2 Penstemon barbatus
AAGGTTTTAAAGTTAAAAATTTGAAAAAGTTTAGAGGTCTATTCACCCCCCCCCCCCTCTAGACCTCATCTGACCACTTGGGACCAACAAGTGGTATAAGAGCAGATGGTTCATTAGAATCAGCTGCCTGATCAACGAGCTTGATCCAAGTGTTTTTCAAAGGTTTTCAAAACTTTTCAAAAGAGCATCTTTTTGAAAAATCAAAACTTTTTGAAAAATGGATTGTATCAGCCATGTTCCCCACATTGCTGGTATGTCATTCGAAGACTGGAAAATCAGAATGGAGATTTTCCTGGCTGCTTATAATGATAACATGTACACATGTATCATCAAAGGTCCATTCAAATTCACCAAGACTATAATAGTTGACGAAGCTGAACTAGTGGTGGAAAAAGATCTGACAGAGATGACAGCCGAAGAAATAAAGCTGTTCAATCTGGACAAAGTTGGCCGTTTCATCATGACCAAAGCCCTGGACAATGATCGGTTTGATAAAGTCAAACATTGCAAAACTGCAAAGGAGATGTGGGACTAATTCAGAGATATGAGCGAAGGAAACGACGCCATTAAGGAGCATCAACTAAGTGTTGCTCTTGAAAAGTTGGACAACTTCAAAATGAAATCTGGAGAGACCATTGATCAGATGGATACCAGGTTCACCAGAACATTGAATGAGGTTCTAAAGCTGGGAAAGACCTTCACTGACAAGGAGATCCCAAGTTCAACATGAAGGTGACAGCCATGGAAGAATCAAGAGATCTGGGGAAGATTTCTCTTACAGAGCTGTTCTCCGTACTCAAGGCGTATGAGTATAAACTGCCAAGAATGGGTGTTGAAGAAACCTCAACTTCAAGTCCCACAGCTACACTGGTTGCTGCTGAAAATCCAAGAAGGCCAGCTCACAAAAGCAAAGATGTGGACTCATCTGATGAAGCCTCACTACTCAACAAAAATGAGTACACTGCTGGAGACGTTGCATTGCTGATGAACAACTTTAAAAAGTTCTACAGACGAAAAATGAAGAACAAATATAACAATGCTTCTACTTCTAACCCTACGTCTTCTTCTCAGGATAAGGATTCCTATAAATCCAAAATGATGTGCTATAATTGCAGGAAACTGGGTCATTTCATCCGAGACTGCCCATATCCTAAAGCTGAGAAGTACACGGAAGAAGAAAAGAGAATCAGAAAAGAAAGAAAGCATCAGAAAGGAAAGGCGATGGTAGCAGAAGCGGAAAAGCCAGCTACTGTCTACTCATCTGATTCAGATTCAGACACTTCTGATGAAGAGTCTTCTGATGAAGAGAGTCATGCTCTTCTCTGCCTGATGGCTAAGGAATCTGATGACTTTGAGGATGAGGTAACTCCTCTTGAAAATGAACTATTTAGTTCATTTGAACAAATGATGCTTAACAATACTACTATTGCTGAAGCATTTAAAAAGCTTAAGGAAGAGATGATATTGCTAAAAGAGCAAAACAATTCACTGAAACTCTCAGCTGAAAAGCCAAGAGAATCAGCTGAATATAAACAGCTTGAGCAAGAACATGAATCTCTGAAAGCTGAATGTGAAGCCTATAAGGGTAAAATCATTGAGCTTGAGAAAGTCATTGAGTCTCATGAGAAGTCATCTGTTGCATCCACTCATATGTCTAGTAAACAGAAGACACATTTAGATCAGGACAAGTTAGAACTGAATCGTACTGAAAAAGTTATATCAGCTGACAATAGTAAGGTCATACTGTATGTTCAGACTACTAAACCTGCTTCACCTGAGAAAGTATTAAAGTAGACGAAATCTCATAAGGCTAAAAAGAGCAAAGAGCCTAGTATAGGAAAACAGACTAGTAAGCCTAAACAGAAGAGTCCTAGGAAGTCCTTTGATAAGGCTAAAACTAATCAGACAAATGATAAAACTAAGTCGTCTGTTAATGAGCAAGCATCTAGTAAACCAAAGAAGCATAAGAACAAGAAAAATCAAAATGCTTGGTATGGAAATGAGTCTTATTATGTGCAACCTGCTGCATATCATCCTATGTATCATGCACCTCAATTTCCAACTTACTATGCACCTTACCCTGCTCATCCAATGCATGCATATCCTCCATATCATGCATCTCACTCTGCATTTGAACATTATCCTTATCATGCTGATCATCAACAATATGATAAATCTGATAAACATGGTAAAGGCAAAGCTGTTCACACTCCTGTTGAAACTCAGAAACCTAAGAAGCTTAAGACTTCATCATCTTGGGTTGTCAAAGGTGGAACTAATCCTTCAGGACCCTCTCAATAAGGGTACCTAAAACAATTTTATTTTGTTTTGTAGGTTAGGATTAGGAGTAGGAGTAAAGTATAGAAAATCTGGTACTTGGACAGTGGCTGTTCAAGACACATGTGTGGAAGCATACATGAGCTGACTGATGCAGTTGATGTGGATGGTCCAAAGGTTACTTTTGGGGACAGCAAAGAAGGCAAGATTAAAGCTAAAGGAAAACTGATAAGAGGAAACATAGAGATATCTGACGTCTCGTATGTTAAAGGCCTCAAATATAATCTGCTGAGCATAAGTCAATTTTGTGACAAAGGATATTCAGTCATCTTCTCAACAGATAAGTGCTATGTTGAACAGATTGGTACAAAGAAGGTAATTTTATCTGGAAGACGACAAGGAAATATCTACATAGTCGACTGGAACTCTGCCGACAAGAATTCAAACGTCTGTTTGGTGGCATCAACACCAAGTGAAGAATTCAAACGTCTGTTTGGTGGCATCAACACCAAGTGAAGTTAGTTGGCTGTGGCACAAAAGAATGAATCATTTAAACTTCAAGACCGTCAACAGATTAATAAAGAATGATTTGGTAGAAGGGATTCCTAAAACAGTCATGAGCAAAGATAAGCTCTGTGACGCCTGTCAAAAGGGTAAACAAATCAAGTTATCGTTCAAAAGCAAGAAGCATCAATCTTCTGGAAGAATATTGGAGCTGCTACTTATGAACTTATTTGGACCCATTGATCCTATCAGCAATGGTGGAAAGAAATACTGCCTAGCTGTTGTGGATGATTTTTCAAGATATACTTGGGTGATATTCATGAAGAAGAAAAGTGAAACCAAGGAACATCTTACTAATCTGATGGAACTGATCCAGAATGAGAAAAACATAAAGATATTGAAGATCAGATCAGATAGAGGGACAGAGTTTACAAACTCCACTGTTGAAGAGTATTGTAATATCAAAGGAATACATCATGAGTATTTGATAACTCTGTGAAAACAGTGTTATCAAGTCAATTTCCTTAACTCATTCGATTACTTTTATTAGAGTTTTGGTAGAATCTTAGGCAATTTTAGTTAGTTTTGTGTTTTGTCGCTCGAGTCATTGGTTTATTTGTTTTGTGCATGAATTGAGATATTTCTTATATATTGTGTTCATGTTTGTAGGATTAAGCTATTTTGGATCTAAAGACATGATTGGAAGTGAAGAACAACAAATTAAAGATTAAATGAAGTCAACTAGTGCAAGAACGAAGAAGGAAAATGTTGTTAGAAATGTTGTTATGCATTACGAGGACCATAACTCATTCAAGGAAGCTCCAATGAAGTTGAATTTCGACTATGATGTAGAGGAATGAGTTAACTACACCACAGATTTTACGGATCTTGATGTTGAGTTCGGAGCAGAAAGTTATGACACTTGCAAAACTGTCGCGCAAATCTGTCGCGATTTTCAGCGGGCTTTTAAGGGAATTCTTGGGCCCAAAGTCTCCTACTTGGACTCCACTTGGTAGATCTATTTAAGGACTTCTAGGTCACGAAATTACACATCTTTGATCAGCTCAAAACATAATTCTCTCATAGAATACACCTACAACATCAAAGATCTACTCGGAGAAAGATTGAAGAAGAAAAGAGAGAAGTCCTGAAGATCATCCAAGCAAGAAGAACGCAATATTGAAGATCTTTATCTCAGATTCATCGTTTTGTTTATGAAACCACATGAACTCAGATTTGTTTTCCTTTATTATTTTCTTCTTATGTTTATCATTAATTAATTATTTAGGATCTAGGGTTTTTATGAAACTATGTTACTTTGATTATTTTTATTGGATTATTCGTAGTTAGGGGCAATTCTTGTGTTTGATTTAATTTCGTTCTCTATGCTTGCAACTTGACTGATCACCTAGTTGTTAGATTTAATATTCTTTTTGAACTTGGAAAAGGGAGATTAGGATTAGATAGGAAATTGAATAGTAAACGACTCTTAATATAGGAATATACTTAAGGCGTTTATACCCGTTACATGAGGTTCGTGTTTAATGCTTTGTGTTATTTATGATCACCTAGGAATATGATCGATTTGTATAATACATTAGGTTCTTATATAATTCGGAAGATACGTAGGAATATACTTGAATCCTCAGGTAGCACTCTTGTCACCACAATAACTACGAAAATCTCAATTGGGCAATCGATAGATAACATAGTGGATTATGACCCTAGGTTTCTCTTCTCATTATTTGAACTCAATCAAAGTACTTAGATTAGTTAACTAGTTTAGTTAATTTAGTTTAATTGAACCTAAAACTATATTTGAATTTGGAACCATATTAAAAGTAAATTAGGAATTGAATTGGTAGATATTAGTCAAGTCCCTGTGGAGACGATACTCTTATACTTACTCTTTATTACTTGTTCGATACGTGCACTTGCGTTTATTTGCGTGTGTAAAATCCGCAACAAGTTTTTGGCGCCGTTGCCGGGGACTTGCAACATTTATTTGCCAATTTTTATTTTTGATTTTTCTTTTGTTTGGTTCCTAGTTAGTTATTCTTTTTCTCATTCTCTTCATTTGGTGTGAATCATAGCAGTTATCATTGGCTTAATGAAGGAACGACTTGTGTGTATTGTGCAGGTGAACACTCGTACGATCGTTGCCCACTGAATTCAAATTCATGGTTATACGTGGATCAATTTCAGGATAGTCAGTATGGTCAGAATCTTCACCCCAACAACTACAATTCAGGGTGGGGGACTAACCCAAATGTTCCATGGAGCGATGATCTGGGGAGTAATCAATACACAAACTTCATGATGACCAACTCGTTCATACCTCCAAGTTATCAAGAGTATTCTCAGCCACCACCAACTGAACCAAGTATTGCATTTATGATAGCATTCACCGATTGTATGGAGGAGATGAAAAAGATCGGATCTGAAATGGAGGCAAGAAATTTAATTATGGGTAAACCTGGAGCTAACTCATTTCAAGCTCAACCAGTGAATATGACACATAACCCAGAGGTTTACTGTATCATTTGTGAAGGAGAGCATCCGTATGAAAATTGTCCTTCAAATTCAGAGTCAGCATGCTATGAGGGAAACAATCGAAACAACCAAGGTTATAACCCCTATTCTAACAGCTATAATCCTGAGTGGCGAAGCCATCCTAACTCTTCATGGAGCAGTAATCAGCACGCTGGACAGGGATCAAACAATGCCACAACTCAGCAACAGCAAAATCCACCTGGATCTCAAGGTCAACTAAAACAACCACTAGTGGATAACAAACTGTCGCTAGAAGAAACGCTGAAGCAGTTCATAAACCATACAAATGCATCTCTTCGAAACCTAGAAACCCAAATGGCTCAATTAGCTCAAGATAGGCAGCACAGACCTCAAGACTCACTCTTGAATGAAGAGGATAATTCGATGTTATCAGATACTAAGCCGAGCGAGACAAATTCTCTTATTGTTGAGAGTGAAATAGAGCAGCCGCATAGCAATAAATGGACAAGTTTCGATGTTCGTCATAACGAGGAGATCCCGGATGCAGAAGAAAAGATCTTAATCATTCCGGAGGACGAAGACATCAAGGGAGACACCGAACTCGAAAATTCAGTGACGTTGATAGATGTGATGGAGGTAATGGAGATAGATGAGGATACAATTGAGTTTATCATACCTCCAATTTATGAGTCAGAATGCGATGAATCTTATTTTGGTGTGGATGAGATATTAATGAGAGATACGCAAAAAGGAAGGGTTGATGATAAAACGAAGTACAATATGCATACCCATCCTCAAAGCGTGACTTGGATAAGAGTTGGTAAAGATTACAAGAGATTTGAACCTGGGGATAGAGCTTGTCGATTCGATACGAGGTTCAAATTTCTCCCAATTGAGCTTACAAGGGAAATACCAAATTTCGGGACAACAAAGAAAGCAAAAAGGCCCGGACTTATGCTTGATCTGGACGGGACCCTATTCGATTATTGGCCACCTTAAAAGGGACGTATCAAAGTCAATCTAATGACTTAAAACTAAGCGCTTCTTGGGAGGCAACCCAAGCTTTTATTTGTTTTTGTTTTTGCGTTTTTTTGTTTCGTTTTGTTTTAGTTTTAGTGTGATCTGTGGTGTTTTGTCGGGTTTTGCAGGCGTAGCGCGGTGCAAGGTAACGATGAGATGAATATTTCATTGACTGGGGCGTTTTGGAGAAGAAGAATAATCAAGCCATGGCATAATCTGAGTCAGGCCATGACTCAATTTTGACCAAAAAGAGTGCATAAATTCCAGCAGCTTGAGGCCATGGCACAACTTGAATAAGGCCATGGCTCCATTTCAAGTGCAAAAAGGCATAAATTTCCAGAATCGGAAGGCCATGGCTCAAATTGGATCAAGCCATGGCCTAAAAAAAAAAAAAAGGGGGGGGGGAATTTTGAATCGGGCACCCCTTCCACCATTGCTATCTTCTTCCTCAAAACACAAATCCTCCACCGAACCGCCCCACCCAGCCGCGACCACCTCTCTCCCTCAGATCCGTCGCCGCACCCAGCCCCCCTTAAGCCGCGACCGAAACCCAGCCCAACCCAGCCGCCTTCATCTCCCTCTTTTCCGTCGCACATCAGCCACACACAGCCGACCACGCGAACACAACCGCCGACCACCGCGCAGATCTACCCAGCCGCACACAGCCACGACCGAAGTTAACCCACTCCACCGCCGCGCCGCACCTTCTCTCTCTCAGATCTGACCGCAGCAAACCGCGCCCTTCTTCCCCGCGCGAACCCAGCCGCGCGACCTGCTTCTCTTCCTTAGATCTGCCGCCGCACGAACCCCACGCACCCAGCCACGAACACCAGTCGCACCCAGCCCAAACAGCCGTACCCAGCCGCGACCAAGCTGTCCAGACACCCCAAAGCCTTGCCGAAACCCTAACCCCCGCCGTCCCTTGCACAAAACCGCCACTAAACGACACCCTAACGCTGTCGGAGCACCTCGATCTCAGTTGGGCATCTCTCAATGGTCGGTAACAACATTGATTTTTGTCTTTCTTGGTTCGATTCTTGGATTTTGCTTGCGATTGCTACTTCGAGGGTTCGTTTTGCTATTCTTGAATTTTGGTGTGTGATTATTTGCGAATTGTGGAGGAACGGGTTCTTGAACGTAGTGTGGATACTTGGTTGTTGCTAGATTGTGTGGATTGGTTGAACTTGATTATATTTTAGTTTCGGTGGGATAATTGTGGTTTGATAATTTTTGTGGAGTAATTGTTTCGGTGGAGTGCTTGTGTTGCTTACATTATACCAAATGGCACCACGAAGTCGAATGGTCCAAAAGAAACCCCCTGTGAACAAATTAGCGATAGCGACCATATCAACGAAAAAGCTTAGTGGTGCGAGGGATGATTTCGAGATGGGCCCCACCGATATTACTGATGATGCTGAGTCAGGTCTCGAGAATGATGCTTAGGATGGAAAGACATGCAGGAGACCGACAGAAACAGCCTCGTAGGGATGTATTCTTTTCACTATTCTCTGTTATATTTTGTGGTGGTTTTATTACTGTCTACATGTGCATATTCTCGTCTTTCCTGTTTGGTTAATCTGGCATGTTTCAACTCGTGTGTTTATGTCACAGTGAGGACACTGCTTAGTTTAAGTTTGGGGGTGAGGTCGCATTTACTTCGTGCATGCTAGGTCGACTTTGACTAAATTTTTTGCAATTTTATGTCTTTTTGACTATTTTTCCTGCAACATTTTAAGCACGAATACATAATCGAGAATTTAGGATGACGTTAGAGAATTATAGTTAGAATAGAGCTTAAGAAATCCTTTTTTGCCTACCTGATCTCTAGATTCAATGGTTAAAATGCTAAAGGTCTAAGTGATAGTTTTGCCTAAGTTTGGGGGGAAGGATAACTTTAACAAGAACCAAATGAAGCAAATAATTGAAAAACTATAAGTTAAATTCAAAGAAAATAACCTCACTTGTATGAGACCTGAAAAACCTCATCGCTTGAGACTTATGCTTGCACTCCTCTAACTTGACTGCGATAAGATGAACGATATATGGGTGCATCGACTTAACTATTCTCCTATTCTGCACTTCTCTATTTTGACTGCTTCTTTAGAACGAGTTATGAGTGTGAGTGGTGCTAAATATACTTAAGTTATGCTAATTTAATGAAGAAAATGCTAAATGAAAGTTCAAACTTAAAGGATTCCATAACATCGACTGAAAGCTTTTCTAGAACTTAGTAACCTGAGGAAATAGAGAATATGTTTGGCATTTTAGGAATTCATGCAATTAGGCTCAATGATTTCGAAGCTATAGTGATTTAAGTGATTCCGACATTCTCGTTTTATGTATACACATACACACGCAGGAACTACATGATATAATGCATAACGTTTTGAAATTGATGGTTAGTAGTTTGACTTGGGATGCATGATTGTGAATGTTCGTGTCGTTGTTTAAGTTTTTGTCATTACTCGAGGACGAGTAATAGTTTAAGTTTGGGGGTGTGATAACTCTGTGAAAACAGTGTTATCAAGTCTATTTCCTTAACTCATTTGATTACTTTTATTAGAGTTTTGGTAGAATCTTAGGCAATTTTAGTTAGTTTTGTGTTTTGTCGCTCGAGTCAGTGGTTTATTTGTTTTGTGCATGAATTGAGATATTTCTTATATATTGTGTTCATGTTTGTAGGACTAAGCTATTTTGGATCTAAAGACATGATTGGAAGTGAAGAACAACAAATTAAAGATCAAATGAAGTCAACTAGTGCAAGAACGAAGAAGGAAAATGCTGTTAGAAATGTTGTTATGCACTACGAGGACCATAAATCATTCAAGGAAGCTCCAATGAAGTTGAATTTCGACTATGATGTAGAGGAATGAGTTAGCTACACCACAGATTTTACGGATCTTGATTTGGAGTTCGGAGCAGAAAGTTATGACACTTGCAAAACTGTCGCGCAAATCTGTCGCGATTTTCAACGGGCTTTTAAGGGAATTCTTGGGCCCAAAGTCTCCTACTTGGACTCAACTTGGTAGATCTATTTAAGGACTTCTAGGTCACGAAATTACACATCTTTGATCAGCTCAAAACATAATTCTCTCATAGAATACACCTACAACATCAAAGATCTACTCGGAGAAAGATTGAAGAAGAAAAGAGAGAAGTCCTGAAGATCATCCAAGCAAGAAGAACGCAATATTGAAGATCTTTATCTCAGATTCATCGTTTTGTTTATAAAACCACATGAACTCAGATTTGTTTTCCTTTATTATTTTCTTCTTATGTTTATCATGAATTAATTCTTTAGGATCTAGGGTTTTTATGAAACTATGTTACTTTGATTATTTTTATTGGATTATTCGTAGTTAGGGGCAATTCTTGTGTTTGATTTAATTTCGTTCTCTATGCTTGCAACTTGACTGATCATCTAGTTGTTAGATTTAATATTCTTTTTGAACTTGGAAAAGGGAGATTAGGATTAGATAGGAAATTGAATAGTAAACGACTCTTAATATAGGAATATACTTAAGGCGTTTATACCCGTTACATGAGCTTCGTGTTTAATGCTTTGTGTTATTTATGAATCACCTAGGAATAGTATCGATTTGTATAATACATTAGGTTCTTATGTAATTCGGAAGATACGTGGAATATACTTGAATCCTCAGGTAGCACTCTTGTCACCACAATAACTACGAAAATCTCAATTGGGCAATCGATAGATAACATAGTGGATTATTACCCTAGGTTTCTCTTCTCATTATTTGAACTCAATCCAAGTGCTTAGATTAGTTAACTAGTTTAGTTAATTTAGTTTAATTGAACCTAAAACTATATTTGAATTTGGAACCATATTAAAAGTAAATTAGGAATTGGAATTGGTAGAGATTAGTCAAGTCCCTGTGGAGACGATACTCTTATACTTACTCTTTCTTACTTGTTCGATACGTGCACTTGCGTTTATTTGCGTGTGTAAAATCCGCAACAGTATTCAGCTGCTAGAACCCCTCAACAGAATGGTGTTGCTGAAAGGAGAAACAGAACACTAAAGGAAGCTGTCAGAACCATGATAGCTGAAGCTAAGCTGCCACAAAGATTTTGGGCAGAAGCAACAAACACAGCATGTTTTACCCAAAACAGATGCATGATCAACAAGTACCAAAACAAGACTCCATATGAAGTTTGGAACAACAGGAATACAAACATTCATTACTTTAAGATATTTGGTTGTAAATGCTATGTTTTAAATAATGGTAAAAATCACCTTACTGCATTTGCAAAAAAGGCTGATGAAGTTGTTTTTGTAGGATACTCTACTGTTAGTAAAGCTTACAGAGTCTTTAATAAAAGAACATTACTAATAGAAGAATCCATTCATGTAGTATTTGATGAACCAAGTCAATCTTCTGAAAAGAATCAAAGTGTTAATCAAGATCTGTCTACTGATTTACAGAAGTTGAATATTGGAAAGAATGAAGAATATGTTCCCATCATACTACCTGATCTCAACCCAGCTGATAACTCAAGTGTTGTTCAAAATCACAGTGCTGATTGTCTAACAGACGAGTTGCAAACATCTGATAGACCAGAGACTGTTCAACAGTCAAGAGAAGTTCAACAGACTACTACTGGAACTCCAACAGTAGTGTTGCAAGATCAAAACAAAGGACGACATTATGATTTGCAACCTGATCTTAGATGGCTCAAGAATCACCCACCAGAGTTGGTGATTGGTGATCCTTTGGATAAAGTAAAGACAAGAAGAGCTGCTGCAAGTGAAGCAATGTTTGTCAGCTTTCTGTCTCAAGTTGAGCCTAAACAAATTGAAGAAGCTCTTAGTGATTCAAACTGGATTGAAGCTATGCAAGAAGAGCTAAATCAATTTGAAAGGAATGAAGTCTGGTACTTAGTTCCTAGACCAAGTCATCAAAGAGTCATTGGCACTAAATGGGTATTCAGGAATAAGATGAATGAAGATGGTGAAGTCACCAGAAACAAAACAAGATTAGTGGTCAAGGGTTACTGCCAAGAAGAAGGCATTGACTTCGATGAAACGTTTGCACCAGTGGCAAGACTAGAGGCAATCAGACTCTTTCTTGCTTATGCTGCTCACAAGAATTTCACAGTCTATCAGATGGATGTGAAATCAGCTTTTCTCAATGGAGAATTGCAAGAAGAAGTTTACGTTGAACAACCTCCTGGATTTGAAGTTTATCAAGAAGAAGACAAGGTGTATCGTCTGAAGAAAGCCCTATATGGACTAAAACAGGCTCCAAGAGCATGGTATGATACTTTATCTGATTTTCTTTTAATTAAAGGATTTCGCAAAGGTAAAGTTGATAAGACCCTGTTCACTATTGAATGGGAAGAACATATTTTGCTTGTGCAAATTTATGTGGACGATATTATTTTTGGTTCAACTAACCAACAGATGTGTGATAAGTTCTCAAAGCTGATGCATAACAAGTTTGAAATGTGCATGATGGGAGAACTTAATTATTTTCTTGGTTTGCAAGTTAGACAGTTGCCTTATGGAATTTTCATCAGCCAAGGAAAATACACAAAGGATCTGTTCAAGAAATTTGGTATGGAAACTAGCTCTACTGCTACTATTCCTATGTCTACAAGTCTTCGTTTGGATAAAGATGAAGATGGCAAATCAGTATACATTACCAAATACAGAGGTACTATTGGGTCACTGCTATATCTAACAGCAAGCAGACCTGATATCATGTACTCTGTTGGGGTCTGTGCAAGATTCCAATCAAATCCCAAGGAATCTCATCTCTTAGCTGCCAAGAGAATACTAAAATATATTAAAGGAACTCAAGAATTGGGATTGTGGTACCCTAGGGAATCTGGATTTGAACTTATTGGATATTCAGATTCTGACCTTGCTGGCTGCAAGATTGATAGAAAAAGCACAACAGGTGCTTGTCAATTCTTAGGTAGTCATCTGATCTCATGGATGAGTAAGAAATAGACTTCAGTATCCATATCAACTGCTGAAGCTGAATACATAGCTGCCGGAGCTTGTTGTGCACAAATCTTATGGTTGAAGCATCAACGGGAAGACTAAAATATCAAAATCAGTGGAATACCAATCTACTGTGACAATACAAGTGCAATCAGCCTTACTCAGAATACTACAAGTCATTCAAGGACTAAGAACATTGAGATCAAACATCACTTTATTAGAGATCATAATGTCATGATAGAATATGTGTTTACTGAAAATCAAATTGATGACATCTTCACAAAACCTCTAAGTGAAACAAGGTTTTCAACTCTAAGAGCTGAATTGGGTTTATTAAAATTGGATGCATAAGCTGAGGGGGAACTCATCAGAAAACTAGAGTTCAACAGCTTACTCATTTTCTTTTCCTCAAGGATTAACTTTCAACAGACTAGTTAACTTATGAATTCTTAAAGTCAGGGGGAACGTGTAAGACTAGCGGTACTTCTGATTAAAAGATGAAATTTGTTGATGACAGTTAGTTGAAGTTATGTTTTCAACAGAAGATTAAAGTTTTGAAGATTGAAGATTTACTATCTTGCTGGATTGACAAACAGCTGAGGAAGGTCATCAGTTATTGGCTTTCACTGATAACAGCTATGTCATCAGGACATTAGTCCATCAGATAAGTATTTATTTTACTAATCTGATTACTTGTGTAAAAGCTTACTGTTTAAAACGTTTTATTTCAAAACATGCTTTTACAAGTAACAGAAGGGCGGTACATATTCCCGCTCCTCATTTAATGCGATTTGAATTTGAAAGGTCGTAACTGACGCCGCACGATCAGCACTGACAAGAAACGGATCTAACGGTTAGATGGTATCACGGAAACCAAGATACCCTAACTCTATAAATCCAGATCTGATCAGCCGTGTAGTTCTTTACGCACCCTAAAATTTCAAAAGCAATTGTGAGAAAATACTTGCAATCTTTCTGCAAAAATTCTTCCTGTTTTCCGTAATTTCTACAGAGTTGCAATGGCTGCTCAAGGTATGTTTCTTGTGTATGAATTTTACTACCAAACTGGTACGAATTTGATGAAGGAACTTCTGGAAAAGTTCAAATCTGCCTCCTTGGTGAACTTTATGGAGTACAACGAAGGTTTAATCTGGACCGATCAAGTTCTAGAGTACTACAAGACTGCAACCGTCGACTACAACTCTCTAGAAATCAAGGCAACCGTTGGTGGAAAATCTGTCATTATCACTCCTGCTGTTCTTCACGAGACCTTCGGTCTTCCCAACAGAGGACGGCATGACGTCACTGCACTGACAGAGGACAAACACCAACAATTTTGGGCGATCTGCGCCAAGGAAGGAGAAGTGTTGTCTGGCAACATAATGAAGAAACAGTTAAAGGACGAATATCAGCGGATGACTGATATGGTGTCAAAGTTGATTGAAAATTGTACTTTCTCGCTGGATGCTGTTACTATGAAGAGGTTCAGCATCATGGCTGCCATCTATTATGGACTAGAAGTCAACTGGTCCATCATAATTTGGTACATCTTGGCTGACTTTCATGAGGTAAAGAAAGGAAAAGGCCCTCACACCAATCACAGGATCACGCTCAGTTACCTACTGTTCAAACTGGGGTGTCCTATGCTGAATGGTAAGGAGATCCACAAGTCTAAGGCAATGTCCAAATACTTGCCTGTTATGAAGAGGAAGGCTGGTGAGCCTGAAGAGGATGAAGATGAGGAACCAAAGGAGGTTCCTGCCAAGAGGCAAATAATACTAGTCAAAACAGCTGACTTAGCTGTTGAGACTAAGAAGAAGAAGGTTGTTGATCAACCAAAGGAGAAGGTTTCCAAGAAAGTGAAGACTGTGGCTGACGTTGCTGTTGATCAAATCATAAGTCAGACCACTGCAAATGTAAGGGGAATGTCTCCTGCATCACCTTCCAGGACTCCTTCTGTTGAAATGCCTGCTGAGAATGTCTCTCACAGGACAAGGAGCCATCAAAGGGACACTGCTGCTTCAAGACCCATTCAGGGTTTATCAAAGAAGTCAGCAAAGAAGCAAATAACCTTTGAAGAGCCTGCTAACTTGGCAAATGTAGTAAGGCAAACTCTTCAAACTGCTGAAAGACCCGTTGAAGCTGTTGGAGCTTCTGTTGCTGACAAAGCTGATGCGCAACAGTTGACTCAAGGTGCACCAACAGTTGAGGCTACCCAACCTCATGATGATCCAGACGTTATGATCATCAATCCTATAGCTGCAGCTCCCATTTCTTCTGCTGGTCCAGCCCCTGCCCAAGCTGATAAAGGAAAGAAGAAAATTGTGCTTAAGAGAAAGAAAATCTCTAAAGCTGATAAGAAAGCAAGGGAAGAAGCTGAACAGAGAAAGCAAGATGAGATGGAGGAAAAGAAGGCCCTTGAACTAAGCAAGGCTCAGGCTGCTAAGGATGAAGCCAGAAGGAAGACGTCTGAAGCAGAGAGAAAAGCTGCTGAGGAAGCTGAACTGGCAATGGTTTTAGAGATGAGCAAGACTGATGCCTATGGACCTGTCCATAGAGGTGGCATTAAAATTGGCGAAGGCAAAGATGAAGACAAGGAGAAAAAGCCAAAAATGCCTGCTGGAGAGGCCAAGCCCAAGGAAAAGTTTGAAGTGAGGAGAGCATTCAACATAGTATATGCTGATAAAGAACTCTTCCGAAGGTTTGAAAAGTCTTTAGCTTATTATGATCAGAAGTTAATGTTAAAGACCCTGTTCACGCAAGAAAAGCCAAGATATATCAGATGGAGAGACAACAGGCTGAACAGGTCCATAACAGAACTTCAGAATCTGAAAGACTTAGCTGCTGAAGAACAATGGGTTCTGAACTGGCTAAAGACAGATTCAATTCAAAAGGCCTTAGACCCTCATCATGTCAGAGATGCTATGCATCACTATGCAAGGGAATTTGCCCTAGCAGAGGCCAAGATGATTGAGAACACCTTACCTGCCAAAAGGAAGAAATCAGAAATTGCTGAAGAAAGGGCACTGAACATTGCCACAATGACTGCCTTAAGGAGATGGGCAGAAAGGGCAAGGTATGAACAAGGCTGTTCAAGTGATTTGCCCCAGCTGCCAAGTATCCAGCACATTATCTTTGGCAAGGAAGTAAAGGAATTCAGTGAAGTGCCCAAGGGAAATAATGCACCTGTCAACCCTTGGATCATTGTTAGGCAAATACGTCAAACTACTTGCTTCAATGATGATGGCACGATCACTAATCAGTTCTATGATGACGTCACTGATGAACACAAAACAGCTGACAAGACCTTAGCCATTGAGTGGAATTCTAAGGCTTCTGAAGATCATCAGGAGACTGAAATGGAAGACGTCCCTGTCCACCAGGAGACTGAAGAAAAGGAAGCTGCTGCTTCTGCTTCATCAGGTGATGAACACTCATCACTGATGGAAGCTTTCCAGATGCTTATGGAGAATTCAGTGAAGGAACTGGAAGAGAAGCATGACCAGCAGCTGATGAAGTTGAAAGAGGAGCTGAAGGTAGAACTTAAAGCAGAGTTGGCAGAGTCCAACAAACTTCAGCTGGAAACTATGCAACAGTCGACTGAAACGATCATCAAGAAAGAAATTGATAGTTTCCCTGTTCCTCAAGACAACTCTTTGCAGTTAGTGCACAACTTAAATGACATGAACAGGAATGTGGAAGATGTGAAGGCTGATGTAAATCATCTTCATGCTCATCTTCATGCTGCCTTACAAAGAGCTGAGCACAAAATAGCTGACTTAACTGCAATCTTCATCAAAGTCAGTGAAGAAGAGAAGTCTATCAATTTTGGCTTGTTGCAGGAACTTCAGAAAGCTGGAGATGTTATTCACGAAGAGCTTTCAACCATGCAAATCAACATTGACTGCTGCAATGATAAAACTGACACCATCAGTACTGACATTCATCACTTAACTGCAAGTCATGATGTAGTTAATCAGAATCTAAAGGCTTTATGTGCGGAGATGAAGATTCCTACAGTTGCTCTCAACCCTGCTGCTGAACCTTCCAATGTCATCAAATCTGATGATGACAAAAAGGGGGAAGATAAAATGGAAGAATCACCTAAGGAAAATGCTGCTGCTGCTGTTGAAGCCAAGAAGACTGATGCTGCTACTGAAATGACCAAGACTGCTGAAGAAGAACTTGGAAAGGTACAAGGTGAAGACAAGTCTGAAGAAGAGACTAAGGACAAAGCCAAAACTGATGAAGTAATGGTTGAATCCAAGGACTCTGCTGCTGATCAATCAGAACCGTTGACCAAGTACAAGAATACAGAATCAGCCAGGAAGGCGATGGAGCTTCTAAAAGAGCAGCAACCTAAAGAAAAGATGGATGCTGCCAAAGAAGTTATCCTTCAAGGTGAAGAAGCTGATGATGATGAAGAAGAAGACGATGAAGAGTCTTCTTATGAATATGAAGAAGTGTTAGAAGGATTTGATGAAGAAGCTGATAGTTAGAATTTTTAAACATCTTTTGTAATCAGTTTACTTTATGTGTTCTTCAGACATCTTATCTGAAAACTTGTACTTGTAATATTTGCATTATCTATAAAAGTCAAGTTTTTCCAACATATTATTTTCTATCTCAGAAAATTTTTTAGGATTACAATCTTTAGCATAGGTTCTAACAGGTACTTAGCTGAAGTTTGGGCATCATCAAAAAGGGGGAAATTGTTGGATAAGGATGAAGATGAATAACACTGAAGACAATTTTATAAGGGAGGTTTTGATGCATTCCAAAACTTCAAAATTGGCTAAGTATGGATTAACTTAGCTAATGATCCCTTATGAAGATTTTTGACTAAGTAAAGAAGACATCAGAAGAGTCAAAATCAAGGTCCAAAGACTTGTGATCTGCTGAAGGAAAGATATCAGACTGATGAAGATCAGCCGACTCAAATCAGATTTGTTCAAGTTTGAGATCAGCTTAGTTCGCCATCAGACTTGCACTTTCGTTAGCCAAGTGGAAAGGATCATATAGTCTTCCCAACGGTAATAAATGCCCCTGGGAGTAATAAATGCTGAAGTACAAGGTTATTAAAGACAAATGATTGAAGAAATGCTTCGCATCAGCTGGGTGCATTTAATGCTGCCTGCAGAATAGTACTGTTGACAGTACGGACAGACTGCAAAAGAGCCGTTCGCGGAAATTAAGGACCAATACTCGAGGAATTTGAATCTTGTTTATCTTCAACGGACACTTTTCAAATCTCAAGTATAAATAGCTGAAAGAGACGAAGAGAAAAAGGTGAACAACACAGTTTCTGAGAGAATTTTCGAAGCAGAACTCTTTAAGTCTCAAGAACAGCTCACTCATCAGCTTAGTCATTTGTTGACGAAAAGCGAAGTTGAAGAACAAAGCTAAACACATCTTCTGAGTGAATTTGTAAAACAGAGTGTTGTGAGAAGTAGATATTCATCTTAGTGAGTGATATTACTTCAGAGAGTAGGATTTCTTTGTGATTTCTTACTGCGCACTTACGGCCTGTTCATTTGTTGTTAGGCGTAAGCAGAGTGTACTGGTTACTTTGTGTTTCTAGTATAACCCAAGATCTTTGTGACTTGGACAAGTGGATTAAAGGATATTTACATCCATATAACCACTATAAAAATTACTTGTGTTTTTATTTGCATTTTTACTTGCATATTTCAAGATTGCATAAAACACTTTACTTAACTGTTTGAAAAGAATTTAAAATGAGTTTATAAAACTGGGGAAACATTTTTCAAACTGCTGAGAATACTTGTGAAAAACACTTTGAAAATCCGCTGCAAGTACTCTAAGTATTAAAACTGATTTTGACCAAAATCAGCTAAGTAACTATCAGTTTAGTGGTCTAGGAAGCTGTTCAAAGATTTGTTCGCGATCAGCCGAGGAACCTACTGTTGATAACAGCTTAGTCTGTTTAAGTTAACAAAAAGGTTTTAAAGTTAAAAATTTGAAAAAGTTTAGAGGTCTATTCACCCCCCCCCCCCCTCTAGACCTCATCTGACCACTTGGGACCAACAATAAGATCTCATAGATATATGGAAATAATAATTCGGGCTTGGCGGTAAGGTAATCTATGAGAACTTGAAAAACATTTACAAGAATGAACGAAATTATATAAACTGGACATGTACATCAATATAAAAAGAAAGGGAATCTGTTATTAGAAATTGGGTAAATCCACTCCAATATTGAGATTAAAAAAAATAAAAGAACTTAATAAAATTCTAATTCAAATCTTACTTGTTGAAATAGAAAATGAGATTGCTAGTTATTTAAAAAAAAGAAAAAGTGTTTATTTAATTTTGAGAGAAATGCATTTTTTATACCAAATCTTTACCTATTTTAGACATTTGGTACCAGACTTTAAAAATCACGTTTAATACCAAAATAGAAAGACTTTTTACAAATATTCTTTCCCCATCAATTTTTTAGGGCAAAATTTTGTGTTCTTAAGTTTTAGTTAAGTTTTAGCAAAATTTTGACAAGAGCTTTATAATGGTATAAGTTTTAGTTAATGAAATGCACTAAGTTATTCATAGAAAACTAATAAAGTTTCGGGATATTAATCAAATTAAATCATATCTTATAATTTACAAGAAATCGTGTCACAATAATGTTAAGATATTATATGGGGCACATAAGCATTCTATGGTAAAAATTTTGGAGCATACTTTCAAGCATACCAAAAAGTGTTATATCTCATAAATTTGTAGATGGTGATTTTTGGTATGCTTAAAATCATGCTCCAAATTTTTTGCCATAGCATGCTTATGTTATGTGCTGTTGGTCCCAAGTGGTCAGATGAGGTCTAGGGGGGGGGGTGAATAGACCTCTGAAAATTTTTAGACTTAAAAACTTTTCAGTCGTCTGTCAGCAGACTAAGCTGATGAAGAACAGTAAGATGACTACGATGATCAAGAACAAGTCTAGAACAGCAAAGTGACCACTCTTCTTATAAATACTTAGCTGTTTTTCAACAGAGTAGTTTTCTCAAGAGTTTACTTGCAGCGGATGTTTAAAAGTGTTTTTCACAAGTAGACTAAGTCCTTAAAAAGATTTTATCCCCAGTTTTAAAACTCCTTTTAAAATCTCTTAATCAATTCAAAGTGTTTGCTTATGCAGTTTGAAATATGCAAGAAAAATTTAAATGCAAATCAACACAAAGAATTTTTATAGTGGTTATATGGATAAAAATCCTTTAGTCCACTCTTCCAGATCACTTAGATTCTGGGTTATACTATAATCACACAGATTACAATATTTCTCCACTTATACCTAAACAACTAATGAAAAGGCTATAAGCTCGCAATAGAAAATCACTAAGAAATTCTACTCTCTGAAGTTTGATCACTCACAAAGATGGATCACAACTTCGCACAACACTCAGCTATTACAAGATCACTCAGATCGTAATTTTCTGTTTTCTTCAACTGGGTTTCTGTCAACAGATGACTTCCACCAGACGAGTGAGCTGTTCGAGCTTCTTGAGACTTAGATGAATTTCTGCTTCGAATGCGAAATCTCAGATGTTGTTGTGTGTCTCGCTCGTTGAAATCAGCTCCTTTTATACTTGAATTTGAAAATAAGACCGTTGAAGGAAATCAAATCTTCAAATCCATAGCTTAGTCCGAAATCAGAACGGTAACCTGCTACAGTCTTTTTTCTGCTGTACTTTCCTGTAGCTGCATTAAATGCACTCTGCTGATCCGAGAGTTAATTCTAATCATTTGCCATTACTACCCTTCTCTTCCAGCATTTAATACACTTTGTGCATTTATTACCGTTGGACTAATCTCTTATACTCTGCTGATCAAAACGACTCCTCTGATAGATACTCTGCTGATCAAATACTGAACTAATCTGATTTGACTTCGGCTGATGACCTACCCTTCTGTTCGCTGTTTCAGCATGAGATCACTAGTCTTCTGGGCTTGAACTTTGAACTCTTCTGATGTCTTCTTTTACTTGTTCAAAATTCTTCTAAGGGAACTAAGCTTCCATACTTAGCTGATTATGATGTTTTGGAAATCATCAAAACCTTCCCTTAATTACTTGTCTTCTTTGCACTTTATCTTCATTTTCATCCAACATGTGCTCTATATAATTCTTGCAGACTATGATATATGATTTAATTTTGTTTCATATCTCGAAATTTTGTTAATTTTTTGCGGATTATTTATTGCTTTTCATGAACTGAAACTTGTATTATTATAAAACTCTCGTCAAGAGCTTTCCAACCATATAAAGAATACAAAATTTGGCCCTAAAAAATTGCCGGAGAAAGAAAATGTGAAAAAAGTTCTTCAATTTTGGTATTAAATGTGTCTTTTTTAAAGTAAAGTACCAAATGTCAAATAAAGGTAAAAGGTTTGTATAAAAAATGCATTTCCCTCATTTTTTAATTTCTATTTTTTTTTAAATGTATTTAACGGACATGTGTGTGGCACGTTTTCTTTTCCATCCATGATTTAATAGCCAAACTTAAATTGAAAAGGTTGGTCAATTTTGGTATCAAATGTGTCATTTTGAAGAGTATGATATAAAATGTATAAAGGTACTAAAAATTTGATATGAAAAATGCAATTTCCTCACTTAATTTTCGGTCCACAATTTTTTTTTTCTTTTATTTTCTTTGCAGAAGAAACAATTTTCTCACTTAATAAATTAAAGTTCATCAAGAACAAGATTACATTTTACAAATATGTCCTGCTTCAAGGACTTGTTATACGAAGAGAGCTTTCCTATAAAAAGTTTACAACAGTATACTTGTTTACATGCCTATTATTATTCGGGTTATTTGCACCTACATCCCCTGAACTAGTGCTATTTCGCATTTACAATCAAAAATTTTTATTTTTTGGCAGTCACACCCTTTATGTTAATTAGTTGTCATTGAAAACATAACTAAGTTTGGCCCAGCGATTGCATAATTGCTTTTACAATAATTGATTATAGTATAATTACTTTTGAGATAATTGCTTTTATTATAATTGATTTAGCGTTTGGTTCTAATTTTACATAATTGATTATAGAAATGTAGTCTTTTATCTAATTTACAAAATTATCCTTATGTATATTTGAAGATTGTTATATTTTTTAACTATTATAAAGCACAATCGTATTAGTGTTAAAAAAAACTAATGGTTACTGTTTTTTCTTTCTTAATTGTAATAAGACATTGATAATAATGAAATAAATTAGTAACCAAAATGTTAACTAATAAATTTTATTTTACCAATCATATTGCGCAAAACTATAACAAATAAAATGATGAATGCAACTACTAAAATGAATCATAAATTAACTTGTAATCAAAAAATAAAAATAAAAAAAACATAAACTAACTTAAGAAAGATCTAATTCGAAAAATGCTAAAAGATCCAAAATCTAAAATGTCGTAAATTTAAAGAAATTAATGTTTAACTATAATTATTTTTTAGATGCAGCAATTTGAGTAGCTAGTTTATTACGAAAAATATCCATATCCTTGTCATCTTGTACTTCTCTTCCATTATTACTATGAACATCACCCGACTCTTGACGATTATCAAGAACATTTTCATTTTCATACTTCTTGAATTTGCGATCTAATCTGGCCTTTTTCCTAATATAATTATGGAGAGCCATTGAAGCGCAAACTATCGCAACTTGAACATCAAAGTTGAAAGAATGCATCTTCTCTAATATTCGCCACCTTGACTTCCAAACCCCAAATGTTCGCTCAATCGTGCCTCTCAATGATGAATGAGCTTGATTAAACATTTCTTGTGTGTTTTTTGGTTGGGTTCCTCTTCGAAAATCGGGTAAATGATATCTCTCTCCTTTGTAAGGTGCAAGATAACCTGTCGTATTTGAATACCCAGCATCAACCAAGTAATATTTTCCTGAAAACATGATTTATAAAATATATTAGCTCATCTATTATAACTAGGTATCTGCTCTATAGTAAAATTAATGCAAGTCTATATTCACGAAGTACCTTTTGGAGGATGCGGAAATTTTAATTCTGGATTTCGAATAGCCTGATGAAATATACGTGAATCATGAGCACTCCCTTCCCATCCCGGCCAAACAAATGTGAAACACATATCGAAGTCACAAACAGCCATAATATTTTGTGTAGCATAACCTTTCCTCCCAATATAAGGAATTTGTTTATTTGTAGGAAGAACCGCCTTGATGTGTGTGCCATCAATTGCACCAATACAATCCTAAGAATTAAAATGTAATAAAAAAAATCAAATATAGCATTACATATCCTATGCAAAAATATAGTAGTTTAGTTATTTACCTTGAAATATGGCCAGTATTTAGGATTTTGGCGAATATGTTGAGGCAATATGTCAAACGACTCTGGTGGCTTGATCATGTCAATTGACATAGCAACTATTGCTTTGATAGTATCATGAAAGTGTCTGCTAATAGTTTCTCCAGAGTGTTGGAATCTTTCCTGCAACATTCGATTACTTACACTATGTCCCAAAGTCATTAAAAACATTGCAACTTTTTCTTCGATTGTGACATTTTTGCTCGCTTTTAAATTATACTTGCTCCTCAAATCATGACATAGGTCCATAAAAACTTCTTTTTCCATTCTAAATTGTTGTTGACATCGTTTCCAATGTCCATTTAGAACTTCCATCACAAATTTGTGACCTGTTTGTTCTGATGTCCTACAAGGTTCCTTATCAATATAGTTAACATAATAAGTCACTACACATGTTAAAGCAGTCACAACAAGTTCGTCTAAATCATCATCGTCTTCGATAATTTCTCTCTCATCCATCTAATACTGCCACAAAGAGAAAAGAAAAAAAACAATGACCAATTCATCACATGCTTTCAATAAAAAGTAATGAATTCACACACTTGTACCCATGGAATATATAAAAACATGTAAGAAAATCTAATTATCTTCACATAGCAGAAACTCCCAAGAAAATAAGGATATCTTTTTGCATAAAAATAATCTAATTGAGTTCTATAACATTGTACTAGATTTGAAAAACCTAAAAATAGTCCACCAACTAAAATAGATCATAAATAAGTTCAACCAAACTAAGTAGAAAACCAATTAGCAGCTGAACTATTGTTGCTAAATGTCGCATATTCGCGACGTTCTTCTTGCTTTAGCCAATTGTATCGTGTCACGGGATCCTTAAGTGCTTTGAACATTTCTCTGTTGTCAGCATTCATAAACAGCCGAGTTCCAAGCATATATAGCTGATCACACTTGTTAACTTCTGGAACTTCATCTAGCATAATCATTGCTTCCTCAATAGTACATCCAGATGAGGTCGATACATACACTTTGGTGGGGCTTGGTGTAAGGGCTCTTCTTTTACTCTTGCTTTCTACAACTTCAATAATGCGGTCAAGTTGTCTTAACAACTTTTTAGCAGTTCCCTTCTTTCCTTTTTGGTCAACAACACTGATTTCATTAGCCGTTCTTTTCTTCCTATCAACAACACTCTTAACACTCTTAACATTATTATCATTTATTTTCTCAAGGCTACTAGAATCTGAACTTTCATCCACATCAACATAAGCATCAACTTCACCATTTTTGGGCTGAGAAAAAATTGGTGGCATTACTCCACTGTTTGGAGCCCAAGCTCTAGCTCCATTAGCAGCTACATCCAAAAATAGCTCATCTAATAAAAAACAGTGATCCAAACCTCTCACCCGAAACTTAGCTAATTCCTCCTCTTTCTGTAAATATAATTTAATAGAGTATATTTAGAACTATAAAGACAATGAGGAAGACATACAAAAATATTAAAGTTAACATAGGATAGTACACCTGAATTTTTTTCTCCCACCATTCGTCACTTGCCGTTACTGTTTGTTTTTCATGATCCCAACCAAGTCCTGTCTCGCGTCCAACAAGTAAATCCCATAAAATCCACTCCTTCTTAAGGACATCATATCGGTTTTTCAGTTGCATTCTATCATACATCTTTCCAGTTTTTTTTGCGAAATTTTCAACTATATTGTTCCAACCTAGCTTATTGAAACACATATTTGGCCGATTGCCACCTCTTTTCTCAGCAACACACAAATTAACAAATATCTCATTGGATCGAGCATCCCAAACAGCTTTTGGTTTAGTAGAATGTCTTCTCTTTTGATTTTTTTGCACGAGTTTTGGTTCTTGCACTTCCTTAAGTATAGCTACCTCATTTGTATCCATCTAAACTGAAACACAGACTACGAAAAGAAATCATAAAAATAGACTTTGCTTAACTTCTCTTTCAAAATGAATAATATTTATATTATATACCATTTTGTTTAACTATATATACCCATAACACTTAGATCAGTACTACGTCTATCCTTATGTATACTTAAATTAATGCTTTTTGTGCTACTTCAAGTGATAAACTCTAAAGTTTTACTATTAAATAGCCTATCCAGATGAATTTGGTGAGCAAAAGCCACCTCATTTATTCCAATCAAACACTATGCTGTACACAAACAATTCTTATATACTCTTTGGGGTCAACTGATCTTTCATGGTGCAACAAAAACATACAGAGGAAATGCAATATCATAACATGATTTCAATATTTACTCCACCCAATGTACTTAACATGATTCAAATTGAAAGACAAATGCACAGGAAACCACGTCGTTGTTATAAAGTGACTTACTATGCAATATCATACAGAGGAAACCATATTTGATAAACAGAATCTTGAGAGCAGATAGAATTGGACAATAAAATAAGTTCCACAAACCAATTATTAGCAATAGAACTATAAAAAAGTTCCAGAAACCAATTATTAGCAATATAATTCCAAAAAAAAAAACAGAATTTTGAGAGCAGCAAAGATCTTTCCTTTCAATTGGACAATATTAAAACTATAATTCAACCAATTTTCAGATTATAGTTCAACAATTTTTCAGATTATAGTTCAACCAATTTTCAGATTAAAAAAAACAATTGGGTCAAAACCTCACAAATCAACTTTTTTCTCTTTAATTCAACCAATTTTCATAGAACTATAACATGTGACAATCATAAGATATCAAGAATTGAAAACATAAAAAAGATTTGTATTTCTAACCTTATGTGAAAAAAGTTCTCTCAATTGGAGCTGTTGGCGCAATATTGCGGGAATGAAAGAAGAATCAGGGTTTTATGATATATATATGGTGGGCATGGAGAAATTAGTAATTTCACAAATATATGAAATTCACGATTGATAGAAGTACCTATTTCCTTACTTCTCCAGACCGTGAATTGGGGCTTCTGGAATTGCAAAAGTTGCTGCTGTTTTTTGAGGCCAAACAGATCTAATTTCACGATTAGGATGCCAACGTTATATTTGGAGGTTGAAACGTGCGGCCAAACGGCCCCTAAATGTCCAAATTATCCTCTCATAATAGCTACTTGACTAGGTCCTAAATCAGAATATGAAATTTGGAAATTATATATTGCGTTATACTGCAATTTCACCTAAAAATTCAACTCAAAATCGTAGCTTGTTATAATCCAAAAAATGGGACAATGCTGTTGAAAATCTATCAATTAAATTTATAAACAGATTATCAAAATAGAATTAAAATATTCACTAACATTTTGGATGTAAACCTTCTTGGTGGGTAAAAAATCATAAAATTCACCCATATTAGGTAATATTTACTTGAGCTTAATTTAAACAATAAGCAACTTAAAACAGAATAAACATTTTTTAGTGTTAGGTTTGACAATTTATGTTTATTTAATTTTTTAAATTAGCAAAAATAAATTAGTAATAATAAATAATAAAAACAATGAGTTTAAGATTTTTATTGAGTATTATTTTGCGAGCTCAACTTTGTTATACCTAGAAACAGTTTATTTTCAAACATCCACTGTAAAATAAAAAAGCTAGCAATTTCACTTGATGCATATTTTTTCAGTAAAATTAAAAAGCTAACAATTACACTTTCAAATTGGGTTTTTCGCAAGTTCACTTCATGTGATTTGTCTAATGGGCAATTTACCTCCCTGTGAAATAAAAACACGCAATTTTAACTTGATATGAAATGAAATAATGAACAATTTACCTCATTGTCATATAAAAATAGGCAATTTACTTCCCTGTGAATTGAAATTATGAGCAATTTACCTCCTTGTTATATGAATAATGAACAATTTATAGGGAGACAATGCATTTCTTTTATAAAAATACAGCGAGATATTTTGCCATTTTTCTTATCACAAGGCGTTAAAAAATGTCTATTTAGAATATCACAAGGAGATAGCCTTTTATTTATCAAATTGAGTTAAATTGCCTATTTAAAATAACATAGGGAGTTAATTTTAACAAATCTTCTAAAAAAAATCCGTGGCTATGAATTTTATATTATGATAGGGTTAAGTATGTGATAATTTGTCTTAATTTAATTTTACTGACAAAATATTAAGTGTCAATGTTAAAATGTCATTTTTTTTATTTTTATTTTTTACATATATAAAGTGACAGATCGAAAACATAATAAAAAAATTATTACTAAAATAATTCTCATAAACGTATTAGTGACAATGAATATAAAAAAATTATCACTATTGACATATAGTGATACTGATACACTAAAAATGACATTATGTATTTTACAGGGGACACATATTTTTTTTTCTTTCAAGATTTAATTTTATGGGTAGGCGAATGCCAGGGGCGGACCTAGAGGCTTTTGGTTGGTGGGGCGAAATTTTTTAATGGTAAATTTGATATTTTTTCTGTTATTGAGATAAAATGACCACTTAATGAAAATGAGTAATTTTGTATATTTATTGTTGGATAAGGATGAAGATGAAGAGCACTGTAGACAATTAGTAAATGGAGGTTTTGATGCATTCCAAAACTTCAAATCTGCTAAGTATAAATCAACTTAGCTGATATCCCTTTGAAGAATTTTTGACTAAGTAAAGAAAATATCAGAAGAGTCAAAATTCAAAGTCCAAGACTACTGATCTGCTGAAGGAAAGAAATCAGACTGATGAAGATCAGCCGACTCAAATCAGATTTGTTCAAGTTTCGGATCAGCTTAGTTCGCCATCAGACTTGCACTTTCGTCAGCCAAGTGGAAAGGATCATAAAGTCATCCCAACGGTAATAAATGCCCTGGAAGTAATAAATGCTGAAGTACAAGGCTATTTAAGACAAATGATTGAAGAAATGCTTCGCATCAGCTGGGTGCATTTAATGCTGCCTGCAGAAAAGTACTGTTGACAGTACGGACAGCTGCAGAGAGCCGTTCGTGGAAATTAAGGACCAAAACTCGAGGAATTTGAATCTTGTCTCTCTTCAACGGACATTTTTCAAACCTCAAGTATAAATAGCTGAGAAAGACGAAGAGAAAAACAACAACACAATCTCTGAGAAAATTTCCGAAGCAAAATCTCTTTCAGTCTCAAGAACAGCTCACTCATCAGCTTAGTCATTTGTTGACAAAAGCAGAGTTGAAGAACAACGAAAAATACATCTTCTGAGTGATTTTGTAATAGTGAGTGTTGTGAGAAGTGTGGATCCGTCTTTGTGGGTGATCTAACTTCAGAGGATAGGTTTTCTTTGTGATTTCCTATTGCGCACTTGTGGCCTTTTCATTTGTTGATTGGCGCAAACAGAGTATACTGTAAACTTTGTGATTATAGTATAACCCAAGATATGAGTGACTTGGAAGAGTGGACTAAAGGATATTTAAATCCATATAACCACTATAAAAGTTCTGTGTGTTTTTACTTGCATTTTTACTTGCATATTTTCAGTTGCATAAAAACACTTTAATTTAACTGTTTGAAAAGTTTTATAAGAAAAGGAGTTTTATAAAACTGGGGAACAAACTTTCAAACTACTAAGTTTACTTGTGAAAAACACTTTACAAATCCGCTGCAAGTACTCTAAGTATTGAAACTGATTTTAGCAAAATCAGCTAAGTAATTATCAGATTAGTGGTCACCGAAGCTGTTCAAAGATTTGTTCGCGATCAGCCAAGTAACTTACTGTTCGGTAACAGCTTAGTCTGTTCAAGTTAGAACAAAAGTTTTAAAGTTAAAAATTGTTAAAAAGTATAGAGGTCTATTCACCCCCCCCTCTAGACCTCATGTGACCACTTGGGACCAACAAGTGGTATCAGAGCAGGTGGTTCATTAGAATCAACTGCCTGATCAACGAGCTTGATCCGAGTGTTTTTCAATGGTTTTCAAACTTTTCAAAAGAGCATATTTTGAAAAATTAATTTTTTTGAAAAATGGATTGTATCAGCCATGTTCCCCACATAGCTGGTATGAGCTTTGAAGACTGGAAAATCAGAATGGAGATTTTCCTTGCTGCTTACAATGATAACATGTACACATGTATCATCAAAGGTCCATTCAGATTCACCAAGACTATCACAGTTGATGAAGCTGAAATAGTGGTGGGAAAAGATCTAACAGAAATGACAGCCGATGAAATAAAGTTGTTCAATCTGAATAAAGTTGACCGTTTCATCATGACCAAGGCCCTTGACAATGATCGATTTGACAAAGTCAAGCACTGCAAGACTGCCAAAGAGATGTGGGATAAGGTTCGTGACATGAGCGAAGGGAACGACGCCATCAAAGAGCATCAACTGAGTGTTGCTCTAGAAAAGCTGGACAACTTCAAGATGAAGTCTGCGGAAACCATTGATCAGATGGATACAAGGTTTACAAGGGCGCTGAATGAAGTGCTAAAGCTTGGAAAAACCTTCACTGATAAGGAGATAACCGTCAGAGTTCTGAAGGCTCTACCTCCGAAGTTCAACATGAAGGTGACAGCCATGGAAGAGTCAAGAGATCTGGGCAAGATTTCACTCACCAAGCTGTTCTCAGTACTCAAGGCGTACGAGTATAAACTGCCAAGAATGGGTGTTGAAGAAACCTCTACTTCAAGTCTCACAGCTGCACTTGTTGCTACTAAAAATCCCAGAAGGCCAGCTCACAAAAGCAAAGATGTGGACTCATCTAATGAAGCCACACTACTCAACAAAAAGGAGTACACCGCTGGAGACGTTGCATTGCCGATGATAAACTTCAAAATGTTCTACAGACTAAAAATGAAGAACAAATATAACAATGCTTTTACTTCTAACCCTACTTCTTCTTCTCAGGATAAGGATTCTTATAAATCCAAAATGATGTGCTATAACTGCAGGAAACTGGGTCATTTCATCAGAGACTGCCCATTTCCTAAAGCTGAGAAGTATACAGAAGAGGAAAAGAGAATCAGAAAGGAAAGAAAGCATCAGAAAGGAAAGGTGCTGGTAGCAGAAGCAGAAAAGCTAGCTGCTGTCTACTCATCTGATTCAGATTCAGACACTTCTGATGAAGAGTGTTCTGATGAAGAGAGTCCTGCTCTTTTCTGCCTGATGGCTAAGGAATCTGATGACTCAGAGGATGATGAGGTAACTCCTCTTAATAATGAATTATTTAATTCATTTGAACAAATGATGCTCAACAATACAAGTATTGCTGATGCATTTAAAAAGCCTAAGGAAGAGATGATATTGCTAAAAGAGCAAAACAACTCACTGAAACTTAAAGCTGAAAAGCCAAGAGAATCAGCTGAATACAAACTGCTTGAGCAAGAGAATGAATCTCTGAAAGCTGAATGTGAAGTTTATAAGGGTAAAATCATTGAGCTTGTGAAAATTATTGAGTCTCATGAGAAGTCATCTGTTGCATCCACTCACATGTCCAGTAAACAGAAGACATATTTAGATCAGGATAAGTTAGAACTGAACCATACTGAAAAATTTATATCAGCTGACAACAGTAAGGTCATTTTGTATGTTCAGACTACTAAACCTGCTTCACCTGAGAAAGCATTAAAGGAGACGAAACCTCCTAAGGCTAAAAAAAGCAAAGAGCCTAGTGTAGGAAAACAGACTTGTAAGTCCAAACAGAAGAGTCCTAGGAAGTCTTCTGATACGGCTAAAACTATTCAGACTAGTGATAAAACTAAGTCATCTGTTAATGAGAAATCATCTAGTAAACCAAAGAAGCATAAAAGTAAGAAAAATCAAAATGCTTGGTATGGAAATGAGTCTTATTATGTGCCACCTGCTGCATATCCTCCTATGTATCATGCACCTCAATTTTCAACTTACTATGCACCATATCCTGCTCATCCAATGCATGCATATCCTCCTTATCATGCATCTTACTCTGCATTTGAACATTATCCTTATCATGCTGATTATCATCAACGTAGCAAATCTGATAAACATGATTAAGATGCAACTGTTCATGCTCCTGCCAAACAACAGAAACCTAAGAAGCCTAAGACTTCATCATCTTGGGTTGTCAAAGGTGGAACTAATCCTTCAGGACCCTCTCAATAAGGGTACCTAAAACAATTTTATTTTGTTTTGTAGGTTAGGACTAGGAGTAGGAGTAAAGTAGAGAAAATCTGGTACTTGGACAGTGGCTGTTCAAGACACATGTGTGGAAACATACATGAGCTGACTGATCCAGTTGCTGTGGATGGTCCGAATGTAACTTTTGGAGACAGCAAAGAAGGCAAGATTGTAGCAACAGGAAAACTGATCAAAGGCAACATTGAGATATCTGACGTCTCTTACGTTAAAGGCCTCAAATACAATTTGCTGAGCATAAGTCAATTTTGTGACAAAGGATATTCAGTCATCTTCTCAACAGATAAGTGTTACGTTGAACAGATTGGTTCAAAAAAGGTTATTTTATCTGGAAGACGACAAGGAAATATCTACTTAGTGGACTGGAATTCTGCTGACAAGAATTCAAGCATTTGTTTGGTGGCATCAACACCAAGTGAAGTCAGTTGGCTGTGGCACAAAAGAATGAATCATGTGAATTTCAAGACCATCAACACACTCATCAAGAACAATCTGGTAGAAGGGATTCCAAAGACAGTCATGAGCAAAGATAAGCTCTGTGACGCATGTCAGAAGGGTAAATAAATCAAGTAATCATTCAAAAGCAAGAAGCATCAATCTTCTGGAAGAATATTGGAGCTGCTACACATGGACTTATTTGGACCCATTGATCCTTTCAGCAATGGTGGAAAGAAATACTGTCGAGCTGCTGTGGATGATTATTCAAGATACACTTGGGTGATTTTCATGAAGAAGAAAAGTGAAACCAAGGAGCATCTTACACATGTGATGGAAAAGATTCAAAATGAAAAGAGTATGAAAATACTAAAGATCAGATCAGATAGAGGGACTGAGTTTACAAACTCTACTGTTGAAGAGTATTGTAATGCTAAAGGAATCAGTCATGAGTACTCTGCTGCCAGAACCCCTCAACAAAATGAAGTTGCTTAAAGGAGAAACAGAACTCTAAAAGAAGTTACCAGGACAATGATAGTTGAAGCTAAACTGCCTCAAAGATTTTGGGCAGAAGCAACAAATACAGCATGCTTTACCCAAAACAGATGCATGATCAACAAGCACCAAAACAAGACTCCATATGAAGTTTGGAACAACAGGAAGCCAAACATTCATTACTTCTAGATATTTGGTTGTAAATGCTTTGTTTTAAATAATGGGAAAAATCACCTTACTGCATTTGCAGAAAAGGCTGGTGAAGCTGTTTTTTTAGGATACTCTACTGTTAGTAAAGCTTATAGAGTCTTTAACAAAAGAACTTTACTTATAGAGGAATCCATTCATGTAGTATTTGATGAACCAAGTCAATCTTCTGAAAAGAATCAAAGTAATAATCAAGATCTGTCTACTGATTTACAGAAGTTGAATGTTGGAAATAATGAAGAATATGTTCCTATCATACTACCTGGTCTCAATCCAGCTGCTAACTCAAGTGCTGTTCAAAATCACAATGCTGATTGTCTAACAGACGAGTTACAAACAGCTGATAGACCAGAGACTGTTCAACAGACAAGAAATGTTCAACAGACTACTACTGGAACTCCAACATTAGTGTTGCAAGATCAAAACAAAGGACAACATTATGATTTGCAACCTGATCTTAGATGGCTCAAGAATCACCCACCAGAACTGGTGATTGATGATCCTTTGGATAAAGTGAAAACAAGGAGAGCTGCTGCAAGTGACGCAATGTTTGTCAGCTTCCTATCTCAAATTGAGCCCAAACAGATTGAAGAAGCTCTTAGTGATTCAAACTGGATTGAAGCTATACAAGAAGAGCTAAATCAATTTGAAAGGAATGAAGTATGGTACTTAGTTCCTAGACCAAGTCATCAAAGAGTCATTGGCATTAAATGGGTATTCAGGAACAAAATGAATGAAGATGGTGAAGTCACCAGAAATAAAGCAAGATTAGTGGCAAAGGGTTACTGCCAAGAAGAAGGCATTGACTTTGATGAAACTTTTGCACCAGTTGCGAGATTAGTGGCCAAGGCTTACTACCAAGAAGAAGGCATCAGACTCTTTCTTGCTTATGCTGCTCACAAGAATTTCACAGTCTATCAGATGGATGTGAAATCAGCTTTTCTCAATGGAGAATTGCAAGAATAAGTTTATGTTGAACAACCACCTGAATTTGAAGCATATCAAGAAGAAGACAAGGTGTATCGTTTGAAGAAAGCCCTCTATGGACTAAAACAGGCTCCAAGAGCATGGTATGATACCCTATCTGATTTTCTTATAATTAAAGGATTTCGTAAAGGTAAGGTAGACAAGACCCTGTTCACTATTGAATGGGAAGAACATATTTTGCTTGTGCAAATATATGTGGACGACATTATTTTTGGTTCAACTAATCAACAGATGTGTGATAAGTTCTCAAAGCTGATGCCGAACAAGTTTGAAATGAGCATGATGGGAGAACTTAATTATTTTCTTGGTTTGCAAGTAAGACAATTGCCTGATGGAATATTCATCAGCCAAGCAAAATACACAAAGGATCTGTTCAAGAAATTTGGTATGGAAACTAGCTCTACTGCTAATATTCCAATGTCTACTAGTCTTCGTTTGGATAAAGATGAAGATGGCAAATCAGTGGACATAACCAAGTACAGAGGAATTATTGGGTCACTGTTATACTTAACAGCTAGCAGACCTGATATTATGTACTATGTTGGGGTTTGTGCGAGATTTCAATCAAATCCTAAGGAATCTCACCTCTTAGCTGCCAAAAGGATACTCAAGTATCTTAAAGGTACTGAAGATTTGGGATTGTGGTACCCTAGGGAATCTGGGTTTGAACTTATTGGATATTCAGATTCTGACCTTGCTGGCTGCAAGATTGACAGAATAAGCACAACCGGTGCCTGTCAGTTCTTAGGTAGTCGTCTGATCTCATGGATGAGTAAGAAACAGACTTCAGTATCCATATCAACTGCTGAAGCTGAATACATAGCTGCTGGAGCTTGCTGTTCACAAATATTATGGTTGAAACATCAACTTGAAGATTACAACATAAAAATCAGTGGAATCCCTATCTACTGTGACAATACAAGTGCAATCAGCCTTACTCATAATACTACAAGTCATTCAAGGACTAAGCATATTGAGATCAAACATCATTTTATTAGAGATCATGTGGAGAAAGGAAATGTCCTGATAGAATATGTGTTTACTGAAAATCAGATTGCTGACATCTTCACAAAACCTCTAAGTGAGACAAGGTTTTCAACTCTAAGAGCTGAACTAGGTTTATTAAAGTTAGATGCATAAGCTGAAGGGGAACTCATCAGAAGACTGAAGTTCAACAACTTACTCATCTCACTCATCTTCAAGGATTAACTCTCAACAGACTAGTTAACTTATGAATTCTTAAAGTCAGGGGGAACGTGTAAGACTAGCGGTACTTCTGATTAAAAGATGAAATTTGTTGATAACAGTTAGTCGAAGTTATGTTTTCAACAGAAGATTAAAGTCTTGAAGAATGAAGATTTATTATCTAGCTCGTTTGACAAACAGCTGAGGAAGGTTATCAGTTATTGGCTTTCACTGATAACAGCTATGTCATCAGGACATTAGTCCATCAGATAAGTATTTATTTTACTAATCTGATCACTTATGTAAAAGCTTACTGTTTAAAACGCTTTATTCAAAAACACGCTTTTACAAGTGATAAAAGAGCGGTACATATTCCCGCTCCTCATTTAATGCGATTTGAATTTGAAAGGTCGTAACTGACGCCGCACGATCAGCACTGACAAGAAACGGATCTAACGGTTAGATGGTATCACGGAAAACGAAATATCCTAACTCTATAAATCCCAATCTGATCAGCTGTGTAGCTCTTTACGCACCCAAATATTCAAAAGAGCACTTGTGAGAAAAATACTTGCAATTTTCTGCGAAAACTCTTCTTGTTTCTCTAAACTTCCAACAAATTCGAAATGGCCGCTGGAGGAATGTACCTTGTTTACGATTCATACTACCAATCTGGTACTGACTTGATGAAGGAGTTGCTGGAGAAGTTCAAGTCGGCTTCATTAGTGAATATCATGGAATACAATGAAGGGGTAATCTGGACTGACCAAGTTTTGGAATACTACCGAACTGCGACTGTTGATCACAGCACCAAGGAAATCAAGGCTACAATTGGAGGTAAATCCATGTTATTACCCCCGCTGTTCTTCACGAGAGTTTTGGGCTTCCTAACAGTTGACGTCATGATATCACTGTGCTGACGGAGGAGAAGCACCAACAGTTCTGGGCAATCTGTGCCAAGGAGGGAGAGATGTTGTCTGGCAACATCAAGAAGAAACAGCTGAAGGATGAATATCAGCGGATGGCTGATATGGTCTCTAAGCTGATTGAGAATTGTACCTTTTCTCTGGATGTTGTTACCATGAAAAGGTTCAGCATCATGACCGCCATTTACTACGGACTGGAAGTCAACTGGTCTGTTATTATTTGGTACGTTTTGTCAAACTTCCACGAGGTGAAGAAAGGCAAGAGTCCCCAGACCAATCACAGAATCACTCTCAGTTATCTGTTGTTCAAGATGGGATGTGCGATGACAAATGGAAAGGAAATCCATAAATCTAAGGCAATGGCGAAGTACTTGTATGTCCTGAAAAGAAAAGCTGACGAGGCTAATGAGGAAGAAGATGAGGAACCAAAGGAGGTTCCTGCCAAAAGGCCCAGGAGATTGGTCAAAACAGCTGAGTTAGCTGTTGAGACCCAGAAGAAGAAGGCTGCTGAAAAGCCTAAGGAGAAGGCTCCTAAGAAAGTGAAGTTAGTGGCTGATGATGCTGAAGCTGATAGAATCATTGATCATACCACTGCTGATGTCAGGAACATGTCTCCTGCATCATCTTCACGAACTCCAACTGCTCAAGTGCCTGAGGAGACTGTTTCTCATAGGACCAGAAGTCAGTTGAGAGATACTGCTGCTTCCAGACCTGTTCAAGGGAGGACGAAGAAAACAGCAAGGAAGCAGATGACATTTGTAGAAGAGACTGCTGAGTTGGAAAACTTAGTGAGACAAAGTCCTCAATCTGCTGAAAGACCTGTTGGAGCTGAAGAAGCTTCTGTTGCTGAACAGACTGATGAGCAACAACTTACTTAAGCAAAGCCAACAGTTGAGGCCGCTAAACCTCAGGATGATCCTGATGTGATGATCATCCAACCTATTGCCGCTGCACCTATCTCATCTGCTGGTCCAGTTCCTGCCCCAGCTGACAAGGGAAAAAGAAAATGTTTGATCATAAAGAAGAAGGTCTCTGCAGCTGACAATAGAAAAATGGGGGAAGCTGAGGAGAGAAAAAGAGATGAGATGGAAGAGAAGAAGGTTCTTGAACTTAGCAAGATTCAAGAAGCCAAGGACGAGGCAAGGAGAAAAATGTCTGAAGCTGAGAGAAAAGCAGCTGAAGATGCAGAACTTGCTATGGTCATAGAGATCAGCAAGACTGATGCTCATGGACCTGTTCACAGTGGAGGCATAAAAATTGATGAAGAAGCTGCAAAGAAGCCTAAGATGCCTGCTGGAGAGGTCAAGCCAAAAGAAAAGTATGAAGTAAGAAGAGCTTTTGATATCATTCATGCTGATAAAGCTCTCTTTAAAAGGTTTGAGAAGACCTTGGCTTATTATGACCAGAAGTTGATGCTCAAGACTCTGTTCACCCATGAAAAGCCTAGATACATGAAGTGGAGAGACTATAGGCTGAATAGATCTGTTGCAGAACTTCAGAGTTGGAAGGAATTAACTGATGAAGAACAATGGGTTCTAAATTGGCTAAGGACTGACTCAATACAAAAAGCTTTGGATCCTCATTTCGTAAGGGATGCTATGCATCAATATGCTAAGGATTTTGCTTTAGAGGAAGCCAAAATCATCAAGAATTCCTTGCCTGCAAAGAGAAGAAAGACTGATGATGTTGAAGAAAGGGCAATCAAAATAGCTGCTATGACCACCTTGAAGAGATGGGCAGATAGGTCAAGATATCAGCAAGGATCTTCAAGTGAGTTGCCTCAGCTGCCAAGTATTCAACAGATTAACTTCGGCAAGGAAGTCAAAGACTACTATGAAGTGCCCAAGGGAAACAACGCTTTTACAAATTCATGGATTATTGTTCGACAAATACGTCAAACAACTTCCTTTAATAATAATGGCGCTATCACAAGTCTGGTTTATGATGATGTAACTGATCAGCACAAAGCTACTGATAAACCCTTAGCAATTGAGTGGAATGCTAAGGCGACCAAAGCTGATCAGGAGACTAATCTGAAAGATGTCCCTGTCCACTAGGAAACTGAAGAAACGGAAGCTGCTACTTCTGCTTCATCAAGTGATCAGCATTCATCCCTGATGGAAGCCTTCCAGCTGCTAATGGAGAATCAGATGAAAGAATTGGAAGAGAAGAACAGCCTGCAGTTGAAGAAGTTGAAAGAAGAGTTAGCTGAGTCTAACAGACAACAGCTGGAAAGCAAGCAACTCCTCACTGCCAGAACTATCAAGAATGCAATTGATAGCTTCCCAATGCCTCAGGACAATTCAAAGCAATTGGTACAAAGCCTTGTTGAGATGAACAGAAACGTGGAAGATGTGAAAGTTGATGTCATCCATCTTCATGGTGCCTTAGAAAGAACAAATCACAACATTGCTGATCTTTCCAAAAATCTCATCCGAATCACAGAAGAAGATAAAAACGTCAACATGAGTCTGTTGCAAGAAATTAACAAAGTTGGAGATATCATAAATGAAGAACTTGCAACTATGCAACTTAATGTTGATTGCATCAATGATCGGAATGACAACATCAACACCACTCTTCATCACTTAACAGCCAGTCATGATGTAGTGAATCCAAATTTGAAGGCTCTGTGTGCTGCTATGATGATTCATTCTGCTGCCCTTAACCTTCCTGTCAAACCTGCTGCTGTCATCATCCCTGATGATGACAAAAAGGGGGAAGAGAAGAAGGAAGAGGAAAAAGTAGAGGAAGCTGCCACTCAACCTGAAAAGATTGAAGAAGCTACTAAAGAGACAAAGGCTGATGCTGAAAAAGAAGAAGGCAAAGACAAAGCTGCTGATGAAACCAAGGATGAAGCCAAAGCAACAGTTTCACCCAAGGATTCTGAAGAAGACAAGTCAGAGCCTTATACTAAATATAAGGATGAAGAAAGGATCAAAAGAAGAGTAGAGGAGGCCGCAAAAGAGCAAGAACTAAAAGAAAAGATGGAAGCTGCTAGGTCAAATCTACTTTCAGATGAGGATGCTGATAAAGATGAAGAAGATGATGAAGAATCATCTTATGAATACGAAGAAGTGTTAGAAGGATCTGATGAAGAAGCTAATAGTTAGGATATATAAATCTTTTTGTAATCAGTTTACTTTATCTATTCTTTAGACATCTCATCTGATAAACTTGTACTTGTAATATTTTTCACATTAATAAAAGTCAAGTTTACTCCAACACATCTTTTCTATCTCAGAAAAATTTGAGGATTACAATCTTTAGTATAGGTATAACAGGTACTTAGCTGAAGTTTTGTCATCATCAAAAAGGGGAAAATTGTTGGATAATGATGAAGATGAAGAGCACTGAAGACAATTAGTAAAGGAAAGTTTTGATGCATTCCAAAACTTCAAATCTGCTAAGTATAAATCAACTTAGTTGATATCCCTTTGAAGAATTTTTGACTAAGTAAAGAAGATATCAGAAGAGTCAAAATTCAAGGTCCAAGACTACTGATCTGCTGAAGGAAAGAAATCAGACTGATGAAGATCAGCCGACTCAAATCAGATTTGTTCAAGTTTGGGATCAGCTTAGTTCGCCATCAGACTTGCACTTTCGTCAGCCAAGTGGAAAGGATCATAAAGTCATCCCAACGGTAATAAATTCCCTGGAAATAATAAATGCTTAAGTACAAGGATATTTAAGACAAATAATTGAAGAAATGCTTCGCATCAGCTGGGTGCATTTAATGCTGCCTGCAGAAAAGTACTGTTGATAGTACGGACAGCTGCAGAGAGCCGTTCGCGGAAATTAAGGACAAAAACTTGAGGAATTTGAATCTTGTCTCTCTTTAACGGACATTTTTCAAACCTCAAGTATAAATAGCTGAGAGAGACGAAGAGAAAAACAACAACACAATCTCTGAGAAAATTTCCGAAGCAAAATCTCTTTAAGTCTCAAGAACAGCTCACTCATCAGCTTAGTCAATTGTTGACAAAAGCAGAGTTGAAGAACAACAAAAAATACATCTTCTGAGTGATTTTGTAATCGTGAGTGTTGTGACAAGTGTAGATCCGTCTTTGTGAGTGATCTAACTTCAAAGGATAGGTTTTCTTTGTGATTTCCTATTGCGCACTTGTGGCCTTTTCATTTGTTGATTGGCGCAAGCAGAGTATACTGTAAACTTTGTGATTATAGTATAACCCAAGATCTGAGTGACTTGGAAGAGTGGACTAAAGGATATTTAAATTCATATAACCACTATAAAAATTCTGTGTGTTTTTACTTGCATATTTTCAGTTGCATAAAAACACTTTGATTTAACTGTTTGAAAAGTTTTATAAGAAAATGAGTTTTATAAAACAAGGGAACAACATTTCAAACTACTAAGTTTACTTGTGAAAAACACTTTACAAATCCGTTGCAAGTACTCTAAGTATTGAAACTGATTTTAGCAAAATCAGCTAAGTAATTATCAGATTAGTGGTCACCGAAGCTGTTCATAGATTTGTTCGCGATCAGCCATGTAACTTACTGTTCGGTAACAGCTTAGTTTGTTCAAGTTAGAACAAAAGTTTTAAAGTTAAAAATTGTTAAAAAGTATAGAGGTCTATTCACCCCCCCCCCTCTAGACCTCATCTGACCACTTGGGACCAACATTTACCTAATAAAAGGTGAAAAATATACTAGTAATTTTTTTTAAAGAGTTTCATTCAACAAATGGTTCAAGATATTGAATAATCTTAAAACACATAAATATTTTTACAACATAAACCCAATTCTATAAAAAAAAAAAAAAAAAAAAAAAAAAAAAAAAAAAAAAAAAGCTATAAAAAGTACCAAAATTGAAAATGCAATACACCATCCACTGCACGACTGACTACATTTGAACATACTTGACAAATACATATATAAAAATATTTCTTCCAGATTGAATGCTGCATCTGGAATGGCAGTTCAAGATGATTGTAAGCTGAAGTTCTTGTATTAAAATCAAAGAGAAACTATAGTGGGTTGTCTATTATTCCTCGTGATCATTCTTGAGGAATCGTTTAAACCAAGATCACAATCACTCAAAATTTAAATCATTTAATCTTAACCATTCAATATTATACAAGAGTGTACAACATCAGCTATTACAAATTATGATGTATAACATAAGAGTTCATATCATACTTTCTATAATATTACATTGTACATTGTCAAATGACTATTATATCCCTAAATTAATAAACCAAAAAAGAAACAATATTACAGAAACCTTTCTCATTTCAGGGATGCTCTCTTCACCCATGGCACGCCGGCAAGGTCGGGATTGCAAGTTATATGAATTTAACTCTCTAGTATTTTACTTTACCCCACAATAATATAATAAAAAATAAAATTATGCATTAACCCAACCCCATTTTAATTCGTTGCAATCATTCTGAATTAATTAAAGTTTTTTGTAAATTAAAGAGATTCAAAATTTCATTTTTAGTGAAGCATATTTAGTTTTCAAAGTTAAAATTCTTCACTTGGTAAAAATTAAAGCGAGACATGGATACCAATTCATTGAATAAAACTTCATCTGAAATAAGGCAAAATGTTAACCTATTGACTTAAATTGATATAAATCTGAAGCTTCAGTTGCAGCTCAAAATTGTTGATGAATTCATTAGATTTTGGGATTTTGACATTCGATATCGAGCTCTCCGATTTATTTATTTTCGCCGGAAGTTTGTCTGGAATTTGGCTGGAAGCTTGTTCAGCATCCAATTTTGTCATGATGAAACAAATCTCTTTTCTCGAACGGAAACGAAATTTTGGAGACGACAAAATTTCAGTGTAACAGGGGGCTATGAAGAAGACGGCCAAATGAATTGGAATTTTGGAGAAAGGATGGACGTTGGGAAAAGGGTTTAGAAATGATTTGATGAAAATGGTGGAAACTTTTCTTTTTTTTTTTTTTTTAGCAGAAGGATTAAAAAATTAATTTGCTATATTTATTAAAAAGGGTAAAAAAGCCTTTTTGAATTAAATATTTTAAATTTGGGGGTGTTGTATATGTGAACGTGTGTCACCATTTTATTGGATAAAACGATTCCTCAAGAATGACCCCGAGGAATAATAGACAACCCCAACTATCGTTTCATCATATTCAAGATTATTGGTCAACAAGTGGTGGTGGATATATAAGATCGGCGAACCTAATGAAAGTTACGATGATTTCACCAACACTCTCCCTTTCGATGAGTGTCGTTATGTTGTCTTTTATTTCGACTTTACTACCAATGAAAATATCCAGAAGAGTAAGATTTTCTTCATTGCATTGTAATTTAATTTATGTATCCATACATATATATTGAATCAATATGAAAAACATAATTGTATCTTTAGTCCCACATGGCCGGACCCTCAACATTTTTGATATGGTGTTTTACAAAAAAATCATTGGTGTCCAAATTTCTATTAATGTGTTTTGCTAATTTTGTCTGAGCTAATGTCAATTTATTCCCTTGATATGCATATTGTTCAATTTACACTTTTTACCTTCTTCAATCGGAGAGTAAAGCTCACTCGTTGAAATTGAGAATGTGCATGAAAAATATTTCTGTAATAAAGGGGATAAAATGCAACATTTATCATAACACGGGATGTTAAAATGTCACATTTATCGTAACATAGGGGAGTAAAGTGCCACTTATACGATGGGTAGATTTGTTAAGTCATTCTTTTAAAAGTTTAAAATATCAGGAAGTCAGTGTGAAACTTTTGTAAAATTATAGGGGATAAAGTACTATTTTTCAAATTACAGAGGGTAAATTGCCATTAACTCCTTTTTTTCTTACCTCCCCCATTTTCATCTAACACTTTCAATTTTAGTGGTTTTAATTTTGCACTTTTAGTCCCATAGTTTTGCAACTTACTCTCGAAGTGTATGAAAAGGCGTTATAGGATAAAAAAAAAACATTTTATAAAATTGGGACCAAAAGTACAATCTTATAAATCATAGAACAAAAAGTGATTGAACGTCTAGTTCACGGTATAAACCGGGAGATTTATATATGATTAACTTATGTCGTAATTTGAATTTTTAGGTCACCGGAAACATCAAAGGTGAGAATGAAGATGGTGTATGCAAGCTCTAAGGACAGATTTAAGAGAGAATTGGATGGAATTCAAGTGGAATTGCAAGCAACGGATCCAAGTGAAATGAGCTTTGATATTATAAAGCGCGCATACTAATTAAAGGCTGCTCTTTCTCGTACATTCGATTTCATGTTTAAAAAAATTGTTGTATTTTTTGTGTTTAATTTGGTATCGTTGATTTACTATCATTATTCTTTAATCTTTGAAAAATCCCTTTTGACTACATGTAACACTATGTATTCTTCAGAAATTTTTTACAGAATAATTAATTGTATCGCTCATGTAAATTATTTAAGACAACCCAATTTAATTATATATCAACGTTACAAATTATATAAACACTTATAATATAATAATAATATCATTAATCTTTAATAGCAAGCTTGTACTTACTAAATTTCTCACAATCCGAGTAGATATTTATCTTTTTAAATAAAGTAAAGCTAATCTATTTCAAAATCAGCCCATGATTCATCTAAAAATCCACATGATAAACTTCAGCCATATTCGGATAAAACAATCCCCAATTTTGCTCCACACCTTCTGGCTTGAGATTTTCATTGAAAAGAGCAAATATATATGCCTCTACAACTTTGCCTGGTTTTCGTGGCGTTCCTTTCCCCGACGCTAAAAGTTTAATTAAATTACTATTATATCTTTGAGCATTCTCAACGCTTGCGTCGGTATTTCCCGCACTTGGCCATCCAGTTTCCGCGATGACAATATCAACATTAGATACACCAACCTTTTCGATTGCAGCATCGACTGTATCTACCATAGCATCAAATAGATTTTGATAAATTAGCGAATTATCAGGGACGGGTGTAGCAGTGTTGTCTAAAAGGGCGTAATCTAGGTGTACGTTATTTGGGTCGCTTAAGCGAGGAAACCACGTGTAAACATTGAGTAAAAGTGGGTAATTTTTGGATGATAAGAATGCCAGAATTTGAGTCATTATCGGAGTGGTTTCGGTAGAGAAAACTCCGTTTGATGGAGGAAAAGATGCGCCCAATATTTGCATGGAAACGACTGTGCTGACGGGTACGGCGTAACTGGCAGCAAATATGGCTGCATCGATGTTTTGCATGGCGGAGGGTATGTATTGGGCTAGGTTGCCGGGAATGGCATCATTTCCTACAACTTCGTTTCCTACGGCTACGGTTACGAAGTTGACTGATGAGGCATATGGGACGATATTGGTGGCTACCCATGACGTTGCCGCCGATGGGTCTGACGCAAAGGTTTGTATGTTTTGGTTTTCGACGCCGAGGATCACGGATATATTGGAACCTTGTAGGGCTGTTAGGACCGCGGCGTTTGGTTCGAAAAGTCGAATTTTATGGATGTTTCTTGATTTTAGTAGTGAAACGACGTCGGATGGTGATGGAAGATTGTTACCATTTAGTCCATAGTTGACGCCAATTGCCCTTGCACCTTCATCAAAGAAAAAAAGAAAGAAATATGGTACACATCAAATTGTCAAATGTCAAAATAAAAAAAAAATTTAGGTCAGATCTGACTTAATCAATCTTGAGTTACCATGAAAAACGTACTTACGCAATAACATTATTACTACAACATTAGTTTAATTCATGTTCGTCTCGACTTAACCCAATTGATCAATTATACATGAACGGGCTCGCCTATATGAACGGAACCCGTTCGAGAAAGATTAATTAAGAACATCTTATATCCGGTACCTGGATAAATGTTTAGGAAGCAACTAAGGACAAATATGAATGCATAAATCTTCTCCATTGTCAGAGCTAATCAAATTAGAAATGCTATGAAATATTAGATTGTTTGGGATTGGGATTTAATTATATGACTCCGATATTGAAATTTATAGAGGGATGAGGAGTATATCTAGGGTATATATTGAAATTTATTTTTGGAAATATATTGAAATTTATAGAGGATCGATGAGTATGTCTAGGGTATATATGGAAATTTATTTTTGAAAATTAATTTGAGGTTTCATACTTATTTATGTTAATTAAAATATACGCATGGTCATAATTTATTACACTAAATAATGTCCTAAAATAATTATAAGATCTCAAAAGAAATGATTCGGTCATGGCGTTTATTTTAACTAGGTAAGCTAATCCACGAGAATCTGAAAAATATTTACTAGAATGAAAGAAAATATATAAACAGGACATGTACATCTACACAAAATATAAACTGAACTTGTCCTTATAAATTGGGTAAATTCACTCCTACATTGAGATGAATAAAATTAAAAAAAAGGAAAGGAAATAAAATAAATATAATTCAAATCTTACTTGTTGAAATGAAAAAATGAGTTCGACTAAATTCATTTGAATTTGAAATTTCCACTAAAACGATGGAGTATCTTCTTGGGACATTGAGAAAGTTGCAAAAAAAAATTGTAATATCGGATCCAAAGTGTACAAGATGATTACAAGGTCGGATTGTCAATTACACTTTTAAATTTACCCTGGTTCTTTTCTTTGCTCCTCCGGTCTAGCATTTTGAACCTAACACATACTTCTAAAAATTTCGGTGGCTATAAATTTTATATTATGACAGGGTTAAGTGTGAGATACTTTGTATAAATTTTAGTAATAAAATATTAAGTGCTAATGGTAAAATTGTAACTTTTTTACATATACAAACTGACAAGATCGAGAACTTAATTAAATATTGTTAGTAAAATGATTTTCTTGAACATATATATTAGTGACAAGGATTGTAAAAATAAATTCGCTATTGAACTTTTGTGATACACCAAAAGTAATTGCGGTGGCTGCGGGTTCCATACTTAACAAAAAAAATGACGTCACTAAATTATAGTGATAATATTTATTGTCACTAAATTATTAGTAATTGTCATACTAAGAATTTAAATTACCATACACTTGTCACTAATAACTAATTAATTATTAGTGACAACTTAAAAATTTATTTTGTTACTGTTGCACTTATAACACAACTAATATTTTTTATCCCTAAATATATGTGAATTGTGACAACTTCTACATTATCACCTTAAATATTTTATCACTAAAATTCAATTTCTTGAAGTGTTTATAGATCAACTCACTTTCTGTATCCATGGTACCAAATAAGAGATTAATGTTGACAAATGTGCTATATGAATATTTATAATATACAGTTTTAGTAACTTGTTTGGTAGCACAATTAGTGACAATTTAGTATGTAAGTGGAAAAATCTGTTTGCATGTTGACAACTTTAAGACGTTACATTATCAAAGAGATGAAATATATAATGTGATTACTGTTGTTTTATTATGCTTTGATATATATGAGACAACCAAAGTTATGAATTTATAATATTACAAAATAATAAATAAGCAACACTAATATGAAAATAATATCATTAATCTGTAATAGAAAGTGAATACTTGCTAAATATCTCATATGTGATTAGAAATTTATCTAATTAAATAAAGTAATTAAAACTAGTCTATTTCAAAATCAGCCCTTCCTTCATCTAAAAATCCATATGATAAACTTCAGTCATATTAGGATAAAATAGTCCCCAATTTTGCTCCACACCTTCTGGCTTGAGATTTTCATTGAAAAGTGCAAATATATATGCCTCTACAACCTTGCCTGGTTTTCGTGGCGTTCCTTTTCCCGACGCCAAAAGTTTAATTAAGTTAGTATTAAATTTCTGAGCATTTTCAATTGTTGCGTCAGTAGTTCCAGCAGTGGTGATCTTACGCGTTTTCATTTGTACGATATGAGTGGTGTAAAACGCCGTGCTAATGTATGTAAACAGAGATAAAAGATCAATAATATTGTATCCAGAATGGTTGAGTACAAATTACAAGTATCTAGAGTCCTATTCGAGCATTATAGGATGCCGTACATGCTAGAGGGTGAAATACATATAAGAAAGCCAACACTATACTTCCTAAGTTGTTCCGAGCAGCAGCCTCGGAGGAAGAGCACCTGGGAAGTTGTGTCGTCATCATAAATGCTTGGGGTATTTATAGCTGAGATCTGGAACCAGGTGAACCGCCCACAAGTGTGTATTTCTCAGCCCACGGGCCTGGGCCTGAGTTTGGCCCAACAGTGATTTTGGACCCTAAGCTTCCTTTGTAGAGTCAGCGTAGGATTCCTGAGTTTTGGGCTCGAATTTATGCCCATGAGATCGAGATTGGTGAATTTCAACCTTGCTAGGCTGTAGTAATGTTGAATCCAATTTACCCCTCATCAATACTCCCCCACTTCTCGAGCGTAAAGAGGAGCTTAAGCTCGAAGAAGTATAAATTGCTCCGAACGCTGGGGTGAGACGAGCCATTGTAGGATAAGTTTCGGATGTGCCTCGTTAAAAACCTAACTCGGAAAAACCCTTTGGGATAAAAACCGAGCTAGGGAAAAAGAGTGCATATCTTGGAAACGATATAATGGCATCGTCTTGAAGTTACCTTGGTTATATGTGGATTGGTGAGATAATATGGGATTGATATCCAAGAAAAATATCTTTCCAGACGTTGGACTTCAGTTCACGATTTCAGAAAGTATAGGGGTCATACGTGCAATTATTGGAAATATAATTTTGAATTCACCCTGAGGGAGTCCAACTGTCGCGGTTACTCGGGGACTAGTTTGCAATTTCCCATTTTGTCCCTGTATATATATGCTGATCGTGGGCCGTTGATCTGCATAAGTCCTAAGAAAACCCTAGATCGGAGCGAACAAATCGATAAAAGAATTTTAGCAATTTCTTCGACCAGTTTCCATACATTCACTATGTCTGGCACCGTAGATCTAAAGGGCAAATCACAAGTAGTGGAAAATCAAGAGAGTGGTCCTGAGGAGAGGCAGACCGAGGAAATTCGACCGTCCTTTGCGGAAAATCCGAGCCCCACTTCCGATTCCAACAGAGAGGAAGGGGAATCGGATAACGAATCAGAGGACAATGGAGATGATAGTTCGAGTGAAGTGTCAGTCTCCGATGAGGAAGTCGAAGAGGATGACGATCTTCTTTAGGGAAGAATGGGCAAAATAAATATATCATAGGTGGTGGGGTCGTGGTTACAATCCTTAACTGGGTAGAACCGTCGACCAGTGCGGGATTAAATATGACCGAGGATAGGGCAGATGAAACCGTTTGCCTCTACACCGAAAGAGACCGAGAGGAACTGGAGGCAGAATTTGGCAAGTATATTGGCGCCGGGTATTCGATCGTTATTCCGACCCCCGAACAGCGAGTTACCGATCCTCCTGAAGGGTGTCAAGCTTTTTATGCTAAACAGTTCTTCTATGGTTTACGTATTCCCTTCCCACCTTTGATACGCAGCATTTTGGAGGCTTTCAAACTTACTCCCTCTCAAATCCTGCCGAATTCGATTGGACTCATAATAGCCTTTTGTGTCCTGATGAAAGCTAAAGGAAAGAAGGCAGCTTTCCAAAATTTCTGGCGAATCTTCCAGATCAGCTCTTCCACGGCTTCGAACGCTGGTCATGTTTATTTTTCTCAGAGGCCGAATATATCAATTTTATCGACCAATGTTAGTAGCAATTCAAAAGGCTGGAAACAGGAATTCTTTTTCGTTCGTGGTCCAGACTCTCCACCTTCTGAGGATAATCCCGAACCTGTTCCACACATATGGCCCGGGTCGAAGTCGTGGATCTATGGCAGATGATGTCTTAGGGGAAATATGAGCCATGAGATCTCAGACGAATTCCTGCAATCCCTTCGAACCGACCTTCATCAGACTCCTTTGATGACTCAAGAGGCGGTTCTGCGTTTGGCTGGGCTCAGCTCATGCTCTTTTCCTGCGCCTGAGATCAACTACGGAAGGGCTCTGATCGTTCGGAATAGCAATCCAACCGAGCAACCTGGAAGGGTCGAAGGAGAGGTCAACCCTGCTGTTGCTCCTTCCACTTTAGGTATGTCAAATTACCATATACACTTCGAATTATCTTTCTATATTCGAAGCTAATTCCCTTGTTTTTCACAACTGAGATCGTCGATAATTTCCGAACGTCGATAGCTGGTTCGGTTGTTGTTTCCTTTTCGAAAGGTAATCTGGGTCGACCTCGCCATCAAAAGTCAAAGGTTTCCCGTAAAGTAGTAAAATCCGCTCCTGGGGTCGATACCGCCGTGGTTTCGAACGCTATGGTGGCTTTTTCCCAAGCTGCCATTGCGGGAACTTCCCACCCTTATTCTACGATCGAGGGAACTTCTCAATCTCAAGCTTTCGATCTTCGGTCCGTTTTTCCAACCGGCTCTTCTAATCCGAACGAGGCGGGATTCAGCCATTATACCCTACAAGAGGTCCGAGCTCAGGAGATACTGGAAGCGAGAATGGCTCGTAAGAAAAGTAGTGATACCCCCGAGTCTTCTAGAAGGGTGAAGCCTTTTGGTCGAGGACCGGGTCCGATCCAATGCCAGGCAGGCCATTCCGAGCCGGACCTGGCTGATTTTATAGAGGACCATCACTAAGGACCAAGGGCTGCTGGATTCCCGGAGAATGGAACCATCGAGTTCGATTTGGGCCCAGATGGGGAACATGCAGTGGATAAGTCTCTTCGGATATTCATGGCCGGGAGATTTAAGGATGATAATACCGCACTGTTTCTTAAAAATGACTTTGAGATCGCGGGTGATTATGCCTATGCTCTGCAAAAGGTATATAAATTTTTGACAAATACTAACTTTTCCTCAAAATCTTTGCTTCGTCCTTAATATATAATTTCTTCTCTAGGTCGGAGACTTGTTCAGTCATCAAGCTTACCGACTGGCCACATTAAATGAGGAATCTCAGATGGCTCAGAATGCCCTTCACAATATCCTTAAGGAAGAGGCTACCAAGGCTGATTAGTTGAGGGATACTACGACCAAGTTATCTGAGGTCGAGAAGGAGCTCGAGGAAGCTAAGAAGGACCTTGACGGAAAAAGTTGAGGAAGAGGTAACCAAATTAAAATTGGATCTTGAGCAAGCTAAGGCATTATCCGAACAGGCATATGCTCGAGGCCGAGAAGAAGGCAGACTCCCCGCCATAAGAGAATTTTTAACGTCACCCTTTCTCGATGCCTAAGTCCGTTTGCGGTCGGGCGTTTCTATTATAAAGGAATTCAGCAGCTCCTCACGGCCGGAAGGATTCAAGGCACCCTTGACGATTATCTTCCTTACATGGATCCTTATAAGAACATTTTTGGAAAAAATTATAAGGCTTCTTCTCTTCCTCCCAAGTTCGAAGGCTTAGCCGATCATGATTTCGCTCCATTTCTTGACGAATTTGGAGTGTCGATGCCAAATCCTGATGTGCTCGAAGCTCAATCTGAGAATGAAGATGTGGATATTGAAGGGGATTCCCGCGACCAGGGAGAACAAGGCACTCCGTCTTCCTACTCAAGTAAATCTGCAGCTGATGTGCAAAGTAATGATGAAGAAGAAAGCAACTCGAGTAGTGATGATTCTGATAGCTCGGAAGCCGATACTAGTGAAGGGAAAGAGCAAGAGAGATCGGACCATGGTTCTGGCGTGAAGGAATCCAGCCGTTAATGATTACCATGTAATAGGATTTACTTAACGAACTATTGTAATTGCAAATTTGTTTTTACAGTCTCCTGCTTTTTTCTACTTGGTGGATGCTTGAATTTACACTTTTCCCTTAGTGCCATATTTAATTTACTGCCAGTTTGTCCATTTTGTTGAACTTTATAACCTCATTCTTGCATACTTGGTTACGTCATCGAATCTTTCTTGGGAGTGGTGATTTACCAATTATTGTAACTCGCATGATGTCGCGTCTCTTATAAATACTAAGGCCATTTTACCTTGTCTTTATGATAACATCATACACAGTGATCAGAGCTTTGGGAAATTGTTACGGTCGAATAATTATCCGAAAACCAAGAGATGAATGAAAATTCGAACGTCTCTGTAATTCTTTCCGTGCCTTTCCCCAAACCCAATGATGGTAGAAATATAAAGAAAAAGAGACAAGCTCCGGTTAAGTCCATTACTTCCGACGAGCTGATCTTCCATGGAGGAGGTAAATCTTCGACTGTCACCCTCTCTTCATGCTTGAAAACTAAGGGCTCAAACAAGAAAATTAAAAAGGTTTCCTTTGGAGAGGATGTATCTGTGCGCCCATCTTTTTCTGTTCGGTCCGCGCATTCGAAGGTTGCTGAATCTCTCAATTTATTGTTTCCTTCTGGCGTTTCTCCCTTTAAGAGGGACATAATTCATTTCGATAAAGTATCACATGAGAAATCCGATCTGAGCCTTCTTCGGGCCAATATCTCTATCTCCGAGGGAATTCTATCATCAGGAGAATATTCTTCGTTCTTGTTTCAGTCTGGGTCAGATTTTCTTTCCCGGGTAATTCTTGCTAATTTCCTTATCCTGGTTTTCTAGTTTCTTTATTTTTAGCCTTGATATGTCTTCTTATAAGTTCAGGCTGGCGAAGAGTTTTCTGGGCTCTATGCGTTGGCAAAGCGTGAGGTCGAACAACGAGCTACCATCACTCTCGAGCTGGCCAGGAAGAAGGTTGAGCTGGATCGCGCATTGGAAGCTAATAGATTTTTTAAGGAGAAACTATCTCAGGACAAATTGAGCTCGGAATTAGAGAGACTCAAAGATATCTATGAACGTGAGAAGAAAAATTCCGAGCTTCGGGAGAGGGAAGCTTATGCCCGCGGGTATGCTGATCGTAGTGCTGAAGTTCAAAAAATCCTTTCCGAGAATATTTTCGTTTAGTTGTATTAAGATTTTTCTTCGTTGTATCATAAGACTGCTAAGATTTTTCTCTGTTGTAACATAATCTTGTTGTAACGGTAATATTGTCGAAATGTTGTTCTTTCTTCCCTCCTTTCTCTCTTCTCTTTTTTTTTTTTTTTTTTTTTTTTTTGGGAAGTGGGACGGGCAGAGCGTTTAATGCTTGTATCGTGGCCGTTCATCCCACCAGATCTATACCGTTGATGCTAAATTCCTTCCCCTATATATAGTTCCAAAATTACCTTCAAATTTTTACTTGTCTGTAAATGTTTCGTTCGATTAGCATGGTGTTGTTTTTACTCCCATCGATTGACTCCATGTTCCATTTGATCTCTGCGATTAAAGTGTTCGAGATTCGAATTAGAACTTTCTTTCTCGACCTCCTCAGCATCCTATATGGGAAACAAGTTCGACTAGGGTATCGACATGCGAAAAGGATTGCGACTAGGGTACCGGCAGGCGACCTGCTTCTTTGGAGTCATCTCTCCTGAGATGGGATAGAATTCCGATATCCTGTCGCTTCATCCGGTCGGTTAGGGGATTACTATCTAATCGGATATACTTCCATCTTCCCTTGACCGGATGATAGTCTTAGAGAGCTAGCGGGGGTCTGGTAGCAAGAATGCTGGAAAACTGTTTACTCGCCGCTGGTTTATGGACGAAGGTTTTGGATTTGCTACGAGTTCGAGAGGCAAGCTCCAATCTTGTTCCCTTGTTTTTCCTCATTTGGCTTCGTAGACCTCTAGCTTATTTGTAGCATTTGTAGTAGGATAGGAACAAATGTAACGTTTCTGAGTTCGAATATTCTTGTTGTATCTTGATATCTTATTTCGATGAATCATTTGTAATTGTTCGAACAGCTTATAAATGCAACTGTTTATCTTTATACTTCTCTTGTTCTATCCTTACTTTAACGGATCCTGATTTCGAACCTCTGTCATTTTGTCGTTCCATAATTTCGTTAGTCGAAAACTTTAACGAAAATGAACTTTTATCCCCGTCACCTAATGATTCACGGTCTTGTAGTTTCATAGGAACAACTTCCAAATAATATTATCTTTGCTGAACGCAGAATTCTTAGGGGTTCCCCAAGTTCGAAAGAATATTTTCCTTAGCTCGAATAATATCCTTGCCTTTTAATTCAATGATCGCGTAGAAGGGAAGTGACAGATTTTCGATCGATCCTGATTATAATTTCGATCAAAGGGGCGTAGCAACGGCTTTCACCCTTAGTCGTTTCAGAGCATTTTTAGCCCGAGGGTCGTAGTAACAGCTTTCACCCATTTAATAATTTCGATCTAAGGGGCGTAGCAACGGCTTTCACCCTTAGTCGTTTCAGAGCATTTTTAGCCCGAGGGTCGTCACCCAATTTTTCGATCCAAGGGGCGTAGCAACGGCTTTCACCCTTGGTTGATTTTCGAGGGTCGTAGCAATAGCTTTCACCCGTTTAATAGTTGATGGAAAACAATAGAGATTGATAATAGATGAATAGAGATCGAGAATATTCAGAATATGACGAATAAATAATAATTTTGGCGAAATGGACTTTCATTGAATAAATAACTCAACCGAAATAAACTTCATTTGAACAGATAGTTTTCTTAATCACGAGAAACAAAGAAACAGAACGAGATGACCAAATAGTAATAGTCTAGCATTTTAACTATCCATCTTCATCTTCCATAATATCTTCTCAAATTAACAGCATTCCACGCTCGAGGTAGGACCTCTCCATTAGGATGAGCAATTTTGTAAGAACTTTTTTTTCCAACCTCAACGACCACAAAAGGGCCATCCCAATTAGGTTGAAGTTTTCCGACATGCTTCGACACTTCCACTTTTTTTAGCACTAAATCTCCCTCTTTGAATGTTCGGATTCAAACGTTTCGATTGTAAGATTTTTCCATGCTAGACTTGGTGGATTGAATTTTCAACTTTGCTCAGTCCCTTCGACCATCTGCGTGATCAACTTCCATTTCCCTTAGAGATCGGTTTTCCTCGGGATCATAAAATTCGACCCTGGGAGAAGGTACGAGGTTCTCGACTGGAATAACAGCTTCCGACCCATAAACTAGACTGAATGGAGTTTCTCCCGTCGCAGCTTTAACAGTAGTCCTATTGGCCCACAAAACCCTTGGCAGTTCGTCGAGCCATTTTCCTTTTGCTCAGATAGACGTTTTTCTAGGGATCGAACGATCTCTCTGTTCATGACTTCAGTTTGTCCATTAGCTTGAGGATGCCCCACTGATGCGAAATTCTGCTGTATTCCGAATTTTTCGCACCATTCTGTGATTCTTTTCCCGGTGAATTGCGTTCCGTTATCAGATATTAAGAACCTGGGAATCCCAAACCTGCAGACAATATTTTTCCATAAGAAATTAATAACTTGGAACTGAGTGATCTTTGTCAGAGCAACGCATTCGACCCATTTGCTGAAATATTCTACTGCAACCAATACGTAATTTTTCCAGGCTCTTGCTGTTGGAAACGGCCCAACAATATCAATGCCCCATTTATCAAAGGCCAACAGATCGGAATAGAGTGCATATGTTCGGGCGGTTGATGGATCAAATTCGAATGAATTTGACAATGGTGGCATTTCTTCACATAATCAACAGAATCAGAGAAAAGAGTAGGCCAATAATATCCTGACCTTGAACATTTAAGAGCTAATGCCCGAGCGCCGCAATGACTTCCTGCCTCTCCCTCATGAACTTCTTTTAAAATAGCATTATAGTGCACTTCGGAGATACATTTCAATAAAATTCCAGAAGAAGATCTTTTATAGAGTTGATTATCAACTAGAGCGAACGATGGCGCTCGGTATTTGATCCTTCGAGCTTCGTTTGAGTTTTCTGGAAGCTTTCCTTCTTCGAGATAGGCAATAAGAGGGTCGATCCAAGAAATCCTAGGCTCATCGATTTCCATGATATCGACTGAGGGAGTCACATCCAGTTCGATAGCAAACGTATTCGATAATAGCCACGTGATTATCCTTTCATTCTTCCCATCGGCAAGTCCCGTGAACTTCGATAATAGATCTGCCCACATATTTTCCTCCCTTGGTATAGGTTGAATATCAAACTTGTCGAATTCAGAGATCAACTTCTTTGTCTTGTTCAAATATTTGATCATATTGAACTCCCTGGCCTCGTAAGTGCCTTTCACCTATCTATGAACGAGTTCAGAATCTGTTAACACAACAATTGATTTTACCTTTGCCTTTATGGCCATTTCTAATCCTGCGATCAGGGCTTCATATTCCGCTTCGTTGTTTGTAACAACGAAGTCCAAAGTGATAGCATAACTCAAATCTTCACCATTGGGTCCTTGAAAATGAATTCCTGATCCACCTCCTTCCCTGGTCGAGGAACCATCCACGTGCATTAGCCAGACCTGACCTTCGGCTTTTTCGACCATTCTTACCTCGGAGATCGCTCTTTCTTCTACACTCGATATGCCTGTAGATTCGACCACGAAGTCAGCCAATACCTGGGCCTTTATGGCGACTCGCGGTTGATATTCAATCTCGAACTGACCCAGCTCGACCGCCCATTTTATCAATCTGCCTGATGCTTCTGGCTTCGATAGGACCTGTCTTAGAGGTTGATTCGTTAAGACGACGATCTTGTATGTCTGAAAATAAGGCCTTAACCTTCGCGCAGCTACCACCAAGGCGAGCGCGAATTTCTCAATCTCCATGTAATTTTTCTCAGCACCCTGCAATAACTTGCTCAAATAGTAAACTGGTTTATGCTCAGACTTATCGAGCTTTACCAAAACCGAGCTAATAGCCTCTTCCGACACGGCTATGTATAAATATAGAGGTTCTCCCTCGGATGGCTTGGCTAACATTGGTGGTGAGGTTAAGTATGCTTTCAGGTCTTCGAAAGCTTTGTCACATTCTGCATTCCACTCAAAGTTCTTAGACTTACGCAACAGTTTGAAGAATGGTAAACTCTTGTCAGCAGATCGTGAGATGAATCTATTCAACGAAATAATCTTCCCAATCAAGCTTTGGACATCTGAGAGCTTTCTTGGTGGGTGTAGATCAGTAATTGCTCGAATTTTCTCGGGATTGGCTTCGATGCCTCTTTCATGGACGAGATATCCGAGGAATTTTCCCGATCGCACACCAAAAGTGCACTTGGCAGGATTCAATTTCATTCCATATTTCCTTAAAATTCCAAAACATCGATCAAGATGGTTGATGTGGTCCTCCTCCGTCATACTCTTTACGAGCATGTCATCTACATAAACTTTCATGATCTCCCCTATCAAGTCTTTAAACATCATATTGACTAACCTTTGATAGGTCGCGCCTGCATTCCTCAAGCCAAAGGCATGACAATGAAGCAGTAGACTCCTCGCTCGGTGATGAACGCTGTTTTATCATGGTCTTTTTCATTCATAAAAATCTGATAAAATCCTTGGAAAGCATCCATCATACTAAAAAATACAAACCCTGCGGTGGAATCTACAAGCATATCGATCCGAGGTAATGGATAAGGATCTCTTGGGCATAATTTGTTTAGGTCTGTAAAGTCATTACACATTCTCCATTTGTTTTCAACTTTTTCGCCCTTAGAAACTAGGACCACATTACACAACCACTCTGTGAACTTTATTTCCCTGATCTGGCCCGCTGCTAGCAATCTATCGACCTCTGCATTGATTATTTTATCCTTTTCGCGACCATGATTGCGCTTCTTTTGCCTTACAGGCTTTGCCTTCAGATCGATGTTCAATGAATGTGTTATTACCCGCGGATCGAGTCCAACTATATCATCTGAGCTCCAGGCAAAAACGTCCACATTTTTCTGTAAAAATTCAATGAGCATGGTTTCCATGCCCTCGCTTAACTCCGTTCCAATTTTGGTGAATTTCTCAGGGGATCCCGGAACTAAAGTTACTTTTTGTGGCCAGGTGCTTGCACACTCATGTCGACATTTTTTCCTTTCTTTTCTTGTAACTTCTCGTAGTCGGGAATTGGTGATTTTTCGCCAGACTCCAATTCAGCTATTTTCCTCTTAATCGGGAGCTCGGGCTCCACTTTCTTCTTAATACATAAAGATGAATTATAACATTCCCAGGCCATGTATTGGTCGTTCCTCATTTCTCCTACTCCTTCCTCGGTCGGGAACTTTATTTTTTGGTGATAGGTAGATACAACTGCTTTGAAGATATTTAGAGCTGGTCTCCCTAATATGGCATTGTAAGCGAATGACGTATCTACCACTAGGAATTTGATCATTCTGGTTACATTCTTTGGCTTGCTTCCTAGGGTCGTGCTCAAAAGTATGGTCCCAAGCGGGACGATCTCCGATCCTCCAAAACCAACTAAAGGAGTGGTTACCCGATCCAGATGCGGGTGACAAAGATTCATCCTTGTGAGAGCTTCCGAAGAGATAATGTTTGCCGAGCTTCCATTATCGACCAGTACTCTCTTGACCTCAAAATTAGCAATCTTCAATGTCAATACCATGGAAAAATCCGGATCATCTTCATTTACATCCGAAGGTCGATCAGCTTCACTGAAACTTATGACTTGATTTTCCATGGAGGGAAACTCCAAGGATAGAATTTCCCTCTTTGTAGAGACCCCAGTCCTTATTGATCTCAACGTTCTTTTTCTAGCATTTCTGCTATCTCCTCCTGCTGGTCCGCCAGCAATCATGGTTATCACTCCATTTGACCGCTCTTCCGTCTGATTTCGACCCTGCTTCTGTTGAGTATTAAACTTTCGTGGGCTCCTGGACCTATAACGATTGTTATAGTTATCTCCTTTGACAAATTCTTTGAGTTTTCCTTGTGCAATTAGTTTTTCTATCTCGACTTTCAGTTGGTAACAGTTTTCGGTGCTGTGCCCCCGAGCCCGGTGGTATCGACAGTATTGGTCATAACCCAATGCACCTGGCCTAGCTTGAGTGATCCTTTGAGCCTCGGGAATCAAATTTCCTTCTTCTAACACAGTTAACACCTCTTCCTTTGAACTGCTAAGCTCGGTAAACTAGATTTTTCCCGGTCTTGGAGGTCGAGCTCGTTCATAGGGAGGTCCATAGGAATTCGACCCTTGGGGCGGCATATGTGGTTTATAAGTGTTAATTCGTTGCCAAACAGACCCCCTGGTCGATCCTCCGTAATCACTGGGCTTTGGGATAGGAGCCCGATCTTGTTTCTTTTTAAGAGGAGGTTTCACAGTATGCGAACTTTTTAACTTATTCATCTCTTCCTGAATCATGTATTTTTCAGCGATCTCCATAATTCGCTCGAAGGATTTTAGTTGTTTTCTGCATAAGGCGTTTCCGAACTGAGTGCTTCTTGTTAGTTCGAACATTAATGAGGACAGATATTAGATTTGCGGAGTGTCAACTTTGAAAAGTTCGATACTGAACCTCGCTAACCATTGTCTCAAAGTTTCTCCTTCCAATTGTTTTACGGTTCCCAAATGATTTGCTGGTAACCTCGGTTTCCTTTGACTATCAAATTGATGTTTTAATTTATCGCAAAATTCCTCAAAGGAAAATATGGAGTTAGGTGGCAACTTCCCGAACCAGTCGAGGGCAATTCCCTCAAAGGTAGTAACCATGATCTTGCAACAAAAGTCCTCAGAATGTCCGTATAAGTTCATCACATTAATAAAGTTGTTGATGTGTTCCCCGGGGTCGGTAGTCCCGTTATACCGTGGCAGCCTGGTCGGTACTGTTTCCGCGTTTCAAGCTTCGCGTATTTCTTGACAAAACGACGAACAACGCATGATACTGTTTGAAACCTCCCTATCTCGTAGACTCTCTCTATTCGGAATATTTCCCGCTCGCCTGTCAGCACAATTGCCGCGAGGAATTCCTATCAGTGTACCTTCCTTCTCCAACTCCTTAGCTACTCTCTCTTGCACTATCCTTTCCAGTTCAAAATCAGTAATCCTTTTGTAGGTCGATTTTTTGTCCCTGACAGCACCAGAAGGGTGGCTCTCCCCTACTATTGAATCTTCCACATCATGTACTGATTTCGGCGAAATTTCTGATCGGGCATTGATTCTTGATGGCACACCCCGAGGAGGGTTTGTTGTTGGCGCATGCGATATAGATCGCAGTACACTGTTCTCCCTCTGGATGTTCGAAGATGGTATTTCAGGTCTCCCATGAACTGCTGCTGGCTGATCTACAGGCGATTGATCAGCCCTTCCCCCGTTCAGAAATTCCCTACACATCGTGCCTATGATGGACCTTAGATCTCCAACTGTCGTGTGAATTGGAACATTATCCTGCGGTACAACCGGTGGAACCTCTGGTTGTTGAGCCGCACGCGACAGATTATCGGGCTCATTATTGACCGAATTATGCGCTCCTGCTGCATGGGAAGGTTCTCCTCGGTTATACGTATTCCTCCTCGTAGTAGGCATATTTCGATCTAATACTCGAATAAGGCCCCACGGTTGGCGCCAATTGATCTTACGCGTTTTCTTTTGTTCGATCTGAGTGGTGTAAAACGACGTGCTAATGTATGTAAACAGAGATAAAAGATCAATAATATTGTATCCAGAATGGTTGAGTACAAATTACAAGTATCTAGAGTCCTATTCGAGCATTATAGGATGCCGTACATGCTAGAGGGTGAAATACATATAAGAAAGCCAACACTATACTTCCTAAGTTGTTCCGAGCAGCAGCCTCGGAGGAAGAGCATCTGGGAAGTTGTGTCGTCGTCATAACTGCTTGGGGTATTTATAGCTGAGATCTGAAACCAGGTGAACCGCCCACAGGTGTGTATTTCTCAGCCCACGGGCCTGGGCCTGAGTTCGGCCCAACAGTGATTTTGGACCCTAAGCTTCCTTTGTAGAGTCGGCGTAGGATTCCTGAGTTTTGGGCTCGAATTTATGCTCATGAGATCGAGATTGGTGAATTTCGCCCTTGCTAGGCTGTAGTAATGTTGAATCCAATTTACCCCTCATCAAGTGGGCCACCCAGTTTCCGCCACAACAATATCAACATTAGATACACCAACCTTTTAAATTCCAGCATAAACTGTATCTACCATAGCATCAAATAAGTTTTGATAAGTTAGAGAATTATCGGTGACGGGTTTAGCAGCGTCATCTATAAGGGCGTACTCTAATTGTACATTATTCGGGTCGCTTTGACGTGGAAACCATGTGTAAGCATTGACTAAAAGTGAGCTATCTTTGGATGACAAGAATTTTAGAATTTCTGTCATTATCGGAGTGGCTTCTGTAGAGAAGACACCATTCAATGGAGGAAAAGATGGGCCCATTATGCTCATGGAAACAGCGTGCCTAACGGGTATGGCAAAACCGGCATTTGATATGGCTGCATCGATGTTTTGCATGGCGGAGGGTACGTATTGGGCTAGGTTATAGTTTTTCAAATATGAATGCATAAATCTTCTCCATTGTCATAGTTTTTCAAAATAAAAAAGATTAGATTGTTTGAGATTTAGATGATGGGTTGTACAATACTCGGAGATTGCATTTTATAGAGATGTTGAGTCTAGGTTTTGAAATTTAATTTTGGCAATTACTTTGAGGAATCATAATTTTGTTATTAATTAACATATATGGCATGCTCATATTTTATTACACTCATGCCCTAAATTAATTATAAGATCTCATAGATATATGGAAATAATAATTCGGTCTTGGCGGTAAGGTAATCTATGAGAACTTGAAAAACATTTACAAGAATGAACGAAATTATATAAACTGGACATGTACATCAATATAAAAAGAAAGGGAATCTGTTATTAGAAATTGGGTAAATCCACTCCAATATTGAGATTAAAAAAAATAAAAGAACTTAATAAAATTCTAATCCAAATCTTACTTGTTGAAATAGAAAATGAGATTGCTAGTTATTTAAAAAAAAGAAAAAGTGTTTATTTAATTTTGAGAAAAATGCATTTTTTATACCAAATCTTTACCTATTATAGACATTTGGTATCAGACTTTAAAAAACACGTTTAATACAAAAATAGAAAGACTTTTTACAAATATTCTTTCTCCATCAATTTTTTAGGGCAAAATTTTGTGTTCTTAAGTTTTAGTTAATAAGTTTTAGCAAAATTTTGACAAGAGCTTTATAATGGTAAAAGTTTTAGTTAATGAAAGGGAAATTTACCTAGACACCCCCTGGGTTTAGGCCTAATTACAGGAACTTACCCCGTTGTTTGAAATATTACAAAAACACCCCCTTGACTTAACGGCCGTTAGTCAACGCTAACGGAAATTGTGAAATGTCTTAAATGCCCTTAGTTGTTTTTAATATTTCCAAAAAAAAGAAAAAAAACTGGAAAAAATTTTCGCACATTTTTCACTACCTTCACAAAAATCATGATTTCTCCCTTGTTTGTGGACGGATTTTAGTAATTCTTGTTATGTTAGACTCGCCTCTTCATCGCGCATCTTCCTACTGGAGCAATTTTCGGGATTATGGACTGGTTTTTGCGATTGGGAGTGATTTCTTTTCGTCCCCAAATTCTAGGGTTCATCCCAATTCGCGGATTTGAGCCTCTAATTCTAGAAAATTGCTTCGTGTTTCACTTCTATATGTTTATTTCGTCACTTTCCTTGGATTAATTGCCCGATTGAAGGTGGGATTGAAGATTTGAATCGAATTGGGCATTTAGGGTTTATGTGCCCACTTTGATCTCCGAATTGGGGGTGTTATCGAACTGATTTCTACTGGATTTTTTAGGGCTTTTCTTCATGATAGTGTTAATTTCAGTTTCCCCAAGTCAATTTTGGGTTTGGTGAACTCGGGCCGTGAAGAACAATTTCGGGCCGTGAAGAACACGTTCGGGCCGAAGGGTTTTTTGCTCCTGCTGCATTTTCCTGCTGTTTTCTGCTGTTTTTTTATTGTTATTTGCTGGTTTTGGGTTTTATTTTTGTTATTTGGTGCTTTTGTTGGTGTTTTTTCGATTATTTAGTGATTTTTTCATCATTTACTGACCAAGTATTTATGTATTTTGATCTAATGCAAAGTGGAACATTTTATTGAAAAATAGTTGAGTGTTATTTCATCATTTACTGGCTTGGTGGATTGGTATTTATGTATTTATTGGGTGTTTTAATATTGAAATGGAAATACATTACACATACAACAGTAATTTCCAGCCTACAACAATCAAATTTCAAATATTACAAATACACCCCCTGTAACATAACATATATTACAAATACACACCGAGGGCAAAATTGGAAAAACATTAAAAAAAAATGATGACGTCATCCTCCGCCGTCAAAATTTAACGCCGTAAGGGGTGTTCTTGTAATACTGTTTTGCCAGAGGGGGTGTCTAGGTAATTTTTCAAACAACGGGGTAAGTTCCTGTAATTAGGCCTAAACCCAGGGGGTGTCTAGGTAAATTTCCCTTAATGAAATGCACTAAGTTATCCATAGAAAACTAATAAAGTTTCGGGATATTAATCAAATTAAATCATATCTTATAATTTACAAGAAATCGTGTCACAATAATTTTCAGATATTATATGGGGCACATAAGCATTCTATGGTAAAAATTTTGGAGCATACTTTCAAGCATACCAAAAATTGTTATATCTCATAAATTTGTAGATGGTGATTTTTGGTATGCTTAAAATCATGCTCCAAATTTTTTGCCATAGCATGCTTATGTTATGTGCTCTATATAATTCTTGTAGACTATGAGATATGATTTAATTTTGTTTCATATCTCGAAATTTTGTTAATTTTTTGCGGATTATTTATTGTTTTTCATGAACTGAAACTTGTATTATTATAAAACTCTCGTCAAGAGCTTTCCAACCATATAAAGAATACAAAATTTGGCCCTAAAAAATTGCCGGAGAAAGAAAATGTGAAAAAAGTTCTTCAATTTTGGTATTAAATGTGTCTTTTTTAAAGTAGAGTACCAAATGTCAAATAAAGGTAAAAGGTTTGTATAAAAAATGCATTTCCCTCATTTTTTAATTTCTATTTTTTTAAATGTATTTAACGGACATGTGTGTGGCACGTTTTCTTTTCCATCCATGATTTAATAGCCAAACTTAAATTGAAAAGGTTGGTCAATTTTGGTATCAAATGTGTCATTTTGAAGAGTATGATATAAAATGTATAAAGGTACTAAAAATTTGATATGAAAAATGCAATTTCCTCACTTAATTTTCGGTCCACAAATTTTTTTTTTCTTTTATTTTCTTTGCAGAAGAAACAATTTTCTCACTGAATAAATTAAAGTTCATCAAGAACAAGATTACATTTTACAAATATGTCCTGCTTCAAGGACTTGTTATACGAAGAGAGCTTTCCTATAAAAAGTTTACAACAGTATACCTGTTTACATGCCTATTATTATTCGGGTTATTTGCACCTACATCCCCTGAACTAGTGCTATTTGGCATTTACAATCAAAATTTTTTATTTTTTGGCAGTCACACCCTTTATGTTAATTAGTTGTCATTGAAAACATAACTAAATGTCCAAATTATCCTCTCATAATAGCTACTTGACTAGGTCCTAAATCAGAATATGAAATTTGGAAATTATATATTGCGTTATACTGCAATTTCACCTAAAAATTCAACTCAAAATCGTAACTTGTTATAATCCAAAAAATGGGACAATGCTGTTGAAAATCTATCAATTAAATTTATAAACAGATTATCAAAATAGAATTAAAATATTCACTAACATTTTGGATGTAAACCTTCTTGGTGGGTAAAAAATCATAAAATTCACCCATATTAGGTAATATTTACTTGAGCTTAATTTAAACAATAAGCAACTTAAAACAGAATAAACATTTTTTAGTGTTAGGTTTGACAATTTATGTTTATTTAATTTTTTAAATTAGCAAAAATAAATTAGTAATAATAAATAATAAAAACAATGTTTTAAGATTTTTATTGAGTATTATTTTGCGAGCTCAACTTTGTTATACCTAGAAACAGTTTATTTTCAAACATCCCCTGTAAAATAAAAAAAGCTAGCAATTTCACTTGATGCATATTTTTTCAGTAAAATTAAAAAGCTAACAATTACACTTTCAAATTGGGTTTTTCGCAAGTTCACTTCATGTGATTTGTCTAATTGGCAATTTACCTCCCTGTGAAATAAAAAGACGCAATTTTAACTTGATATGAAATGAAATAATGAACAATTTACCTCATTGTCATATAAAAATAGGCAATTTACTTCCCTGTGAATTGAAATTATGAGCAATTTACCTCCCTGTTATATGAATAATGAGCAATTTATAGGGAGACAATGCATTTCTTTTATAAAAATACAGCGAGATATTTTGCCATTTTTCTTATGACAAGACGTTAAAAAAATGTCTATCTAGAATATCACAAGGAGATATTTTGGCCTTTTATTTATCAAATTGAGTTAAATTGCCTATTTAAAATAACATAGGGAGTTAATTTTAACAAATCTTCTAAAAAAAATCCGTGGCTATGAATTTTATATTATGATAGGGTTAAGTATGTGATAATTTGTCTTAATTTAATTTTACTGACAAAATATTAAGTGTCAATGTTAAAATGTCATTTTTTTTTATTTTTATTTTTTACATATATAAAGTGACAGATCGAAAACATAATAAAAAAATTATTACTAAAATAATTCTCATAAACGTATTAGTAACAATGAATATAAAAAAAAATTATCACTATTGACATATAGTGATACTGATACACTAAAAATGACATTATGTATTTTACAGGGGACAAATATTTTTTTTTTCTTTTAAGATTTAATTTTATGGGTAGGCGAATGCCAGGGGCGGACCTAGAGGCTTTTGGTTGGTGGGGCGAAATTTTTTAATGGTAAATTTGATATTTTTTCTGTTATTGAGATAAAATGACAACTTAATGAAAATGAGTAATTTTGTATATTTATTGTTGGATAAGGATGAAGATGAAGAGCACTGAAGACAATTAGTAAATGGAGGTTTTGATGCATTCCAAAACTTCAAATCTGCTAAGTATAAATCAACTTAGCTGATATCCCTTTGAAGAATTTTTGACTAAGTAAAGAAAATATCAGAAGAGTCAAAATTCAAAGTTCAAGACTACTGATCTGCTGAAGGAAAGAAATCAAACTGATGAAGATCAGCCGACTCAAATCAGATTTGTTCAAGTTTCGGATCAGCTTAGTTCGCCATCAGACTTGCACTTTCGTCAGCCAAGTGGAAAGGATCATAAAGTCATCCCAACGGTAATAAATGCCCTGGAAGTAATAAATGTTGAAGTACAAGGCTATTTAAGACAAATGATTGAAGAAATGCTTAACATCAGCTGGGTGCATTTAATGCTGCCTGCAGAAAAGTACTGTTGACAGTACGGACAGCTGCAGAGAGCCGTTCGCGAAAATTAAGGACCAAAACTCGAGGAATTTGAATCTGGTCTTCAACGGACATTTTTCAAACCTCAAGTATAAATAGCTGAGAGAGACGAAGAGAAAAACAACAACACAATCTCTGAGAAAATTTTCGAAGCAAAATCTCTTTAAGTCTCAAGAACAGCTCACTCATCAGCTTAGTCATTTGTTGACAAAAGCAGAGTTGAAGAACAACGAAAAATACATCTTCTGAGTGATTTTGTAATAGTGAGTGTTGTGAGAAGTGTAGATCCGTCTTTGTGAGTGATCTAACTTCAGAGGATAGGTTTTCTTTGTGATTTCCTATTGCGCACTTGTGGCCTTTTCATTTGTTGATTGGCGCAAGCAGAGTATACTGTAAACTTTGTGATTATAGTATAACCCAAGATCTGAGTGACTTGGAAGAGTGGACTAAAGGATATTTAAATCCATATAACCACTATAAAATTTCTGTGTGTTTTTACTTGCATATTTTCAGTTGCATAAAAACACTTTAATTTAACTGTTTGAAAAGTTTTATAAGAAAAGGAGTTTTATAAAACTGGGGAACAAACTTTCAAACTACTAAGTTTACTTGTGAAAAACACTTTACAAATCCGCTGCAAGTACTCTAAGTATTGAAACTGATTTTAGCAAAATCAGCTAAGTAATTATCAGATTAGTGGTCACCGAAGCTGTTCAAAGATTTGTTCATGATCAGCCAAGTAACTTACTGTTCGGTAACAGCTTAGTCTGTTCAAGTTAGAACAAAAGTTTTAAAGTTAAAAATTGTTAAAAAGTATAGAGGTCTATTCACCCCCCCCCTCTAGACCTCATGTGACCACTTGGGACCAACAAGTGGTATCAGAGCAGGTGGTTCATTAGAATCAACTGCCGGATCAACGAGCTTGATCCGAGTGTTTTTCAAAGGTTTTCAAACTTTTCAAAAGAGCATATTTTGAAAATTAAAATTTTGAAAAATGGATTGTATCAGCCATGTTCCCCACATAGCTGGTATGAACTTTGAAGACTGGAAAATCAGAATGGAGATTTTCCTTTCTGCTTACAATGATAACATGTACACATGTATCATCAAAGGTCCATTCAGATTCACCAAGACTATCACAGTTGATGAAGCTGAAATAGTGGTGGAAAAAGATCTAACAGAAATGACAGCCGATGAAATAAAGTTGTTCAATCTGGATAAAGTTGACCGTTTCATCATGACCAAGGCCCTTGACAATGATCGATTTGACAAAGTCAAGCACTGCAAGACTGCCAAAGAGATGTGGGATAAGGTTCGTGACATGAGCGAAGGGAACGACGCCATCAAAGAGCATCAACTGAGTGTTGCTCTTGAAAAGCTGGACAACTTCAAGATGAAGTCTGCGGAAACCATTGATCAGATTGATACAAGGTTTACAAGGACGCTGAATGAAGTGCTAAAGCTTGGAAAAACCTTCACTGATAAGGAGATAACCGTCAGAGTTCTGAAGGCTCTACCTCCGAAGTTCAACATGAAGGTGACAGCCATGGAAGAGTCCAGAGATCTGGGCAAGATTTCACTCACCAAGTTGTTCTCAGTACTCAAGGCGTACGAGTATAAACTGCCAATAATGGGTGTTGAAGAAACCTCTACTTCAAGTCCCGCAGCTGCACTTGTTGCTACTGAAAATCCCAAAAAGCAAGCTCACAAAAGCAAAGATGTGGACTCATCTGATGAAGCCACACTACTCAACAAAAAGGAGTACACCGCTGGAGACGTTGCATTGCTGATGAACAACTTCAAAATGTTCTACAGACGAAAAATGAAGAACAAATATAACAATGCTTCTACTTCTAACCCTACTTCTTCTTCTCAGGATAAGGATTCTTATAAATCCAAAATGATGTGCTATAATTGCAGGAAACTGGGTCATTTCATCAGAGACTGCCCATATCCTAAAGCTGAGAAGTATACAGAAGAGGAAAAGAGAATCAGAAAGGAAAGAAAGCATCAGAAATGAAAGGTGCTGGTAGCAGAAGCAGAAAAGCCAGCTGCTGTCTACTCATCTGATTCAGATTCAGACACTTCTGATGAAGAGTGTTCTGATGAAGAGAGTCCTGCTCTTCTCTGCCTGATGGCTAATGAATCTGATGACTCAGAGGATGATGAGGTAACTCCTCTTGATAATGAATTATTTAATTCATTTGAACAAATGATGCTCAACAATTCAAGTATTGCTGATGCATTTAAAAAGCTTAAGGAAGAGATGATATTGCTAAAAGAGCAAAACAACTCACTGAAACTTAAAGCTGAAAAGCCAAGAGAATCAGCTGAATACAAACTGCTTGAGCAAGAGAATGAATCTCTGAAAGCTGAATGTGAAGTTTATAAGGGTAAAATCATTGAGCTTGAGAAAATTATTGAGTCTCATGAGAAGTCATATGTTGCATCCACTCACATGTCCAGTAAACAGAAGACACCTTTAGATCAGGATAAGTTAGAACTGAACCATACTGAAAAATTTATATCAGCTGACAACAGTAAGGTCATTTTGTATGTTCAGACTTCTAAACCTGCTTCACCTGAGAAAGCATTAAAGGAGACGAAACCTCCTAAGGCTAAAAAGAGCAAAGAGCCTAGTGTAGTAAAACAGACTTGTAAGTCCAAACAGAAGAGTCCTAGGAAGTCTTCTGATAAGGCTAAAACTATTCAGACTAGTGATAAAACTAAGTCATCTGTTAATGAGAAAGCATCTAGTAAACCAAAGAAGCATAAAAGTAAGAAAAATCAAAATGCTTGGTATGGAAATGAGTCTTATTATGTGCCACCTGCTGCATATCCTCCTATGTATCATGCACCTCAATTTTCAACTTACTATGCACCATATCCTGCTCATCCAATGCATGCATATCCTCCTTATCATGCATCTTACTCTGCATTTGAACATTATCCTTATCATGCTGATTATCATCAACGTAGCAAATCTGATAAACATGATGAAGATGCAACTGTTCATGCTTCTGCCAAACAACAGAAACCTAAGAAGCCTAAGACTTCATCATCTTGGGTTGTCAAAGGTGGAACTAATCCTTCAGGACCCTCTCAATAAGGGTACCTAAAACAATTTTATTTTGTTTTGTAGGTTAGGACTAGGAGTAGGAGTAAAGTAGAGAAAGTCTGGTACTTGGACAGTGGCTGTTCAAGACACTTGTGTGGAAACATACATGAGCTGACTGATGCAGTTGATGTGGATGGTCCGAATGTAACTTTTGGACAAAGAAGGCAAGATTGTAGCAACTGGAAAGCTGATCAAAGGCAACATTGAGATATCTGACGTCTCTTACGTTAAAGGCCTGAAATACAATTTGCTGAGCATAAGTCAATTTTGTGACAAAGGATATTCAGTCATCTTCTCAACAGATAAGTGTTACGTTGAACAGATTGGTACAAAGAAGGTTATTTTATCTGGAAGACGACAAGGAAATATCTACACAGTGGACTGGAATTCTGCTGACAAGAATTCAAGCATTTGTTTGGTGGCATCAACACCAAGTGAAGTCAGTTGGTTGTGGCACAAAAGAATGAATCATGTGAATTTCAAGACCATCAACAGACTCATCAAGAACAATCTGGTAGAAGGGATTCCAAAGACAGTCATGAGCAAAGATAAGCTCTGTGACGCATGTCAGAAGGGTAAACAAATCAAGTCATCATTCAAAAGCAAGAAGCATCAATCTTCTGGAAGAATATTGGAGCTGCTACACATGGACTTATTTGGACCCATTGATCCTGTCAGCAATGGTGGAAAGAAATACTGCCTAGCTGCTGTGGATGATTATTCAAGATACACTTGGGTGATTTTCATGAAGAAGAAAAGTGAAACCAAGGAGCATCTTACACATGTGATGGAAAAGATTCAAAATGAAAATACTAAAGATCAGATCATATAGAGGGACTGAGTTTACAAACTCTACTGTTGAAGAGTATTGTAATGCCAGAGGAATCAGTCATGAGTACTCTGCTGCCAGAACCCCTCAACAAAATGGAGCTGCTGAAAGGAGAAACAGAACTCTAAAAGAAGTTACCAGGACAATGATAGTTGAAGCTAAACTGCCTTAAAGATTTTGGGCAGAAGCAACAAATACAGCATGATTTACCCAAAACAGATGCATGATCAACAAGCACCAAAACAAGACTCCATATGAAGTTTGGAACAACAGGAAGCCAAACATTCATTACTTCTAGATATTTGGTTGTAAATGCTTTGTTTTAAATAATGGGAAAAATCATCTTACTGCATTTGCAGAAAAGGCTGATGAAGCTGTTTTTTTAGGATACTCTACTGTTAGTAAAGCTTATAGAGTCTTTAACAAAAGAACTTTACTTATAGAGGAATCCATTCATGTAGTATTTGATGAACCAAGTCAATCTTCTGAAAAGAATCAAAGTAATCAAGATCTGTCTACTGATTTACAGAAGTTGAATGTTGGAAAGAATGAAGAATATGTTCCTATCATACTACCTGATCTCAATCCAACTGCTAACTCAAGTGCTGTTCAAAATCACAGTGCTGATTGTCTAACAGACGAGTTACAAACAGCTGATAGACCAGAGACTGTTCAACAGACAAGAAATGTTCAACAGACTACCACAAAGGACAACATTATGATTTGCAACCTGATCTTAGATGGCTCAAGAATCACCCACCAGAACTGGTGATTGATGATCCTTTGGATAAAGTGAAAACAAGGAGAGCTGCTGCAAGTGACGCAATGTTTGTCAGCTTCCTATCTCAAATTGAGCCCAAACAGATTGAAGAAGCTCTTAGTGATTCAAACTGGATTGAAGCTATACAAGAAGAGCTAAATCAATTTGAAAGGAATGAAGTATGGTATATACTTAGTTCCTAGACCAAGTCATCAAAGAGTCATTGGCACTAAATGGGTATTCAGGAACAAAATGAATGAAGATGGTGAAGTCACCAGAAATAAAGCAAGAATAGTGGCCAAGGGTTACTGCCAAGAAGAAGGCATTGACTTTGATGAAACTTTTGCACCAGTAGCAAGATTAGTGGCCAAGGGTTACTGCCAAGAAGAAGGCATCAGACTCTTTCTTGCTTATGCTGCTCACAAGAATTTCACAGTCTATCAGATGGATGTGAAATCAGCTTTTCTCAATGGAGCATTGCAAGAAGAAGTTTATGTTGAACAACCACCTGGATTTGAAGCCTATCAAGAAGAAGACAAGGTGTATCGTCTGAAGAAAGCCCTCTATGGACTAAAACAGGCTCCAAGAGCATGGTATGATACCCTATCTGATTTTCTTTTAATTAAAGGATTTTGTAAAGGTAAGGTAGACAAGACCCTGTTCACTATTGAATGGGAAGAACATATTTTGCTTGTGCAAATATATGTGGACGACATTATTTTTGGTTCAACTAATCAACAGATGTGTGATAAGTTCTCAAAGCTGATGCAGAACAAGTTTGAAATGAGCATGATGGGAGAACTTAATTATTTTCTTGGTTTGCAAGTAAGACAGTTGTCTGATGGAATATTCATCAGCCAAGCAAAATACACAAAGGATCTGTTCAAGAAATTTGGTATGGAAACTAGCTCTACTGCTAATATTCCAATGTCTACAAGTCTTCGTTTGGATAAAGATGAAGATGGCAAATCAGTGGACATAACCAAGTACAGAGGAATTATTGGGTCACTGTTATACTTAACAGCTAGCAGACCTGATATTATGTACTCTGTTGGGGTTTGTGCGAGATTTCAATCAAATCCTAAGGAATATCACCTCTTAGCTGCCAAAAGGATACTCAAGTATCTTAAAGGTACTGAAGATTTGGGATTGTGGTACCCTAGGGAATCTGGGTTTGAACTTATTGGATATTCAGATTCTGACCTTGCTGGCTGCAAGATTGACAGAAAAAGCACAACCGGTGTCTGTCAGTTCTTAGGTAGTCGTCTGATCTCATGGATGAGTAAGAAACAGACTTCAGTATCCATATCAACTGCTGAAGCTGAATACATAGCTGCTGGAGCTTGCTGTGCACAAATATTATGGTTGAAACATCAACTTGAAGATTACAACATAAAAATCAGTGGAATCCCTATCTACTGTGACAATACAAGTGCAATCAGTCTTGCTCATAATACTACAAGTCATTCAAGGACTAAGCATATTGAGATCAAATATCATTTTATTAGAGATCATGTGGAGAAAGGAAATGTCATGATAGAATATGTGTTTACTGAAAATCAGATTGCTGACATCTTCACAAAACCTCTAAGTGAGACAAGGTTTTCAACTCTAAGAGCTGAACTAGGTTTATTAAAGTTAGATGCATAAGCTGAGGGGGAACTCATCAGAAGACTGAAGTTCAACAACTTACTCATCTCACTCATCTTCAAGGATTAACTCTCAACAAACTAGTTAACTTATGAATTCTTAAAGTCAGGGGAAATGTGTAAGACTAGCGGTACTTCTGATTAAAAGATGAAATTTGTTGATAACAGTTAGTCGAAGTTATGTTTTCAACAGAAAATTAAAGTCTTGAAGAATGAAGATTTATTATCTAGCTCGTTTGACAAACAGCTGAGGAAGGTTATCAGTTATTGGCTTTCACTGATAACAGCTTTGTCATCAAGACAATAATCCATCAGATAAGTATTTATTTTACTAATCTGATCACTTATGTAAAAGCTTACTGTTTAAAACGCTTTATTCAAAAACACGCTTTTACAAGTGATAAAAGAGCGGTACATATTCCCGCACCTCATTTAATGCGATTTGAATTTGAAAGGTCGTAACTGACGCCGCACGATCAGCACTGACAAGAAACGGATCTAACTGTTAGATGGTATCACGGAAACCGAAATACCCTAACTCTATAAATCCCAATCTGATCAGCTGTGTAGCTCTTCACGCACCCAAATATTCAAAAGAGCACTTGTGAGAAAAATGCTTGCAATTTTCTGCGAAAACTCTTCTTGTTTCTCTAAACTTCCAACAAATTTGAAATGGCCGCTGAAGGAATGTACCTTGTTTACTATTCATACTACCAATCTGGTACTGACTTGATGAAGGAGTTGCTGGAGAAGTTCAAGTCGGCTTCATTGGTGAATTTCATGGAATACAATGAAGGGGTAATCTGGACTGACCAAGTTTTGGAATACTACTGAACTGCGACTGTTGATCACAGCACCAAGGAAATCAAGGCTACAGTTGGAGGTAAATCCATGTTATTACCCCCGCTGTTCTTCACGAGACTTTTGGGCTTCCTAACAGTTGACGTCATGATATCACTGTGCTGACGGAGGAGAAGCACCAACAGTTCTGGGCAATCTGTGCCAAGGAGGGAGAGATGTTGTCTGGCAACATCAAGAAGAAACAGCTGAAGGATGAATATCAGCGGATGTCTGATATGGTCTCTAAGCTGATTGAGAATTGTACCTTTTCTCTGGATGCTGTTACCATGAAAAGGTTCAGCATCATGACCGCCATTTACTACGGACTGGAAGTCAACAGTTATGATTTGGTACGTTTTTTCAAACTTCCACGAGGTGAAGAAAGGCAAGAGTCCCCAGACCAATCACATAATCACTCTCAGTTATCTGTTGTTCAAGATGGGATGTGCGATGACAAATGGAAAGGAAATCCATAAATCTAAGGCAATGGCGAAGTACTTGCCTGTCCTGAAAAGAAAAGCTGACAAGGCTGATGAGGAAGAAGATGAGGAACCAAAGGAGGTTCCTGCCAAAAGGCCCAGAAGATTGGTCAAAACAGCTGAGTTAGCTGTTGAGACCCAGAAGAAGAAGGCTGCTGAAAAGCCTGAGGAGAAGGCTCCTAAGAAAGTGAAGTTAGTGACTGATGATGCTGAAGCTGATAGAATCCTTGATCATACCACTGCTGATGTCAGGAACATGTCTCCTGCATCATCTTCACGAACTCCAACTGCTCAAGTGCCTGATGAGACTGTTTCTCATAGGACCAGAAGTCAGTTGAGAGATACTGCTGCTTCCAGACCTGTTCAAGGGAGGACGAAGAAAACAGCAAGGAAGCAGATGACTTTTGTAGAAGAGACTGCTGAGTTGGAAAACTTAGTGAAACAAAGTCCTCAATCTGCTGAAAGATCTGTTGGAGCTGAAGAAGCTTCTGTTGCTGAACAGACTGATGAGCAACAACTTACTTCAGCAAAGCCAACAGTTGAGGCCGCTAAACCTCAGGATGATCCTGATGTGATGATCATCCAACCTATTGCCGCTGCACCTATCTCATCTGCTGGTCCAGTTCCTGCCCCAGCTGACAAGGGAAAAAGAAAATTTTTGATCAAAAAGAAGAAGGTCTCTGCAGCTGACAAAAGAAAAAGGGAGGAAGCTGAGGAGAGAAAAAGAGATGAGATGGAAGAGAAGAAGGCTCTTGAACTTAGCAAGATTCAAGAAGCCAAGGACGAGGCAAGGAGAAAAATGTCTGAAGCTGAGAAAAAAGCAGCTGAAGATGCAGAACTAGCTATGGTCATAGAGATCAGCAAGACTGATGCTCATGGACCTGTTCACAGTGGAGGCATAAAAATTGATGAAGAAGCTGCAAAGAAGCCTAAGATGCCTGCTGGAGAGGTCAAGCCAAAAGAAAAGTATGAAGTAAGAAGAGCTTTTGATATCATTCATGCTGATAAAGCTCTCTTTAAAAGGTTTGAGAAGACCTTGGCTTATTATGACCAGAAGTTGATGCTCAAGACTCTGTTCACCCATGAAAAGCCTAGATACATGAAGTGGAGAGACTATAGGCTGAACAGATCTGTTGCAGAACTTCAGAGTTGGAAGGAGTTAACTAATGAAGAACAATGGGTACGTAAATTGGCTAAGGACTAACTCAATACAAAAAGCTTTGGATCCTCATTTCGTAAGGGGATGCTATGCATCAATATGCTAAGGATTTTGCCTTAGAGGAAGCCAAAATCATCAAGAATTCCTTGCCTGCAAAGAGAAGAAAGACTGATGATGTTGAAGAAAGGGCAATCAAAATAGCTGCTATGACCGCCTTGAAGAGATGGGCAGATAAGTCAAGATATCAGCAAGGATCTTCAAGTGAGTTGCCTCAGCTGCCAAGTATTCAACAGATTACCTTCGACAAGGAAGTCAAATACTACTATGAAGTGCCCAAGGGAAACAACGCTTTTACAAATCCATGGATTATTGTTCGACAAATACGTCAAACAACTTCCTTTAATAATAATGGCGCTATCACAAGTCTGGTTTATGATGATGTAACTGATCAGCACAAAGCTGCTGATAAACCATTAGTAATTGAGTGGAATGCTAAGGCGACCAAAGCTGATCATGAGACTAATCTGAAATATGTCCCTGTCCACTAGGAAACTGAAGAAAGGGAAGCTGCTACTTCTGCTTCATCAAGTGATCAGCATTCAACACTGATGGAAGCCTTCCAGCTGCTAATGGAGAATCAGATGAAAGAATTGGAAGAGAAGAACAGCCTGCAGTTGAAGAAGTTGAAAGAAGTGTTAGCTGAGTCTAACAGAAAACAGTTGGAAAGCATGCAACTCCTCACTGCCAGAACTATCAAGAATGCAATTGATAGCTTCCCAATGCCTCAGGATAATTCAAAGCAATTGGTACAAAGCCTTGTTGAGATGAACAGAAACGTGGAAGATGTGAAAGTTGATGTCAGCCATCTTCACGGTGCCTTAGAAAGAACAAATCACAACATTGCTGATCTGTCCAAAAATCTCATTCGAATCACAGAAGAAGATAAAAACGTCAACATGAGTCTGTTGCAAGAAATTAACAAAGTTGGAGATATCATAAATGAAGAACTTGCAACTATGCAACTTAATGTTGATTGCATCAATGATCGGAATGACAACATCAGCACCACTCTTCATCACTTAACAACCAGTCATGATGTAGTGAATCAAAATTTGAAGGCTCTGTGTGCTGCTATGAGGATTCATTCTGCTGCCCTTAACCCTCCTGTCAAACATGCTGCTGTCATTATCCCTGATGATGACAAAAAGGGGGAAGAGAAGAAGGAAGAGGAAAAAGTAGAGGAAGCTGCCACTCAACCTGAAAAGATTGAAGAAGCTACTAAAGAGACAAAGGCTGATGCTGAAAAAGAAGAAGGCAAAGACAAAGCTGCTGATGAAACCAAGGATGAAGCCAAAGCAACAGTTTCACCCAAGGATTCTGAAGAAGACAAGTCAGAGCCTTATACTAAATATAAGGACGAAGAAAGGATCAAAAGAAGAGTAGAGGAGGCCACAAAAGAGCAAGAACTAAAAGAAAAGATGGAAGCTGCTAGGTCAAATCTACTTTCAGATGAGGATGCTGATAAAGATGAAGAAGATGATGAAGAATCATCTTATGAATACGAAGAAGTGTTAGAAGGATCTGATGAAGAAGCTAATAGTTAGGATATATAAATCTTTTTGTAATCAGTTTACTTTATCTATTCTTCAGACATCTCATTTGATAAACTTGTACTTGTAATATTTTTCACATTAATAAAAGTCAAGTTTACTCCAACACATCTTTTCTATCTCAGAAAATTTTGAGGATTACAATCTTTAGTATAGGTATAACAGGTACTTAGCTGAAGTTTTGTCATCATCAAAAAGGGGGAAATTGTTGGATAATGATGAAGATGAAGAGCATTGAAGACAATTAGTAAAGGGAAGTTTTGATGCATTCCAAAACTTCAAATCTGCTAAGTATAAATCAACTTAGTTGATATCCCTTTGAAGAATTTTTGACTAAGTAAAGAAGATATCAGAAGAGTCAAATTCAAGGTCCAAGACTACTGATCTGCTGAAGGAAAGAAATCAGACTGATGAAGATCAGCCGACTCAAATCAGATTTGTTCAAGTTTGGGATCAGCTTAGTTCGCCATCAGACTTGCACTTTCGTCAGCCAAGTGGAAAGGATCATAAAGTCATCCCAACGGTAATAAATTCCCTGGAAATAATAAATGCTGAAGTACAAGGATATTTAAGACAAATCCACTGCAAGTACTCTAAATATTGAAACTGATTTTAGCAAAATGAGCTAAGTAATTATCAGATTAGTGGTCACCGAAGCTGTTCAAAGATTTGTTCGCGATCAGCCAAGTAACTTACTGTTCGGTAACAGCTTAGTCTGTTCAAGTTATAACAAAAGTTTTAAAGTTAAAAATTGTTAAAAAGTATAGAGGTCTATTCACCCCCCCCCCTCCTCTAGACCTCATCTGACCACTTGGGACCAACATTTACCTAATAAAAGGTGAAAAATATACTAGTAATTTTTTTTAAAGAGTTTCATTCAACAAATGGTTCAAGATATTGAATAATCTTAAAACACATAAATATTTTTACAACATAAACCCAATTCTATAAAAAAAAAAAAAAAAAAGCTATAAAAAGTACCAAAATTGATATTAGAACTTCTTTTTTTATTGTAATGCATTTTATAAAATCAAATATTTTTATCTTAAAATATGATAATTATAATTAAGACACTAATAAATTATTAACATAAAAATATTTATAATAATGTTAGTACACATGCCATGTTAATGTTTATAAATTGGTCCATATTTATAATACACTGGAGGAAAGAAAGACAAATAGATTATAAATTAATATTAGAACTTTTTTTTTATTGTAAAGCATTTTATAAAATCAAATATTTTTATCATAAAATATGATGATTATAATTAAGACACTAATAAATTATTAACATAAAAATATTTATAATAATGTTAGTACATAGGCCACATTAGCCCATATATTTATAATAAAATGGAGGAAAGAATGACAAATAGATTATAATTAAAAACCTATATCAACTAAGAAGATTAGGAATCGAACCATGGCCTCCTTATTGAAAATGCAATACACCATCCACTGCACAACTGACTACATTTGAACATACTTGACAAATACATATATAAAAATATTTCTTCCAGATTGAATGCTGCATCTGGAATGGCAGTTCAAGATGATTGTAAGCTGAAGTTCTTGTATTAAAATCAAAGAGAAACTATCGTGGGGTTGTCTATTATTCCTCGTGATCATTCTTGAGGAATCGTTTAAACCAAGATCACAATCACTCAAAATTTAAATCATTTAATCTTAACCATTCAATATTATACAAGAGTGTACAACATCAGCTATTACAAATTATGATGTATAACATAAGAGTTCATATCATACTTTCTATAATATTACATTGTACATTGTCATGTTGGGATTAAGTAAGATAAACAGCCCTAGGCACAGCGGAATATAAAAATTTTAGGACCTCTTACGGAATCTTGCCAGGATACTCTCTAGTTGTATATATATGAATAAATAAAACGATAGTATAAGTTTGCACGTCATACCTATCTCCTTGCAAATCCAAGTTGGCAGTCAGCAAAACGGACTCTGAAATTCTCCTCAGCAAAATCGACCCAAGCTCTGCAGTAGCGCCCCACGTGTTGCGCCTCTACGGGTTGATACACCACAATTACACGAAAATAATAAATCTTAATCAGCTAGAACACAAGATATATTATGATCTAGGATTTAGGAACGATTTAGGAACAAAGTCGAAAACGAAAAATTCTTCCAAAAGGAAGACAGGGTTCGGTCGACTACACAGGGAGAGGGGAGAGATAATTTTTGCTCTTGCTCAATTTTTGCTTATTGAGTTGTGTGAAAAATAACTATAAGATAGCTACTTATAGTTATCTCCCTAACCTAGTCCTATTAGGACTAGGGCTCTTCTCTCATACATGGGCCATGGCCCTCTTTAATTGGAAGACCAAGTCTTCTAATTAATTCATGGCCCAGTTAATTAATTTGACCAGACTTTATTTAATCTCTCAATTAAATAGCCCAATTAATTAACTTAATCTCCCATTTAATTAAATCAGACTCTAAGCCCATTTAATTAAAATCCCTTCTAATTAATTAAAACCAACTTAATTAAGTAATCCACAAATTAAATTCCAATTTAATTTATGATCTTGATCCAATTCCAATTGGATCCCAATTTGTTCCAATTGGGTCAACCCAGTCGACCCACCCATAATAATCGACCCAGTCGATTATTCACCCAGTCGACCCAGTCGACTCGGTCGTTCTTATTTCCTCGCTTTCGCTTCATGTGTATTGTGTATGCCCCCGTAGGTTCATCACATAATTGGCCGTGGGTTATAATTAAATATTATTTAATTATTCGAGTAAGATTTACTCTAAATCAATCGAACACTCTGTCGATTGATCATTTCAAAATTAGCACCCCTGCCAATTTGGGAATTCTCCCACACTCCACGGTCGATGTCCAGCCACAAGCCCATGGAGCCCAATCACTGGTGAATTAATTCAGTGAACCTTTTATCTCATTTACAATTTCCATATACGACATAATCTCTCCATCGATCAATCTCCCAGTCGAGACTTAAGGGTATGGTCTTTCATCGGTTTCCCTTTTCTTTTATCTTGACCTTATGCATTCTGGTCTCGAAATAATTCTCTTTGACTTAACCTTTATGAGCTACTTACATAAAGCCGTCAGATACCTCGGCCGAGGATTTTACCAGAATTAATTTCTCACAGAAATCCATAGGAGAATTTCCCAATCTATCAAGTCGGGTCAATGGATCCTTTGTTGATGATATGAATCTGCATACGAGTTCCTCTATACCCAATATGAGTCCACAGAGACTTTCTGGCGATCTCCAGTCAGTCGGGACTCAAATCAAAGCATAGACGTTCTCGCACCAGATAAACCCTATCATCTCAAGTAGTTAGGGATCGTTCCTCGTATACTATTGTAAATTGGAATAACTTCAACCCCGATATGCGACTACCGCTTCCATGGTGAGTTATTTCCTAATTGGGGTATTCAGTGCGCTTGCCATCCCAGCAAGCCACCCACTTATGTGTATCGACTATCCCAGTCACGCTTGTGGACTCCAGCGTTCTCCAGTTCATCGGAGTATACACAATAGTGAGAGTCTAACCGAATCCAATGATGTCCTATCTCGATTGGATTCTACGACTCTTGAATATATTCTAGATCACGGCCTTGGAGATCAGTCCACGGGTTGTCCCATAGCCCTGTGATCTAAGGACTTCTATCCTTATGCGTAGATAATTATTACATAAGATAAAGATGACCATATAATAATAAAATGCATTTATTAATCCAATTGAATGGTCCTTTCAATTAAATGCAACCAAATAGTTGGCTTGCAGGACACTATTCTATCATGTCAAATGACTATTATATCCCTAAATTAATAAACCAAAAAAGAAACAATATTACAGAAACCTTTCTCATTTCAAGGATGCTCTCTTCACCCATGGCACGCCGGCAAGGTCGGGATTGCAAGTTATATGAATTTAACTCTCTAGTATTTTACTTTACCCCACAATAATATAATAAAAAATAAAATTATGCATTAACCCAACCCCATTTTAATTCGTTGCAATCATTCTGAATTAATTAAAGTTTTTTGTAAATTAAAGAGATTCAAAATTTCATTTTTAGTGAAGCATATTTAGTTTTCAAAGTTAAAATTCTTCACTTAGTAAAAATTAAAGCGAGACATGGATACCAATTCATTGAATAAAACTTCATCTGAAATAAGGCAAAATGTTAACCTATTGACTTAAATTGATATAAATCTGAAGCTTCAGTTGCAGCTCAAAATTGTTGATGAATTCATTAGATTTTGGGATTTTGACATTCGATATCGAGCTCTCCGATTTATTTATTTTCGCCGGAAGTTTGTCTGGAATTTGGCTGGAAGCTTGTTCAGCATCCAATTTTGTCATGATGAAACAAATCTCTTTTATCGAACGGAAAAGAAATTTTGGAGACGACAAAATTTCAGTGTAACAGGGGGCTATGAAGAAGACGGCCAAATGAATTGGAATTTTGGAGAAAGGATGGACGTTGGGAAAAGGGTTTGGCAATGATTTGATGAAAATGGTGGAAACTTTTCTTTTTTTTTTTTTTTTAGCAGAAGGATTAAAAAATTAATTTGCTATATTTATTAAAAAGGGTAAAAAAGCCTTTTTGAATTAAATATTTTAAATCTGGGGGTGTTGTATATGTGAACATGTGTCACCATTTTATTGGATAAAACGATTCCTCAAGAATGACCCCGAGGAATAATAGACAACCCCAACTATCGTTTCATCATATTCAAGATTATTGGTCAACAAGTGGTGGTGGATATATAAGCTCGGCGAACCTAATGAAAGTTACGATGATTTCACCAACACTCTCCCTTCCGATGAGTGTCGTTATGTTGTCTTTTATTTCGACTTTACTACCAATGAAAATATCCAGAAGAGTAAGATTTTCTTCATTGCATTGTAATTTAATTTATGTATCCATACATATATATTGAATCAATATGGAAAACATAATTGTATCTTTAGTCCCACATGGCCGGACCCCTCAACATTTTTGATATGGTGTTTTACAAAAAAATCATTGGTGTCCAAATTTCTATTAATGTGTTTTGCTAATTTTGTCTGAGCTAATGTCAATTTATTCCCTTGATATGCATATTGTTCAATTTACACTTTTTACCTTCTTCAATCGGAGAGTAAAGCTCACTCGTCGAAATTGAGAATGTGTATGAAAAATATTTCTGTAATAAAGGGGATAAAATGCAACATTTATCATAACACGGGATGTTAAAATGTCACATTTATCGTAACATAGGGGAGTAAAGTGCCACTTATATGATGGGTAGATTTGTTAAGTCATTCTTTTAAAAGTTTAAAATATCAGGAAGTCAGTGTGAAACTTTGGTAAAATTATAGGGGATAAAGTACTATTTTTCAAATTACAGAGGGTAAATTGCCATTAACTCCTTTTTTTCTTACCTCCCCCATTTTCATCTAACACTTTCAATTTTAGTGGTTTTAATTTTGCACTTTTAGTCCCATAGTTTTGCAACTTACTCTCGAAGTGTATGAAAAGGCGTTATAGGATAAAAAAAAATCATTTTATAAAATTGGGACCAAAAGTACAATCTTATAAATCATAGAACAAAAAGTGATTGAACGTCTAGTTCACGGTATAAACCGGGAGATTTATATATGATTAACTTATGTCGTAATTTGAATTTTTAGGTCACCGGAAACATCAAAGGTGAGAATGAAGATGGTGTATGCAAGCTCTAAGGACAGATTTAAGAGAGAATTGGATGGAATTCAAGTGGAATTGCAAGCAACGGATCCAAGTGAAATGAGCTTTGATATTATAAAGCGCGCATACTAATTAAAGGCTGCTCTTTCTCGTACATTCGATTTCATGTTTAAAAAAATTGTTGTATTTTTTGTGTTTAATTTGGTATCATTGATTTACTATCATTATTCTTTAATCTTTGAAAAATCCCTTTTGACTACATGTAACACTATGTATTCTTCAGAAAGTTTTTACAGAATTATTAATTGTATCGCTCATGTAAATTATTTAAGACAACCCAATTTAATTATATATCAACGTTACAAATTATATAAACACTTATAATAATAATATCATTAATCTTTAATAGCAAGCTTGTACTTACTAAATTTCTCACAATCCGAGTAGATATTTATCTTTTTAAATAAAGTAAAGCTAATCTATTTCAAAATCAGCCAATGATTCATCTAAAAATCCACATGATAAACTTCAGCCATATTCGGATAAAACAATCCCCAATTTTGCTCCACACCTTCTGGCTTGAGATTTTCATTGAAAAGAGCAAATATATATGCCTCTACAACTTTGCCTGGTTTTCGTGGCGTTCCTTTCCCCGACGCTAAAAGTTTAATTAAATTACTATTATATCTTTGAGCATTCTCAACGCTTGCGTCGGTATTTCCCGCACTTGGCCATCCAGTTTCCGCGATGACAATGTCAACATTGGATACACCAACCTTTTCGATTGCAGCATCGACTGTATCTACCATAGCATCAAATAGGTTTTGATAAATTAGCGAATTATCAAGGACGGGTGTAGCAGTGTTGTCTAAAAGGGCGTAATCTAGGTGTACGTTATTTGGGTCGCTTAAGCGAGGAAACCACGTGTAAACATTGAGTAAAAGCGGGTAATTTTTGGATGATAAGAATGCCAGAATTTGTGTCATTATCGGAGTGGCTTCGGTCGAGAAAACTCCGTTTGATGGAGGAAAAGATGCACCCAATATTTGCATGGAAACGACTGTGCTGACGGGTACGGCGTAACTGGCAGCAAATATGGCTGCATCGATGTTTTGCATGGCAGAGGGTATGTACTGGGCTAGGTTGCCGGGAATGGCATAATTTCCTACAACTTCGTTTCCTACGGCTACGGTTACGAAGTTGACTGATGAGGCATATGGGACGATATTGGTGGCTACCCATGACGTTGCCGCCGATGGGTCTGACGCAAAGGTTTGTATGTTTTGGTTTTCGACGCCGAGGATCACGGATATATTGGAACCTTGTAGGGCTGTTAGGACCGCGGCGTTTGGTTCGAAAAGTCGAATTTTATGGATGTTTCTTGATTTTAGTAGTGAAATGACGTCGGATGGTGATGGAAGATTGTTACCATTTAGTCCATAGTTGACGCCAATTGCCCTTGCACCTTCATCAAAGAAAAAAAGAAAGAAATATGGTACACATCAAATTGTCAAATGTCAAAATAAAAAAATAAAAAATTAGGTCAAATCTGACTTAATCAATCTTGAGTTACCATGAAAAACGTACTTACGCAATAACATTATTACTACAACACAAGTTTAATTCATGTTCGTCTCGACTTAACCCAATTGATCAATTATACATGAACGGGCTCGCCTATATGAACAGAACCCGTTCGAGAAAGATTAATTAAGAACATCTTATATCCGGTACCTGGATAAATGTTTAGGAAGCAACTAAGGACAAATATGAATGCATAAATCTTCTCCATTGTTAGAGCTAATCAAATTAGATATGCTATGAAATATTAGATTGTTTGGGATTTAATTATATGACTCCGATATTGAAATTTATAGAGGGATGAGGAGTATATCTAGGGTATATATTGAAATTTATTTTTGGAAATATATTGAAATTTATAGAGGATCGATGAGTATGTCTAGGGTATATATGGAAATTTATTTTTGAAAATTAATTTGAGGTTTCATACTTATTTATGTTAATTAAAATATACTCATGGTCATAATTTATTACACTAAATAATGTCCTAAAATAATTATAAGATCTCAAAAGAAATGATTCGGTCATGGCGTGTATTTTAACTAGGTAAGCTAATCCACGAGAATCTGAAAAATATTTACAAGAATGAAAGAAAATATATAAACAGGACATGTACATCTACACAAAATATAAAGTGAACTTGTCCTTATAAATTGGGTAAATTCACTCCTACATTGAGATGAATAAAATAAAAAAAAAAAAGGAAAGGAAATTCAAAATAAATATAATTCAAATCTTACTTGTTGAAATGAAAATATGAGTTCGACTAAATTCATTTGAATTTGAAATTTCCACTAAAACGATGGAGTATATTATTGGGACATTGAGAAAGTTGCAAAAAAAAATTGTAATATCGGATCCAAAGTGTACAAGATGATTACAAGGTAGGATTGTCAATTGAGTCGGGCCTACCTGAAGTTATAGAATTAAAAAATGTAAAATTCACCCGTATTAGGCCATCTCCAATAGCACATGTTATAAGTTAAATTATAAGAGTTTTGCTAAGTTATCACAAAAATTGCTCTCCAAGAGCACATGTATAATTTATGTGTTGTTAAAATTTATAGGTTTTGATGGTCAAATACCCATGGACAAATACAAATTGTTATTTGAAAGTGTACAAAAACTTTTGTACTTTCCTGCAAAATAATAAATTATTCTGGGACAAAATTAAATTTCATATTAATTAAATTCAAATTCATACAAATTTGAATTGAAATTGTAAATTCAAATTTTATAATTTGAGTATAATTATAAGAAATTTGTCACTATTGACAATTAGCAAAACCTCTTTAGCGACATATTAGCGATAATTAATGTTGTCACAGTGATTTAGTAATAATATTTTAATTATCATTTTGGGACATCGCTAAATGTCAATAATAAAAATTAATATTTTTTAAAAAAAAAATTTATTATGAAATAAAATCAATTAGTATTATAAGATTATTTTTAGAAAATAATAATTAAAGTTATATGTTAAAATATAAACTAGTTGTTGGAGTGTTGAGTAAAAAATGGAAGTGTATAACACTGTTCATTAGTTATATTATAAGATAAGAGGCTGAAATTTAAGAGAGCTGTTGGAGATAAACATGCTAAAATAGAATAAACAATTTTTAGTTGTTGGATGAAGATGAAGATGAAGTGCAAAGAAGACAAGTAATTAAGGGAAGGTTTTTATGATTTCCAAAACATCATAATCAGCTAAGTATGGAAGTTTAGTTCCCTTAGAAGAATTTTGAACAAGTAAAAGAAGACATCAGAAGAGTTCAAAGTTCAAAGCCCAGAAGACTAGTGATCTCATGCTGAAACAGCGAACAGAAGGGTAGGTCATCAGCCGAGTCAAATCAGATTAGTTCAGTATTTGATCAGCAGAGTGTCTATCAGCAGAGTCGTTTTGATCAGCAGAGTAGAAGAGATCAAGAGATTAGTCCAACGGTAATAAATGCACTTGGTGTAATAAATGCTGGAAGAGAAGGGTAGTAATGGCAAATGATTGAATTTAACTCTCGGATCAGCAGAGTGCATTTAATGCAGCTACAGGAAAGTACAGCAGAAAAGGTACTGTAGCAGTAGCCGTTCTGAATTTCGGGCTAAAGCTATGGATTTGAAGATTTGATTTCCTTCAACGGTCATATTTTCAAATTCAAGTATAAAAGGAGCTGATTTCAACAAGCGAGACACACAACAACAATCAGAGATTTTGATTTTGAAGCAGAATTTTTCTAAGTCTCAAAAGCTTGAACAGCTCACTCGTCTGGTGGAAGTCATCTGTTGACAGAAACCCAGTTGAAGCAAAAAGATAAACACTTTCTGAGTGAAATTGTAATAGCTGAGTGTTGTGCGAAGTGAGAATCCATCTTTGTGAGTGATTCTACTTTAGAGGATAGGTTTTCTTTGTGAATCCCTATTGTGAGCTTATAGTCTTTTCATTAGTTGTCTAGGTATAAGTGGAGAAATATTGTAATCTTTGTGATTATAGTATAACCCAGAATCTGAGTGATCTGGAAGAGTGGACTAAATGATTTTTATCCATATAACCACTATAAAAATTCTTTGTGTTATCTTGCATTCAAGTTTTCTTGCATATTTAAAGACTGCATATTTAAACACTTTGAATTATTTAAAAGATTTTAAAAGGAGTTTGTAAAACTGGGGATAAAATCTTTAAGAACTTAGTCTACTTGTGAAAAACACTTTAAAACAATCCGCTGCAAGTATACTCTTTGAAAACTGTTTGCTGGAAAATCAGCTAAGTATTTGTAAGAAGAGTGGTCAGTCTGCTGTTCAAGATTTGTTCACGATCAGCTGAGTCTGCTTACTGTTCTTCATCAGCTTAGTCTGCTGACAGAAGACTGAAACGTTTTTAAGTTCAAAAATTTTCAGAGGTCTATTCACCCCCCCCCTCCCTCTAGACCTCATCTGACCACTTGGGACCAACAAGTGGTATCAGAGCCAGGTTGTTCATTAGAATCAGCTGCCTGATCAACGAGCTTGATCCAAGTGTTTTTCAAAGGTTTTCAAAACTTTTTCAAAAGAGCATCTTTTTGAAAAATCTAAACTTTTTGAAAAATGGATTGTATCAGCCATGTTCCCCACATTGCTGGTATGTCTTTTGAAGACTGGAAGATTAGAATGGAAATCTTTCTAGCAGCCTACAATGACAACATGTATACATGTATCATTAAAGGTCCATTCAGATTCACAAAGACCATAAAAATAAATGAAGTCGATACGGTTGTGGAAAAAGACCTTCATGAGATGACTCCCGAAGAAATCAAGCTATTTAATCTGGATAAAGTCGGAAGATTCATCATGACTAAAGCCCTGGACAATGATCGGTTTGACAAGGTCAAACATTGCAAGACTGCAAAAGAGATGTGGGATAAGATCAGAGATATGAGCGAAGGGAACGACGCCATAAAAGAGCATCAGCTGAGTGTTGCTCTAGAAAAGCTAGATAACTTCAAGATGAAATCCTCTGAAACCATTGATCAGATGGATACAAGGTTCACAAGAATATTAAATGAAGTATTGAAGCTTGGAAAAACCTTCACAGACAAGGAGATAACCATCAGAGTACTGAAGGCCTTACCTCCTAAGTTCAACATGAAGGTGACAGCAATGGAAGAATCAAGGGATTTGGGAAAAATCTCTCTTACTGAGCTGTTCTCTGTACTCAAGGCATTCGAGTATAAACTGCCTAGGATGGGTATTGAAGAAACCTCAACTTCAGGACCCACGGATGCCTTAGTTGCTGCTGAAAACACCAGGAGACCAGCACATAGAAGTCAAGATGTGGACTCATCTGATGAAGCATCTCTACTCAACAAGAAGGAGTACACTGCTGGAGACGTAGCATTGTTGATGAACAACTTCAAGAAGTTCTATAAGAGAAAGATGAAAAACAAATACAATCATGCTGCTTCTACTTCTAAACCTAACTCTTCTTCTCAAGAAAAAGATGATTATAAAGCAAAACTAATGTGTTATAACTGCAGGAAATTGGGAAATTTCATCAGAGACTGTCCATATCCAAAAGCAGAGAAATACACTGAGGAAGAGAAGAGAATCAGAAAGGAAAGAAAGCATCATAGAGGGAAAGCAATGGTAGCTGAAGCAGAAAAGCTTGCTGCTGTCTAATCATCTGATTCAGATTCAGACACGTCTGATGAAGAATCTTCTGATGAAGAGAAACCTGCTCTCCTCTGCCTGATGGCTAAGGAATCTGATGACTCAGAGGATGAGGTAACTCCTCAAGATAATGAACTATTTAATTCTCTAGAGCAAATGATGTTGAATAATACTACTATTGCTGGAGAATTTGTTAAGCTTAAGGAAGAGATGAACTTGCTAAAAGAGCAAAATAACTCACTGAAACTTAAAGCTGAAAAGCCTAAAGAATCAGCTGAGTATAAACAGCTTGAGCAAGAGCATGAATCTCTGAAAGCTGAATGTGAGGTCTATAAAGGAAAAATCATGGAACTTGAAAAAGTTATTGAGTCTCATGATAAGTCAACTGTTGCATCCATGCCTACATCTAGTAAACAGGAGACACCTTTAGAAAAGGATAAAATAGAATTGAATCATACTGAAAAATTCATTTCTGCTGACAATAGTAAGGTCATTCTGTATGTTCAAACTTCTAAACCTACCTCATCTGAGAAAGTGGTAAAGGAGAAGAAATCTCCTAAGGCTAAAAAGAGCAAAGAGCCTAGTGTAGGAAAACAGACTAGTAAACCCAAACAGAAGAGTCCTAGGAAGTCTTTTGATAAGGTTAAAACTAATCAGACTAGTGAGAAAACTAAGTCGTCTGTTAATGAGCAAGCTGTAAGTAAACCAAAGAAGCATAAGAACAAGAAAAATCAAAATGCTTGGTATGGAAATGAGTCATATTATGTGCAACCTGCTGCATATCATCCTATGTATCATGCACCTCAATTTCCTAGTTACTATGCACCTTATCCTGCTCATCCAATGCATGCATATCCTGCTTATCATGCACCTTACCCTGCTTATGAACACTATTCTTATCATACTGATCATCAACATGACTTATCTGCTAATTATGATGAAAATAAAGCTGTTCATGCTCCTGTCAAAACTCAGAAACCTAAGAAGCCTAAGACATCAACATCTTGGGTTGTCAAAGGTGGAACTAATCCTTCAGGACCCTCTCAATAAGGGTACCTAAAATAATTTTATTTTTGTTTTGTAGGTTAGGATTAGGAGTAGGAGTAAAGTAGAGAAGATATGGTACTTGGACAGTGGATGTTCAAGACACATGTGTGGAAGCATACATGAGCTGACAGATGCAATTGCTGTGGATGGTCCAAATGTTACATTTGGGGACAGCAAAGAAGGCAAGATTAAGGCTAAAGGAAGATTGATCTGAGGAAACATAGAGATATCTGACGTCTCATATGTCAAAGGCCTCAAATATAATCTGCTGAGCATAAGTCAATTTTGTGACAAGGGATATTCAGTCATCTTCTCAACAGATAAGTGCCACGTTGAACAGATTGGTACAAAGAAGGTAATTTTATCTGGAAGACGACAAGGGAATGTCTACATAGTCGACTGGGATTCTGCTGACAAGAATTCAAGTGTCTGTTTGGTAGCATCTGCACCAAGTGAAGTTAGTTGGCTGTGGCACAAAAGGATGAATCATTTAAACTTCAAGACCATCAACAGATTAATCAAGAATGATTTGGTAGAAGGGATTCCAAAAACAGTCATGAG
>CM064880.1:20981154-21089975 GCA_003313485.2 Penstemon barbatus
TCAGTTCAATATCTATAAAATTGCAAGTTTTAATCTAACAGACTATTTCTATCTCAGAAACTTTTTAGGATCAAAACTTTAGTTTAGGTACAGGTACTTAGCTGAAGTTTTGTCATCATCAAAAAGGGGGAAATTGTTGGATGAAGATGAAGATGAAGTGCAAAGAAGACAAGTAATTAAGGGAAGGTTTTGATGATTTCCAAAACATCATAATCAGCTAAGTATGGAAGCTTAGTTCCCTTAGAAGAATTTTGAACAAGTAAAAGAAGACATCAGAAGAGTTCAAAGTTCAAAGCCCAGAAGACTAGTGATCTCATGCTGAAACAGCGAACAGAAGGGTAGGTCATCAGCCGAGTCAAATCAGATTAGTTCAGTATTTGATCAGCAGAGTGTCTATCAGCAGAGTCGTTTTGATCAGCAGAGTAGAAGAGATCAAGAGATTAGTCCAACGGTAATAAATGCACTTGGTGTAATAAATGCTGGAAGAGAAGGGTAGTAATGGCAAATGATTGAATTTAACTCTCGGATCAGCAGAGTGCATTTAATGCAGCTACAGGAAAGTACAGCAGAAAAGGTACTGTAGCAGTAGCCGTTCTGAATTTCGGGCTAAAGCTATGGATTTGAAGATTTGATTTCCTTCAACGGTCATATTTTCAAATTCAAGTATAAAAGGAGCTGATTTCAACAAGCGAGACACACAACAACAATCAGAGATTTTGATTTTGAAGCAGAATTTTTCTAAGTCTCAAAAGCTTGAACAGCTCACTCGTCTGGTGGAAGTCATCTGTTGACAGAAACTCAGTTGAAGCAAAAAGATAAACACTTTCTGAGTGAAATTGTAATAGCTGAGTGTTGTGCGAAGTGAGAATCCATCTTTGTGAGTGATTCTACTTTAGAGGATAGGTTTTCTTTGTGAATCCCTATTGTGAGCTTATAGCCTTTTCATTAGTTGTCTAGGTATAAGTGGAGAAATATTGTAATCTTTGTGATTATAGTATAACCCAGAATCTGAGTGATCTGGAAGAGTGGACTAAAGGATTTTTATCCATATAACCACTATAAAAATTCTTTGTGTTATCTTGCATTCAAGTTTTCTTGCATATTTAAAGACTGCATATTTAAACACTTTGAATTATTTAAAAGATTTTAAAAGGAGTTTGTAAAACTGGGGATAAAATCTTTAAGAACTTAGTCTACTTGTGAAAAACACTTTAAAACAATCCGCTGCAAGTATACTCTTTGAAAACTGTTTGCTGGAAAATCAGCTAAGTATTTGTAAGAAGAGTGGTCAGTCTGCTGTTCAAGATTTGTTCACGATCAGCTGAGTCTGCTTACTGTTCTTCATCAGCTTAGTCTGCTGACAGAAGACTGAAAAGTTTTTAAGTTCAAAAATTTTCAGAGGTCTATTCACCCCCCCCCCCCCCCCTCTCTAGACCTCATCTGACCACTTGGGACCAACATTAGTGTTTGGTACTTTGGTTTGATAATTTATGTTTATTTACTTTTTAAAATTAGCAGAAATAAACGAATAATAATAAGCAGGTGATCATGACCTGCTTATGATAAAAACAATATTCTAAAGATTTTTATTTAGTATTATTTTGCGAACTCAACTTGGTTATACCTAGAAATAGTTTATTGTCAAACATCCTGAAAAATATAAAAGCTAACAATTTCACCTTATACATATTTTTTCAGTAAAATTAAAAAATGGATTTTTTGCATTTTACACCCTGAAAATATAGGATTTTGCCACTTTGAAACTCCACTTAAAAGTTTTGACACTTCGCATCCTGAAATTACAATTCATTTAATACTTAACACCCTAGTGCGTATTTTAATTAGAAAACAATTGTTAGTGGATGGTTATAGAAGTCATGTTTTAATATTTTTTGGCACTTTACCTCCTCGAAATATAGATTTTGACACTTTAAACCCTACAAATATAAAATATTAACACTTTGCACCATGCAAATTTAAATTTTTTGGAACATTCCATATCGATTAATTTATTTTTGGCACTTTACGCTTTAGAAATATAATTTTTAGCATTTTGCACCCTAATATTTTCTTTTGAAAGAAGCTCATGAATGTCATCAGTGGAAAGATAAAATTGTCATGTTCAATGCACAACAAGCAAACATAGGAAACAATATTTTTATTTCGAGTGCAAAGTGCCAACGATGTATATTTTAAGGGTGCAATTTGCCAATGATCTATATTTTCAGGGTGCATTTTGCCAAATTCTATATTTTTAGGGTGAAAAGTGCCAAAAAATTCAAAAAGAACTATTCGACCCTTCTTGCAACTAAATCTTTTCATCAGAACACACACTTGGATGCAAAGTATCAAATAAATTCTATATTTAAAATGTAAATTGCCAAAAAATTTAAGTCATGGTACTAAGTGCCAAAAATCCTTAAAAAGCTAACAATTACACTCTTAAATTTACCCTGGTTTTTTTCTTTGCTCCTCCCGTCTAGCATTTTGAACCTAACACATCTTCTAAAAATTTCGGTGGCTATAAATTTTATATTATGACAGGGTTAAGTGTGAGATACTTTGTATAAATTTTAGTAATAAAATATTAAGTTAGGTAAAATTGTAACTTTTTTACATATATAAAGTGACAAGATCAAGAACTTAATTAAATATTGTTAGTAAAATGATTTTCTTGAACATACATATTAGTGACAAGGATTGTAAAAATAAATTCGCTATTGAACTTTTGTGATACACCAAAAGTAATTGCGGTGGCTGCGGGTTCCATACTTAACAAAAAAAATGACGTCACTAAATTATAGTGATAATATTTATTGTCACTAAATTATTAGTAATTGTCATACTAAGAATTTAAATTACCATACACTTGTCACTAATAACTAATTAATTATTAGTGACAACTTAAAAATTTATTTTGTTACTGTTGCACTTGTAACACAACTAATATTTTTTATCCCTAAATATATGTGAATTGTGACAACTTCTACATTATCACCTTAAATACATTATCACCTTAAATATTTTATCAGTAAAATTCAATTTCTTGAAGTGTTTATAGATCAACTCACTTTCTGTATCCATGGTACCAAATAAGAGATTAATGTTGACAAATGTGCTATATGAATATTTATAATATACAGTAAGTTTTAGTTACTTGTTTGGTAGCACGATTAGTGACAATTTAGTATGTAAGTGGAAAAATCTGTTTGCATGTTGACAACTTTAAGACGTTACATTATCAAAGAGATGAAATATAATGTGATTACTGTTGTTTTATTATGCTTTGATATATATGAGACAACCAAATTTATGAATTAATAATATTACAAAATAATAAATAAGCAACACTAATATGAAAATAATATCATTAATCTGTAATAGAAAGTGAATACTTGCTAAATATCTCATATGTGATGAGAAATTTATCTAATTAAATAAAGTAATTAAAACTAGTCTATTTCAAAATCAACCCTTCCTTCATCTAAAAATCCACATGATAAACTTCGGTCATATTAGGGTAAAATAGTCCCCAATTTTGCTCCACACCTTCTGGCTTGAGATTTTCATTGAAAAGTGCAAATATATATGCCTCTACAACCTTGCCTGGTTTTCATGGCGTTCCTTTTCCCGACGCCAAAAGTTTAATTAAGTTAGTATTAAATTTCTGAGCATTTTCAATTGTTGCGTCAGTAGTTCCAGCAGTGGGCCACCCAGTTTCCGCCACAACAATATCAACATTAGATACACCAACCTTTTCCATTCCAGCATAAACTGTATCTACCATAGCATCAAATAAGTTTTGATAAGTTAGAGAATTATCGGTGACGGGTTTAGCAGCGTCATCTATAAGGGCGTACTCTAATTGTACATTATTCGGGTCGCTTTGACGTGGAAACCATGTGTAAGCATTGACTAAAAGTGAGCTATTTTTGGATGACAAGAATTTTAGAATTTCTGTCATTATCGGAGTGGCTTCTGTAGAGAAGACACCATTCGATGGAGGAAAAGATGGGCCCATTACGCTCATGGAAACAGCGTGGCTAACGGGTATGGCAAAACCGGCATTTGATATGGCTGCATCGATGTTTTGCATGGCGGAGGGTACGTATTGGGCTAGGTCGCCTGGAATGACTTCGTTTCCCACGGCTATGTATTCGAAGTTTAGTGATGAGGCATATGGGACGACGTTGGTGTTGACCCATGAAGTTGCCGCCGATGGGTTGGAGGCAAAGGATTGTAGGTTTTGGTTTTCGGTACCAAGGATTACGTCTATGCCGGAATCTTTTAGGGCTGTTAGGACATCGGTGTTTGGTGCAAAAAGTCGAACTTTTGAGATGTTTCTTGATTTTAGTAGTGAAATAACGTCGGATGGTGATGGAAGATCATCACCATTTAGTCCATAGTTGATGCCTATTGCCCTTGCACCTTCATCAGAAAAAACAAATAAAAAATGTTACAAATCAAAATGACAAATATCGCAATAATAAATTTCTAGCTCAGATCTAATTTAATTAATCTCAAATTTTTATGAACAACTTTGTTGTGCAATCAAGTAGCACTATTTCTATAACACAATAGGAGAGTGGTCAATCAAGTAGCACTATTTCAAAAAAGATAATGTACCTGGATAAATGTTTAGGAAGCAATTGAGGACAAATATGAATGCATAAATCTTCTCCATTGTCATAGTTTTTCAAAATAAAAAAGATTAGATTGTTTGAGTTTAGATGATGGGTTCTACAATACTCGGACATTTCATTTTATAGAGATGTTGAGTCTAGGTTTTGAAATTTAATTTTGGCAATTACTTTGAGGTATCATAATTTTGTTATTAATTAACATATATGGCATGCTCATATTTTATTACACTCATGCCCTAAATTAATTATAAGATCTTCGTATATATATGGAATAATAAATCGGGCTTGGCGTGCCTTTCAACTAGGTAAGGTAATCTTTGAGAATTTGAAAAACATTTCAAAAGAATGAACTAAAATATATAAACTGAATAAACTGCAGGACATGTGCATCAATAAAAGAAATAAGTGAATCTGTTATTAGAAATTGTGTAAATCTACCCAAATATTGAGATCAAATAAAAAATTAAAATAAAATCCTAATTCAAATCTAAATTGGCGAAATAAGAAATGAGTTCATGCAATAAAATGTACCAATATTAATACTAAAACTATTTTGATTCAGAAATAATTTCAACCTACATAAACAATTGAGAAAGAAAAATAATAAACTAAGTACTTTATTTTATTGAGAAAGAAAAATTATAAACTGAATATATATACCGAAAAGGAGAAAGAGTTCCCTATGGGTTTTGAACCCAAGACACCAGGAACGAATCCAGAAGCCCACCAATGGGCTATTGATGAAGTTAATATTCATCCTCCGTTCTAGAAATTTGACAAAACTTTTTTTTATTTTACTTATTTGACAACAAATGAAAGATAAGTTCATCAATTCAACCCTATTTTATTTATTAAAACCTAACTTCACATTATGAACTATTAAAAGTAAATTGTAAGAGAGTATGCATTGAATCACTGCAGAGCTAATTACCTAAAAATGCTAATGTTGTTGGGATTCTTACGAGAAAACGAGTCTCAGGCAGTGAAAATATAAAACTTTTAGGCTCCCTTTGGGAATCTTGTCCGAATACAATCTGGTATATTTAAACAAATATTAACTATCATTATGCTAAATTTGTTAAAAACTATCCTGTGAAATTTATTGCGCCAAACTTACTTGTGTTTTCAAAAACCCTACAAAAAACACTAATTTAGTGTAAAAAAAAAAAATAGATTGTTTTGTATCGACATATATCAATAAACTATGTTTAAAATACTTCAAGTTGGTCCCTACAACTTCACGAGATATATTCCTAAAATCATTTCTTGAAATATGTCGATAAAAATGACATTTTTTATAAATTGAATCTCTTTTGCACTGTTTTTGCAAGCACAATAAAATTTGACACAATAAAAATTTCACAAAATAATATGTCAATACAAAACAAAGGATCCAATTTCACAAAACACAGATTTAGCATAACACAAAGGAGTATCTTGCTATTTTCCCCCCTCCCGTCAATAAATTTGAACCACAGATTTAAACACAGATTTAGCATAACACAAAACACAGATTTAGCACATCTTCTAAAGTTTCTTATTTGGTTCTTACACTTGTAATAAACTAAAGTAGAGTCGAGTAATGCACTATATATATAAACTTAATTTAATTTCCTGTAATATTTGAGACTGTCTGAATTTGTTGAACAAAGATGGAACGAACTTTGATCTAATCGAACACAAATGAAACTCGAATAACCAAATTCTTTTACGTATATTTTGTTATTTTCTAGCTTCAGTACTCTTAACATTAATTTTCAAAATATATCATAGATAAATGGTGTTCAAATAGTTTATTATACATAACAATTATGCTCAAAAGAGCTAATCTCGATCAAATATGAATCAATTTCATAAACTCCGATTCCCTGAAATTTACAAGAATAATCTACTACATATCATTAGCATTCATCAAGAGAAAATTCCGACGATAATTATTCTCGATAATTAACCATTTAAGAATTGGCAATTCAAGCTCCAAACTTGGGGACCTTAGCTGTAGATATCTGCGCTAGAAAGTGTTCAGCTACAATTCTTCGCTCTATTTTCCCGGTAGCAGTTTTCGGGACAGAATTCAACAAATAACTCTTTTTAACAAATAGAAGGAAAAAAATTGAGCATATCATCCAAGTCTTCTTGAACCATTTTGCTACAATTCTTTTAGGGCTGTCAGGACAGCGGTGTTTGGTGCAAAAAGTCGAAGTTTTGAGATGTTTCTTGACTGTGGTAGTGAAATGGTGTCGGATGGTGATGAAAGACCATCACCATTTAGCCCGTAGTTGATGCCTATTGCGTTTGCACCTTCATCACAAAAAAGAAAAAAAATGTTACAAATCAAAGTGACAGATATCGAAATAAGAAAATTCTAGCTCAAATTATTATGGATAACTTTGTTATACAATCAAGTAGCACCATTACTACATGTTGGATATTTTTGTGAATTTAGTGAACAAGATCAACAAGGAAATACTTGGAGTATGTCTCTCCTTTTCTTTTACTCTTGTTGAAGACTTGATGAATTACAAGTACAATCTCTACACCTATTTATACTAGTCTAGGCATATGAAATACATGTATCCAATTTAATTAAGTTTATGAATACTAGGTAGCCAAAGCATGCATCTAAGTATTCATGTATCCTATCATACATTGTAACTAGAAGTTCATGTATGTGGATATTTATTAATCTAGGGGAATACATTAATCTTAATACTCCTCCTTAATGTTTTTCCCAATAACTCCAAGTTATTCTCTTAGAATTTGGAATTTTTCTTTTGGACGGGTTTGCTTTGGTTCTTGATGGTCTTGTTTGGATCCAACTTGGGTTTGAAGATCCGTTTCTCCCCAAATACGTCTTTGGTGGTAGGTTGAATCAACTCGCAAGTATTGGTCTCCTTGTTTTTAATTTCCTCCTTCACGGGTTCAGTCCATATCGCCTTCTTAGAAGCTTTTTTCTTTGTTTGAATAGCCACCGTGCCTTTGTCTTTGAATTTTACCAAGTCACCATTATCCATCTTGACTTTTGTCTTGATAGAATGATCTATAGGAGTGAAAATGCTCTCTTTTGTAGTCATGTAATTGCTATCAGAGAACCAAGTATCATTGGTTTCTTCTTCAACAACTTGACTAGCAAAGAACAAATACTCTTGATCTTCTTCTGAATAGTTAGCTTGGTGATTTTTCTCCTTGAATCGGCATTCTTTTTCTAAGTGGCAAGTGGCCAAAACTTTTACAGTTTGAGCAGCGGGGTTTGCCTTTGTGATAGCAATCCTTCTCCAAATGATTTGTCCTTTGCAAACACCACAAGGGGAATAATCAACTTGTTTGGCTTTCCCTTTGTTTTGAGAGTTTTCACCTTGACTTTTACCCTTCTTGTTATCACCCGATTCTAGATTATTCAGGTTGAATTTTGATTGAAAGGCATTTTCTAGTGATTCTCCACTATTTCTGCTCAATCTTTGTTCATGTGCTTGCAAAGATCCCATGAGTTCTACGAGGGTAAGTGTAGATAAATCCTTAGATTCTTCAATTGCTGCGACAACATGGTCGTATTTTTCTGTAAGGCTTATCAAGAATTTTTGAACAATTCTTTCTTCTTGAATTGTTTCTCCATATGATCTCATTTGATTTACAAGATCAATCACTCTGGTGCTATATTGCATAACATTCTCAGAATGCATCATTTTGAGATTTTCCCTCTCTCTCCTCAAACTTTGAAGCTTGATGGTTTTGATCTTAGAACTCCCTTGGAATTCTTTCTGCAAGATCTCCCACGCCTGCTTGGAAGAGATGGCTCCCATTATTCTTGGAAAGATGGCATCACTTACTGCTTGTTGAAGGAAAAATAATGTCTTAGCATCTTTTTGTTGCTCCTTTTTATCAACAATAGTAGAGGTTCCTTCCGTTGGTGTAGTTAATCCATTTTCTACCAGATCCCATAGATCTAGTGATAGGAATAATGTCTTCATTTTGATACTCCAAAAATCATAATTTTCACCGTCGAAGATTGGAAGAGCTTGTGATACTCCAGAATTTGACATTAGTGAAGTATTGTGATAAACGCCCCTTTTCTAAATCGAAGGTGCTCTGATACCACTTGTTGGATATATTTGTGAAAGATCAACAAGGAAATACTTGGAGTATGTCTCTCCTTTTCTTTTACTCTTGTTGAAGACTTGATGAATTACAAGTACAATCTTCACACCTATTTATACTAGTCTAGGCATATGAAATACATGTATCCAATTTAATTAAGTTTATGAATACTAGATAGTCAAAGCATGCATCTAAGTATTCATGTATCCTATCATACATTGTAACTAGAAGTTCATGTATGTGGATATTTATTAATCTAGGGGAATACATTAATCTTAATACTACAACACTATATTTAAGAGAGTGGTATGTTACTGGTTTCAAAAAAGATATGGTACCTGGATAAATGTTTAGGAAGCAATTGAGGACAAATATTATTAGAAACTATAGTTTCATAATTTGGATGATTAATTCTGTAAAGAATTGTTTGATCAATTGTAGAAGAAAGCAGAATTTTGAAAGTAAAAATTATATTTCCAGAAAAATGAAATTGTGTTTACAATAGGGTTCGAACCCTTGTTTATATACAATCCTATTTGAGGCGGTTAAAACAGGAAGAAAGAAATGTGTTCTAATAATATACTAAAAGCGCTGAAAACTAACTAAATAAATACAAAAACCAAAGAAAAAATAAACTTAAATCCTAAATCCCTAATCACGTACAATTCCTCTTTCAATTTCTTCAATTGCTGCTAAAAACACCTTCAATACTGGAATGCTCCAATACTCCCCCTCAAGACGGCGCGTGGATATCCAGCAGAGCCATCTTGGACAATAAAGCTTGGAAACGAGGTAAGGCCAGTGCCTTTGTAAAATTATCTGCTATTTGGTGTTCATTAGAAATGGGCATAAGTTTAATTTTTCTGCAATTGATCAATTCCCGTATGAAATGACAATCTATTTCAATGTGTTTGGTTCTTTCATGAAAAATTGGCTTATTTGCAATGTGCATTGCTGATTGGTTATCACAAAAGAGAACAGTAGGCATTGTTGTATTGATTTGTAAGTTTAGTAAAATTTGCTGAATCCAAACAATCTCACTGGATGCACTAGCCATAGCCCTGTATTCTGCTTCTGCAGAGGACCTAGAAACAGTAGGTTGTTTCTTGGACTTCCAAGAAACTAGAGAGTCTCCTATAAACATGCAGAATCATGTTGTAGACTTCCTTGTATCTACACAGGATGCCCAATCTGCATCAACATAAGATTTGATGATTAGTTTAGAACTTGATGAATAAAAGAGACCCTTACCTGGATTTGACTTGACATATCTTAGGATATGATGAATTGCTTGCAAGTGAGGCATCCTTGGCTTTGACACAAACTGACTGAGTTTGTGAACAGCAAATGTGATGTCTGGCCTTGTTATTGTGAGATACAATAACCTGCCAATAAGTCTTCTGTAAAGAGTAACATCCTCTAAAAGATCACCATCCTGAGAGTTCAATTTAGTGTTAGGATCCATAGGCAAAGATAATGGTTTAGAACCTAAAAAACCTGTTTCTTCTAAAATTTGCAAGGCATATTGCCTTTGATTTAAACAAATACCTTTAGAACTTCTAGCAATCTCTATTCCTAAAAAATACTGTAAAGTACCCATATCTTTGAGTTTAAACCTAAGTTGTAAAAAACTTTTCAAAGAAGAGATAATATTAATATTGGGACCTGTTAAGACAATGTCATCAACATAAAGAAGTAAAGCAATGAAAGTATCACCTTTTCCTTTAGTAAATAAGGAATAATCAGATTTTGATTGTTCAAAACCAAATTCTAAAAGAGAAGTAGTAAACTTAGCATTACATTGTCTGGATGCTTGTTTTAAACCATAGAGGGATTTTTGTAATTTGCAAACAAGTTTAGTAGAACCATTATGTTTTTGAAAACCTAAAGGAAGATCCATGTAAATGTCTTCCTCCAAGTCACCATAAAGAAAAGCATTATTTATATCTAATTGGTGCAAATGCCAGTTTTTAGAAGCTGCTATGGCTAAAACAATTTTAACTGTCACCAATTTGGCTACAGGTGAAAAAGTGTCATTATAGTCAATTCCCTCTTTTTGTGTATAGCCTTTGGCCACCAACCTAGCTTTATATCTATCTACTGTCCCATTAGGATTCCTCTTAATTTTAAACACCCATTTGCAGCCAATAGAAGATTTTCCAGGTGGTAATGGAACAATTTTCCAAGTATTAAGTTCTTCTAAGGCTTTAATTTCTGCTGTCATGGCATCTCTCCATGTTTGATGACATACAGCCTGATGATAGAAGGTAGGTTCATTTTCAGAAGACACATTTAAGGCAAAAAACTTGTAGTTAGGAGATAACTTGTCATAAGTCACAAAATTATGTATAGGGTACTTAGTAAGAGGGGAACAATGTAGTTAGTATCGTACGTATCGCGATACGATACGATACAGACCCAAAACGATACGACTCGGTTAATGTATCATTTTTGCTCATGTATCGGTTTGTATCGGAACGATACGATTCGGTATCGCACGTATCGCGAGTCCAAAGCGATACGTGCGATACTTGTTTTTGACCGGTTTAGCCCCAAATCCGGGTCGGATCGGTACTGACCCGACCGAACCGGGTCCAGCCCACCTTTTTTTAAAAATAAAAAAAATTTTGCTGCTGTTATTAGTTAAAACAGCAGCAGTTCAGCAGAAAAGAGAACCGAGCCTAAACTATACAAGTCGTTTGATTCCAAATTCAGCAGGGTCGAGTCATACTTACTTTGATTCCATGAATGCACACGATTTATAGTAAGGCAGAGCAAAAGGAAGAGATTAATTACCACCACTCTATTCGAGCAGTAACCAAACAGCTGCTGCTGCTATTGTGGGAGATAATGTTTAGTATATATATTTTGGTTTTATTTTGTGAATCCTATTGTTTGATTTTGTTTTATGGCTTAAAAGTTTAAACTTGGAACTTGGTTTTATTTTGAAATGATTTGTTTGACTTTAAAATGTTAAATTTATGTCTTATAATTATTTTTTTTAATATAGGGAATATATTTTATAATATTTTAACAAAGTATCATGTATCTTACGATACACGATACGTATCTCGATACGATTCGATACGAATGGAAAACGATACGCGATACGATACACGGTTTGATAACCTTGGAGGGGAATGATTACTGGAATTATTTTGTAAAAGATTACAATGATAATCTGAAAGGTATCCAGGTGGTTTACTAGTTCTAGTAGACCTTCTGGTAGGTAATGAATTAGAAGAATCAGTAACAGGAACATTTTGTTCAACATGAGTAGTGGGAAAATAGTCTGGATCAGTATGATCAAAAGAAGAATGAGAAGATAAATCATTAGGAAAATGCTGTGTAGGAAATAAATCCATGTTTAAAGAAATATTAGGAGAAACAGTATGAAAGGGGAATATGTTTTCATGAAAAACAACATCCCTTGAAAGAAAAATTTCATTAGTTTGCATATCCAACAATTTATATCCTTTGACACCAAAAGGATAGCCACGAAATGTGCAAAGTCTTGCTCTTGGCTGAAATTTGGTCCTGCCTTTCTGTAAAGTGGAAGCAAAGGCAAGACAACCAAAAGTTTTAAAACTTTTGTAATCAACATTTTTGTTAAAAAGCAATTGATAAGGAGAATTGTAATCCAGGATTTTGGAAGGAACTCTATTAATAAGAAAAGCAGTTGTAGATAAGCATTCTGTCCATAGTGTAATAGGCACCTTTGATTCAAAATATAGAGCCCTAGCAACATTAAGCAAGTGCTGATGTTTTCTTTCAACAACTGCATTTTGTTGAGGTGTCTCAACACAAGAATATTGATGAATAATCCCATGTTTTTTAAATAAGTCCTTAAAAGTTAATTCAGGTGCATTATCACTACGAAAAGTCTTTACAGTAGTATTAAAATGATTCTTTACCATAGCTAAAAAACCAGGAATAAAATCAATAATATCAGATTTATGTGAAAGAAAACAAAGCCATGTAAATCTTGAAAAATCATCAATTAAAGTGGCAAAATATCTAGAACCAGAATGAGAAGTAGTATGAAATGGCCCCCACAAGTCACAATGAAGTAATTCAAAAGGGGCAGTAGTGATAGAAGTAGAAGATTTAAAAGGCAATCTTTTATGTTTTGCTAAAGGGCAAATATGACATATGTCACTATTACAACTACTGATTTTATCCAAACCTATACTATCCTTGATCCAAGCCATACTTTTGAAAGGTAAATGTCCTAATCTCTTATGCCATGTAGTAGAAGATATTGTATTACAGTGAGCATGTAAACTGATAGAATAGTGTCCTGCAAGCCAACTATTTGGTTGCATTTAATTGAAAGGACCATTCAATTGGATTAATAAATGCATTTTATTATTATATGGTCATCTTTATCTTATGTAATAATTATCTACGCATAAGGATAGAAGTCCTTAGATCACAGGGCTATGGGACAACCCGTGGACTGATCTCCAAGGCCGTGATCTAGAATATATTCAAGAGTCGTAGAATCCAATCGAGATAGGACATCATTGGATTCGGTTAGACTCTCACTATTGTGTATACTCCGATGAACTGGAGAACGCTGGGGTCCACGAGCGTGACTAGGATAGTCGATACACATAAGTGGGTGGCTTGCTGGGATGGCAAGCGCACTGAATACCCCAATTAGGAAATAACTCACCATGGAAGCGGTAGTCGCATATCGGGGTTGAAATTATTCCAATTTACAATAGTATACGAGGAACGATCCCTAACTACTTGAGATGATAGGGTTTATCTGGTGCGAGAACGTCGATGCTTTGATTTGAGTCCCGACTGACTGGAGATCGCCAGAAAGTCTCTGTGGACTCATATTGGGTATAGAGGAACTCGTATGCAGATTCATATCATCAACAAAGGATCCATTGACCCGATTTGATAGGTTGGGAAATTCTCCTATGGATTTCTGTGAGAAATTAATTCTGGTAAAATCCTCGGCCGAGGTATCTGACGGCTTTATGTAAGTAGCTCATAAAGGTTAAGTCAAAGAGAATTATTTCGAGACCAGAATGCATAAGGTCAAGACAAAAGAAAAGGGAAACCGATGAAAGACCATACCCTTAAGTCTCGACTGGGAGATTGATCGATGGAGAGATTATGTCGTATATGGAAATTGTAAATGAGATAAAAGGTTCACTGAATTAATTCACCAGTGATTGGGCTCCATGGGCTTGTGGCTGGACATCGACCGTGGAGTGTGGGAGAATTCCCAAATTGGCAGGGGTGCTAATTTTGGAATGATCAATCGACAGAGTGTTCGATTGATTTAGAGTAAATCTTACTCGAATAATTAAATAATATTTAATTATAACCCACGGCCAATTATGTGGTGAACCTACGGGGGCATACACAATACACATGAAGCGAAAGCGAGGAAATAAGAACGACCGAGTCGACTGGGTCGACTGGGTGAATAAACGACTGGGTCGATTATTATGGGTGGGTCGACTGGGTCGACCCAATTGGAACAAATTGGGGTCCAATTGGAATTGGATCAGGATCATAAATTAAATTGGAATTTAATTTGTGGATTAATTAATTAAGTTGGATTTAATTAATTAGAAGGGATTTTAATTAAATGGACTTAGAGTCTGATTTAATTAAATGGGAGATTAAGTTAATTAATTGGGCTATTTAATTGGGAGATTAAATAAAGTCTGGTCAAATTAATTAACTGGGCCATGAATTAATTAGAAGACTTGGTCTTCTAAATTAAAGAGGGCCATGACCCATGTAGGAGAGAAGAGCCCTAGTCCTAATAGGACTAGGTTAGGGAGATAACTATAAGTAGCCTTCTTGTAGTTATTTTTCACACAACTCCATAAGCAAAATTTGAGCAAGAGCAAAAATTCTCTCTCTCCTCTCCCAGTAATAGTCGACCGAACCCTGTCTTCCTTTTGGAAGAATTTTTCGTTTTCGACTTTGTTCCTAAATCGTTCCTAAATCCTAGATCATAATATATCTTGTGTTCTAGCTGATCAAGATTTATTATTTTCGTGTAATTGTGGTGTATCAACCCGTAGAGGCGCAACACGTGGGGCGCTACTGCAGAGCTTGGGTCGATTTTGCTGAGGAGAATTTCAGAGTCCGTTTTGCTGACTGCCAACTTGGATTTGCAAGGAGATAGGTATAACGTGCAAACTTATACTATCGTTTTATTTATTCATATATATACAACTAGAGAGTATCCTGGCAAGATTCCGTAAGAGGTCCTAAAATTTTTATATTCCGCTGTGCCTAGGGCTGTTTATCTTACCGGATCCCAACAGTGGTATCAGAGCCAACTCTAGGCTTTGTATATATATGAATTTGCAAATTCTGTGATTTAAATCATATGTTTGATTTATGTGGCTAGTTCTTTAACTTTGCATGTTTTAGAACATAGATCTGTTAACTTAGAGTTAATATAAAATTTTGATTCGAAAATTTTATCGTGTTAATTTTTATTTTGGATTGAATTAATTAAAACTGTTGATTTTAATTAATCAAGTAATCAAACACAAATTAAAACATAACAAAAGGAAAACAAAGTAATTAAAGTCGACTTGGTATGCGGCACAAATTCTTGATTTTCTTTTGTAAACACAGTTCACGTGACATGTGTGTAAAAGCATGCATGTTGTTTTAATTTGGCATGGGCTACGTAAATTTTGAAGCAATATCATGTATTGCAATTTGATTTGGTAAATTGCAAAATGTTGATTTTTAGTCAACTTGAAACCGTACGTACCACGGACATGATTTGGTGATTCAAAAATTTTCGTGGCAGAATTTTGGATAATCTTGAACAAAATCTTGGAGATTTGGTTGTTATGAAATCTTGGTGAATCTTGGATTGATCTTAGAGATCTAATTAAACAAGGAAACTTAGAGTTTCATTTAATATAAGACATTTAATTAAAATTAATGTCTTTTAATTAATTACCAAGATTAAAGATCTTAGAGATCTTATTAAACAAGGAAACTTAGAGTTTCAATTGTAAGAAGAGATTTAATTAAAATTAATCTCTTCTAGTAAGTTACCAAGATTAAAGATCTTAGAGATCTTATTAAATTAGGAAACTTGGAGTTTTGGATAAGGTAGAAATCTTGGTGGATTTGGATACTACCTTAGTTAACTAATCTATTCAAAATAGGATTATCTTGAGAATCTTGGAGATTTGGAAACTTTGGGAAACTTAGAGTTTTGGATAAGGTAAGAATCTTAGAGATTTAGATTACCTTAATTAACCAATTTAATCAAGATAAGTTTGAAGATTACTTAGAGCTCAAGTAAGAGCTAATTAATCTTAGAGATTAATTTTTAATTCAAAATTAAATTGACTTGGATAATTTTTGTGAATTAAAATTAAACGAGCCGGTAAATTTACATTTATGCCCTTATGTGAATTTATACATGTTCTTGAGTGAATATGTGGATTTGTCGAATTTGCCCTTAAGCCCTGTGTAGTTTTGGTTTATTTATTTTATGGGTTGTAATTAAATGGGCCTGATTGGTGCCCTTGCTTGCGCAAACGAATGTAATAGAATAGGGCCTTTATTTTTATAAGCTAGGCTTAGATTAAGGCTTGGAGCCAAGAAGACCTCATGAAGACTTGGAGATCCACATGGAGGCCCATTACCTTGGAGGACATGGAGGCCCAATTCATTACATGGAGGCCTGATAACGCCATTAAAACGTCGTTATTACCTATCTCTTTAAGCCGAAAACATCTTGTTTTGATCCGAGTTTTGTTTGTCTTCGCGTGTTTTCTTGTCTTTTGTGCTTTTGGCCCCTTTGTTTGGCCTTTGTTCGTTTTTGTGTTTTTGTTCTCGTTTTGATCGTTTTCTCCGTGGTTTGTAGGTATTGACATTTTAAAGATATTCGGAGTTGCGTTTCAATGATGCGAGTCGTTCTACCCACCCCGCGAGTCAAGCTTGAGCTTCAAAGCAATTAGAACCCGGAGCAAATTGTACAAGAATGAAGATAGCTGCTCACTAGAACATGCATAAATATTTCATAAATGATCCAAATGAGCTGAATTTTGGATATGTCATAGATGAATGAGTTAGCTACGCTACGGACTTTACGGATCCGCAATCGGAGTTCGGAATCAAAAGATATGCTGCTCGTAAGGAAGTGCGGCAGAGCAGAAAACTGCCTACGGCATAAACCTCGCCGCGGCGAGGTGGAGGCTCCCCGCGGCGAGCTGGTGGCAGAAAAGGCAAGTTTGCCTACAGTATAAACCTCGCCGCGGTGAGGTGGGACCTCGCCGCAGCGAGGTCTGCTCTGTTTTTCTGCGTATTTTGAGGGCCTTTTTGTATATTGCCCTTCTCCCACTTGTAAATACAACTTCCTTTAGGACTTTTTGGCCTTTGTTACTATAGTTTGGAGGGTAACTTAGGCATGATGAACTTGTTGTTCCTCTAGGTTAGAGGCTTAAAGGTGGAATCATTCAACCAATTTCTACCATTCTACACTTTTACTTTCCTCTTGCCTCTTTTGAAGAAAAGAGAAGGGTTTGCACTTTGGAAAGAAGAACTCTCACTTGGACTCCCCAAAGAAGATAAAAAGGCATTGAGGAAGAAGTTGTTGAAGACCTCATCACCTAAGCTTGCTCTAACTCTATCTTTCTTGTTTTGTTCATTTACATTTATGGATTTCATTAATGTAATGAATGATTTATTTAATGATATGAGTAGCTAATCTCCTTTATTCTATGTTTTTATTGATCCTATGTTTGGTTCTTGATTCTTGATTAATTGATGAGTTAATGGTTGTTGCTATGCTTGTATACAAGTGTTTGTTAATCTAGTTTGAGCTTTTGTCAACTTATGGATTAGCTAACCATAGGATGAAATGAATTGATCTTTAATTGCTAGACATAGTGGATTAAAGATTAGATTGAAAAAATAGGTTGTGATTTGATTTTAGGATAGAAATATACCTAGGTCATTTCATGTTCTAACAAGGTTTGGAGTTAATGCATCACTTAGGCTTAATCCTCTTAGACATAAATTGGATTAGTCTACTTTGGTAGGTTCGTACGCTATCGAAAGATACGTATGAATAATTTACGAAATCTTGAACAACAAACGTGAGTATGGTTGTCAATTGTTGATTCGTTTGTCTTGAATTGAACTAGGTGACGTAAAAGCCTAGAAGTCTTTACATATTGTTAAGTCAAGTGTTAGTTTCTTAATCACCTCATTTAGTTGTAGTATCAAAACCACCATCACCTCACCAAACTCAACTTACAAATCTAAGTCGAAGTAACAAGACGTTAGTTGGTAATTAATTGAACAATTCCTCGTGGGTTCGACACTCATTTATCACTTTATTACTTGTAACGACCGTATACTTGCGTGTTTGCGTATTAGTATTTGGAATGCAACAAGGCCCAATCAAGGTGGATATTACAAGAAGGCCCATGATGTATGGGTTTGAAAATTGTAATAGTTAGGACATTTAATTTCCACCCTAGACTGACCAATTGGTCCATCATGTGGCTCGTGATGGATCGCATAGGATGGGCAATCGACCAATCATATGTGCAATGCTAGGTGATATATGTTTACTATTATTCTTTGATGTATGTCTTGCATGCTTAGAATAGATCACGTAAACAAGATAAAGCATAATCTGATGAGACCTCGCACGAAGAAAACTTAAAACCTCCAATTGAACTTAAAAGCTCAATTAGAATATTAAATCGATTAACGGGCGCATATGAATGGTGTCTATGGTCCGAGCCTATCCAATTACTAGGTCTTAGGCATATTGTACAAATATATCTCAATGTCTCACGAGTCGTGGGTCGAGCTATAGGAAGATGATATGTCTATTGCCTCGATGCACAGTTTAGTGCCAAGGGAGGGGATAGCAAGGTTCTAGGCGCTGTCTCACGAGTCGTGGGGCGTCTAGGATTGAACTATTTCTCTTCACGAGTATTGGACATGATTTAACGCAAGTAAGTATGGATGTCTCACGAGTCGTAGGTCCATAACGAAAACCGAGGCTGAATGAACTCAAGGGTTAGCTGGGATGGTTAACCGGCGACGTGATCGCCCACCAAGTGGATCGATTGGTATGGCCAACGAGTCGTGGGTACTGAGCGATTGCATTTGGGCCTTGAGCCCATTAGGAAATTTTTATTTCCCGAACCTTATGTGGGGGCATAAGTATTCGACAAAAATAGTGGGAGTAATTTACAAATGAAAACCATGTTTGTAAATTATGCATTGATATTAATCTGTCGCGTATTTATCGTCATGTTTATGATAGTTTATCATAAGTTATGTATCCATGAATATTTACCATCATACTTGAATCAAATAAATTGACTGAACCCAAATGAATTTTGAATGACTTCGAAACTTGAGAAATTATTCTCGAGTCCAAGCAAGGACTAATCTCCTTACAAAGATTTCATTATTTTTCATTTCGAAGTTACACTTCGACTGGAATGGTGATATGTTTCACAAAGCTGCCTTTTTTGAAGTTACTCTTCAATTAAGAAAGGTGATAAGTTTCACCAGAGGGTTGAGGATGGTTCTCAAGCCCAAATTTTCTTGAAGGCAAACATGAAGTCTCCCATGAATGGGAAGTAACATCTTGTGAAAAGGCCTCAAAAGGCTCGAGAGATGGAAGAAGAGGAATGTATCCTCTCTAAAGGGAAATAACCTTGGAGGTTTTTCTGTAAGGATGATAAGTTGAAAAGTCAATCAAAATGATTCTTCCGTGGATTAAGATCAAGGGAAGAGGGAATTAAACCTATTCATCCCATAAGGGATGATTAAATTTTATTGAACTTAACCTTATGGTTAAACTAATGCATAAGGGTGTTGGATGCCCGATGAAGCACTCATTGATGCATTCAATGCATCTAAAGCCATGAATTATTTAGATCATTAGAATTTGCTTATACCATCCCTTGTCTTAAAGGATGTGATAGTTCCATAATGGTTGGAACTGATTGCGCTATAAGATTTATACGCAAAAGGTGTACATAAGCAAATGAGTAGGAATACTCGTATAACGACTAAATATAATATGCATAGTCAATAAAGTATAAATAATCAAAATTTCACACACTTGAGTCGTTGTAAAAACCGAAAGGCGATACACGAATACTAAAACATATTTCCGAATTAAAAGATTCAAAGACTGAACTCGACTGGGTCGAGCTTGACTGGGATGCTGTACATGGTAACCGACTTTCGAATCTTGCTTAATGGAAATTAGATTTAGTAGTTGGTTGCTAGGCAACCAAGAGGCATAAACAATTGCAATGGATTTAATCCATTTATAAGTGTGTAGAAACACTAAAGCATTAGTGGGAGATAAGGCGTCTCTAGTACCCTCATGGGTAAAAGTACGTTGTGATGTACAATTCCAAATTACTTTTGGAATAAAAGAAGAGAGCCTAATCAATGAAAGCATGTAAGAGATTTGGATCAATTCAAAATCGAACATGCACGCAATTGATTATTTAATAGAGAATTAGATTCTCGAAATGTAAGACTCGCTCAAAACATTTTCAGTTGTTGAGCATTTTGGACATGTAAATGTCCATTAAGAAATCTTACATGAAATTCCTTATTCAAACAAATGAAACTTGATCGAGAAAATCGAAGATACTGAGCTAAGTATCTCTGAAGCCAGATCCAAAACATATCACGTGATATGAGTTTTGGTATTGTACATTCATATGCATTCATGCGCATATGGGGTCTCCCGCTTATGTGAATAAGCTGGTGGGAGATAAGTTGGACGTAAAGTCCATCTTATGCAATTCGTGGGGTATTCAGAAAACTCTATAGTATACAAGTTCTACGATCCTACAAGATAAACTACGTTTGTCTCAAGGAACGCACACTTCTTGGAGAAGGATTTCTTGCTGGGCAAGAAGGAACACAACGTAGAACTAGATGAGGTCACTGAAGCTGAAAAGACCAAAGAGGTCGATCAAGCTGACCCATCACCACAGGCAGTGGGAGAACAAGAGCATGAAAGTACATCAGAGAGTACACCGATACTTCGTAGGTCAGAAAGACAACGTAGAGAACCCGAGAGGTACTACGGTCTGCTGCGTGAGACTAGACAGTCTCTAACCGACCCAAGGACTTACGAAGAGGCTATGCTAGGCATAGACTCGGGAAAGTGGCATGAAGCCATGGAATTCGAATTGGACTCCATGCACTCGAACAAGGTCTGGGCCATGGTAGATCCACCAGTGGGAGTAGCTCCCGTGGGTTGCAAGTGGATCTATAAGCGAAAGCTTGGAGTGAACGGAGAGGTAATAACCTACAAGGCGCGACTAGTGGCAAAGAGGATGCACTCAAAGGCCAAGCATCGACTTTGAGGAGACCTTCTCGCCCGTCGCAATGCCTAAATCCATTCGAATCTTGCTGGCCATAGCTGCATGGTATAACTACGAGATATGGCAGATGGATGCAAAGACTGCCTTTCTCAATGGGGACATTGACAAGGAGATCTTAATGGAGCAACCAAAAGGGTATGCATCCAAAGGAGATGAACACAAGGTGTGCAAACTCCAGAGGTCCATTTATGGGCTGAAGCAAGCTTCCCGAATTTGGAACATCCGTTTCGATGAAACAATCCAAACTTTTGGATTCATCAAAAACGTGTTCGAACCTTGCGTGTACAAGAAGATCATTGGGAGTACAGTTGAATTTTTGGTGCTTTACGTTGATGACATTCTTCTCATTGGAATGCGAAAGTGTTGTCCGAAACTAAAGCATGGTTATCTACACAATTCTCAATGAAGGATTTGGGAGAAGCATCATTTGTACTGGGTATAAGGATCTACCGATATAGATCAAAAGGGCTGCTGGGCCTCTCCCAATCGCAGTACATAGATAAAATCTTAAAGAGATTTGATATGAAGAATCCAAGAGAGGATTGCTTCCAATGAGGCATGGAATTGCACTCTCTAAGTCTATGGCCCCAAAGACGCCTGAAGAGAGAAGCAATATGTCTCGAGTACCATATGCATCCGCAATAGGAAGCATAATGTATGGTATGTTATGTACGAGACCAGACGTAGCATACGCTTTAAGCGTTACAAGTCGCTACCAGTCTGATCCAGGTGAGCAGCACTGGATAGCCGTAAAGACAATTCTGAAGTACCTGAGAAGGACTAAGGAATTGTTCTTGGTATGCGGTGGAAGAGAATTGAAATTGGAAGGCCATACTGATTCTAGCTTCCAATGTAATGTAGACAACTTCAAGTCGACATCTGGATACGTGTTCTGCCTCAGTGGTGGTGCGGTAAGCTGGAAGAGCTCCAAGCAAGACACTACCGCAGATTCAACCACCGAAGCAGAATACATTGCCGCGTGTGATGCAGCAAAGGAATGTGTTTGGATGAAGAACTTCATCCAGGAATTGGATGTGAAACCTAGCATTGTCGAGCCATTACTATCTTCTGTGATAATAATGGAGCTATCTCGCAAGCGAAGGAGTCGAGATCTCAACAGAATCCAAGCACGAACTAAGACGATACCATTTGATATGTTATATCATTGGTAGAGGAGACATAGAGATGGAACGTGTCACCTCAAGGGATAATACAACGGACCCGCTGTCTAAGCCATTGCCTCAAAGGCATCCGAAAACATCTGTCTAAGATGGGAATCAGAAGAATGAAAAGTTGGCTTTAGTACAAGTGGGAGATTGATAGAATAGTGTCCTGCAAGCCAACTATTTGGTTGCATTTAATTGAAAGGACCATTCAATTGGATTAATAAATGCATTTTATTATTATATGGTCATCTTTATCTTATGTAATAATTATCTACGCATAAGGATAGAAGTCCTTAGATCACAGGGCTATGGGACAACCCGTGGACTGATCTCCAAGGCCGTGATCTAGAATATATTCAAGAGTCGTAGAATCCAATCGAGATAGGACATCATTGGATTCGGTTAGACTCTCACTATTGTGTATACTCCGATGAACTGGAGAACGCTGGGGTCCACGAGCGTGACTAGGATAGTCGATACACATAAGTGGGTGGCTTGCTGGGATGGCAAGCGCACTGAATACCCCAATTAGGAAATAACTCACCATGGAAGCGGTAGTCGCATATCGGGGTTGAAATTATTCCAATTTACAATAGTATACGAGGAACGATCCCTAACTACTTGAGATGATAGGGTTTATCTGGTGCGAGAACGTCGATGCTTTGATTTGAGTCCCGACTGACTGGAGATCGCCAGAAAGTCTCTGTGGACTCATATTGGGTATAGAGGAACTCGTATGCAGATTCATATCATCAACAAAGGATCCATTGACCCGATTTGATAGGTTGGGAAATTCTCCTATGGATTTCTGTGAGAAATTAATTCTGGTAAAATCCTCGGCCGAGGTATCTGACGGCTTTATGTAAGTAGCTCATAAAGGTTAAGTCAAAGAGAATTATTTCGAGACCAGAATGCATAAGGTCAAGACAAAAGAAAAGGGAAACCAATGAAAGACCATACCCTTAAGTCTCGACTGGGAGATTGATCGATGGAGAGATTATGTCGTATATGGAAATTGTAAATGAGATAAAAGGTTCACTGAATTAATTCACCAGTGATTGGGCTCCATGGGCTTGTGGCTGGACATCGACCGTGGAGTGTGGGAGAATTCCCAAATTGGCAGGGGTGCTAATTTTGGAATGATCAATCGACAGAGTGTTCGATTGATTTAGAGTAAATCTTACTCGAATAATTAAATAATATTTAATTATAACCCACGGCCAATTATGTGGTGAACCTACGGGGGCATACACAATACACATGAAGCGAAAGCGAGGAAATAAGAACGACCGAGTCGACTGGGTCGACTGGGTGAATAAACGACTGGGTCGATTATTATGGGTGGGTCGACTGGGTCGACCCAATTGGAACAAATTGGGGTCCAATTGGAATTGGATCAGGATCATAAATTAAATTGGAATTTAATTTGTGGATTAATTAATTAAGTTGGATTTAATTAATTAGAAGGGATTTTAATTAAATGGACTTAGAGTCTGATTTAATTAAATGGGAGATTAAGTTAATTAATTGGGCTATTTAATTGGGAGATTAAATAAAGTCTGGTCAAATTAATTAACTGGGCCATGAATTAATTAGAAGACTTGGTCTTCTAAATTAAAGAGGGCCATGACCCATGTAGGAGAGAAGAGCCCTAGTCCTAATAGGACTAGGTTAGGGAGATAACTATAAGTAGCCTTCTTGTAGTTATTTTTCACACAACTCCATAAGCAAAATTTGAGCAAGAGCAAAAATTCTCTCTCTCCTCTCCTAGTAATAGTCGACCGAACCCTGTCTTCCTTTTGGAAGAATTTTTCGTTTTCGACTTTGTTCCTAAATCGTTCCTAAATCCTAGATCATAATATATCTTGTGTTCTAGCTGATCAAGATTTATTATTTTCGTGTAATTGTGGTGTATCAACCCGTAGAGGCGCAACACGTGGGGCGCTACTGCAGAGCTTGGGTCGATTTTGCTGAGGAGAATTTCAGAGTCCGTTTTGCTGACTGCCAACTTGGATTTGCAAGGAGATAGGTATAACGTGCAAACTTATACTATCGTTTTATTTATTCATATATATACAACTAGAGAGTATCCTGGCAAGATTCCGTAAGAGGTCCTAAAATTTTTATATTCCGCTGTGCCTAGGGCTGTTTATCTTACCGAATCCCAACATAAACTAGGAATAGGGAAGTGGTGTTCCAAAATATAGAGGCCCTGTTGCATATTACCCTTTCCAATCATCTTTCTGTTGTTGTCCTGAATTATAAAAGAAGTAGGTGTAAAAGTAATATTCAAGGAAGATGATTTTAATAGCTCACTGACAGATATTAGATTGAATTTAAAATTAGGTATGTAAAACACATTATGTAAGGTAAGACCTTTATTTAGATGGATAATACCTAATTCAGAAACTGGATAGCTAGAATTATCAGGTAATAAAACAGTAGCATTAGCAATGGAAGAAATTGAAGTAAAAAACTCTCTGTTATTACAAATATGTTTAGATGCACCAGAGTCCAACACCCAATTATGAGAAAAAAATAAAGAATCAGAAGTATTTGCAGTAGAACAAATACCTGAGATGCAAGATACATGAGCCTGTTCTGAAGTTTGTAAGTTGGAGTGTTGAGAGCTAGTGTTAAGTTGATTAGAAAAGAGGGTCATCAATTGTTGACATTGATCAGCATTGAGACTTTGTAGAAGAGAATTCATAGGATTTGATGAAGGTGAACTGGAGTAGGTGTCAGTAGCATTGTAGGAACCATGGTGATGTGTTTGATTAGAAACAGAGTCATCAAAGACTTGATTTATGTTATTTTGAGAAGTCTGTTGTTTGGATTTGGAAAAATAGCCAACAGGATAACCGTGTAACTTGTAACATTTGTCAATGGTGTGGCCAGGGATATTGCAATGTCCACAAATTGGTTTGTCTTTCTTTTTAAATGAGGGGTTGAAAACTGGGTTAGGGGGAGGGTTTGAGGAACTGGTTTGTGGTTTAAATTGATTGTATGGTCTTTTAGACTGATTCTGACTGTTGTAGGACTGAGCAGCAAATGCCAAAGAATTTGATATGTCATTGGTTTTCTTGTGACCAATCAATTTCTGTCTCTCTGCCTGTGTGGCAAGAGAAAAAACCTTACTCATAGGAGGCAGAGGTTCCATTAGTAAAACCTGCTCTTTTAGATTATCAAAGAAGAATCCAATCCCATTAAAAAAGTCATGATATATTCTTCTTGACTATGATCATGTATGATTTTATCATTCCCACAATTGCAAGAAACCAAGGTGGGTCTATAGTTTTGTAATTCATCCCAAAGTGCCTTCAATCTTGTAAAATAAAGATTCACAGATTGAGAATTTTGTTTAATATTTGCCAAATCAGCCCTTAATTGAAACACCCGAGGGCCATTCCTCTGTTGAAAACGAGTTTTTAAATCATCCCAGATGTCTTTGGCACAACTTGTATACAAGACACTGGAATAAATCTCAGGAGATAGGGAATTTAACAACCAAGAAACAACAATGTCATTATTACGGGACCATGCATCATGTAGAGTGAGATCAGTCATACCTGGGTCAATGATTGTCCCATTGATGAAACCAATCTTATGTTTAACACTGAGAGAAAGGGACATTGATCTGGCCCAAAAAGTATAGTTTTCTCCAGTGAGTTTTGACTGAACCAGTAAGAGTCCTGGGCCATCGGAGGGGTGCAAGAAGAAGGGGCTGGTTGGGTCATCCAAGGGTAATCTAGTCCGGGAACCGCCAGTAGATGAAGAATTTCCAGTAGTAGTAGACTCTGTCATTATGATCGCGAACAGGGAAGGCAAGAAATAGAAGAATCTTGAAGAAAAAACTCCAAGAAAATGGCAGAAGGGTGAATTCTGCTCTGTCAAGAAACTCCAAGAAGGAGAAAAGGATAAAGAAAATCCCAAAGAGATGAAAAACGCAGAGAATTATGAAGCGGAATTTATGTAAAACTAACTGATACCATATTAGAAACTATAGTTTCATAATTTGGATGATTAATTCTGTAAAGAATTGTTTGATCAATTGTAGAAGAAAGCAGAATTTTGAAAGTAAAAATTATATTTCCAGAAAAATGAAATTGTGTTTACAATAGGGTTCGAACCCTTGTTTATATACAATCCTATTTGAGGCGGTTAAAACAGGAAGAAAGAAACGTGTTCTAATAATATACTAAAAGGGCTGAAAACTAAATAATAAATACAAAAACCAAAGAAAAAATAAACTTAAATCCTAAATCCCTAATCACGTACAATTCCTCTTTCAATTTCTTCAATTGCTGCTAAAAACACCTTCAATATTGGAATGCTCCAATAAATATGAATGCATAAATCTTTCCATTGTCATAGTTTTTCAAAATAAAAAAGATTAGATTGTTTGAGATTTAGATGATGGGTTGTACAATACTCGGATATTGCATTTTACAGAGATGTTGAGTCTAGGTTTTGAAATTTAATTTTGGCAATTACTTTGAGGAATCATACTTTCGTTATTAATTAACATATATGGCATGCTCATATTTTATTACACTCATGCCCTAAATTAATAATTCGGGCATGGCGGTAAGGTAATCTATGAGAACTTGAAAAACATTTAAAAAAATGAACGAAATTACATGTACATCAATATAAAAAATAAGGGAATCTGTTATTAGAAATTGGGTAAATCCACTCCAATATTGAGATTTAAAAAAAAGGAACTTAATACAAATCTTCTTGAAATAAAAAATGAGAAAGTTACAAAAAACAAAAGTGTTAATTTAGTTTCCGGTCCATAAAATTTTTTTTTTCTGGAGAAACAAATTTTTTATCCTTAAATTTGAAAATATGATTATGAATACTAGAATACTCTTGTTTCTGTCCATCTGAAAATTTATTTTTATGATATGATTCAGTCAATTTTATGTATTAACTTTCTAGAAACTTTCGAAATCTTTTGGATAGTTTGAGGACATTTGAAAAATAGGAAATTAAAAAAAATATGTTAAAATAAAATTTGGAGATGAGTATTATGTATTCATAAACGTATTTTGCAAATTTTAAGAAATAAAGAAAATGAATTATCTATTATTTCCCCTAAGTTCTTTGTACCCCGATGGTCAATTTTGCCCAAAAAAACGAGAGAGTGGTAGTTGTTGAGTTTTTCTTAATTTGAGATGCTAAATGCTAATTTTGTGTTTAGAGGGTTCAAAGTGTCATTTTCTCGTGTTTCAGGGGTGAAAGTTCCTGAGTTGTTCTGAATTCGAGAGTGCTAATTCTATTTTGAGAGTGCAAATATCCATTTCTCGTGTTTCGGGGGTGAAAAGTGCCAAAGATCCAAAAATGAAAATTACCTATTTTGTCTGTAGATTTTTTAAGGAAAACAAAAGAGGGTGCAAAGTGCTGAATTATTCATATTTTGAGGAAGCAAAGTGCAAAAAACTCTTTTACTTGATCAGTATTATCTTGCGAACTCAATTTTGTTATACCTAGAAACAATTTATTGTCAAACATCCCCGGTAAAATAAAAAAGCTAACAATTTCACTGGATGCATATTTTTTAGTAAAATTAAAAAGCTAACAATTACACTGTCAAATTGGATTTTTTGCAAGTTAACTCCCTGTAATATGTCTAATGGGCAGTTTACCTTCCTGTAAAATTAAAATAAGCAATTTAACTCACTGTGAAATGATATAATGACCAATTTACCTCCTTTTGGTATAAAATAGGCAATTTACCTCCATATGAAATGAAATAATGAGCAATTGACCTCCATGTTATATGAATAATGAGCAATCTAGAAGGAGACAATGTGCTTTTATAAAGATACGGGGAGGTATTTTGCCATTTTTCTTATCACATGGAATTAAATTGTCTAGTTAGGATATCACAGGGTGATATTTTGCACTTTAATTTATCATAGGGAATTAAATTACCTATTTAAAATAACACAATGAATTAATTTGCTATTCACTCCTTTCAAATTAGCCCAGGCTCTTTTCTTCTGCTCCCCCCGCCAAGCATTTTGAACCTAACACATCTTCTAAAATAAATCCGTGGCTATGAATTTTATATTATGATAGAGTTAGGGCATCTCCAACCCGGGCTGGGGGTGGGTCGATTTGGGCCAGCCCGCCAGCTGCGGGTTGGAGAGGACACTGGGCGGTCCATTTGGACCGCATCGCCCCAAGGCTAGCGCGTCCCAGCCACAATCCTTCAGGTGGCGCCAAGTGGCGCCACCTGATGGATTTCCTTTTTTATTTTATTTTTTATTTTTTTAATGTTAAAAATTATTGTAACAATTGGGATTTGAACACGAAACATTTATAGTGAAACATGACTTCTTTACCATTTGAGCTACATCACTTTTGTTAAACTTTCAGTACAAATTAAAATTTATAAATTATAGAAACTTGTAGCCAAATTTATTTATAAATTAGATAATTAACTCAAATAAATATTTTACATATTACGAATGAAAATGAACTCAAATAAAATTAGATAATTAACTCAAATAAATATTTTAAAATCATATATTTGTCTATGAAATAATAATTTATTTAGCCACATTTAAAATTTGATTTGAAATATTTTAATTTTATTTAAACTTTAATATAGCATTAATGTTCAATGTATAATTGAGACAAAATGTAGAAATACAATTTTGCATTAAATTACTCCAAATACTTGTACACATACTAGGATACAAATAACAACTTATATAGATAAATAAAATTACATATTAAGTAGATACTAACTTATAAGAACTTATAAAAACATTCCAATAATTTAAATCTTAGCCACGATGAAAGGCCCACGCATGAGCGACTAAGTCCTTTTGAAGTTGTTTATTGACTTCTAATGATCGTATTGTGTGACGACGCATCATATACTCTTCGAGGGATATATCAAGACTTGTTCTTGGTTGGAAATCTCTTTCAGCTCCATCATACATATTAGCACGGGCCCTGCGAGATCTGGTTATGTCTGTGTCATCGTCATCCGAGTCAGAATCGTTGTATTCATCTCTTTCGTCTTCCACGATCATATTGTGAAGTACGATACACGTCAACATAAAGTCACGTAGGTCCTCTGGATGCCAACCCCTTCCCGGTTGCTTTACAATGGCAAAACGACTTTGAAGAATTATTGTCTTCATCGTTGCAATTTCGTTGTTATTTTCATGTAATCCTTGTTGTTTTTCTTGTCCCGAATGTAATATTATTATTTTATTATCATTGTCTCTAAAATTAATTATTATGCATTTTCATATTTAAATTAATATTACTTATTTTTAAAATAATAATAATAATAATTATTATTATTATTATTATTATTATTATTATTATTATTATTATTGGTACTACTACTACTACTACTATTATTATTATTATTATTATTATTATTATTATTATTATTATTATTATTATAGATAATATAGGTGAGAGTGGGGAAGGCTTTTTTTTTAATTAATTGGAGGAGATAGCCCTACCGGTTGGAGATGATACTCAGGGGGGTGCAGATTCCCCGGGTGGAGATTGACACCCCAGGGTTGTAAATAGCCCTACGGGTTGGAGATGGCCTTAAGTGTGTGATAATTTGTCTTAATTTGATTTTAGAGTTAAGTGTGTGATAATTTGTCTTAATTTGATTTTAGTGACAGAATATTAAGTGCCAATATTAATGATAGAATAGTGTCCTGCAAGCCAACTATTTGGTTGCATTTAATTGAAAGGACCATTCAATTGGATTAATAAATGCATTTTATTATTATATGGTCATTTTTATCTTATGTAATAATTATCTACGCATAAGGATAGAAGTCCTTAGATCACAGGGCTATGGGACAACCCGTGGACTGATCTCCAAGGCCGTGATCTAGAATATATTCAAGAGTCGTAGAATCCAATCGAGATAGGACATCATTGGATTCGGTTAGACTCTCACTATTGTGTATACTCCGATGAACTGGAGAACGCTGGGGTCCACGAGCGTGACTGGGATAGTCGATACACATAAGTGGGTGGCTTGCTGGGATGGCAAGCGCACTGAATACCCCAATTAGGAAATAACTCACCATGGAAGCGGTAGTCGCATATCGGGGTTGAAGTTATTCCAATTTACAATAGTATACGAGGAACGATCCCTAACTACTTGAGATGATAGGGTTTATCTGGTGCGAGAACGTCTATGCTTTGATTTGAGTCCCGACCGACTGGAGATCGCCAGAAAGTCTCTGTGGACTCATATTGGGTATAGAGGAACTCGTATGCAGATTCATATCATCAACAAAGGATCCATTGACCCGACTTGATAGGTTGGAAAATTCTCCTATGGATTTCTGTGAGAAATTAATTCTGGTAAAATCCTCGGCCGAGGTATCTGACGGCTTTATGTAAGTAGCTCATAAAGATTAAGTCAAAGAAAATTATTTCGAGACCAGAATGCATAAGGTCAAGACAAAAGAAAAGGGAAACCGATGAAAGACCATACCCTTAAGTCTCGACTGGGAGATTGATCGATGGAGAGATTATGGCGTATATGGAAATTGTAAATGATAAAAGGTTCACTGAATTAATTCACCGGTGATTGGGCTCCATGGGCTTGTGGCTGGACATCGACCGTGGAGTGTGGGAGAATTCCCAAATTGGCAGGGGTGCTAATTTTGGAATGATTAATCGACAGAGTGTTCGATTGATTTAGAGTAAATCTTACTCGAATAATTAAATAATATTTAATTATAACCCACGGCCAATTATGTGGTGAACCTACGGGGGCATACATAATACACATGAAGCGAAAGCGAGGAAATAAGAACGACCGAGTCGACTGGGTCGACTGGGTGAATAATCGACTGGGTCGATTATTGTGGGTGGGTCGACTGGGTCGACCCAATTGGAACAAACTGGGATCCAATTGGAATTGGATCAGGATCATAAATTAAATTGGAATTTAATTTGTGGATTAATTAATTAAGTTGGATTTAATTAATTAGAAGGGATTTTAATTAAATGGGCTTAGAGTCTGATTTAATTAAATGGGAGATTAAGTTAATTAATTGGGCTATTTAATTGGGAGATTAAATAAAGCCTGGTCAAATTAATTAACTGGGCCATGAATTAATTAGAAGACTTGGTCTTCCAATTAAAGAGGGCCATGACCCATGTAGGAGAGAAGAGCCCTAGTCCTAATAGGACTAGGTTAGGGAGATAACTATAAGTAGCCTTCTTGTAGTTATTTTCACACAACTCAACAAGCAAAATTTGAGCAAGAGCAAAATTCTCTCTCCCTTTCCTAAGTGATCGACCGAACCCTGTTCTTCCATTGGAAGAATTTTTCATTTTCGATCTTGTTCCTAAATCGTTCCTAATTCCTAGATCATAATATATCTTGTGTTCTAGCTGAACAAGATTTATTATTTTCGTGATATTGTGGTGTATCAACTCGTAGAGGCGCAACACGTGGGGCGCTCCTTTAAAAGCCTGGATCGATTTTGCTGGAGCAGAAATCAGAGTTCGTTTTGCTGACTGCCAACTTGGATTTGCAAGGAGATAGGTATAACGTGTAAACTTATACTATCGTTTTAATTATTCATTCATATATATACAACTAGAGAGTATCCTGGCAAGATTCCGTAAGAGGTCCTAAAATTTTATATTCCGCTGTGCCTAGGGCTGTTTATCTTACCGAATCTCAACAATTAAAATGTCATTTTTACATATATTACATATATAAAGTGACAAGATCGAAAACATAATAAAAAATTATTACTAAAATAATTCTAATAAACATATTAGTGACAATTATTATAAAAAAATTGTCACTATTAACATTTAGTGATACTGATACACTAAAAATGACATTAGTGACAATATTTAGTTTCACTTGTTTGTGAACATTAGAGAATTATCGTTGACGGATTTTGCAGCGTCATCTAGAAGGATTCTTCTTATTAGAGCTCAAAGGATTCTTCTTATTTAATCAAATGATTTCTTCCTAATTAAAGATCTTTAATTCAAAAAAGAAATTATACTTCAAATAGAAGAATTTTTCCCACCGATAAAATTAAGTTTTTGTCAAGAAATTCCATCATCAATTAAGAAGCGGAGAATCAAAATTTAAGCTACACAATCATACTTTTGAGGATTAACCAATGATCTTTAAATAGATAATCAATTCGTGTAACATGTTGGAATTAAATTCATGGAATACTGGTTACGGAGTACTATAAATTTATGTTTTATCTTCAAATTTATTTGATAAAATGTATAAATTGTACATTAATTTGATAAAATGTATCCTTGGCACAAAACAAAGCTGGAAGCAGAGGCAAAAGGAAAAGAATTTGGTAGAATTTAATTTGAACTTGACATATTTATTTAAACTAATAAGGGGCGATAAATTCCTCAACAATAGTCTTGGTTTTAGTTTAGATTTGAATTTTGCGTATTTACTTAAAACGCCGTCGTTTTGATTATTTCTCATCTTATTTGTGCTTCTCTGAATTTGATTTCCTTTTCAATTTCTAATTGGGTTAATGGTATCTCCACGCCTCCACGTGATGGTACTGAGATTGGTGGCAGGATATGGGGTTTCTCCATTTGCTTATTTTTCAATTTTGATGTTCCACTTCTAATGTTTTGTACTTTCTAACTCAGTAACCAATTTTCTTATGGTTTCTGAATTCTTTTCAATTCTCGTAAGTTTTTCATTTATGCGTATTTTCTTTTTGGGTTTTTACAAAGATTAATGGGTTTTGATTTGTGGTAAATTTGAATGTTCATGAAGCGTATGTGAATGAAACTGCAATTTGAGGCAAAGAGACTCCATTCAAATATGGGTAACTGTTTATGTTGTTTCTTTTCCATTTCAGGAAATTTACGGTCCCAAAGTTAGGGAGCTTTATTTCAAAAGTTTTTATGATATTGAATGTGTTGATGTAACCAAAAAAAAAAAAAAATGTGTTGAACTTTTTCTTTAGCATTATTATGCTTACATCTATGGTGCTCTTTTGAGGAATATTTTTTTAGTTTATTGGTTTGAGTGAGATTCTACAATGAAACCCCTTTAATGTGTATGTGTTTTTTGTTTTTCTGTAGGTTCTTTAAGATTCTCAAAGTGTAAGATGGTTGAATCATGCTTTGGATAAAATCCCACTTACACGTCACATGCACCGATTAGGCAATGCAATTCACCAATTCACCTTGTGTATGGTTATCTCAATTTATCATTTTTATTTTATTTTTATATTAATCAAATCAAGCGTAAATACATATGAGGTGTTACAACGATTCATATATAACAAATAATAACACCAATGCACAGATTTGATCAAATATGGCTTGATTTTGATTTTTGGTTAAAGAGCAGATTGTTTAACAAAACGAGATTGTCTTAAGATTGTTGGTGTCTAACAATTTGTGTACTTAAATATTTCGATCTAACATAAAAAATAATGAGAAATACTTACTTGTATCTAAACCAAAGATCAGTTCAATCTTTACGTAAAAACAAAGAAATTAGACTGAGACTTGCCGAAATAAATTTCCTTAAGATAATATTTTTGGGGCTGCCACGGTGAATACAGTTTGATTCCCGGTAGTTTCCCAAGATACAACAGTACCTGTTGTTCATTATTTGCACAAATAATGAACCCACGATGAACTTGAACAAACAGAAATTTCGAACTAAATTTTGATGAAAGTAAGAGAAAGAGAGAGTAGTTTTTTTCCTTATAATTACTATATAAGTTGATTCAGAACTGGCCATATTCTGTTTCATATTTATAGACACAAAGTGCCTCTTGAGAAGGGACACAATGTTTCGGTTCAAAGGGTAACTCTTCGAGCTGAATAGACACATCTCTTTCTTTTATTTATTTCATTCACACATAAAACTCCAACGACCCAACACCGATTTTGCTAGATTTTCTCTTAAACTGTTTTTCCAAAATGTTGATATGATAGTGGTTAAATACACTCTACTTTATTAACAAAAGTATATATATATATATATATATATATATATATATATATAGGGAAATTTACCTATACACCCCCAGGCCTAATTACAGGAACTTATCCTACTGTTTGAAAAATTACCAAGACACCCCCTCTGGCAAAACAGTATTACAAGAACACCCCGTACGGCGTTAAATTTTGACGGCGGAGGATTATGTCATCATTATTTTTAATGTTTTTCCAATTTTGCCATCGGTGTGTATTTGTAATATATGTTATGTTACAGGGGGTGTATTTGTAATATTTGAAATTTGATTGTTATAGGCTGAAAGTTACTATTGTATGTGTAATGTATTTCCATTTCAATATCAAAACACCCAATAAATACATAAATACCAATCCACCAAGCCAATAAATAATGAAGCATAAAATAAACCTATTTAAAATTTAATAAATTTATTTACAATAACTCAATCTGGTAAATAAATTTCTAATAACGTTTATTTTCATTTTAAAATCAAACAAACCAAATTAAAATTTATCAAATTTATTTACTATAACACAATTATTTAATAACATATATTTTCTTAAAAAAAAACCCTTTTAAAATTTAATAATTTATTTACAATAACATAATTGGTAAATAAAGTTTCACTTTAATAACAAATATTTTTCTTACAAAAATAAAACAAACCCATTTAAAATTTAATAAATTTATCTACAATAACACAATTCGAATTTTTGAAATCCAGAAAACTTTTCGGGATCTAGGGCTTGGTGATTTTGTTATGGAATTATTGCATTTTTGGTGCCACAACTTAACTTAAGCTCACTAAAAATTTTACCCCATATCAAAATTAGCCCGAAATCGCCCATGTGCGGGCCATGTGACGTGTAAATTGTGAATTTTAACCAAATCAAAGTGGAAGTTTGAGTTTTTCTATAAATGTAGGGACATATTATAAAGGTGAAAAAGTACAAGGGTCAATTTGCGAATTGGGATAGAGGGGCTGATTTTGCGAAGATGCCACACTGCCATTGACGTGAGCTTGGCAAATGAGGAAGCTTCAATTCAGCACCAAATTGGACAAGGTTGGTACCAAAATGACCGCCACACCGAGGGGAATCTACGGCTGAAAGGGGAGGCGGTGGGTCAAGCTCCACTGCCGACGGCGGCGTAAAATCGAAAAAAGTACCAAAATCGTAGATCTTAAAATAGAGTGACGGGATGGACTTTGAACTGATAATTAATGCTTGGGATTTGTAGAGGACTTGAAGACGAGTCTATAGCCATCAAATAGAGCTCGAACCGTGTCCGGAGTCGCCGAAAAAGTGAAAAAAACGGGTGTTGGAGCTTTAGCGCCGGCGGCCATGGAAGTTGTTCTTTTTTTTTTTTTTTTTTTTTTGTAAATATTAAAAACAACGAAGGGCATTTTGGACATTTTACGTGATCCGTTAAAGTTGATTGACGGCCGTTAAGTCAAGGGGGTGTTTTTGTAATATTTCAAACAGTAGGGTAATTTCTTATAATTAGGCCTAAACTCAGGGGGTGTCTATGTAAATTTCCCATATATATGTATATATATATATATACTAGTTAGATTGCACCGCGCTATGCCCTGTTCACTTTTATGTATATTTGGGTCATTTGTCAGTCATAATTCATTTTGGGCTGGCCCAAAATAGTTAAAGAATAATGAGTCCAGATTAAAGTTATTGTGCATATCTATATTAATTTGCAGAGAGGTTGTGTCATTAATATTTGTGTTTGGTAATTAACAAATATATATATATATATATATATATATATATATATATATATATGTAAAGAAGATGGAGGTAGATTAATTAATTAGGAAATTAACTAAGGATGACTTCTTATTTGAAGATGTTGATTGACGGATAGTACAGATTTTTAGGTAAGTACTGGAAAGTAAAAGCAAGATTAGAAATTAAAACTAAGCTAAGGTTGTTTATAAGTTGCTGCTTGTTTTCTTTTGTTATGGGTTTTTATCGTCCAAAGAGTGGATCGTCGTCTTCGTAAACTTCGGTTCGGCGGTTGATCACCCACTTATATGGATAGTCGTACATATTTTGTTGCTATGTAATAGGAATGATTTTGGCGTTGGAGATGACATATGTATGGAACGGCGTTAGAGTCCTTTCAAAGAAACCTATATCAGCTCCATAAATAACAGCTTCAACTTTTTGTTCCTGGATAATGTTGTTACAGAATATTAAGTTGCAAAAATTATTACAAGATCTTCTTTATATGGAAATTTGGATGGATATTCAAACCTGTCTATCTATGAGAGTAATTATCTGGAATGAAGAATGACCTGTTGTTGATTGTCTTGGTTCAGTTTTGTCGTCAACCATTACTTTTTGATAACTCTGTGAAAACAGTGTTATCAAGTCTATTTCCTTAACTAATTCGATTATTCTTATTAGAGTTTTTATAGAATCTTAGGCAATTTTAGTTAGTTTTGTATTTTGTCGCTCGAGTCATTGGTTTAATTGTTTTATGCATGAATTGAAATATTTTCTTATATATTGTGTTCATACTTGTAGGCCTAAGCTATTTTGGATCTAAGAACATGATTGGAAGTGAAGAACAACAAATTAAAGATCAAATGAAGTCAACTAGTGCAAGAACGAAGAAGCTGTCAGAAATGTTGTTGTGCACTCCGAGGACCATAACTCTTTCAAGGAAGCTCCAATGAAGTTGAATTTCGACTATGATGTAGAGGAATGAGTTAGCTACACCACAGATTTTACGGATCTTGATTTGGAGTTCGGAGCTGAGAGTTATGACACTTGCAAAACTGTCGCGCAAATCTGTCGCGATTTTCAGCGGGATTTTAAGAGAATCCTTGAGCCTAAAGTCTCCTACTTGGACTCAACTTGGTAGATCTATTTAAGGACTTCTAGGTCACGAAATTAAACATCTTTGATCAGCTCTAAACATACTTTTCTCATAAAATACACCTACAACATCAAAGATCTACTTGGAGAAAGATTGGAGAAGAAAAGAGAGAAGTCTTGAAGATCACCCAAGCAAGAAGAACGCGATATTGAAGATTTTTATCTCAGATTCATCGTTTTGTCTATAAAACCACATGAACTCAGATTTGTTTTCCTTTATTATTTTCTTCTTATATTTATCATGAACTAATTCTTTAGGATCTAGGGTTTTTATGAAACTATGTTACTTCGATTATTTTCAATAGATTATTCGTAGTTAGGGACAATTCTTGTGTTTGATTTAATTTCGTTCTCTATGCTTGCAACTTGACTGATCACCTAGTTGTTAGATTTAATATTCTTTTCGAACTTGGAAAAGGGAGATTAGGATTAGATAGGAAATTGAATAGTAAACGAGTCTTTGTATAGGAATATACTTAAGGCGTTTATACCCGTTACATGAGGTTCGTGTTTAATGCTTTGTGTTATTTATGAATCACCTAGGAATAGGATCGATTTGTATAATACATTAGGTTCTTACGTAATTCGGAAGATACGTAGGAATATACTTGAATCCTCGGGTAGCACTCTTGTCACCACAATAACTACGAAAATCTCAATTGGACAATCGATAGATAACATAGTGGATTATAACCCTAGGTATCTCTTCTCATTATTCGAACTCGATCCAAGTACTTAGGTTAGTTAATTCATTTAGTTAATCTAGTTAAATTGAACCTAAAAGTATATTTGAATTTGGAATCGATTAAAAGTAAATTAGGAATTGAAATTGGTAGATATTAGTCAAGTCCCTGTGGAGACGATACTCTTATACTTACTCTTTATTACTTATTCGATACGTGCACTTGCGTTTATTTGCGTGTGTAAATTCGGAAAAAGTTTTTCGCTTGTTTTTGTGTTAACATCTTTAATTTGAAACATTTTTCTCGACCGTTTTAATTTTTTTTTTCTTCAAAGAAATTCTTTTTGGTTTTGTGATGTTTAGTTTTCTCAAGTGCATTTTAAAGGATAATGTTTGATGAATTTTTATTTGGATAAGGTTTATCCTTTCAATGACATATGACGTGCAACGATTTGAAGATGTTGCATTCGTCCGAAACTATATTACTTAGACAATTTTATTTTGTAATTTTGTAATTTTTAGAAATATTGTCCCACTTATCAGATGACTACTGACATGTTAAGATGTGATAAATTTTAGTATGAACCATCATATTAGATTGCCTAATTTTCCTAAAATAAGTAGAAAAATTTGTTTTTCGTCCGAAACTATAATTATAATGGCATTCTGTAAATTTGATTTTTTTTTTTTTTGGTTTTCAAAATAATTTTTGGGTTGAGAAATATTAAATAAATATATGTTTTACTTTAAAAAATAATTTTTTTTGGGAAAATTGCTTATTGGGTACCATATGATAGGCCGACTTGCACTTTTGATACCATTGGATATGGAAATGCAAATTTGCTACCGTAGTTGCTCAACCCATTGTATTATGATAAATGTGGCAATTTATCCCTCTATGTTAAATAAAATAGTTTGCATGTATACTCTCAATTTCGGCAAGTGAGTTACAATCTCTGACTCATAATATCAGCTCGTAAACCTCTTGAAGCAACAACCTCAGAATTCAGTTCATCAACACTATCAAGGAAAAAAAGTTGTAGCAAATCTCTAGTATTTGGTGAACCATCAATGTGATTCATGTAATGAAACACCTGCCCAAAAACCTTCAAAGCGTCTATACCCTCTTTCGCCCACCAAGATTCAGAATCAGTACTCATACCAATTGACGTGAAAGCAAAGGCATTATTATATGTGTGTGCTCTTCGCCTAAATTCACAAGCTATTTCTGACGTGTCGGTAAAAAGAAAATGAAGAATTGCACAGACCGTTGGCTTAGGAAGACAAATTTGCCCATTGGAGCAACAAAATACAGCACCTTCACGGAAAAATCTCTTCGCACCACAATGCAAACATGAAGCAGCACCAGGGAGAGTCCATGGCACAGTAGGGACATCCCTAATTCGAGCGAATCGATCAGCAGGACGGCGCCTAGCACGAGGCTGACATGGCGGCATAACTGCCCCTGAAGAGTTTACACCAAATAAAATAAAAACAGAAGTTATAAGCAATTATCACAATAGCATGAAGAAAAGAAAGAATTCATAAACATTTATAATTCCCAGAAAAAATGAAGCAAAATAAAGAAAGAATTCAAAAGCATATATAATTTCTCATAAAAACTGAAGCAAAGTACAAAACTTACCATCCTGTATATCTACTGGAGCCGAAGAACTCTGACCAATCTCAAACGCACCACTGGAAGACACACTACAAGTCCCAAGCAACCCTAAAAATAAAATATTTAAGCAAATTAATCATGCTTATGGAAAATCAACATTAAAAACTAAACTACCAATCTAATAATAGATATTATTTTATCTTTAGTGCAACCACAATTTATTCTAAAAAAAATAGCAAAACCAACCATCCTTCACACGTACAGACCCAGCCGAGCTTTGACCCACTTCGAACTCGAAACACAAAGAAGAAGAATCAATAGGTTGGGAAGTACATGACTGACCGTATTGGTCATCCCTAGATTCCCCAACCTCAGACTCAGCTCCAGTGACACCAACAGACCCTAGAAAATATATAAAGTTCAAATCAAATCACTGCTGAAGTTAAATAATAAAAAAAAAAATTTTAAAAAAAAAAGTAAGTGAAGAGAATAAGTTTAAAAAAAGTATCTGCAAATAAAAAAATCATGCACCAACAAGAACAGCATTGGAACGTATAGAACCTCCAACTGTAGAGGATTCAGTAATAGAATTGAATGAAGGGGCAACAGAATCCTGAGGAACAGGAGAAGACAAAACGGAACCAACAACAGAACCAAACTCTTAAGGCATTCCATCCCCTGATGCAATAGATATCAAATTTAATGATTCTAGATTTGGTTGGTGCTGCACAGTCTGCCCAGCAGCAGAAGAAGGCATTGCGCCGCGTGATTCAACACGACGAGCATACGCTGCGCAACGCCTTTGAGACAACGCTGCTTTTTCTTCTGCAGAAAGAGATGCATACCGACGGCGTCTTCTTTCATTAATCAAATTCCTTTGTCTAGATAGATGATCCATAAGAAGATCTAGACCAGGTAAAACACGGAGTATAATTAAAAATAAATTGTCAAACACAAATCAGAAAAATAAATCAAGCCACTAACACAGTATAAGAAAGATAAAAACAGATAAATACCTAATCTTTAAGATTCATTAAGTGGCACTTGAGCTGGTATAAAGTTCATTAAGTTTTAAAATTTTAAGAATCAGGTGTTAAAGTTGGATTTTTTAATGTTCTTAAAAGAACACTCACACAAACGCTCTCTTTATGTGCTGCTAAAATTTCAAAGGTTTTCAAGTAATATAACTTAGCATAAACTTTTTCATCATATTCTTGCGGTATAAATTGAGAAGGCGCCTCAATAACTTTCAGTGAACTCGAACTATAATTTTTGATTGTCTCATCGCATTTAGCAATCTCAAAGAACTACCAAAGCTTACTCTCTAATAATGTTTCTAAATAGTGTAAATAGCCAACTTAGCTAGAATGCATTCTTGCAAGTGAAGTTTATATGCCAATATTTGCGATAGAGATGATTTCATTCGAGATTGATTTTATAACGATCAACTAATGAAATTCGTAATTCTCTATAGGTTTTAATAAAACAACCTTTTTTTTTCTTGTAGAATAAATCATAGTCAGCCAATAATTTGAAGTGAATTCTAATAACCGTTGAACCTGTAAGTAATCTTGGCCTTAATTTGAAACTATAGACACAAAGTTGGTCAAATATCAGAAGTCCATTTAAAAAAACAAAGGTGCAAAGCTGAAACAACAACTATTTTTTTTCTGTTTCCCACAAAAACACATATTGCAACTCAATTATCAAATCATAAACCAACAAACTGAACAATTTAGACAATTTGGCTACACATAAGATGAAGAGAATCTGGGGAAACAAAAAATGAACACGTTGACTGCAAAAAAGTAGATACCAGCAATTCCATCATCAAATGTGCCAGCAAGCAAATAAAATAGATTTCCAACATCGTTCAATGAGGAACCAATTCACAACTTTTGCCACCCAAATTTAACAAACCATCTTTAATAAAGTACGCTTTATACCACCCCATAAACAAATGTTTCCAGTCTATAGCCCGCCCTTCATCTCAACTTGACAAATATTATTCCACCATTAAATAAAAGTGCACACGTCTTTCTATATAACCATCATCAACAAGCATTTGAAACTGACCCACTATTAAGTACTAACCAACCGAGAATCACCAATTATTGCCGTACTAAACTATTAGACAATCTTTGTTTGGTAATCAGTTTTCTAGTTATCCAATCAATACCAAAATTTCCATGACCAACCGTTCCAATGAAGTTTGAAAGTAATTAGTACTAAGCTATTTATGCAAATAAGATCTTCAAATACATGATACTTTTCCACAACTTGTAAAACAATAACAATTCTCTTCATTAAGAACTAATCAGTTAACATATATTTAATCTTTGAAGGTCACCAAAGAAAACAATATTTTCAGAACATACTAACCTATTTAAACTCCTCCACAATCAGTGTTCTATCAAGAGCACCTATGCCTTGCGGTAATGATTCCTCTGGCTCTCACTGAAAGATTTCAATGGTTGAATTGCAAATATAAAATTTTGTGCAGAAGTTGTAGCAATAATAACATTTACGTCAATTGGATGCGAACAGTAAGTTCTTCACTCCTTCACCAGTACCCAAAAATTTATATCATGGCAATAATAATGGTTAATTTCTTCATTCTTCTTAGAGGTTAAGCATTTTTAATCAATGAAATCACCTTCTTGGACATCGGTGTAACGTAGATGACAAAAGAGGAGTCAAACACTTGGACATGCTGGGTGTTCAGTATGCTCGAAGATATTAAGTCATGTTATCTACTCTAAATGCAAAAGTAGGTCTGTCAAATGAGGGAACTTGTTTGTTTATGGTGAATTATAACGTTTCTTTTTTCTTATCATTTATGAGTTGATTCTCTCTAATTATGAACAAAAACATCAATAATAATTTCAAATTATAATCCTTCTAGTCACTACTTCAATGAGAAGTAGTATGAAAACTTGGTCTATAATACACTTAATTTGTAAGTGTAAATTGTTAATAGAAACTTAATTTATAAGTGTAAATTGTTAATAGAAACTTGTCAAGTATATTGACATAATATGATGCGATAAGTCAGTAAACAAGATGAGAGTCGGAAAACTAAAGTTCTGATACATTTGATCATGGCAAAGCAGGGCACATTCAAGTAATTTCATAATAGTGTCCTCCGGAATTCTGATCTTGTATTATATATTGGGTAGCAAAAGTGTTGAACATTTCCAAGCAACAAATGAACCACCTCATAAAACCTAATTTTCATTAACCAACAAAAATATACAACATTTATAACCTCAGGAATTATAGTACCAACCTAAATCAAACATCATTATATAATAAAACAAAACTCAAAACGAAAGAAGAATTACACAGTTGCAGCAACAAATAGTTTGAAGGCAATGAAAATCAACAGCCAAAGAACTGAAGAAACTACTAAATGAACCTATATATATATATAGGACAATAACGAACCGCCTCAAATTGAGAAGTAGACCAGCCAGTAAAAATAGATATTTTGAACAGAAGGTGACAATGCTTGAAAGAATGACAAATCAATTAAACAATTCACATGAAATATGAAGAATTCATGATTACAGCCGCAAATTAAAACATGACCACGTGATGAAAGCACGGAGGACACAGAGTAAGCAGGCAAGAAGAAGAAAAAGCAAAAAAAATTGACTTACTGACAAAATCCGTTCACATTGTTCTCTCGAGCACATACCGATTTGTAACGTATAACCCATTACCAATCTCTTAATTATCCGATTTAATATCCAAATCAAAATCCGTTGCTGAAACGGCAAGAAGCCAAAGAAGATTAAAAAAAAATTCCCAATCTCTTAATTTGGATATTGAATTGGATAATTTAAGGATGAACTTTGATTAGGAGAATTCGAGGAAGAGATATCAACAAATCCCCTATTTCAGGGACATCTGTGGAAGAAGAAGAAGACGGAAGCTAGGTAACTAAATTCGTGGGACCCACCTTCCTGCGCGCTCTCAATTCGCGCTCTAGAGCGCAAAATCAAAATTCGCTACTAAATTCGCGAATTTGTGAAATTAAGTGCGCGAATTCATTGTTGGTAGAGCGCGCACTCTTTACAAGAAGTGCGCGTCTTATCTGAATTTAAAGCGCGACTTTTTCAGACAAAAGATCTTGTATTATACTTACAAAAGGTGCGCTTTATAAATTTTAAAGTCGAGAATTATAAAAAATTCGTCAAATTGTGTTGAAAAAGATGAATTAATATAAAAAAAATTGAGCTTTAAGTGACAAAAAAATTAAGTGATAATGTAAAAGTTGTCACTCTTTGTATGCATTTAGTGATAAAAATATTAATTTTGTCATAATAATAATGGTGATAAGTGCAATAGTGACAAAATATATTTTTAAACTGTCACTAATAGCTATTAGTGACAAATTTATGGTGACTTAAGTTGTCACTATTGACAATTAGCGACACCCTTTTATTGACAACCTAGTGACAATAAATATTGTCACTATGGGTAAGTGACAACTTTTTGGTTGTCAGTTGTCACTTTTGGGGTATCGGTAAATGTCAATAGTGACAACCTTTTTACAATTCTTGTCACTAATATGTTTATGAAAACCATTATTAATGACAATATTTGAGTTATTGTCACTTAATATATATAAGAAATGAAAATTTTAACATTGCCAAATAAAATTTTATCAATAATTTTTTTTTTTTTTTTTTTTTTTTGTAGTGGAAACAAATTAATTTATAAAAATAAATATATGTGTACACATTAGAGCCACAAGTTATTATTGATTTTATAGTTAATATCATTAAACTAATAACCAAATGCTACTTTACCAAATCAAACTCTTACATTTTCACTTCTCATGGTTGACGGCAACAATGGTTGAACAAAATTAAAAAATTCATCAACATTCATGCTTAAAACTTAGAATTCTATACCCTCCAAAACATACGGCTCTACAGTCTACACCAGTGACCAGTGTTGGGCAGGTAATTACTTGATTCAATTCTACCCTAAATCATTTTTCACTGTTAAAAACTCTAATTTAATTTTCACTCCTCATGGGTTCACTGCTCCGGTCATTTTCGGTAAAAATAAATTGTTATGCAATTATACTTGTGTTGGCATTTGTTGTGCTGCTTGGTGTTTGTTCTTTGATGTTAGAGTTATTTTAAATAATTTGTCTAATTTAAGTGTATTTCACCACCTAAAATATGTGATCATACTGATAATTTTGAAATGGTAATACTGATAATTTTGTACTTTTGTGATGTTATTTTTTCTATTGTAATATGTTATTTAATTATTTTATATCTCTTAAAAAATATTTTTTATAGACGCTCTAGTGACGCTCTCATACTTGAAATTTACAATCATTCACGCTTTCGCGCACACGCTCACGCACACGCACCCGCACACGCTCCACGACTTAGTTACCTAGGACGGAAGAGGGTCGATTTGTGGGTTGTGGGAGAAGAAAATTTTATTTGAAAAAAAATAAATAAGTAGGTCCAAAACGACGTCGTTTTGGACCCGCGCAAAAAAAAAATGAAAAATATTTTCGGACGACCAAAATTCTACTGTAGCAAAGGACGCTAACCCTCCTTTATATGATATAATATATATTCTTTTTTAGTGAGAGATAGTTCTTAAAAAAATAAAGAGTCGCACGACTTTAGTGAAAATAAAATTTATAATTTTGGTGTTATAAGTTCATTATAAATCGATTGGTAATACTGAAATTGGAAAAGAGTTGATAATTAGACTTGTAACTAATACAGAGTTGACATTTGGATTCGATATTGAATATGAATTAATCACACGTTTAATTCGGGTATGTCAATGGAGCGGATTTAACTCTGGATTCGATTTGAATTCGGTCCGATTTATTACGATAAAATATCCGATTAGATTTCAATGGATCTGATTCGATTATAAAGATCCGTAATCCAAAACACATGTAGCGAATATGGATTTAGATCGATCTGATTCGTTAAAGATCTATGTCCAATAATAAATAAAAAGAATGATATATATACATGATATTTTATAAAAGCAAGTAACATTAGTAATATTTCATTGTAAATTTAAGAAGATAGTAATTTATAACTCGTTTATAAATTAATTTGAACGAATATTTCATCTAAAAATATGAATATTAGTAAAGAAAGTTTGAACATGTGAGCTAAAATTAAATTGTAAAGTTAATAAACTTGTTTTAGGGAAAAAATATTAATGTAATTTTGTAAACGAAAATTTTATTGGATCCGAAAAAATCTGATATTCGATCAAATTCGACGAAGATCCATTAGATTAAAAAATTCTAGATCTGAATCCTACAAAATCTAATTAGATATAAATGGATCTGGATGAGTCTGATCCGACCAGAATCTACTAATTGGCAACCCTAGTTCCAACAAGACAACTGGGTAGTTAAATTTTTGTATTAGTTTCAATTTTTCACGTTTAATTGAATATTTATATATTATTATAAATTGTAATTAATGCAATATGTTATCAGGAAATTAATAAAATCATTTACTAATTCATAAAAAAAAAATCACTGTTTTAGCAATAATGGAAATAGAGTTTCATCGAAAAATAGAGATATTTTTTCTTTTTATTAAATAAAAAATTGGTGCATGCACCTCGTTGGATTATTTTCTTAAATTGATAAAAATGAAACAAGTAGAAATGTGCGGTCCAGAATTTTTCAACTTCTTTAAAATTATTACTATTATGTTATCTTTTTCATATAACAATAGGTGGACAACTCTATAGACTATAAATATGAGACGAACAGTCTAACAAATGCAACACATTTATAATTAGTAATTAAAAGAAAGTTGTCTACTTGAACATCTATCTGGATAATGAGCTGGTGGTGGTGGAAAGGTGCTCCCGGAGCTGCCTTGGTAAGTCTAACAAAATCCATCAATTAGTAATTTACTTCTAATTTTGGTTGTGCATAACTATAAGTTCTAATGGATCGATCGGACTTGTTTAACTACAAAAGTTTTATCAGCTTATTTTACCGATTTCGTTCAAATAATATATATATATATATATATATATATATATATATATATATATGGCAAAATTGCAAAAATCGTCCCAAACTAATCACTGATTTTGGATTTTCGTCTCAAACTATTCAACTTGGCGAATTTCGTCCCGTAATTTAATATTTTTTTTAATATTGTCCCACCGTTAATTATAAGAAGGAAATTGCGTATTTGCCGTTAAACTATCACATGACTGCTTAAGTGTAATGACGTGATAAATTTTAACATGAATAATTATATAATATTGCAGAATTCGTCCCAAACTAATTACAAGATTGAACAGTCATTTTCATTAAATTGAAAATTTAATATTGGGACTAAATTCATACAAAATGGAAAATTATGGGACGAAATTCGGCGAGTTGATATAGTTTGGGACGAAAAATCAAAATTAATAATTAGTTTGGGACGATATTTCAAACAAATATCAAATTGCCGGACGAAATTCGATGAGATAATATAGTTTGGGACGAAAATCCAAAATCACTAATTAATTTGGGACGTTTTCTGCAAATTTACCTATATTTATATATACTAGGAAAGTGTACGTGCGTTACACGTGATTAACTAATTTTTTATGTTACTTGAATCATATAATCATTTTTCAATATACTATCTTAATGACATATCATATAATTTTTTTGATTAATTCACTTTAATTATTACTATGTTGTTACCAAAATTTATCATAAATACTTATAATCAAAACTTGAAAATAAGAAATGAACTATAACTATTAAGTATTTTTAATCTGAAACTACATGTCTACTGAACTATTATTCTAAAACAAACATTTGAACAAATGAACAATATCTATTATTTTCTTCCTTTACCTTGATATTTCCATCTCAATCATTTTTCACAGGTTTAACCCATATTTTTTTTATCGATTTAACCAGTTTTGTCTGTTATACATGTCTTTGACTAAATTCATCCATTTTCAATTACATGTCTAATCAATTTTTAACGAATCTAACCCATTTTTACCAACTCTCCCCGATTTAGTGTAAATCTGCTTTTACACTAAGTTTGCCCTATTTTTTTGCTATTTTGACATATTCTTTCATCGATTTCCTCAAGTTTACTTGAGTTTACTATTTGTTTTTGTGTTATTTTAATCCGTTCTTTCATTGATTTCACCAATTTTTGTACTTTATTCCATTTTTTAATTGATTCACTCATTATATCCGCTTTAACCCAATTTTACCTATTATTTTGCTGATGTACACTATTTTTTCGACTACTTCACATTTTTTTTCAATTTAACTGGTTTTTTGTTCTTGTTCTTTATTGATTTGATCCATTTTTTGTTATCTTGTGTTTAGTCGATGTCATTCATTTTTTACCAGTTTACTCGTGTTTTGTTATTTTATCACCAGTTTTAACCACTTATATATTTTGACTTTTTTTTTGTCTAAGTCAATTATAAGTTTTTCAGTTAACTAAATATGATTACTTTAGTTTATTCGTATCGAAGAAATATGATTTATTTTTAGGTTTTTTTAATAATTGATCATTTCTTAAGAATTGTCCAAAGAAACATCGATTGCGTCTGTATTTACGCTGAGTTTATCATTTTTTTTTATTATTTTAACCCGTTCTTCGATTGATTCCACCCATTTTTGTGTTTTATCAAATTCGTTAATCAATTCACTCATTATTTTCGGTTTAACACAATTTTAGTCGATTTTACCTATCCTGCTTACCCCGTTGTTTTATCAATGACACCATTTTTTTTATTTAAGTCGTTTTTCTTCTATCTAACCTATTTTTTCTCTGATTTATCAATTTTTTTTATCATATATATATTTTTAGTAGAATCTTACCCGTTTTCACCAATTTTAACCATTCTATGTTTTGACTTATTTTGGCTTAAGCCAATTATAAATTTTTTAGTTAACTAAATAATATTTTTTTTTATTCATATAGCCTGAATGTGGCCTTTTGATTTTAGATTCTTTAATAAGTGATAAATTCTTAAGAATTTTTGAAAGAAGTATCGCTTGTACCTATTTTACACTGAGTTTATCATTTTTTTTTTTATTATTTTAGCCCTTTCTTTTCACCGATTTCATCTATTTTTTTGTGGTTTATCAAATTTCTTCATCAATCCATAATTATCTCAAGTGTAACCAATTTCAGTTAATTTTCACATTTGTTAATCAATTCACTAAGTTTCTTCAGTTGAACCCAATTTAGTCTAATTTTACTTATTATTTTGCTTATTTAACCTATTTTCTCACATATTTCACCTTTTTTTTTTGCCAATTAACTCATTTATTTATTTTTGTTCTTTTATCGATTTGATCTGATTTTTTGTTATCCCGTGTTTAGCCAATTTCATTCTTTCTTTTTTTTTTTTTTTTTACCGATTTTACCTATTTTTTTGCTTGTTAACCTTATTGTTTTATCAATGGCACGATATTTTTTTTGTTTTAACCCGCTTTTCTTTCTATCTAACCAATTTTCTCATTGATTTTACCATTTTTTTGCCGGTTTTAACAATTTCGAGGTTTTAATTTGAAGTTTTTTTGCTTAAGCCAATTATACATTTTTAGTTCTCTCTAGTGTAACCCAATTTTAGTCGATTTTCATATTTTTTAATCAATTCACTAATTTTCTCTGGTTGAGCCCAATTTCGTCTGATTTATTATTTTGCTTATTTAACTTATTTTCTCACATATTTCCCCTTTTTTTTTTGCCAATTAACTCATTTATTTGTTCTTGTTCTTTTATCGATTTGATCTGCTTTTTTATTATCACGTGTTTAGCCGATTTCATTCATTTATTTTTTTACCGATTTTACCTTTTTTTTGGCTTGTTAACCTTGTTGTTTTATCAATGACACAATATTTTTTTATTTTAACCCGCTTTTCTTTCTATCTAACCAATTTTCTCATTGATTTTACCATTTTTATCATATATTATTAATCAAAATTTTACATTTTTTGCCAGTTTTAACAATTTCTATGTTTTGAAGTTTTTTTGCTAAGCCAATTATACATTTTTAGTTCTCTCTGGTGTAACCCAATTTCCGTCGATTTTCACTTTTTTTAATCAATTCATTAATTTTCTCTGGTTGAACCCAATTTAGTCTGATTCTACTTATTATTTTGCTTATTTAATTTTCTCACATATTTAACCTTTTTTTTTTTTTTGCCAATTAACTCATTTATTTGTTCTTGTTCTTTTATCGATTTGATCTGATTTTTTGTTATCCCGTGTTTAGCCAATTTCATTCATTTTATTTACCGATTTTACCTATTTTTTTTGCTTGTTAACCTTGTTGTTTTATCAATGACACACTTTTTTTTAACCCGCTTTTCTTTCTATCTAACCAATTTTTTCATTGATTTTACCATTTTTATCATATATTACTAATCAAAATTTTACATATTTTGCCGGTTTTAACAATTTCTATGTTTTGAAGTTTTTTTGCTTAGACCAATTATACATTTTTTAGTTAACTAAGTAGTACCTTTTTTAACCACGTAGAACGAATTCGACATAGAGGTTCCTTAATGTTTTTTATGTTCTTCAAATAAGTGATAACATCTTAAGAACTCTTCAAAGAAATTTTTGAAGAAATATAGAGTTATAGTTTATTTTACCATTAATATTTTAATGAGTTGCAAAACTTTAAAAGATAATTATAAGTTTGTTATATAAGGGACTTCTTGTCTAATTATACTTCTGTAATTCTTTTCTTTTAGGATTCTTTTATTTTACATTTTTGCCATAAATTTAAATATCACAATATAATTTAAATAGGGGTATATTAGTCTTCACAAAAAAGGGAAGAAATTTCCTTAGGCCAACTCGTACTTTTATATGTATATAGATATAGATGTATATATAGGGCCTGTCCAAGGGTTTTGGGGACAAACATAGATATTCAAAAACTCCAATAAAAATCAATTATCAAATCACATGCAAAAATATTTTTAAAACAAAAACTTTTAGAAATCATATCATCTAAAGTATTAAACAAATTATTTTCAATCTTTCTTTCAAAACATGCATCTTATTCAAGAATACCGAAAATCCGAATTATAAACATCAACGAATCTGAAAACTTATAGTTTAAAAAATCTTTCATTGGGTTCTAAGAACTAAATAAAGGTTAGGGTTTCAAATATTACTCTTTAAAATTCAAATAAAAGAGATGGTTTTGAGGGTGTTTTTACCCAAAACTTGGAGAAGATGGGGTCAACTTTGGTTGGTGGTCTGGTGGTGGCAGTTCGTCGACATAGGTGACCTCACGGTGGTGGTGGGTGGTGGTTTGGCAAGGGCACTTCATGAATCCACTCATTCTCATTTTTGTTCTCTTAAGATTCTCTCTTTGGAAACACTCATTTTTGCCTCCCTACCCAACAAGCTTGTGAACCTAGCCCTTGACAAATCTGAAATTAAGATTATATGGGCTAGGGTTTGGTCATATGAGGGAGAAGTAATCATTTCCCTTCAAAAGCTTTTCCAATTGGAGAAGACCTTGGGTAGAGAGTTTTTCTCCATCCAAGGCATTAGGCATGCAACTAGCTTCCACAAGAGCAATCATTTCTTTGATTGTAGATTTTCTTTTTCAAATTTTTGGATATAATTGCATTTCACCCCCCCCCCCCCCATGAATTTTTGAAAAGTTATATTTTGGCCTAAGATATAAAAGTTGTGTACACATTAGATCAAAATAATGATAAATTAACCCCAGGACTTTTAAAAATTACTTCTCCATTTTCTAAGTTATTTCTAAGTCCGTAATGATACATGAAACACTTAATTCACGTGATTTAGCATATGAAAATACTTTAATTTAACTTAAACATAGTAGAACATAAAATTTGGTTTAAAAATTATTCAATAAATACAATTAAAGGGTGCAAAATTTTCGGGGCGTTACAATCCTCCTTCCTTAAAAGAATTTGGTCCCGAAATTCTCTCGTTGAATTCGAGTTGGTTGGGTAACGCTGACATATCTTCTATTCTAGATACCGAATTGTATCTTCCGTACTCTGTGTGCGTCATAATATTTTTACTTGTGGATTCGTTAGCTCGGTTGATTCAGACGAGTGTGCGCAAAAGATGTTCCCAGGTAAGTTAGGCGCTTTCGAAACTTTGGCATTTCTTTTTCTCTAACTCCCACGTCGCTTCTTTTATACTTTGGTTGCGCTATATAATGGAATCTGATGGTTTCTTCATATGGAAGAGTATGTACTGGTCTTCCTTCGTACGTTGGATATTTCTGAGCTTTATATGACATGTAGTCAGGTTTTACGAGGACGATTGATGTTGCACTTCATATACGGCACATGAAATCTTGACGCAGCAGAAATTCCAACTCATATATCGCGGTTTAAGATTTTTTTTTTAAGAAAAATTACTCATATAACAACATATTAAATCAGTTTAGCCTAAGGAATCCAAAAAGATATTTAAAGACATTTAGCTTGGGATTTTCGGCAAGGAAAAAAATTGACAGTCAAATGAAGATTCACGAGAATGATTACAATGGATGATCGAATCAAAGTGCTCAGGATAACAAGACAAGACTTAGCAATGATAACATATAGAAGAATCAACGGAGATTGCAAAATGACCGAAATATCGATAAGAAAAATAACCAAATGAATAGTTCGATATAAGTGGCAAGGAGAACGATTAAGGCGCACCGATAAGAATAATAAAGGGATGAGCCTCAGCATTTCAAACGGTGTAAGTAAAAAGAAGATCAGAGCAAGGATATCGATAAGGATAATAGAAAGTCGAAAAAAGTATCATGACGATAATAACCAAAACATTAAAGTGTGTTTGGTCATTTGAAAAGCAAGTCAAGATAAATTGCGCGATTTAAAGATCATTTCAATAATGATTGCAAGAAGCTGCAATAGAGAACAAGTAAAGCTCAATAGTGAAATCTGAGAACATCGAAACGATCAAATTGAGCGAGACGGGGATTAAAAATAAGTTCAAAATAAATAGAAGGTAAGTCCGAAGTTCAAAAGAAATTGAGAATAAATTGATCTGATTTATGCGGCTCGCAAAAACGAATGAAATAGACAAAGGAAAAACAATTTATGAATGGACAAAATGAAAACGTGAAGTTCGATAAAAAATCGAGACAATTCAATTCCTTCAGGAAATTTAAAAGATTGCATAATTGAATGCAACGAAAAGAGTAACATGAATAAAATGATCACAATTGAATAAATAGGCTTGGAAAAAGAAGGACAAGGAATAATAACATCCATAGAATCCGACAAAAATAAATTATTGGGATTACGAAGTTGGTACGAGAAAGTACCTCATGAAATAAGGAGGGGTAAACTCTGAACAAGTACATAAATATGGGATCAAAACAAAAGGTTGAGAGGATAAAAGTCAATCCGCAATAAGGAGACATGTTCATTGAGAGTGTCGATAAGTTATCAAGGAAAACAATCAAGGAGTCAGATTAAAGGTAATTAAGGGTATGGCTTGAAAATAAGCCATATCAAGAATGAGACTAAAAATGATTGAAGAAAATTTTCGGTAAATTACACTCCATGAATGAAAGATACAATCGGCAATCGCATTTAGAAACTTCAGAAAGGCACGAGCGGAAATGGAAAGGTTAGAGAGGAGCGTAGAGTAGCGTTGAATTCAAAATAAAGTTACCAGCTATCGAGAATAATTTATAGCTGAAATTCAATAAACGAGAACGATCTCAAGATTTATGTTTGATAAGAATATGAAGACTCACTGCTAATAAAAAGAAAAGAATCGATAATAAACAATTGGATTCACCACAATGACGAAGAATAGACATATAAGGATCACAAGCTCAAAATAAGCAAGGAAAAACATTATACTAAGGGCGAAACAGTTAATTATAAAGAAATAGGTTGAATAAAGCTTACTAAAGTTGATAGATTAATTTGGAGAGGAAATGTCTGAGGTGAACTCATGCAATCATGGACTTCGAAAAGGTTTAGGGCTATATTAGTCATTCTACATGTACTTCAAGTAAGGACACTTGTTTAAAATAAATTAATAAGCACGAAATCAATGAGCATACGCATATACAATCATAATCGGACAATAATTCTAATAGTTCAGTCAAAGTAACGTGAAGTATATTATGGATACCAACAATAAAAGAACAGATCAAGAAATCACAGTAACAATCAAACATAACACATTCTGATTTTACCGAATTTCGTTAGGTTCGATAATATCAATATTTAGATAGTTTTAACCTGGATCGAGGATAATTTAAGGGCCTATTTACTGTACTCACGATGGATCAACACAAGGATAATTACGTAGCACAAATAACGAAAGAAAACAGAAGAAATATGTAATGTGTAGCAAAGGCTATTTTATTGATTCAATCATGTATTACAAAGTATATTGAGTATGTAGGCGAGAGTATGATATATGTGTTTTCTAATACAATGTAACTGATGAACTTATATAGACTTTCTATCCTAGCTCTACAAGGAAACATAATTAAGATAGGATTCAAGCTAATGTCCTTCCAGGATTCGGACTCCTGAGCAAGGTCGGCGAGACATGCATCTTAGGTCGAGATGACCTTCAGGCTCGATCAACATTCGAGGCTAATAATTAACTAGATCGGAATGACCCAATTCTTCCCGGGTCTCGATTATCTTTTAGGGTGTAAAATAGCCCCCATCACATTCCTCCGAGTCCACGCACAATACTTATGTTTTGGTTGTGGTCTTGTCCTAGAAGTAAACTACAATTGTGGGTAGAGCACCCTAAAGTATTGCCGGTGAGTCCCACCCTATTAGCACCTCAGTAAAAATTCTGAGGACCCTATCCAGGCTATGAGCCGAAGCTCTAATACCACACTACAACAAATATGATCTATAGTGACACCATGCTTGATAACATTTCAAAGAAAATGTCACAAATTATTTCATTTCACATGGAGCTATTACCTATTTTTATATCACGAGGAGGTAAATTCCTCATTATTTCATTTCACGGGGAGTTAAATTGCCTATTTTTATTTCAAAGGGAGGTAAATTGCCCATTAGACATATCACAGGGAGTTAACTTGCAAAAAAACCCCATATTAAAGTACCTACTAAATAACCTCAGTTTTAAGGAAAAAATAAATTATATACCTAAAATACCCTTATTCTTTATTTATCCCACCATTAGATATTTACACGTTATTCAAATTTTACACACTCTCTCTTACTTTTTCTCTTATGTACCTAAAATATATAATTAATAGTTTATTGAAATCGTGACAAATAATTTGGGACAAATTTTTTTCTCTAAAAAACAGATAAATGACAATAATTTGGGACAAAAGGGAATAGTGGTTTATTTGAGAAACGATCACTACTTCATTACATCAGTCATTACAAAGATTTTATAATAAAAAAGTATAATAGAAAATCAACATGATGCAGAAAAAATCCGAAGATAATGGAAAGAGCCCACAAAACGTCGGCCTGATCATCGGCGTCACTGGAATCGTCGGCAACAGCCTGGCCGAAATCCTCCCAGTCTCCGACACCCCTGGCGGCCCCTGGAAGGTCTACGGCGTTGCACGTCGCCCCCGCCCCGCCTGGAACGCCGACCATCCCATAGAGTATGTCCAGTGCGACGTCTCCGACTCCAAAGAAACCCAATCAAAAATCTCGCCCTTAACTGACGTCACACACATTTTTTGGGTAACATGGGCTAACCGCCCCACCGAGGCCGAATGTTGCGAAATCAATGGCACCATGTTACAAAATGTCCTCGACGCCCTTCTCCCAAACGCGCCCTATCTCACCCACATCTGCATCCAAACAGGACACAAACACTACATTGGACCGTTCGAAGCTTTCAGAAAAATCAAACCCCATGAGACCCCGTTCATAGAGGACGTTCCACGACTCGACGTTCCAAACTTTTACTACACGCTAGAAGACATGGTGTTAGAAGCATGTAAGAAGAAACAGGGCATGACTTGGTCCGTTCACCGCCCTGCAGTCATTTTCGGCTTCTCACCTTATAGCATGATGAATTTGATCGGCAATTTGGGAATTTACGCGGCCATATGCAAGCACGAGAACGTTCCTTTGACATTTCCAGGGATTAAAGCGGCATGGAACTGTTATTTTGTAGCGTCGGATGCTGACTTGATTGCGGAACAACAAATATGGAGCTCGGTCGATCCGAACGGGAAAGACGAAGCGTTTAATTGTAGCAATGGGGATGTTTTCAAATGGAAACATTTGTGGAAAGTACTGGCCGATAAATTTGAAGTGGAGTATGAAGAATTTGACGAGAATCAAGAGTATGTGAGCTTGTCCGACAGGATGAAAAACAAAGGTCCTGTTTGGGATGAAATCGTGAAGAAAAACAACCTTTTATCGACGAAATTGGAAGAGGTAGCGACGTTTTGGTTTGCTGATTTGGTGTTTTCGGGGGACTGTATGTTGGACAGTATGAACAAGAGCAAAGAACATGGTTTCTTTGGATTCAGGAACAGTCAGAATTCATTGATTTCAGTGATAGATAAAATGAAAGCACACAAATTTGTTCCTTGATCAATTAAGAAGGGAGTTTTTACCATTAAACTTTTCCTTAATTGTTATATAAAGCTGGTAGGAGAACTTGTACATACACAATTTCAGTCTTTACTTTTCTGTAACATACAATACAATACATATAAACAAATTATTTCCAGATTCTCTCATTTACATTCAAGTCTTCTTAGATGAATACAATTACTAGAATTAACACTTTCTTGTACTCACAATTATAAGTCGTAGATCCGGCTAGAATTATTCGAAATTGAGCAATGCATTGTTGTTTCATGGCAAAATTGTGTGTTAGTATACAACAAAATAGAGCTAATGGCAATCTTGTGATATTCGATTTGAGAAAGAGCACTTTATCCCTCTAAATAATTGTAATCTTATAAAAGTCTAACACCATCTTCCTCACATTTTTATATGTGGCACTTTACCCCTCTGTGTTATGATAATGTGATAGTTTACCGGGGATATTACGATAAATATGATAATTTATCCCCTATGTTCTGGAAAATGTGATAATTTACCCCCTATGTTACAAAAATACTTTTTATGTCCACTCTCAATTTCGGCTAGTGAGTTACACTCTCAGGCTTAAGAAGGTAAATTACTTCTTTAAAATTCCATAAAGGGTAACTTGCTCTTTTTCAAATCATGAGGAAGTAAATTAAACAGTATGCATTTTACAAGGATAAATTAGCATTAGCTCAACAAAAATATAATGGTATTTATGTTATCATTCTAGCGGATTCTAGTAATAGGGGTGCATTTGTAATTAAAAAAATCCCATGGAGTGACGAGTGAATGGTTAATTTACATCTAATCCCAGGATGTTATGCAGGTAATTATCCCTAGAAAAAAACAAGAAAAATAATGTTATATATTGCAGAAAAAACTTTAACGATTGTCATGATCGTAATTAAAGACTTCAACAATTTATTTTGCTAGATTTTTTTATATTCTTTTAATAAGAAATGATAAGGAAACAGTGAGTTGCAGGCTTGCAGCAACAGGGGACACGTGAAATGATTTTCATTTTAGATAACTTACTATGATACAAATTGCGTGGTAATATCACCTAATGTGGAATAAATATCACATGATATGAGGTCATAGTAATACAATGTAAATGTGGGCTTGTACTGTCACATGTTATTTATATCATAGAATGTGATATACATTGCGTGGTAATACTGTGGAATAAATATTACATAATGTGGAGGTCATATTTAATACTATGTAATGTGAGTCATTACTGTCATGTGTGAGTTATATCATATAATGTGATACATACACATTGCATAGTAATACCACTTAATGTGGAATAAATTCTACATGATGTGGGGTCATACTAAATATATGGGGTTAATACTATGTAATGTGAATCAGCACTGTCACATGTGAATTATACCATAGAATGTGATATACATTATGTGGTAATACCACCTAATATGGAAAAATACTACATGATGTGGGGTTACATTAACCAGTGTCTTTGAACCAAGTATGTAACCAATGTCTTCTACAAGTTTAATAGCATATTGCCTTTGTGATAAAACAATGCCTATAGTGTTTCTGCCAATTTCAATGCCTATGAAATATTTCAAGTGATCATGAGCTCTTAGTTTAAACTTAGAAAATGGAAAACCTTTTATGTCAAAAAAAATATCATCCACATATACAAGTATACCAACAAGTCTATCATTTGACCCTTTTGTGAAAAGTGAACAGTCAGCTTTAGACTGAATAAAATCAGTCTATAATTAATAAAACCTCAGTTAACTTGAAGTTCAACTTCCTAGAAGCTTGTTTAAGCCCATATAAAGTCTTATTCAACTTACAGACAAATTTAGGACTCCCTGGTGTGGTTTTTCTATCTTTGTGACCTAAAGGCATGTACATATACACTTCTTCAAATAAGTCACCATTTAAGAAAGCATTGTTTATATAAGAGAGTTTTAACAGTAACAAGTTTTGCAACAATGAAATTTATTTCAATATAGTCAATATCCTCTTGTTCATTATATCCCTTAGCAACAAGCCGTGCTTTATATCTATCCACAGTGCTATCATGATTTCTTTTTATCCTAAAGACTCATTTAGAACCAATGGAATGTTTTCCAAGAGGTAGAGGAACAATATTCCAAGTTTTATTCTCCTCTAAAGCCTGTTTGGAGTTCAACATCTATGGCTAATTTCTATTTAAATATAGTATTTCAGTGTCAAGGCAAACAATTAAGATGAAAATTTTATAGCTACTAGACAAATAATTGTAACCAACTACATTTTGGATTGGATATTTGATGGATCAAATATTGTTGTGAGTAGTGTTATTACATTCATAATTATCCAAGTTAATAGTCTTCTAACTGGTCTACTAGATTTCCTAACTTCAGTTACATGAGAAGAAACAGAAACATGGGTTGTGTTATGAAAAGGAAAAACATCAATGAAAAACAACATACCTAGACACAAAAACTTGATTATTATTCATATCATGTCATTTGTACCCTCTATGATAAGATGGATATCCATCTCTATCTCTATCTCTACTATTATAAAAACACGAATATTTTTTAACTTTTTTTGCAGATTAAAATATCCCTACTTAAATTGTAAGTGATATTTAATTAAATGGTAAATATATAAAAAACAAAGTAATTGAAGATGTATAATTAGACATGAAGTCTTATTATATTTATCTCCTACATAAACTCCTAAAATTTATAAATTATCTCTTACATCAATTTTATAATTTTAATTTTATTCACTTAATAGATAAAAACGAACCATAAGAAAACACTATTATTTTAAATATCCCCTAAAAATATATATATAATTATTATATTTTAGCATCAATATTTATTTAAGTAAGAAAATATTAATTTAAATATTTAGTACAAATTACATAATTTAAAATTTTTTAAATATTAATTTAAAATATTAATTTAATATTAATTTAAATATTTAAAATTACACTCATGCCCTAAATTAATTATAAGATCTTCATATATATATGGAATAAAAAATGGGGCTTGGCGTGCCTTTCAACTAGGTAAGGTAATCTTTGAGAATTTGAAAAACATTTAAAAAGAATGAACTAAAATATATAAACAGGACATGTGCATCAATAAAAGAAATAAGTGAATCTGTCATTAGAAATTGTGTAAATCTACTCAAATATTGAGATCAAATAAAAGATTAAAATAAAATCCTAATTCAAATCTAATTTGGCGAAATAAGAAATGAGTTCCACTAAATACATTTGAACTGAAAATTCCACTAAAACGATGGAGTATTTATTTTGGACGTATTTTGGACATTAAGAAAATTAAGAGTCAAAGAATTGTTTATTAAATTTCAATAGTACTACGAGACTTTAGGGTTTTATTATTAAGCGCAAAAGTAGTAGTGTGGGAAGAGAGAGAAAAATTGAATATCTTATTTTTTTCCACGTTATTAAATCAGAATACACATCTACAAGCCACATCAGCAAATGGGCGTGACTTGACAGACACGTTGGCAGTTCGGGCTAAAATAGGACTAATTTGTCAAAATATAATAGTTACAGGATGTTTTTGCCAGCCCGAAAAGTTACAGGACTTTTTTGCCAGCGAGCAATAGTTACGGTACCAATTTTGCAATTTTCCCTATATTTTACTTTACAATTCGTTGACTAAACTTTAAAAGTTGTTATTATTGTAACTAATTTATTCAAGAAAAGAAAAATGATGGAAGAACATAATTGGTTTGTTTTAGCCACTCTTAAGAATAGAATTAAATTCCTTGAAAATATGTTTTTGGCAAACATTGCCGGAAAAACCCCAGAGTAATATGACACATTTTAGTCATTTTCTGAAAACACAAGAAAAAATCTAAAAAAATTAAGAGAGAAAGACAAAAAAAGAAATGAACTTTATCTATCTTAATAATAATTTCCTAAATTTTCTTTTTATATTGAAAATCATATTCTTCCATCTCAAATTTCTTATATTTTTGTCCAAATTGGAGGCCTATTCGACACGCCCATTTACATATTTTTTCCGTCTAGCGATGAGGTGCAATCCAACACCTATTTTGGTAGATTTGCATCTTAAACTGTTTTTCCAAAATGTTGATAGGATAGTGGTTAAATACAATCTACTTTATTAACCAAATCATATATATATATATGTATATATATATATGATAAATTGAACTTTTTTTAGCTTGTAGTTCTTAAAAAAATAAAAGTCGCACGACTTTAGTAAAAAAAATAAAAGTTGCACGACTTTAGTAGTTCCCTATGGGCTATTTGTTTTAGTTGAAAATAAATTGACCAAGAAATTATATAAATATTAACTCTAGAATTTTCTTTCCCTCCCCCCCCCCCCCCACCCTCCCGCCCCGCCCCGCGTAATGACGAAGTTAATCTTCATCATCCATTCTAAAATGTGGTTATATAAATTTGGCAAAATCTTTTTTTATTTTACTTATTTGACAACAAATGAAAGATAATTTCATCAATTCAACCCTAATTTATTTATCAAAACCTAACTTCACATTATGAACTATTAAAAGTAAATTGTAAGAGGGTATGCATTGAATCACTGCAGAGCTAATTACCTAAAAATCTTAATGTTGATGGGATTCTTACGAGAAAATGAGTCTCAGACAGTGAAAATATAAAACTTTTAGGCTCCTTTCGGAATCTTGTCTGGATACAATCTGGTATATTTAAACAAATATTAAACTATAATGTGTTATGCTAAACTTGTAAAAAACTATCCTGTGAAATTTATTGTGCTAAACTTCTTTATGTTTTCAAAAACTCTGCAAAAAACACACATTTTGTAAAAAATAGGTTGTTTTGTATCGACATATATCAATAAACTATTTTTAAAATGTTTTAAGTTAGTCCCTAAAACTTTACCTGATATATTTTTAAAATTATTTTTTGAAACATGTCGATAAAGAACAACATATTTTTTACAAATTGGACATCATTTACAGTGTTTTTGATAGAACAAGAAAATTTCGCAAAATAAAATTTTTAAAATATAATTTCTTGTAAATTTAACAAAACACAAAGGAGTATCTTGCATTTACCCCCTCCATTCAATCATTTTGAGCCTAGCACATCTTCTAAAGTTTATTATTTGGTTCTTACACTTGTAATAAACAAAAGCAGAGTCGAGCAATACACTATATAAAAGAGAGAATTACACTTGTGGTATTAAACTATATACTGATTCTCACTTGTTGTACCATAAAAATCGAGTTCGACATATTTGGTACCATAATTTAAGAAATTGAATCACATTTGGTACCACCATTAAAATTGGATGTTAACTGATGACGTGTCAGTTAAATTTTATAGCATAATTGATACCATTACTATATTGACTAACAATTATACCTCTAACTTTTCAAGTTGTCAAAATAATCTCACATCTTCAAATTTACTGACAATTTTAATCCACATTGTTGCCCAATTTCAAAATTGGCTCGAATAAAACAATTGCGGGCCAATTTAGAGATTTTACTTAATATATTTACATATATTTTAACTAATTTAATTTATAAATAATATTAACAAACCAAATAATACATTAACATAAATTCGATAAAATATTAATTAAATCTAAAATTATATAATGATATGAACATATTTATTATTTATTAAAAAATAAATTATATATTATTAATATAATAATTCTAATTTAAAAAATAAATAAACTCCACCCCGTCTCTACTGGATCTGTTCCCGGGAGTATCCTTAAAAAAAGGAACCTTTCCTCTCCCCAGCCATTTCAGACCCCAACCCCATCCCCCCTAACTAACCCCCCCCCCCACCACCACCCACCCAAATGCTAGGCCGCCGCCAGCCTGGAATCGTTCGTCCCAGGCCGCAGTGGTCGTGGATCGGAGGTCTCAGGCTACCACGACTTGGGATCTCAACAGATCCTAGGCCATAGTGGCCTGGTCCGGACGATCCAAGGCCGACGGCGGCCTGGGATTTTGGTGTTGGGGGGAGGGGGATAGGGTTGGGGTAGGAGGTAGGAGGTAGGAGAAGGTTTTATTTTAAAATTATAATTATTTTATTAATAATATATGATTTTTTTTAATAAATATTAAATATATTCATATGATTATATAAATTTTAGATTTATGTAATATTTTACCGAATTTATGTTAATGTATTATTTGGTATGTTAAAATTATTTACAAATTAAATAAGTTAAGTACATATATAAATATATTAAGTAAAATATCTAAATTGGTCCGCGAGTATTTTATTCGAGCCAATTTTGAAATTGAGCAACAATGTAAACTAAATTTGTCAATAAATTTGAAGATGTGGGGTTATTTTGATAACTTGAAAAGTTAAGGGTATAATTGTTGTCAGTCAAAATAAGTAATAGTATCAATTCTGCAATAAACTTAACTGCCACATCATCAGTTAACGTCCAATTTTAACGGTGATACCAAATGTGATTCAATTTCTTATATTATGGTCGATTTTTATGGTACCACAAGTAAGAATCAATATATAGTTTGGTACCACAATTGCAATTCTCCCCTATATAAACTTAATTTAATTTCCTGTAATATTTGAGACTGTCTGAATTTGTTGAACAAAGATGGAACGAACTTTGATCAAATCGAACACAAATGAAACTCGAATAACCCAATACTTTTACGTATATTTTGCTATTTTCTAGCTTCACTCTTAACATTAATTTTCAAAATATATCATAGATAAATGGTGTTCAAATAGTTTATTATACATAACAATTATGCTCAAAAGAGCTAATCTCGATAAAATATGAATCAATTTCATAAACTCCGATTCCCTGAAATTTACAAGAATAATCTACTACATATCATTAGCATTCATCAAGAGAAAATTCCAACGATAATTATCCTCGATAATTAACCATTTAAGAATTGGCAATGCAAGCTCCAAACTTGGGGACCTTAGCTGTAGATATCTGCGCTAGAAAGTGTTCAGCTACAATTCTTCGCTCTATTTTCCCGGTAGCAGTTTTCGGGACAGAATTCAACAAATAACTCTTTTTAACAAATAGAAGGAAAAAAATTGAGCATATCATCCAAGTCTTCTTGAGCCATTTTGCTACAATTCTTTTGGTGCAAAAAGTCGAAGTTTTGAGATGTTTCTTGACTGTGGTAGTGAACCTATTGCGTTTGCACTTTCATCACAAAAAAGAAAAAGAAAAAATGTTACAAATCAAAGTGACAGATATCGAAATAAGAAAATTCTAGCTCAAATTATTATGGATTGTTAGCAATTTTCTATTATATGGGCTAACATGTGTTATTATAACATATGGATCAGCTATTTAATTAAAGCCCAAAACCCACTTAAGTGATCTGATGGAATATAAAGGGTTTTAGAAATACTATTTATTATATAATATTATATGGGTTTAATGTGTAGAAAGCCTAAAGGTCTAATTTGTTATTATTGATGGGTCAGTTTCAAATTAGACATTAATTGGAAGAGCAATGGTCCCTAAGGAGTGGATAAATACATGTGATTATTCCTCAATCCCCATCAGAAAATAATCAGTCGTACATGTCCATCCACCTCCTTAGAAGATTCAGTGCTTTGTCTCTTGGTGAAATTCCAACCATGGCATCAATGGAGTCAGGTTAGATTCCTAATTGAATTATGTCTTTTATATATCATATTCAAGCAATAACATGTGATCCTATTATAGATATTCATATATAGTTGTTCTTGAGATTATACTTTATATATGTAATTTAGAGTATAAGAATGAATATCTATTTGGTTAATTCCAACAAGTGGTATCAGAGCCACATGTTAATTGTTGATTTTGATATATGTTTGTTGCTCCTTTGTTGTTTATCATGATAGAAATATTAGGATTCATGTTTATTTGAATTTCTAATATTTTATTGGTGAAATCATGAAATCATGTTTTGGGGCTATTATGTTATGAAATTAATCAGCAATAGAAATTTGCTATTTCGTATTGATTTCGTATATGAGGATCTTATTTCCAGAATTTTGGTTGTGTTAAATCCGTTCTTTCGAAAAGAAATTCGGATTGTGGTGTTGTTAATTTGATTTACTTTCCATTATGGAAATGAGTGATGATATCAAAGCTGTAACAGCAAGGCACGTCAATATCAATTTTTTGAACTATACAATAGAGTCAGCAAAAGCACTATTGCTTTGAGTGGCGTTTAAAAGTGCTATTAATTAAGGAATAATAATTTTTTTTTATTATTATTTTTGGAGTATATAAAAATCAGAATTTTGGAACGGTTCTTAAATCAATTTTCCAGAATTTTGTTGTTGTTCATCAATTAAGAGGTGTTTTGCACATAATGGACATAATGGTATAATGCATCGTTTTGTTTTTAAAAAATTGTACTGTGCTATGTTAAATTGCTATGTTTTTCTAATCATGATGTCATCTTGATGTATAGTTGACATAATCAATGGAATTCAAGTATTTAATATATACAGTGTACAATTCATGTGTTTATTTCTTGAAATTGATGATTTGAGTTTAATATGTTGCCAAAGTAACCACTATTAAATTTAAGTTATTAGTCTAAAGTTATAAACATGTTATATCTATGCTAAAATAATTAGCCCAAAGGAAAATTATTTTAGGCCAGATATAGGTTATTTTAAGCTCAATCTAAAGAAAATATTTAAAGTTTTACCATGTATTCAATATGTCGGTCCAAAGAAAGGCATATTGTGTGACCGGTTTAAGTTATATTTTTTGAGCTATTTTTTATAAGAGTACCGTTAACAAATTGTTATTTTTGTCCAAAGACTAAATTCAATGTTGTGATTGGTATCTTGTGATGGGGCCCACTTACATACATATGTATGTTTTATAAATTGTTTGGATTTTATATATATGCGTTTTTTTTTTATTATTAATTGTGAGACTAATTTTTTGTCTGATTCAGCATCTTCAATATCTGCAAACATTAGCAGCATCCCTGTGCTTAGCGGCACAAACTATAAGAAATGGAGGGAACACGTTATGATTGTGTTGGGTTGCATGGATCTTGACCATGCATTAAGGGTAGATCGCCCTGCAGATCTGACCAGTGAAAGTACTGCTGATCAGAAAACTGCATTTGAAAAGTGGGAGCGATCCAATCGCATGAGTCTTATGATCATGAAACTATCAATTCCGGAATCCATTAGAGGTGCAATACCTGATGAAGGAGATGCAAAAACCTTCCTTAAGGAAATAGCAGACCGATTCACTTCTAATGAAAAGGTCGAGACAAGCACTGTCCTATCTAAGCTTGTCTCTATGCGGTACAAAGGGAAAGGAAACATTCGTGAGTACATTATGGAGGTCTCAAATCTCGTAACAAGGCTGAGGGCACTAAAGTTAAAGGTGTCTGATGACATTCTCGTGCATTTGGTCTTAATTTCTCTCCCTGCACAGTTCAGTCCTTTCAAGATAAGCTACAATACTCAAAGGGAAAAATGGACTTTGAATGAGCTTATAGCTCAATGTGTGCAGGAGGAGGAGAGATTGAAACTCGAAACTGTTGAAAGTGCTCACTTGGCATCTGTTTCAAATGATCCGAGTAAGAAAAGAAAAAGGAACAACATTAAGGGTAAAGAAACTGCAGGAACTGGGGCATCAGCCCCTAAGGTGCAAAAGACACAGGATCCAGTTTTTACCTGTTTCTTTTGCAAGAAGAAAGGACATATGAAGAAAGATTGTCCCAAATACGCCAATTGGCGTGTAAAGAAAGGTACACTTCTAAACTTTGTCAGTTCAGAAGTTAATTTAGCAATTGTACCAAATGACACTTGGTGGATAGATACTGGTGCTACTACTCACATAAGTGTCACAATGCAGGGTTGTCTGAGGAGCCGAAAGCCAACTGATGGTGAAAGATACATCTTTACGGGCAATGGAAATAAGGCTGAAGTTGAAGCCATAGGTGTTTTTAGGCTTGTTTTAAGAACTGGTGTTTATTTGGATTTGGAAAATACTTTTGTAGTACCGTCTTTTAGACGAAATTTAATTTCTATTTCTTGTTTGGACAACTTTGGATATCATTGTTCATTTGGAAATGGTTTATTTCGTATTTTTCATAATTCCACTTTGGTTGGCACTGGTTCACTAATTGACAAGCTTTATAAATTGAACACTTTAACTTCAATTGACAATGAAAGTTTACATTTAAGTAATACTGGTACAAAACGCAAATTAACAAAAGAAAATTCCTCAATGTTGTGGCATAAGCGTTTAGGACATATTTCCAAACCACGCTTACAAAAGTTAGTGTCACAAGGAATTTTAGAATCACTTGATATGTCAGATTTTGAAATTTGCATAGAGTGTATTAAAGGAAAAACAACTGACAAACGGAAAAAAGGTGCAAATAGATGTAATGACGTCTTAGAACTGATACATACAAATATATCTGGACCATTTCCTAAGGCATCTTGGAATGGCCAAACATACTTTATCACGTTCATAGACGATTATTCCCGCTATGGTTATTTGTACCTTATACATGAGAAGTCACAAGCTTTGGATATGTTCAAAATCTTTAAAGCCGAAGTTGAGCTTCAACTAGGAAAAAAGATTAAAGCCGTAAAATCTGATCGTGGTGGTGAGTACTACGGCAGAAATGACGGATCGGGTGAACAACGTTCAGGGCCTTTTGCAAGGTACCTAGCCGAATGTGGGATCGTTCCTCAATATACCATGCCAGGAACACCAAGTCAGAATGGTGTGGCTGAGAGACGAAACCGAACCCTCAAAGATATGGTCAGAAGCATGATTAGTCATTCTTCTTTACCAGAATCATTATGGGGTGAGGCATTAAAGACTGCAGTTTATATACTCAACAGAGTACCCAGTAAAGCGGTTGACAAAACCCCATATGAATTATGGACAGGCAAAAGACCTAGCATTAGGCATTTGCATGTCTGGGGTTGTCCAGCTGAAGCTCGACAGTACAATCCTGATGAGAAAAAGTTGGATTCAAGAACAATCAGCTGTTTCTTTGTGGGTTATTCTGAGAGATCAAGAGGATTCAAGTTTTATAATCCTTCAAGCATGTCCTTTTTCGAAACTGGGAATGCCAAATTTATTGAGGACAGTGGGAGCACTAATTCGAGGGACATAGTCTTTGAAGAGGAAAATCAAAATTTTCCTAACACTTCTACTACAGTTGCAACTGATAGTGATCAGGTAACCATTCCTGACATTGTTGGTGTTGCAAATCCAGACAATGTAGTAGTTGCAGACATTCCCTTGGAACCACCAACTCAGTTGGGAGATCCCATAATGGTTGAGGAAACACCTCATGTGGTAGCAGTTGCACCTCAACCACCTCAAATGGAAGTGTCATTAAGGAGATCCACTAGAGAAAGGAGAAATGCATTTTCTGATGATTATGTTTATCTCCAAGAGCATGAATTTGATACAGGTTTGGAGGATGATCCTATATCTTTCAATCAAGCCAAATCATGTGCCAATTCAGCTAAGTGGATTGAAGCCATGAAGGATGAGATGAAATCCATGGCAGACAATGGTGTTTGGGAACTTGTTGATTTGCCTAAAGGTGTTAAAACGATTGGTTGTAAATGGGTGTTTAAGACCAAACGTGATTCACAAGGCAATATCGAGAGGTATAAGGCACGCCTTGTCGCAAAAGGATTTACTCAAAAAGAAGGCATAGATTACAGGGAGACTTTTTCACCGGTTTCAACGAAAGACTCATTTAGGGTAATCATGGCACTTGTGGCTCACTATGACCTTGAGCTACATCAAATGGACGTAAAAACAGCGTTTCTCAATGGTGACATTGATGAAACAATTTACATGGTGCAACCGGAGAATTTTGAGCCGGAAGGCTCAAAGCACCTAGTATGTAAATTAAAGAAGTCCATTTATGGCTTAAAACAGGCTTCCCGACAATGGTATCGGAAATTTGATCAAGTAATCTCTTCTTTCGGTTTCAAAGAGAACATTGTTGATCAATGCATTTATTTCAAGTTCAGTGGGAGAAAGTTTATCATTTTGGTGCTTTATGTCGATGACATATTACTGGCAAGCAATGATAAGTACTTGTTGCATGACACCAAGAAATTCTTGTTTAAGAATTTTGAAATGAAAGATCTTGGTGATGCATCTTTTGTGTTAGGTATACAGATCCATCGGGATCGTTCTAGATGTATACTTGGTTTATCACAAAAGACTTACATTGATAAGGTACTCAGCAGGTTTGATATGCAACATTGTGCACCAGGTGATACACCAGTGGCAAAAGGTGATAAATTTAGTTTGCACCAATGCCCTAAAGTTGAACTTGAAAAGAAGGAAATGGAAAAGTTCCCTTATGCTTCTGCAGTAGGCAGTCTCATGTATGCTCATGTATGTACGCGTCCGGATATTGCGTACATAGTAGGGATGTTGGGCAGATATTTAAGTAACCCAGGATTGGCTCACTGGAAAGCAGCAAAACGGGTTATGCGATATCTACAGAGGACAAAAGACTTTATGCTCACTTATCGGAGATCTGACCACTTGGAGGTTATTGGTTATACGGATTCCGACTTTGCTGGGTGCGTGGATAGCATGAGATCCACTTCAGGCTATGTTTTCATGTTGGCCAGAGGAGCTATCTCTTGGAAAAGTGTTAAACAAACACTTGTAGCCTCTTCTACTATGGAAGCAGAGTTTATAGCATGTTATGAAACATCAAATCAAGCAATATGGCTGCGGAATTTTATCTCTGGGCTGCGAATTGTTGATGGCATTGAGAAGCCATTGAGGATTAATTGTGATAACAAATCTGCAGAGATGTATTCTAAGAAAAACTGCAGTTCATCAAAGTCCAAACACATCAACATCAAGTATTTAGTTGTTAAGGAAAGAGTTCAAAATGATGAAGTGTCAATTGAACACATTAGTACAAACTTCAATATAGCTGATCCGCTCACCAAGGGTTTGCCACCCAAGGTGTTTCATGAGCATGTAGCTCGTATGGGTGTTTGTCTTTTGGACGATGTATCAAACTAGTGGGAGTTTGTATTTGGATGTTTGACATTATCAAGTACACAATATTTTCTTGTGATTTTGTACGTACTAAAGTTTGCTAATATTGTGTTTTATATTTTGATAACTCTAAGATAATTGTCATGACTTATTGCTGCTGTTTAGCAATTAGTGCTTGTAAGTATGACAAACAAGACTCTCTTGAGTCATAAAGAGGACCAGTTGGAAATAGACATGTTAAGATCACATTACATGTAATTTTCATGCTACACATCCATATTTGATCTTTGTCATTGGTTAAGTCAATATTGTGATCAATGATGGGTCCCGTTACATAAAATAGTAATGATGGCCTCTTTGGTCTTTTATTGATAAAACTATTGGACCAGATTGTTTAGGAGTATTTCTGATATTAAATAGAACTATGGAGCTCAATAAAGTTATTTTCATATGTTTTATACAGTAAACACATGTATCCCAAGTGGGAGATTGTTAGCAATTTTCTATTATATGGGCTAACATGTGTTATTATAACATATGGATCAGCTATTTAATTAAAGCCCAAAACCCACTTAAGTGATCTGATGGAATATAAAGGGTTTTAGAAATACTATTTATTATATAATATTATATGGGTTTAATGTGTAGAAAGCCTAAAGGTCTAATTTGTTATTATTGATGGGTCAGTTTCAAATTAGACATTAATTGGAAGAGCAATGGTCCCTAAGGAGTGGATAAATACATGTGATTATTCCTCAATCCCCATCAGAAAATAATCAGTCGTACATGTCCATCCACCTCCTTAGAAGATTCAGTGCTTTGTCTCTTGGTGAAATTCCAACCATGGCATCAATGGAGTCAGGTTAGATTCCTAATTGAATTATGTCTTTTATATATCATATTCAAGCAATAACATGTGATCCTATTATAGATATTCATATATAGTTGTTCTTGAGATTATACTTTATATATGTAATTTAGAGTATAAGAATGAATATCTATTTGGTTAATTCCAACATGGATAACTTTGTTATACAATCAAGTAGCACCATTACTACAACACTATATTTAAGAGAGTGGTATGTTAATGGTTTCAAAAAAGATATGGTACCTGGATAAATGTTTAGGAAGCAATTGAGGACAAATATGAATGCATAAATCTTTCCATTGTCATAGTTTTTCAAAATATATATGTTACAAAAGATTAGATTGTTTGAGATTTAGATGATGGGTTGTACAATACTCGGATATTGCATTTTACAGAGATGTTGAGTCTAGGTTTTGAAATTTAATTTTGGCAATTACTTTGAGGAATCAAACTTTCGTTATTAATTAACATATATGGCATGCTCATATTTTATTACACTCATGCCCTAAATTAATAATTCGGGCATGGCGGTAAGGTAATCTATGAGAACTTGAAAAACATTTACAAGAATGAACGAAATTATATAAACTGGACATGTACATCAATATAAAAAATAAGGGAATCTGTTATTAGAAATTGGGTAAATCCACTCCAATATTGAGATTTAAAAAAAAAGGAACTTAATACAAATCTTCCTGAAATAAAAAATGAGAAAGTTACAAAAAACAAAAGTGTTAATTTAGTTTCCGGTCAATAAATTTTTTTTTTTTTTTCTGGAGAAACAATTTCATATCTGAATAAATTAAAGTTTAAATACAAGATTACATTTTACAAATATGTCATGCTTGAAGCATGGATCAAAAGTTCGTTTCGAGTGTATATTTCGGTCAGCCAAATATTGAAAACTTTTCGAGACTTTCAGAAATGTTTCGGAAACATCAAGAAAAAATTGTGAAAAAAGTTACTAAATTTAGAAAAATAACAGAGTTTAAGGCAAATAAATTGTTTCGGAATTACATCTTGTTTCCGTTTCGCTTGATTGAAAAACGAAAACTTTTTGATATTTTCGACGGAAAAGATAGAAATTTTGATCTATGGCTTGAAGTACTTGTTATACGAAGAGAGCTTAACTACTTATTCGGGTTATTTGCACCTACACCCCCTGAATGTTATTTGGCATTTACAATAAAAAAAAAATTATTTTTTGGTAGTCACACCCTTTATATTAATTGGATGTCCAAGTTATCCTCCACATAATTGCGCTAGTTGACTTGGTTCTTATTCAGAATATGAAATTTGGAGCAGTAGATATTGCGTTATACTGCAATTTCGCCTAAAAATTCAACTCAGATTCATAGCTTGTTCTTTTCATGATTATAATTCAAAAAATGGGACAATGATGTTGAAAAATCTATTTATAAAATTTGTAACTAAATTATCAAAATAGAATTAAAATATTCACTAACATTTTGGATGTAAAACCTTCTTGGTGGGTAAAAAACATTAAATTCACCCATATTAGGTAATATCTACTGGAGCTTAATTTAAACAATAAATAGATAAAAAAAAAATTAAAAAATAAGCCGCTTAAAACAGAACAAATATTTTTTTAATGTTTGGTTTGATAATTATGTTTATTTAATTCTTGAAATAGCAAAAATTTCATACGCTAGACAATATTGGGCGATATTTGATTTTTCACTACAAAGTTATTACACGGAAGAGACAAATGCAGCAAATTGGTTAGAGGAGCTTCGGGGAAAAATGGACAAAAGGGAATTAGCACTTTTTGTTACCAACTGTTGGACAATTTGGTGGAATAGAAACCAATTGACATGGGGAAAGGAGGGGAAGGAGGTTCTTGAAGCTGTGGTCTTCTCCAAAGATTATTTCAGCCGGTGCGAATCTCTATTAGGGGGGAATGACTCGGGACAGACCAGCGAGAGAAACAGAATTTGCTGGACACCCCCCAATAGCCCAACCATCAAGGTGAATTTTGATGCAACTTTCTCGGGTCCAGGAGAGGCGATAGGCATTGGAGGATTAGCGAGAGATGCAAATGGAGAATGCCTAGCTTAGTTTGCCGAAAAGAAGAAAGGTGTGGCCTCGGTAACAGTTGCAGAATCTGTTGCGGCTTTAAGAGCCATGGAATTAGTGCAACAACATGGTTGGGATGACATTATACTTGAGGGTGATTGCCGAAATCTGATCGTCACCATTGAAGACCCTTCACCATCCCTCCACGACTTTGGACCACTAGCTGAAGATGTCAAAAGAATTGGGTCCACTTTATCTTGTTTTAATGTTTCTCATGTTCCTAGAGATGGAAATATGAATGCTCACTGTTTAGCAAAATTTGCTAGTAGAATTGCTGATGGTGTTTCAGTTGCTTTAACTGATATCCATAACTTTGTAATGGCTGTTTAAGATGTTTTAATCTTTGTTTTTTCTAAAAAAAAAAAAAATAAGCAGGTCATGATCTGCTTATAATAAAAACAATGTTTTAAATTTTTTATTGAGGGACTTTTTGCACTTTACACCTTTGAAACATATATTTAACACTTTGCACCTCTAAAATATGAACAATTCAGTAATTTGCACCCTCTTTTATTTTTCTGAATAAACCTAGGGACAAAATAGGTAATTCATTTTGGATCTTTGGCACTTTGCACCATTGAAATACAAAAAATAGGCATTTTGCACCCCCAAAATAGAATTAACACTTATCACCCTCAAATTAAGAACAACTCATCATCTTGAACCCCCGAAACACGAGAATTGACACTTTGAACCCCCTAAACACAAAATTTGCACTTACCACATCTAATTAAGAAAAACTCAATAACTAGCACATTCTATTTTTACGGCAAAGTTAACCACCGGGGGGCAAAAAATTTAGGGGCAATATAAGTAATTCATTTTCTTTTATCCTTAAATTTGAAAATATGATTATGAATATTAGAATACTCGTGTTTCTGTCCATCTGAAAATTTATTTTTATGATATGATTCAGTCAATTTTATGTATTAACTTTCTAGAAACTTTCGAAATCTTTTGGATAGTTTGAGGACATTTGAAAAATACGAAATTAAAAAAAATATGTTAAAATAAAATTTGGAGATGAGTATTATGTATTCATAAACGTATTTTGCAAATTTTAAGAAAATAAGAAAATGAATTATCTATTATTTCCCCTAAGTTCTTTGTACCCCATGGTCAATTTTGCCCAAAAAAATGAGAGAGTGGTAGTTGTTGAGTTTTTCTTTATTTGAGATGCTAAATGCTAATTTTGTGTTTAGGGGGTTCAAAGTGTCCTTTTCTCGTGTTTCAGGGGTGAAAGTTCTGAGTTGTTCTGAATTCGAGCGTGCTAAGTGCTAATTCTATTTTGAGAGTGCAAATGTCCATTTCTCGTGTTTCGGGGGCGCAAAGTGCCAAAGATCCAAAAATGAAAATTACCTATTTTGTCTGTAGATTTTTTTAGGAAAACAAAAGAGGGTGCAAAGTGCTGAATTATTCATATTTTGAGGAAGCAAAGTGCAAAAAACTCTTTTCTTGATCAGTATTATCTTGCGAACTCAATTTTGTTATACCTAGAAACAATTTATTGTCAAACATCCCCGGTAAAATAAAAAAGCTAACAATTTCACTGGATGCATATCTTTTAGTAAAATTAAAAAGCTAACAATTACACTGTCAAATTGGATTTTTTGCAAGTTAACTCCCTGTAATATGTCTAATGGGCAGTTTACCTTCCTGTAAAATTAAAATAAGCAATTTAACTCACTGTGAAATGATATAATGACCAATTTACCTCCTTTTGATATAAAATAGGCAATTTACCTCCATGTAAAATGAAATAATGAGCAATTGACCTCAATGTTATATGAATAATGAGCAATTTAGAGGGAGACAATGTGCTTTTATAAAGACACGGGGAGGTATTTTGCCATTTTTCTTATCACATGGAGTTAAATTGTCTAGTTAGAATATCACAGGGAGATATTTTGCACTTTAATTTATCATAGGGAATTAAATTACCTATTTAAAATAACACAATGAATTAATTTGCTATTCACTCCTTTCAAATTAGCCCAGGCTCTTTTCATCTGCTCCCCCCGCCAAGCATTTTGAACCTAACACATCTTCTAAAATAAATCCGTGGCTATGAATTTTATATTATGATAGAGTTAAGTGTGTGATAATTTGTCTTAATTTGATTTTAGTGAAAAAATATTAAGTGCCAATATTAAAATGTCATTTTTACATATATAAAGTGACAAGATCGAAAACATAATAAAAAATTATTACTAAAATAATTCTAATAAACATATTAATGACAATTATTATAAAAAATTGTCACTATTAACATTTAGTGATACTGATACATTAAAAATGACAATAGTGACAATATTTAGTTTCACTTGTTTGTGAACATTAGAGAATTATCGTTGACGGATTTAGCAGCGTCATCTAGAAGGATTCTTCTTATTAGAGCTTAAAGGATTCTTCTTATTTAATCAAATGATTTCTTCCTAATTAAAGATCTTTAATTCAAAAAAGAAATTATACTTCAAATAGAAGAATTTTTCCCACCGATAAAATTAAGTTTTTGTCAAGAAATTCCATCATCAATTAAGAAGCGGAGAATCAAAATTTAAGCTACACTACATTTAATCATACTTTTGAGAATTAACCAATGATCTTTAAATAGATAATCAATTCGTGTAACACGTTGGAATTAAATTCATGGAATACTGGTTACGGAGTACTATAAATTTATGTTTTATCTTCAAATTTATTTGATAAAATGTATAAATTGTACATTAATTTGATAAAATGTATCCTTGGCACAAAACAAAACTGGAAGCAGAGGCAAAAGGAAAAGAATTTGGTGGAATTTAATTTGAAGTTGACATATTTATTTAAACTAATAAGGGGCGATAAATTCCTCAACAATAGTCTTGGTTTTAGTTTAGATTTAAATTTTGCGTATTTACTTAAAACGCCGTCGTTTTGATTATTTCTCATCTTATTTGTGCTTCACTGAATTTGATTTCCTTTTCAATTTCTAATTGGGTTAATGTGATCTCCACGCCTCCACGTGATGGTACTGAGATTGGTGGCAGGATATGGGGTTTTTTATAGCAAGATGATGATTCTCCATTTGCTTATTTTTCAAATTTGATGTTCCACTTCTAGGGTATGTATGGAATGAGTTTGGCCGGGTTTGGTCTCACTCAAATCGGGTCAAACCCCGTATGGTAAAGAGTTTGAATAAGTCTCAGCTCAAACCTAGGTTTCAATTCAAAACGAAACCTACACAGACTTACTTGAGACCTATCAAATTATTGATTTGACATCTGTCATCTACCATTTACAGATATAAAGCTATTGATTTGATACCTACTACCTATTTTTCTCCCCCAAACCCCTACAACCAAACTCCAATCCAAATCAAAACTCAATATTTTAAAACCCACTAACTATTATTTAATAATATTTTATAATCTCAATATTCCATTGAAACCATTATCCAAATCGAGTTTCAAAAGTTTCGCCAAACTTTTGAAACCACTTGTTGACACCAAACCAAGACCAAACTTAGTCAAACTACTTCCATATTAACCCCTAATGTTTTGTACTTTCTAACTCAGTAACCAATTTTCTTATTGTTTCTGAATTCTTTTCAATTCTCGTAAGTTTTTCATTTATGCGTATTTTCTTTTTGGGTTTTTACAAAGATTAATGGGTTTTGATTTGTGGTAAATTTGAATGTTCATGAAGCGTATGTGAATGAAACTGCAATTTGAGGCAAAGAGACTCCATTCAAATATGGGTAACTGTTTATGTTGTTTCTTTTCCATTTCAGGAAATTTACGGTCCCAAAGTTAGGGAGCTTTATTTCAAAAGTTTTTATGATATTGAATGTGTTGATGTAACCAAAAAAAAAAAAATGTGTTGAACTTTTTCTTTAGCATTATTATGCTTACATCTATGGTGCTCTTTTGAGGAATATTTTTTTAGTTTATTGGTTTGAGTGAGATTCTGCAATGAAACCCCTTTAATGTGTGTGTGTTTTTTGTTTTTCTGTAGGTTCTTTAAGATTCTCAAAGTGTAAGATGGTTGAATCATGCTTTGGAGAAGCTCTGGCCTATCTGTATCTTCTTCCTATGGTTTCATGGTTCTTGCAAAAATATAAACCTTGGACATTGGTAGGGCTTATTTTGAATGTAAAGAAAGTTTTTTTCAGTTTGATTCCTTATTTGATTTCCGAATTATTAATGAGAATTGTAGTTGATTATGCAGAAATAAATTGTTGGTTATTGTTACTTGAAGCTGCTGAGATGAATCCATCATGGTTAAATGGTTAGTTATATACCTTATTCTGTTATTTGCTTCATTTGTTTGATATTCATCTAATTTTAATAATAACTCTAGACTTCTTATTTTAATATTAGAATGAGACGCATGAATAATTGAAGCGGATGTGAAGTCATAATGTTTTTATGAATAAATCGTTTCTACAAGGATGGGCTATAAGCTAATAAAATGACTGAGTGCAGAAAAAATTATAGATCAACTATGGAGTTCAAAGAAATAATGGAAACTCAATTTACGAGATCGATAGGTACGAATAACACAGGAAACCGAAATAACAAAATTTAAAATAATCTCGAGTATAGGAAGTATAAGAAGAGTCAAACTTACGTAATCTTACAGCAAAACAAGGAAACTTCATGATAATGAAACTTTCCCATGTAATACTTTAGCAAGATTTTCCACCAACAATTTATGTTTCTTAAATGGAGTCGTGCATTATTCATTGATGTCGGTATATGGTTCTCGTATGTTCCTTTATTTTTCTTAGAATTAGACTAGATGATTTTCTCTGATAACTCTTTGAATATATGATATAATTCCAGAAATGTTTGTGACAGATTTATAGGTGGCTTTCATTGACTCGTAACAAAGCTATTGTTTAAAGTGAGTCGTATTATTTTCAAACTATATGAGGAATAGATGATCAAAGTTATTTTCTACTATATTAATTAACAAAACTCGTTACCTGCAGACTTTCACAACACTTACTCGTATACGAGGTTACGTGCAGTGGCTTTTATCAAAGGTGGCATAAGTTGAGAGATCTGATTCAACTTCAAAGAAAACTTGCTGAAACCAGAAGAAGAAAGTGCACTTTTGGAAGCAACAATGTAAGCATATGTTTGTGCCATTTTGTTGAATATACAGACTTTCTATATTCCTTGTTTCGCGTTAAAGATGTAAGTTAGTAATAATGGTTCTAAGTGCAACAATTATCATTTTAGGTAATTTTATTTTAATATTTGGATAATGTCGAGAGATTCCAAATTTGCAATTTTAAATCTTTTACGTATGAACTTTGTTAGAGAATCATTGAAGTTAGTTATTAAAGGCTAGAACGTTTGATTTCTTCAAGATTTACAATAGAAAGCATTGAAATATCAATTTTGTTAAAGGATAACTGTATGAGGACATTAAAATGTCGTAAGGTTAGATTTTGAAAACTTACAATAGAAATATTTGAAATATCAAAATTTAGTAAATAACATTTGTAATTAGCTATTAAAGGCTAGAGGATCTAATTATCAAAAAAAAAAAAAAAAAAAAAAAAGGCTGGAGGATCTGAATTTGTCTTGTAGGAAATGGAGTTACCTTCTCGTTTCTGGATAAATAGCAGATAAGACTAAACTTTGCAATTTGTATATAAATATTAGGGTAAATATCACTTTTTGTCCCTCTTATCATTAACTTTTTACAGAGTGGTCCCTGTTATGTTTTTTTCTCACTTTAGTCCCTACTATGAATTATTTATTTCACTTTAGTCCCTACTATGAATTATGTGTTTAACTTTAGTCTTATCAGGTGCTTCTGATAACACGTGACATGCATATGAATATTTTTTAGGGCATTTTCGTCCGATCGCTATTGAGACCAATTGAGATATTGTTTAATTGGTGAGCAATTTTGGTGTTTGAAGAAGATTTTGGGAGAAAACTTTAGTTTGGAACGAAATGGACGATTAAGTTGGACTGGAATGAAAGCCTAGTTTGGAAGAGATTAAATCTTTAGTTTTTTTTCAAATGATTAGAAAGACGAAAATATCCATGTTAGTTTACATGAAATGACAAAATTGCCCTTATGAGCATATCACATGAAATGACGAAATTGGAACACCTGAAAAAGGACTAAAGTGAAACAAATAATACATAGTATGGATTAAACTAGAAAAAAATATAAGAGGGACCACTCTGTAAAAAGTTAATGATAAGAGGGACCAAATGTGATGTTTACCCTAAATATTACATGTTCAAAATTGTTAACATGAATGTGAATGCTTGAGTCAAGTTTTCGGCTAGAATTTAGTTTGAGCTCGTGATAGTACATTTTGTTTGGTCAAACCTTAAAATGTGTCACACATTATGCTTCACATCAATAGTAAACTTAAAGCTTGACAACTATATACTGAATGTACACTTGCTTGTGCAGAAATTGACAAGGTATACCATGCCAAGAAGATCAGCAATAACTTATTTCATTTATCTCATGTTTGGTATGAATTGAAGAGGTCTGTGGGCATGTGATTTTAGAAAACACGAGGGATCTTGGCTAGAAAATTTATATCACTGCAACAAAAATGATCTTTGGTGGCATCAAGCTTGATGACATTTTGAAGAAAATGTGAGAAAAAATTAATACAGTTACATTTTTTAAAGATGTCAGGAATTATAAATGTTAAATATACTATTTAGTGACATTTTAATATATTATGGCATTTTATAATGTTACATCTTGTTATGATAGTGACATTTAACTTTTAGTCACATCGCTACAAGTGACAGTTTGAAAAATATCGTTATATATAAAATGTCACTAGCAAAGTGCTTATGGGGGATTATGTATTTTGATGATTTTGTAGTTTTTTTGCATGTGGCTATAAAAATGTGATCATATTTATCTTTTTCTTTTGTACAGTTCATAAGATCGCTAATTTGTTGAAGAAAAAAAAAATCTACCATGAAGACTTTCTTTTTAAGAGCAATGATGTCATTAATGTTGGGTTTTGGGTTCCTTTCTACGTGGATAAATGCTCAATCTTTTGATAGTCCATTTTATATTCATTTAGCCTATTACTTGGCCCACATATTTAAGGTTATGTTAGGGTTATTGGCAAGTAACTTTTCAGCACATTTTCTACAACACAAAACAAGAGAGAAAAGAGAGGAAACATTTTTCGGCTATACTCACTGCTGCTTCAATTTTTTGGCCATTTCGACTTTATCCACCTTTGGATCATCGTCAAATTTTAACTGGAGGTTCAACACATCTAGTTCTATCGTTTGACCGTTCGGATCGTCGTTTTGGTAATTGGAAGTTTGTATAAAAGTGTGAGCTTTATCTCTATTTTTGTTCCTTGTATTTCTATCTATTGTGTAAGTGTTGGGTGAAGGTTTTGTACCTATTTGGGGCTGTATTGAACACTTGTATTTGTGATTGGTGATAGTGGAATATTTTGGGGCTCCCGTGGTTTTTCCCTCTTCGATTTGAAGAGGTTTTCCACGTAAAAATCTTTGTGTTGATTGTTTACTTTTCGTTGCATATTGGTTGGTTGCTTTGTTGATAAAAAATTTGTCGCATTTCCATCTTGGTTCAATCAAGTGAGAAAGATTTATTGTTGTGTTATTCTTTCATTTTTCCAAGGAATCAATTTGTACTATTTAGACAAGGTAAGTAATCTGGACTCGTTAAGGAGTGAGACAAGAATATGGCTAAATGAATTTCAGATTATCGTGTGAAAGAGTAATTATGTGTTTTCTATGGAAAACAATGTTCAAATACATTATACGGGCCTATATATTTTTCCAATTCATTGGTGATTTCCACCAATGATTTGTTATTTGATTAAAGGAACTATGTAACGTACAAGAACAATAGGTATATGGTTCAAGTCCTATGGAACTAGAAATGCAATTTTATTAGCTGTGTTAATCTACTGCTCTAAAATGAATTTTTTCAAAGCATAACACTTTCTTATCGGGGAATTGCTTTTTGGTACTATAGGATATGTTAAGTTGCACTTTTGATACTATTGGATACAAAAATGCAAATTTGGTATCATAGGATAGGTTAACTTGCAATTTTGGTACCAAATCCAATTTTTCTACAAAAATAATGGCAGTTTACCCCTTACGAAATGCATAATGTTCCATTTATCCCTCTATAATTTGGAAGAAAATCAAATTTTCCCTCTAAAATTTTTAAGGAAGAAATTTACCCCATTAAGCCGGAGATTGTAACTCACTTGCCGAAATTGAGAGTAGGCATGCAAGCTATTTTATAACATAGGGGGATAAATTGCCACATTTATCATAACATAAGGGATAAAATATCATATTATCATAATAAAAGTAAATAAATTGCCGCCTATAAAAATATTAGGGGGGGCAATGTGAAACTTTTACAAAATTTTAGGGGGTAAAATGCTCTTTTTTAAACCACGAGGGTTAAATTAAACATTATCTATTTCATAGGGATTAAATTATCATTAAATTTGAGAAAAAAATGGGTTTAATACCAAAGTTGCAATGAAAACTTATCCTATGGTACTAAATTTGTATTTTCATATCCAATGGTACCAAAATTACAAGTAGGTCTATCCTATGATACCAAAAAAGCAATTTCCACCTTTCTTATCGGTCCATGTTTTTCATTTCGTGTTGGAAAAGGTTGAGAAGTCTTAGAAATCTAATATGTGTGAAAAGTATATGTTTTATCAAAGTTAATGTAAAAAAGCATAGGAACAAACAGACTTAATGTACCCAAAAAAAAATTATCATATTTTTGTTTTTACTAAACAAGCAGAATTTTTTTAATAAACATAAACTGACTAAAGCCCAAATAACTTTAGCTTATGATAAGTGGCCCAATACAAAATTATTGTTTCATTATTAACATAATATATAAATATTTCTATTTATAATAATAAGGCTTTTTTTATGTGTTTCAAATTAAACATACCCAAAATCCTTTTACCAAATCAAGTTCAATACATGGTTTATTATTCAATACATTCACACATTTCAATACGAAATAAAAAATACACATATATAACAAGATTTTAATACTAGAATAATGTAGTAGGAATGTCACAACAATAGGTAATCTAATTTTCATTCCACAATAGGTAATTAATACTAGAATTTAATACTAGAAAAAATATTAAGACTCATGCAAATACACTCTATGCATGTATTTCATTCCACTATAGGTAATCTAATTTTCTTATACTTATTTTACAATATTTTTTTTCAAAACAGATTCTTCCAATGGATCGAGACTTTAAGTTTCACGTATACAGTGAAGGCCATTTCTATATAGACACTCATGAAAAATACAATATTTTGGCATATAATTTCAATGGTAAAGATAAGAAGATATATTTGCCCGACATATTGAGGGACCATGTATCCATATCTAATTATCACTCTGAATTTTTGTACAAGTCCCTATTATAAGTTTATAACAATTCAAGTACAACGCATAATTATTATATATATAGTAGGACAAAACGTCATTCATTTATCAGTTATAACTTTCACATTAATCATTGGAAGTCTAGCTATCTAGATCCAAGAAAAGGAAAAAACTATACTTCAATCCCAACCTATCTATGCTACCGTCAAGAATAAATTATTAGAGCTCTGGATTCTTCTTATTTAATCAAATGATTTCTTCCTGATTAAAGATCTTTAATTCAAAAAGAAATTATACTTCAAATAAAAGAATTTTTCCCATCGATAAAATTAAGTTGTTGTCAAGAAATCCCATCATCAATTAAGAAGCCGAGAATCAAGATTTAAGCTACACTACATTTAATCATACTTTTGAAGATTAACCAACAATCTTTAAATATAGATAATCAATTCGTGTAAGGTTCACGTTGAAATTAAATTCATGGAAAACTGGTTAGATAGAAGAAAAATGAGTTAAAGCGAAAAAATATGGTGGAATTGATAAAATAACATTGAAAATCGACACAAATCGAGCAAGAGCGAGAAAGAAATATTGGATAAACATGGGATAACAAACATTAAGGATCACATCGATAAAAAAAAAAAAAAAGAAAAAAGAAAAAAAATCGAGTTAAAAATTGTCAAATAAAAATGTAAAATAAGTGAGAAAATAGGTTAAATCATAAAAAATAAGTAAAAATGACTAAAAATGAGTTAATGAAAGGGTTAAAACCGGTGAAAACGGGTAAAATTTGATTAATAAAATATGGTAAAAAATCAATGAAAAAATGAGTTAGATAGAATAAAAATGAGTTGAAGAAAAAAATATGGTGTAATTGATAAATCAACGAGATAAACCGGATAAAAATGGGTAAAATTTATAAAAAGAAAAATGATTGATATCGGCTAACACGGGATTAAAAAAAAGGGACAAAATCAATAAACGAACAAAAACTTGAGTTTAATAGGCAAAAAAAAATGTGCAGTATGTTTGAAAATAGGTTAAATCAGCAAACGAATAAGTATGATATGATAGACTAAAACTGTGTTAAATTGTGGATAATAGATGAATTGATTACCAAGTGGGATAAAATCGTCTAAGATTGGACAAAATCTAATTCGATATAAATGGATCTGGATGAGTCTGATCCGGCCAGAATCTACTAATAATTGGCAACCCTAGTTCCAACAAGACAACTGGGTAATTAAATTTTTGTATTAGTTTCAATTTTTCATGTTTATTAGAATATATATATATATATATATATTATTATAAATTGTAATTATTGCAATATGTTATCGGGAAATTAATAAAATCATTTACTAATTCATTAAAAAAAATCACTGTTTTACCAATAATGGAAATAGAGTTTCATCGAAAAATAGAGATATTTTTTTATTAAATAAAAAATTGCTGCATGCACCTCGTTGGATTATTGTCTTACATTGATAAAAATGAAACAATATATTGGTGTACAACTCTATAAATATGAGACCAACAGTCTAACAAATGCAACACATTTATATTAGTAATTAAAAGAAATTTGTCTCCTCGAACATTTATCTGGATGATGAGCTGGTGGTGGTGGAAAGGTGCTCCCGGAGCTGCCTTGGTAAGTCTTACTAACAAAATTCATTAGTAATTTACTTCTAATTTTGTTTGTGCATAACTATAAGTTCTAATTATACCGATTTCGTTTAAATTATATATATATATATATATATATATATAGGGCCGGTCCAAGGGTTTTGGGGACTCTTATGTAATAATTTTTTTATGTAAATTTTCTTGCTCTTTTAGAACGCAAAAGTATTTATTAAATCTTCATATTCTAATTCTTCTATAGACAAAATAGTCAAATTACTTTATATTTTTTGTGTCATTGTCGAACATAAACATGTTTTTATTAATTTTAATAATTTGAAAAAAATTCTTTAAGCATATGCAACTTTTAAAGGTATATTTGGATAAGAATTTTCTACTAGTAGACATAATGATTTAAAAATAATCACACAGTACTTATGAAATTATAATTAAGCAACAAATATCAATAAATAAATAAATATAATTTTGCCAAGAAACAATAGAACTTAAAAATTAATGAGTCGTAAGCCAACAAGAGCAAGATCAACACTATGAACTTATCAACCAATTTATTTTATTTGCTAATTGATATACCTGCAATAACATAAAAAATATTACCCATCAATTCATTAAACTAAATAAACAACATAAAGAAAAACTAATTGCAATAGAAAAAACAGTACAAACCCACTGTTGTATTAAGGTACATACTAAATACCCTTAAAAAAAACAACATAAAGAAAAACTAAATGCAATAGAAAAAACAGTACAAACCCACTGTTGTATTAAGGTACATCCTAAATACTCTGTCCCAAATTATTTGTCATTTTACATGTTTTCACACATATTAAGGTACATACAAAATAACCTCATTTTTAGGGGAAAAATAAATTATATACCTAAAATACCCTTATTCTTTATTTATCCCACAATTAACTATTTACACTTTATTCAAATTTTACACACTCTCTCTTATTTTTTCTCTTTTATACCTAAAATATGTAATTAATAGTGTACTGAAATTCTAAAGTAACAAATAATTTGGAACAAATTATTTTCTCTAAAAGGACAGATAATTTGGGATAGAGGGAGTAATTGTTTATTTGAGAAGCGATCACTACTTCATTACATCAGTCATTCCAAAATTTTTCTATATACAAATAAAAGTACGAGTTCAGAAAATAGAGTTTCTTGAATTTTTTGTGAAGACTAATATACCCCTACTTGGAAGATAATTACAAAAAATATATAGGAAAAAGAAGTCTACTCCAATATGAACACTTCAATATAAATTGAATAAAAAGAAGAAAACTAAATGAAGAGTTATAACTAAACATGAAATCTTATTATATTTATTTCCTACTTAACTTCTAAATTTTAATATTTATCTCTTATATCAACTTTCAAAGTACGTAATTTTTATTTGGCTAGAAAAGCAAAATATAAACAATATTTTAGAAAATTATGACATGCATAACCTCGAATAATTAATCAAGACATGCATAACCTCAAATATAAATATTGGTAAAGTTAGTGGAAAACCGTGTGAAACTAGTAAAAAAATATATGTGAAATCAATAAAAATTCGGTGATACTCAAATTTTCATGGAGTTCTTTTCATGAAAAACGGATGAAATTGCGATAAAAGTCGGTTAAATCAAATGAAAATGATAAATAATAAAAAAAAATGTTAAACACTGGTAAAGTTGGTGAAAAACGAATAAAATCGGTAAAAAAGCGGTTGCGAAATCGATAAATACATATGCATTCGAATAACTTTGGATTAAATTTGTGAAAACCAGATAAGATCGATGAAATTAGTGAGAAACAGAAGAAATCGTTTAAAATGGGTGAAATCAGTAGCTCATAAAACATGTGAAAACGATAAAAATTTGGGTAAACATTGGTAAAGTTGGTGAAATCGATAAATACACATGGAATCGAATAACATTAGATGAATTTCGTGAAAACCGGATAGGACCGGCAAAATTACTGAAAAATGGATGAAATTGTTAGAATTGGGTGAAATCAGTGAATTGAGAAACAGTAGTAAAGTCCGTGAAAACATGTGAAATCAATGAAATGTGAGGTGAAATTGGTGAAAAGATGTGTAAATCAGTGAAAAAACGTGTGAATAGGTAAAAACGAGTGAGATCTGTAAAAATAAAAAAAATAGTTTAACTGGCAAAACATGGCTAGGGTTAAATCTATAGAATGCACGATTTACGCCGGAAAAACATAAAAAAATCGACGAAAAATGGAAAAATAATGAAAGTAGGTTAAATCTATAAAAGAACGAATAAACCGGTGAAAAAATATATTAATCGATGCAAAATAAATGAAATCGGTTGGAAAAAAGGATTAAGCGGATTAGGTATGAAAATAAATGCATTTCAATTAAATGACATGGTTTTATTTAAAAAATAAAACAAATAAATAGTGCTATTAAATTGGTGTTTTTGAAATGAGAAATATTACTAATGAACCAGATAATTTTGTTATAATCTTATTTTAGAGGGAAAAAATTACAAGATCTTATGAACAAATTGATCATCAAAATTAGTTACAATACGAAATAATAATTAAATTAAATATTAGTCATTAATTTGTATTTTTTATGACAATATAAAATTACTTTTGCTATAATTTATAAAATTGGTTTATTAAATTAATTAGACACGTACAACGTACGTGCACTTTTCTAGTATAATAAAAAAGTATGAAAGTAAATCAACATGATGCAGAAAAAATCCGATGATAATGGAAAGAGCCCACAAAACGTCGGCCTGATCATCGGCGTCACTGGAATCGTCGGCAACAGCCTGGCCGAAATCCTCCCAGTCTCCGACACCCCTGGCGGCCCCTGGAAGGTCTACGGCGTTGCACGTCGCCCCCGCCCCGCCTGGAACGCCGACCATCCTATAGAGTATGTACAGTGCGACGTCTCCGACTCCAAAGAAACCCAATCAAAAATCTCGCCCTTAACCGACGTCACACACATTTTTTGGGTAACATGGGCTAACCGCCCGACGGAGGCCGAATGTTGTGAAATCAACGGCACCATGTTACGAAATGTCTTCGACGCCCTTCTCCCATACGCGCCCTATCTCACCCACATCTGCATCCAAACAGGACACAAACACTACATTGGACCGTTCGAAGCTTTCAGAAAAATCAAGCCCCACGAGACCCCGTTCATAGAGGACGTTCCACGACTCGACGTTCCAAACTTTTACTACACGCTAGAAGACATGGCGTTAGAAGCATGTAAGAAGAAACAGGGCATGACTTGGTCCGTTCACCGCCCTGCACTCATTTTCGGCTTCTCACCTTATAGCATGATGAATTTGATCGACAATTTGGGAATTTACGCGGCCATATGCAAGCACGAGAACGTTCCTTTGACATTTCCAGGGATTAAAGCGGCATGGGACTGTTACTTTGTAGCGTCGGATGCTGACTTGATTGCGGAACAACAGATATGGAGCTCGGTCGATCCGAACGGGAAAAACGAAGCGTTTAATTGTAGTAATGGGGATGTTTTCAAATGGAAACATCTGTGGAAAGTACTGGCCGACAAATTTGAAGTGAAGTACGAAGAATTTGACGAGAATCAAGAGTATGTGAGCTTGTCCAACAGGATGAAAGACAAAGGTCCTGTTTGGGATGAAATCGTGAAGAAAAACAACCTTTTACCGACGAAATTCGAAGAGGTAGCGACGTTTTGGTTTGCTGATTTGGTGTTTTTGGGGGAGTGTATGTTGGACAGTATGAACAAGAGCAAAGAACATGGTTTCTTTGGATTCAGGAACACTCAGAATTCATTTATTTCAGTGATAGATAAAATGAAAGCACACAAAATTGTTCCTTGATCAATTAAGAAGGGAGTTTTTACCATTAAACTTTTCCTTAATTGTTAGGCAAGATTGCAAAAATCGTCCCAAAATAATTACTGATTTTGGATTTTCGTCCCAAATTATTCAACTTAGCAAATTTCGTCCCGTAATTTAATATTTTTTTGGAATATTGTCCCACCGTTAATTATAAGACGGAAATTGCGCATTTGCCGTTAAATTTTCACATGGTTGCTTACGCATCATGACGTGGTAAATTTTAACATAAATATTTATATAATATTACAGAATTTGTCTTAAACTAATTACAAGATTGAACCGTCATTTCCATTAAATAACAAATTTAATATTGGGACTAAATTCATACAAAATGGTAAATTATGGGACGAAATTCAGCGAATTGATATAGTTTAGGACGAAAAATCAAAATTAGTAATTAGTTTGGGACGATACATCAAACAAATATTAAATTGCGGGACGAAATTCGGTGAGGTAATATAGTTTGGGACGAAAATCCAAAATCACAAATTAGTTTGGGACGTTTTCTGTAATTTTACCTAATTGTTATATATAGCTGGTAGGAGAACTTGTGCATACACAATTTCATTCTTTACTTTTCTGTAACATACAATACATATATATAAATTATATCCAGATTCTCTCATTTACATTCAAGTCTTCTTATATGAATACAATTAGTAGAATTAACACTTTCTTGTACTCACAATAATAAGTCATAGATCCGGGTAGAATTATTCGAAATTGAGCAATTCATTGTTGTTTCATGGCAAAATTGCCTGTTAGTTTACAACAAAATAGAGTTAATGGCAATCTAATCTCTTGTGATATTCGATTTGAGAAAGAGCAATTTATCCCCCTAAATAATTGTAATCTTATATAAGTCTAACACCATCTCCCTGACAATTTTATTTGTGGCACTTTACTCCTCTGTATTATGATAATGTGATAGTTTACCCGGGATATTACGATAAATATGATAATTTATTCCCTATGCTCTGAAAAATGTGGTAATTTGTCTCCTATGTTACAAAAATATTTTTCATGTCCACTCTCAATTTTAGCAAGTGAATTATACTCTCGAGCTTAAAGAGATAAATTGCTTCTTTAAAATTCCATAAGGGATAATTTGCTCTTTTTCAAATTATAAGGAAGTAAATTAAACAGTATGCATTTTACGAAGATAAATTAGCATTAGCTCAACAAAAATATAACAGTCTTTATGTTATCATTCTAACGGATTCTAGTAATAGGGGTGCATTTGTAATTAAAAAGATCCCATGGAGTAACGAGTGAGTGCTTTACATCTAATCCCAGGATGTTATGCAGATAATTATCCCTAGAAAAAAACAAGAAACATAAATGCCAAAATAATGTTATATATTGCAGAAGAAACTTTAACCATTGTCATGATCGTAATTAAAGACTTCAACAATTTATCTTGCTAGATTTTTTTATATTCTTTTAATAAGAAATGATAAGGAAACAGTGAGTTGCAGGCTTGCAGCAACAGGGGACACGTGAAATGATTTTCATTTTAGATAACATACTATGATACAAATTGCGTAGTAATATCACCTTATGTGGAATAAATACCACATGATATGAGGTCATAGTAATACAACGTAAATGTTGGCTCGTACTGTCACATGTGATTTATTTCATAGAATGTGATATACATTGCGTGGTCTTACCATGAAATATACTACATAATGTGGGGGTCATATTTAATACTATGTAATGTGAGTCATTACTGTCATGTGTGAGTTATATCATAGAATTTGATACATGCACATTGCATAGTAATACCACTTAATGTGGAATAAATTCTACATGATGTAGGGTCATACTAAATATATGAGGTTAATACTATGTAATGTGAGTCAGTACTGTCACATGTGATTTATACCATAGAATGTGTTACACATTGTGTGATAATACCACCTAATATGAAAAAAAACTACATGATATGGGGTTACATAAACCAATATCTTTGAATTAAGTTTGACCATTGGATCCATTAGTAACTTATTGTCTTTGCAACCAATGTAACCAGTGTCTTCTAGAAGTTTAATAGCATATTGCCTTTGTGATAAAACAATGCCTATAGTGTTTCTGGCAATTTCAATGCCCATGAAATATTTCAAGTGACCATGATCTCTTAGTTTAAACTTAGAAAATAGAAAACCTTTTATGTCAGAAATAATATCATTTTTGGCCATGTAAGAATAATGTCATCCACATATACAAGTGATGTGTCCAAATTTTGTACCCGAGGGCAATTTAGAGATTACACTAAGTCGACATAAATGAGAGATTTGTAACGTCTTTATCATAAACTCTCGTAACGTCTGTAACGTCTTTGTATTTATTACATGTAACGTCTATAACGTCTTTGTATTTATTACTTGTAACGTATTTCCTGAAAAGACTATTATACCCCTATATGTACCTATAAATAGGTCGCCCTATTTCTAAACAAAAGGAACAAATTCACAATTACAATTACCATACAATTTTCTCTCGATATAAGTGTGCAGACCTTATTTTATTATTGTGATGTTGTATAGATCGAATGGCTTATTTCATCTTTGCCCTGAACATTTTTATACAACATTATAATTGGTGCTGTATGTGAGAACCGACTGATCTGCATCAGTAGAGAAAAAAAAAACATTTTTGGAAGAAATTTCTACGGGCATGCCGAGCTCAAAGCCCATGCCAACTATTTTAAAGATAAATATTCATCCTCCAAACATGTTTGTTCATGTGCCACCAAAACTATTTGAGGAAATCATTGTAATAAAAAGATCCTTCCATCACAAAACAATTTATGAAAATTCCTTCACCCTCTTTGTATCAACACAATAATTGCACTAATTCAACTTTGAGAAATGAAAGCCGAAATCTGAATTTATGCAAGCCTATAACAAATTAATTTCTCCAACCAGCCTTTGCGATAATTTGCGGAATCTACCACTGGAACAACGGGCTGCCGATTCATCTGCCGACCAATTTCCCAGAAATTGGTGCAAAGTTGACCCTGAAGTATCTCAACATTGCAGAACTACACAAAGGAGTCGGTAAAATTTACACTTTATGTCTTTTAGTTAAAATTAAAGTATATTATTTACTTGCGGACGCATGAAGCCATAATAAATGAATCTCTAAAACTACAAACGGTAAACCGATGGTCTCTTCGCGATCAAAAAGGGTAAATTGATCATCCCTAAAAAAGTAAAGGGTAAATCGATAATTGCTCAATGATCAAAAAAGGGTAAATCGATCATATCTGGCGATCAAAGGGTGAGTCGATCATCCCTCCACAAAATGCTATGGGGTAAATTGATCATCCTTCAGCGATCAAAAGGGATAGTCCGGTCGTCTCTCGGCACCAAAAAAATAAAAAAATAAAAAAATTAAATAAATAAAGAAAGGAGAAGACAACAACGACAACGACGATAGAATACAATCATAGAAAAAAAATAGCGTGAATCAAGTTACACTTGTGGCTGAAATTTAAATTTATTTTTACAACATTTATTTTCAAGTGATAATATTTGACCACACAAATTTGTGTTTTACATGCAATTGTGGCTTTGGGAGGCAACTTTTGACAAACAAATATCTCAAAGAAGAATATTTACTCCATATAAGAAAGAGCAACTAAAGAAAATGAGCATCCCTACTCTTCACCAAATTTACATGTGAGGCTCAAACTTTTCAAAAATACCGTAATGCATCATCATTTGGGTCTTGTGTTTGCATTAGGAGGAGCGTGTCTAAGCACTGTACTCTTTTTCCTTTGTCCAAGTTTTTGTCCCAATGAGTTTTTCTTGGCAAGGTTTGAACGATGCAGTGTTACACGTTTGTTTATCCCATATGGAGGTATGATGTAGGTAACTACAATGCTCAAATACTTGAATTAAGTTTCGACAATAAATACTCGTGTAAGTATTCCCGAAACTGGGGGGCAATATGATGTGTCCAAATTTTGTACCAGAGGGCAATTTAGAGATTACACTAAGTCGACATAAATGAGAGATTTATAACGTCTTTATCATAAACTCTCGTAACGTCTGTAACGTCTTTGTATTTATTACTTGTAACGTCTATAACGTCTTTGTATTTATTACTTGTAACGTCTTTCCTGAAAAGACTATTATACCCATGTATATACCTATAAATAGGTCGCCCTATTTCTAAACAAAAGGAACCAATTCACAATTACAATTACTATACAATTTTCTCTCGATATAAGTGTGCATACCTTATTTTTTATTGTGATGTTGTATAGATCGAAGGGCTTATTTCATCTTTGCCCTTAACATTTTTATACAACATTAACAAGTATACCAACAAATCTATCATTTGACCCTTTTGTGAAAAGTGAACAGTCATCTTTAGACTTAATAAAACCAGCCTGTAATTAATAAAAGTTCAGTTAACTTGAAGTTCAACTTCCTAGAAGCTTCTTTAAGCCCATATAAAGTCTTATTCAACTGACAGACAAATTTAGAACTCCGTGGTGTGGTTTTTCTATCTTTGTGACCTAAAGGCATGTCCATATACACTTCTTCAAATCAGTCACCATTTAAGAAAGCATTGTTTACATAAGAGAGTTTTAACAGTAACAAGTTTTGCAACAATGAAATTTTTTCAATATAGTCAATATCCTCTTGTTCATTATATCCCTTAGCAACAAGCCATGCTTAATATTTATCCATAATGCTATCATGATTTCTTTTTTTTCTTAAAGACTCATTTAGAACCAATGAAATGTTTTCCAAGAGGTAGAGGAACAATATTCCAAGTTTTATTCTCCTCTAGAGCCTGTTTGGAGTTCAGCATCTATGGTCAATTTCTATTTAAATATAGTGGTTCAGTGTCAAGGCAAACAATTATTGGCCTTAATACGTCATATTCTGGTTTAGTCGTGTCGGGCACATGGCCGGAGCGTGACACTAAGATATATTTTACTATCAAATTAACTTGAATAAAATATTGATTTTTTTTTTTTTTAGTTTTATCCTAAGCATAATTGTCTAGTTTATAGTAATGAGGAGTATGATTGTGCAAACACTTCGATAAATCAATTGAACCATACCCGAATCAAACGTGTGATTCATATTCAATATCGAATCCAAATGTCAACTCTGTATTAGTTACAAGTCTAATTATCAAACCTTATTCTTTTTCAATTTCAGTATTACCAGTCGATTTACAAATGAACTTATAACACCAAAATTATGAATTTTATTTTTACCAAAGTCGTGCGACTCTTTATTTTTTTAAGAACTATCTCTCACTAAAAAGAAGTTCAATTTCAATATATATATATATATTGATGTACCAAGTCTTCGTCATGCAACACGTCATCACAAACTATCGATTAGGAACCTATTGATTCACAACGAGTACCTCGACTCTCGAGTTCATATCGAGTGTTTCGATTATCAACCTATCTGATATCGATATCGCGTCCTCGATCATTCATCATGTCGATCTCTTCGTCCTACTCGACATGGTTGCCGATATCCTTTTGTTAACCTTGGCCCATTTACATTTGGATCATACCAATTAAGAAGGGTCCATATCCGAATCAAGACGTCCAATCATGATTCGACCCGCCGATCCATCAGTAAAACTATAAATAGCCCTCATAAATGAGATAAAAGGTACGCATTCTATAAGCATTAAATACAGACCGATCTCTCATCCTATCTCGATACTTACTTAAGCATTGGAGGGTTATCGTCGGGTAACCACCGGCATTAAGCTGACGTAGTTGTCTTTGATTACATGTTAGGATCCCCATTACAAATCGAGGAGAAGCTTGATTGACATGCTGATCCTCACATTGAAGAGTTGTGTGATCCAAACACCAATACCGACTTAGAACCTTTAACCTATCGAAAACACACTCATCATATAGCGCCGTGTGTGGGAATCTAAACTCTGAATCGAAAAAAGATGACTACTAGATCAAAAGCAGCTCTAGCTCGAGAGCGAGAAGGAAATCGAGATCAAAACGGAGAGGGTCAGGGTGACAACTTACTCCCTCGGAACCCTGAACCGACACACAATGATGAAGATGGACCATCGAGACCCCCGGTCCCACCAGTTATACAACTCACCAAAGATGATCTGAAAACCCTCTTGGATGATGCCAAGAAGGAATGGCTCGCGGAGGTAGCCAAAGAAAATGCCAATCTTCCTCGAAAGCACCCGCGTGCTGCCGCATTTGAGGCTGAAGAAGGAATAGAAGTGAACGAAGCAAATAGTTGAGCTGACCAGCGACAGGGCAGGCATGCAGGGAAGGAGCAGCTGGAGGAGCAATCAGTAAGAGAGGTCAACAAACAGGCCTCCGAAGTAAGATAGCTCCATCAAAAACTAGATCGACAAGAAAAGAAGAACGAAACTCCGTTATCAAACTCTCGATTGAGAAAGTCACCTTTTTGTGACGAGATCTTCTTCGAAAGATTACCCCTCGATAAAAGATTACCCACCCAGTTGCCTCGCTATTTTGGAATAGAAGACCCCGATGAACACCTAGCTTCATTCAACCTCCAGATGCAGCTTCACGGTATCTCAGACAATGTGGCCGCTAAAGCCTTCTCAACCACGTTGGCTGGGATGGCTCAATCATGGTTCGGAAGATTGGAGGAGAAGTCTATCCTTGATTATGACCAGCTTTGCGATAAATTCATGAGTCAATTCGATAGCAAAAGAGCCGTTAGACCCCCAGCAAACCACCTATACTCTATCATACATAAACTGGATGAAACTTTTAGAAGTTTTATGGGGAGATTTAACAACGAGCTACTGAAGGTCGAAATGCCGAGAGTGGATTTCCTAATTACTGTCTTGTTTCAAAGCACCTTGAACCGAGGATTTGCTAGCGCCATAGTCAGAGAAAATCCATCGACGTACGAAAAGCTGATGGAAATGGCCAATCAGTACATGAATGAGGAAGAAATGACTAAGTTGAGAGGGACCTTCTTTGGCTTAACGAAATGTTGCGTTCCAAATACTAATACGCAAACTACGCAAGTATACGGTCGTTACAAGTAATATAAAACGATAAGTGCATACCGAGTATCGAATCCCAACGAATGGGTAAAAGGTGGGAATAAACGAATCAATCGAAGGCTTATTTTATCTAAGAATGCTTGATACAATATTATTGAACCCAAATATATGATAAGGGTGATTTTATTTAACTACGAGCGATAAAGTAAATCTAACTACGAAAGCAAGTAAATGGGGAGTTAATTATGCGGTAAGGAGGATTCATAAGCGATTAGTTAAAGCAGATAAATTATGCGGTTGTTAGGTCAGCTATGCAAATAATCCTAGATTTAGTTGTTGTTTGTGAGTTCAAATAAGTTAAGTCTCCCTATCGGTTTGACTCAACTCTACCAATCTATCCAAACTCTCCATCTCCGGATCAATAACGAACATCGCTGTCAATCGATGCTCTAAAGAAAGTCCGAACCCAAAAGAGGATTCTAAGGCGTACCGTTGTCACCCGGGACCTAAAACTAACCCTAATCTCCGAATAAAGAGAATCTAAGTTATTTGATGCATTTACGGACGAACCCATTATACAAACACGGACCAAACTAGGTATATGTCTATCCTAGGTTGAAATCCACAAATCGTCACTCACCTAACTTTCTACATCCTATGTCTAGGTTGCATTAAAGGTAGATGGCCAAAAGTGCGATAAAACAATAAACCCAACAAATCAAACATAACCCAACATCAAACATAATTAATCAAACGATAACAATGACTCGACAATTAATATATTGTGCTCGTGTTTGCTATTCAAGGATTCAATGACATTCATATGTATCTTTCGATAGCATACCAACCTATCAAATTAAACTAAGCCAATTTACGTATAAATGGACTAAAATCTAATCGATGTCATTTAAACTCAAACCTTAAACGAATATGAAACGACATAGGTATATGTCTATCCTAAAATCGATTCACAATCCAAATTCATAATCAAATCCTCAAAATCACTATATCTAGCAATCAAGAATCAATAACACTCATCTCAAAGGGTTGTCAAATCACAAGACGAACAATAAATACGGAATCGGATTAACGAACACATATAAGCACCATACTAATCATCAAGACATCATTAATCAAACAATAACATAAATTTATATAAATCCGGAGAATTCCAATACACAATCATTCATCCAAAAAGGAAATAACAAACTCATCTCCTAATCATAAATAACTAAGAAATGGAAAGAAATCACCTAATCGAAATGGAATCGAGACAAGGATTCTCCTCCCTTTAATCACCACATAATCACTCCCCAAGGGTGGTGATTAACTCACCCCCTTGGTGGAGTCTTCAAAACAAGAAAACAAAGGAAAAACAAAGAGAGAAAGTTTATGGAGGCAAAGAGAAAAAGAGAGGCCAAAATGGAATGAATGTCAAGATCCCTTTGCAAGTTGTGACCTCTCCTCCTCTTAACCTAAGAAAAACAAGACCAAAAAGTCCCTAAAGTGTGTTGAAATACAAGTGGGGGAAAGGGGCAATATACAAAAAGGCCCTCCAAAACGCGCAGAAAACAGAGCAGGCCTCGCGGCCGCGAGAGCTGGGCAGAAACTTTCTGCCAACACCTCGCGGCCGCGATCTTGAACCTCGCGGCCGCGAGCTTTCTGCCGCACTTCCTTCCGAGCAGCATATCTTTTGATTCCGAACTCCGAATGCAGATCCGTAAAGTCCGTAGCGTAGCTAACTCACTCATATATGACATATCCAAAATTCAGCTCATTTGGATCATCCATGAAATATTTATGCAAGTTCTAGTGAGCAGCTATCTACATTCTTGTACAATTTGCTACGAGTTCTATTTCCTTTGAAGCTCAAGCTTGACTCGCGGGGTGGGTAGAGCGACTCGCATCATTGATACGCAACTCCAAATCTCTCTAAGATGTAAATACCTACAAACCACGGAGAAAACGATCAAAGCGAGAACAAAAACACAAAAACGAACAAAGGCCAAACAAAATGGCCAAAAGCACAAAAGACACGAAAACACGCGAAGACACACAAACACTCGGATCAAAACAAGATGTTTTGGGTTTAAAGAGATGGGTAATAACGACGTTTTCACGGCGTTATCACGAAACCCGAGGACAAACAGCCGATCGTCGTCACGGATCGACTTCCAGAGAGAATCCCAAATCATCGATATAATGAAGGGAGAAACAGGAAAGGATATAGAGATGAAAGAAACTATAATTCGTGAAAACAAGGAGCGGGGAGGTCGAATAAGGAGTATTATTATACTCCTCTCAAAAAACTCAGATTGGAGATCTTATTCGCCATACAAGACAAGAACCTGTTAAGGAAACCGATCGCTATTAGGGATAACCCTGGCTCGAGAAAGTATTGCCGCTTTCACAGGCAAAGAGGGCACGAAACGGATGATTGCTATCAATTGAGAGATGAAAACGAAAGATTAATAGCGGAGGGTCACTTAACCGGATACGTGAAAGTCCAGAGGAATGAGCACGTTGGAAATCGATCAGACCATAATCGTTCACGATCTTGATCTCCCCCATGAAGGGATCAAATTCAGGATAATAGAGAAGAGCAGCCAAGGAGAGCCCAGCCTGGAATGGTTGTCAATATGATTTCAAGAGGACCGGCTGGGGGAGACAGTAAGAACTCAAGGAGGGTCGTCTCTCGAGCTCTCCGAGACAGAGATCAGAATGATCGAAAGGAAGTATTCTCGATACGACCTACGACGCGAAACCAATTAGTAGGATTCGATGATTCTGATCTCCAGCGAGATTTTGTATCGTTCATGATGGGGGCTATTTCGCACCCCTTATAATGTTCGGATCGACTCAGAATATAAGATCGGTTCGACCAGACGAGTCAGTTCGGGATCATCTTTTGACCCGGTAGAATACGACTCTCCACAGCGAGTAGGTTACAATCCGGACTCAAGAAGGACTATTGGGCCGAGTCCTACTAGAACTATGTTTCCTTGTAAAACTAGGTTAGTGATGATATAAATACCTAGTTAATCATTGTATTACATACGTTCAACATACTCAGTTTATGCCTGCGTAATAACATAATCTAAGATTATTGAATAGAAAAGCTTTTGCCATATTATTATACTCATTGATTGTCTTTATTACTGATTGTTTCATCTAATTGTTCTTCCTTGAGATTGATCCATCCGGAATAAAGTAACAGAGCCCTTCAAAACATATTGATTGAGAATCCCTAATATCACCTATTTACTGATTTAACCTTACCCGACGAAATTCGGTTAAATCAGTTGGCGCCCACCGAGGGGCTAGGTTAATTATTCGATCGACATATGGCTCGCCCAAGGAAGAGCGCTCGTAATGGAGTAAGAAGTAACACAACTAACCCTCATAACACATCTGAAGATCCACAGGGCAATACTGATAATAACGCCCCTGAAATCAACGACAATTTGCAGGGGCCTCTTCAGCACCAACAGGAACCCCAAGGGATTCCTACCGGTACAATACCGTAAGAACCTGTACCTCCAGCGATCCCTGTTCCCCTCTCGGATGCTCAGGAGAAATTGCGACAGATTGCTATGCTCTTTAAATCTCTCAGTCCTGAGGAATTACTCGTACTCGAACAGGTTCCTCGAAACCCTAGGGCTACTAAGGCTAATCCAATTCATAGGACGCCGAGGCAGAATGATCAAATCTCTCAACAAGCTGATAGCCCGGTAAGCGAGCACCGCTCATTACACAGTCCGCGAAGAGGGGACTCAAAACCCTCCGATGACAATCTCCGGAAAAAACTGAGTTAAAGAAGACCGCCGGGACGCAGCGGGTCCAAGGAACATACGATAATCCCCATCGAGGATGACGCAGGCAATGTAATCCCTGATCGACCACAAACTATGCGGTTCTCGGAAAGAGAAATCGAAAAGATGGTACAGGAACGACTTGAGCAACGCTTACGATCTGTTCAAAACCCGTGGGCCAGAACCACGGAACTCCAGGAGAGCTTAGCGGCCTGCTCTCCCTTCTGAAGAGAAATAAAAGAGGCACAGTCAACCAGACAGGTTCCTGGTAGACTACCCAGATACGACGGATTCACTGATCCAGATGACTATATCTTTAGCTTCACAAACATAATGAACTTATATGCTCACTCGACGGAATTCACCGCTAAGTTAATGGTGACCACATTAGAAGGACTAGCTTTGGACTGGTTCGCCAAGCAACCAGCCAACTCCATATTCAGTTTTCGGGAATTGTGCAACAAACTGACACAGCAGTTCGCCAGTCAAAAGAGACAAAAACTGCCGATGAGCTATTTAGGAACCATTTATCAACAAGAGGGCGAATCCCTAAGGAACTGGTTGGCAAGATCGATTCCCCCAATATCGATTACATAATCTCCATTCTCTTCGACCTCACGAAGAATAGACAGTTCGGAAATGCCCTCAGCCGAAAGCAACCAAGAACGTTCGCTGACATCATGAGCTTGACATCTAAGTATATGACCCAGGAAGAGATGAATTCTTTTAAAGATAAGAACAAAAACAAAGCAACGGCCTCAGGCTCCAAACGGCAAGATAGAATTCCTGCCCAAAAATCCACAGACTATGAACGATCTTTTAGAAAAGGCAACGTCTTCCAGCGATTAGAATACAATAAAAACGACCGGGACAGACGACCTAACATCTATCAAAGACCTAGAAGCACCGAGCCGGCGATCCGGAGCAGGGTCAATCAAGTAGAGCACCCAAGGCTAACCATTCCTATAGAAGAAATCTTGGCTGTACTAGAAAGGAATAATTGGATCCCAGAAGCGAAGAGAATCGCTCAGCCCAGACCAGGTGGACGAAACTATGATTTATACTGCAAATATCACCGGGCACACGGGCACCGCACTGAAGATTATTTTCACCTTAAAAAAGAGATTGAAAAACTAATCGAACAAGGAAAACTAAATGACTATTTGGAGCGGGATAACCGCAAGCGAGGAAGAAGCAGGAGTCCTCGGTATAACAACCAAAGAAGAAATTCCCGTAAAAGGTCCCCTAATGATGATCCCCCACAAGAATTAAATAATGACCAGATTAACGGTACAATCCACACGATCTCAGGGGGACCAGCAGGCGGAGACAGTCGTAATGCTCGCCGAAGGACTGCTAGATCCATAATCGGAAGCTTAAAGTACCCGAAAGAAGTGTGGACCCTAGAAAACAAAGCAACGACCAACCAGCTAATTAGTTTCAACGAGGGCGAAGTGCCCAAAACCTTGTTTGGGACACGAAAGAGGATAGTCCCGACTTCCCGATGGTGGTATCGCTAGAAATAGCGAATTACAACATCAGAAGAATCCTAATCGATAATGGAAGCTCAGCGAATATCATCTCGAAAGAGGTCCTGGCCCAGATGAACTTAGGACAAATAACATTCCAAAAAGTAGCCACGCCTTTAGTAGGATTCGGTGGATCGAAGATTGTCCCCAGTGGCACAATAACTTTAAGTGTCTCACTCGGGAAGAAACCGTATCGGACGGTAAAGCTAGTAAAATTTTTAGTAGTAGAAACTCCCTTTGCCTACAATGCGATCCTAGGGCTACCAGCACTCAACCTATTCCGAGCTGTAGTTTCAACATACCATCAGAAAATAAAATTTCCAACTGACGCAGGGATCGGAGAAATAGTGAACGATCATTGCATGGCATGGGACTGCTACAACACATCACTGACCTTGGGAAATCGCCCAAGATCGATTACCCCAAGCAAAAGAAAGCTTGAAGACGACGATGATAGAATCGGAGTTGATATCCCTAGCACCGACCGAATAGATAAGAAGGGAAAGGAACCAATGGATTTAGCTTTAAAACCACCGGAACATAAAGATGTCCTATTGGTGCAAGGGGACCCAACAAAAACAACAAGAATAGGAACCGAATTAAGCAAAGAAGGGGAAGTAATGTTGATCAACTTTCTCAGAAATAACGTAGACATCTTCGCCTGGAGCGCGAACGATATTGAAGGGATTGACCCCCGTGTAATCAGTCATTCGCTAAAAATTGACCCTTTGGCAAAACCTGCTAGACAAAAGAAGAGGAATAACGGGCCAATAAAGGATAAAATAATTAAGGCGGAAGTAGAGAGGCTACTCAAGGCAAACAAATTCGAGAAATACACTTCTCGGAATGGCTATGTAATGTTGTGCTAGTAGCAAAAGGAGACAAAAAGGATAACAAATGGAGAATGTGCAACGATTTCACCGACCTTAATAAGTTATGCCCGCGGGATCCATATCATCTCCCAAGGATCGACTTATTAGTCGACTCAACCGCTGGCTTTGCAATTTTCAGTATGATGGATGCTTTCCAAGGTTTCTATCAAATATACATGCATGAGCGGGACCAAGAGAAAACTGCGTTCATAACCGAGCAGAGAGTGTATTGCTTTATAGTGATGCCGTTTGGCTTGAGGAACGCCGGAGCAACTTACCAAAGGTTAGTTAACCTGATATTTAAAGAATTAATTGGAGAAATAATGGAAGTATACGTAGACGATATGCTGGTTAAGAGCATGAATAAAGTTGATCATGTGAAGCACCTCGATCGATGCTTCCAAATATTGAGAAAGTATCGAATGAAGCTAAACCCTGCAAAATGCACTTTCGGGGTTAAATTCGGAAAATTTTTGTGATATCTGGTACATCAACGAGGAATCGAGGCCAACCCAAAAAAAATTCGAGCCATAACTGAAATGAAGCCTCCAAAAACGATCTCCCAAGTACAGAGCTTGGTAGGCAAAATCGTGGCATTAAACAAATTCATATCCAAGTCGGCTGACAGAAGTTTGCCGTTCTTCCAAACCCTTCGGAAAGCGAAAAAATTTGCTTGGACCGAAGAATGCGACCAGGCCTTTGAACGGTTAAAAGAATACCTAACGACGTCCCCGCTATTGGCCAAACCAACCGAAGGAGAACCATTATATTTATACATATCGATCTCCGAAGTGGCCATTAGTTCGGTATTAGTTAAAGTGGATGGCCTAGAACATAAGCCTGTTTATTACTTAAGCAAATTACTGTAGGGGGCCGAGAAAAACTACTTGGAAATAGAGAAATTCGCCTTGGCCTTAGTAGTGGCAGCAAGAAAACTCCGACCCTATTTCCTAACCTATAAAGGTGTGGTATTAACCAACCAACCATTAAGACAGGTCTTAGCAAAGCCAGAAGCCTCTGGAAGATTGATCAAATGGCCGATCGAACTCGGTCAGTTCGATATCGAGTACAAACCAAGAATTGCAATTAAAGCCCAAATCTTAGCCAATTTTCTATTAGAAACTCCGAGCCAGGCAGTTGAACATCCTGAATCAACCAGCCATGCCAATGAATCAACCAGCCATGCCAAATAAGGAGAATATCAATTACGCAATAACACTAGACTTCATCGTGACAAACAACGAAGTAGAATATGAAGCATTGATCGCAGGAATGGAAATGGCAATCAAGGCCGACATAAAGAATCTTAAGGTATTAACCGATTCAGAGTTAGTACAAAGACAAATAGAGGGCCTATATGAGGCAAAGGAATTTAACATGATCAAATATCTGGCCAAAGTGAAAAAATTGGCTAAAAAATTCGAAAGTTTTGGGATACAGAACATACCACGATCGAAAAATAAATGGGCCGATCAACTCTCTAGATTTACAGGATCCGACGACGGAAAGACTGAGAGAGTAATCAATTGGTTAATTTCTAATACACCAGCGATCGATATCGATGAAACACCGATCACTCAAGTAATGGAAATCAAAGAAGCCGAAGCAAACTGGATGACTTCAATGATAGAGTATCTTCGAGAAGGAAAATTACCGATGAATCAAAACGAAGCTCGTAAAATAAAATATCGGGCTCCGAAGTATACATTAATAGAAGAAAAACTTTACCGAAGGTCAGTATCGGGAATTCTTCTAAAATGCATCTCCGAATCTCAAACCGATGATATACTCCGAGATGTATATGAAGGAGAAGCAGGAAATCACAGCGGAGCTAGGGCCTTGGCTTTAAAATGCCTTAGAACTGGATATTATTGGCCTACCATCAACAAAGAGGCAATCAAATATGTCCAAAAATGTCATCATTGTCAAATACATGCTAATGTAAGTCATCAACCAGCCGAAAAAATGCACCCCATACCAGTATGTCGATCAATGGGGAATGGACATCGTGGGACCTTTTCCAGCAGTTATTCCGATCGAAACACTAATTCCAACACCGAGAATTGAAATGTATGACGATCAGGAAAACGAAAAGACAAGAGAAAATGATATTGATTTAAAAGAAGCTTTAAGAGAAAAAGCGGACGTACGTTTGCAAGTCACTAAAGCAAATATGGAAAGGGCGTATAATCAAAAGGTACGCATCCGAACCTTCAAAGAAGGAGACCTGGTCTTGAAAAAGGTAGAAGTATCCAAGCATGTGGGAAAGTTACAACAGAATTGGGATGGACCATACGTTGTCATTGGTGTAGGAAAGAAAGGTTCATACAAAATTGCACACTTTGACGGAACAGCCCTACCAAGAACCTGGAATGTAGTCAACCTTAGAAAATTCTATGGTAAATAAATCATAGTAGATCATGCTGCTTTATATATTTTTAGTAAGTTTTATTCTTTGTAATAAAGGCCTTAGCCTACGGTTCGATTTAAAAAAAAAAAAAAGATTTTAGCAATTTTAAAACATTAAATCAAGATTGAGTATAAATCGATTGATTCGGTAAACACTCCTCGGAATTCTACGATCGTATTGGTTGAAGATCCAATAAAGATACAACGAGTCGAGTATAAATTGATCCGCTCAATACACGCTCCTCGATCTAACCGTACAACGAGTCGAGTATAAATTGATCTGCTCAATAAACGCTCCTCTATCTAACCATACAAAGAGTCGAGTATAAATTGATCCGCTCAATAAACGCTCCTCGATCTAACAAAACAAAGAGTTGAGTATAAATTGATCCGCTCAATAAACGCTCCTCGATCTACTTTTAAAAGATTTTGGGTGTGAAACCTAAGTCTAAATGAAAAAGAGTCGAGTATAAATTGATCCGCTCAATAAATGCTCCTCGATCTAACAAAACAAAGAGTTGAGTATAAATTGATCCGCTCAATAAACGCTCCTCGATCTACTTTTAAAAGATTTTGGGTATGAAACCTAAGTCTAAATAAAAAAGAGTTGAGTATAAATTGATCCGCTCAATAAACGCTCCTCGATCTATTTTTAACGATGAAAATATTTTGGGTATGAAACCTAAGTCTAAATGAAAAAGAGTTGAGTATAAATTGATCCGCTCAATAAACGCTCCTCGATCTATCTTTAACGATGAAAAGATTTTGGGTATGAAACCTAAGTCTAAATAAAAAAGAGTTGAGTATAAATTGATCCGCTCAATAAACGCTCCTCGATCTATTTTTAACGATGAAAAGATTTTGGGTATGAAACCTTAGTCTAAATGAAAAAGAGTTGAGTATAAATTGATCCGCTCAATAAACACTCCTCGATCTATTTTTAGCGATTAAAAAGGCTTTTGGTATTAAAACCTAAGTCTAAATAAGAAAAGAGTTGAGTATAAATTGATCCGCTCAATAAACTCTCCTCGATCTATTTTTAACGATGATTGATCAGCTCGATAAACGCTCCTCATAAGTAAGACTAAGCCGAAATCAACAACAAGAAGAATGCAAGGAATAAAAATAAAGTTTTATTCATCTGTGAACATGTAATAAATTACATACAAAAGCTTTGATCAAATTACAAAGGTCTATATACGATTTACACATTGTTACAATTATTTAGATAAACTAATCCTATTTTATGGATTGGTGCTCTTCACGACAATGTCCATGGAAACATCAATCTCGTCCCTAGTGCCTCGATGATTATGATCGACCACCTAAGAAGCATGCTGCTCGGGATGATCGACTTCTTTAGTTCGATGGCCAGGCTCTGAAGATCAAATGTTCTTCCAGACGAAATGAGCATTACCAGCCAGATAACCGGCAATACTCATTCACCCACAACAAGAGATACTGCTTTTACATTAAAGTTGATTTTTACTCTAGAGCAGCATCTCTTCGGGGCCGTCATGAACATTAAAATTTACCAGCACACCCCGGCGGCCTATCACTCCGGAGGTAACATCAAAGAGAAGGGGTGCCTGGTAAATACGAACCCTCCATGTGCAAACAGGAAACCACGGACCTCAACCCCGTGTATACGAAGTTCGAGACCTCAAACCCTCCAACATAGAGGGTCGTTTGTAAGCTAGGCTTAGATTAGGCTTGGAGCCGAGAAGACCTCATGAAGACTTGGAGATCCGCATGGAGGCCCATTACCTTGGAGGACATGGAGGCTCAATTATTTACATGGAGGCCCAATCAAGCTGGATATTACAAGAAGGCCCATGATGTATAGGTTTGAAAATTGTAATAGTTAGGACATTTAATTTCCACCGTAGACTGACTAATTGCTTCATCACATGGCTCGTGATGAATCGCATAGGATGGGCAATCGATCAATCTTATCTTGCTAGGTGATGTATGTTTACTATTATTCTTTGATGTATGTCATGCATGCTTAGAATAGATCACGTAAACAAGATAAGCATAATCTGATGAGACCTCGCACAAGAAAACTTAAAAACCTCCAATTGAACTTAAAAATTCAATTAGAATATTAAATCGAACTTAAAGGCGCATATGAATAGTCTCTATGGTCCGAGCCTATCCAATTACTAGTTCTTAGGCATATTGTACGAATATATCTCGATGTCTCACGAGTCGTGGGTCGAGATATAGGAAGATAATATGTCTATTGCCTCGATGCACGAGTTTAGTGCCAAGGGAGGGGATAGCAAGGTTTTAGGCGCTGTCTCATGAGTCGTGGGGCGTCTAGAATTGAACTATTTCTCTCTACGAGTATTGGACATGATTTAACGCTAGTAAGTATGGTTGTCTCACGAGTCGTGGGTCCATATCGAAAAACGAGGCTAAATGAACTTAAGGGTTAGTTGCGATGGTTAACCGTCGACGTAATCGACCACCAAGTGAATCAAATAGTATGGCCAACGAGTCGTGGGTACTAGGAGATTGCATTTGGGCCTTAAGCCCGCTAGGATATTTTAAATTCCCGAAACTTATGTGGGGGCATAAGATTTTGATTAAAATAGTGGGAGTAATTTACAAATAAAAACCATGTTTGTAAATTGTGCATTTTAAATTAATCTTTCGCGTATTTATTTCTTCTCTCGTTATTTTATAGATATGATGTCAAAAGAGCTTAGAGCACTTAGAGATTTGTCCATCTCATCACTTGAACGTAATATTTTAACTGGACCCAACTTGCATTTCTGGACGCATCATTTGAATGGATTATTTGAAGCTGAAAACATATCCTAAGTTTTGTCTGTGCCACCACCCATTACTATTTCACATGACGTTCCTGATGAGCTCCGTAAAAGCATCACCAAATGGAAACTGGGTGATGGCTTAGCTCGTGAATACATGTTGGAATATATGTCACTTGATCTGCGTTTGCAACATGAGCATATGGCATCCGCGAAAGAGATTCTCTCGAATCTCAAATTCCTTTATGGGATTAGAGATGGTCGTCGCAGATTCGCGATCACGAGGGAACTCTTGCAAGCAAGAAAGAGAAGGGAAACTCCTGTCGGAATCCACGTACACAAGATGATTCGACTTCTTTCTGAACTCGATGATATGGGTGTCGTGATGGACAATGATTCCCGAGTAGATCTTATTCTACAATCTCTTCCTAGATCATATGACCGATTTATCGCGGACTTGAATCTCCAGAGGCGAGAGATCACTGTACATGTCCTGCGACAAATGCTCGAGGAACACGAAGCTTCTTTTGGAAAGAAAGCGATGGTTGGCGAAAAGACTGGGCGGCGTTCAAAGCCAAAGCAAATGGAAACCAGAGCTCCTTACTGCACAAGGTCAAGGGAAAGGATTAAATTCGAACCTATCGAGAGTTCGAATAGGTATATTCCTTGTTGAATTTAATTTTACAATTAACTGTACATTTTTTGTGTTAGACACTGACTGGAGTTCTCATCCTTGTAGGTGATGGGAGCATCAAGGAAACTGGAGCCTGAGGATTGGATCCTTGAATAAGGCAATGGAGCTGGAGCTGCTACCAAGGTCGTAGGCAAAAGTAGATTTAGGTGGTTTGATAAAGTCATTAGGAAATTTTCATTTATGTACCTAGATTTAATGAAAAACTTTTATTCATGTTTTTGAATAATGTTTATTTTAATAAAAGCTCCTGTTTTCGTTTTTCATTTGGTAGATTGAATTATTGACTTTGCATAATAAAACCACCTAAGTTAGTCATGCACGTACAACAAAACAAAAGGAAACAAGATAATGAAATATCTGCCCAATTGTGGCACGCTCGACTTGGACATATTTCTAAGTCAAGGATTTAAAAGTTAGCATCTTCTGGCGCGATTGAAATCAATCGCATTGATGAAATGCCAACATGTGAACCATGTTTAAAGGGTAAAATGGCTAAGTTTCCATTTAAGGGAAACCCTGAGCGAGCCAAGCAAACATTGGACTTGATACATACTGACGTATGTGGACCACTAAGAAAAAGCGCCCGAGGAGGCTATGACTACTTCATCACTTTCACTGACGACTTTAGTCGTTATGGATATGTGTTCCTGTTGAAACACAAGTCTGAAGCCTTTGAGCGATTCAAAGAATTCAAGATGGAAGTAGAGAATCAACTTGGTCATACGATAAAGGCTCTTCGTTCTCACCGAGGTGGAGAATTTCTTAGTAACGAATTTCTGAATTATCTTGTAGAGCATGAAATATTATCGCAGTGGACTCCTCCTGCAACACCCCAATTAAATGGAGTAGCAGAGAGAAGGAATCGAACCTTGATGGACATGGTTCGATCCATGATGAGTGCCACTGACCTTCCTCTTTCATTTTGGGGACATGCCCTCCTCACGGCAACGAAGATACTGAACATGGTACCTTCTAAATCCGTAGAAAAGACACCATACGAATTATGGTTTGGCAAGGCACCCTCATACGCATTCATGCGCATATGGGGATCTCCCGCTTACGTTAAAAAGCTAGTGGGAGATAAATTGGAAACTAAATCCACTTTGTGCAAATTCGTGGGGTATCCGGAAAACTCAATAGGATACGAGTTCTACGATCCTACAAGACAAACTACGTTTGTCTCGAGGAACGCTCACTTCTTGGAGAAGGATTTCTTGGTGGACAAGAAAGAAAATAACGTAGAACTAGATGAGGTCACTGAAGCTGAAAAGGCCAAAGAGGTCGATCGAGCTGACCCGTCGCCACAGGCAGTGGGAGAACATGAGCATGAAAGTGCACCAGAAAGTACACCGATTCTTCGTAGGTCAGAAAGACAACGTAGAGAACCCGAGAGGTACTACGGTCTGCTGCATGAGACTGGACAGTCTCTAACCGACCCAAGGACTTACGAAGAGGCTATGCTAGACATAGACTCGGGAAAGTGGCGCGAAACCATAGAATCCGAACTGGACTCCATGCACTCAAACAAGGTCTGGGCCTTGGAGATCCACCAGTGGGAGTGGCTCTCGTGGGTTGCAAGTGGATCTATAAGCGAAAGCTTGGAGTGAACGGAGAGGTGATTACCTACAAGGCGCGACTAGTGGCAAAAGGATACACTCAAAGGCCAGGTATCGACTTTGAGGAGACCTTCTCGCCCGTCGCAATGCCTAAATCCATTCGGATCTTGCTGGCCATAGCTGCGTGGTATAACTACGAGATATGGCAGATGGATGTAAAGACTGCCTTTCTCAATGGGGACATTGATAAGGAGATCTACATGGAGCAACCAAAAGGATATGCATCCAAAGGAGATGAACACAAGGTGTGCAAACTCCAGAGGTCCATTTATGGACTGAAGCAAGCTTCCCGAAGTTGGAACATTCATTTCGATGAGACAATCCAAACTTTTGGATTCATCAAAAACATGTTCGAACCTTGCGTGTACAAGAAGATCAGTGGGAGTACAGTTGAATTTTTGGTGATTTACGTTGACGACATTCTTCTCATTGGAAACAATGTGAAAGCGTTGTCCGAAACTAAAGCATGGTTATCTACACAATTCTCAATGAAGGATATGGGAGAAGCATCCTTTGTACTAGGTATAAGGATCTACCGAGATAGATCAAAAGGACTGCTGGGCCTCTCCCAATCCCAGTACATAGATAAAATCTTGAAAATATTTAATATGAAAGAATCCAAGAGAGGATTGCTTCCAATGAGACATGGGATTGCACTCTCTAAGTCTATGGCCCCAAAGACGCCTGAAGAGAGAAGCAATATGTCTCGAGTACCATATGCATCCGCGATAGGAAGCATAATGTATGGTATGTTATGTACTAGACCAGACGTAGCATACGCTCTAAGCGTTACAAGTCGCTACCAGTCTGATCCAGGTGAGCAGCACTGGATTGCCGTAAAGGCAATTCTGAAGTACCTGAGAAGGACTAAGGAATTGTTTTTGGTATACGGTGTAGGAGAATTGAAATTGGAAGGCTATACAGACTCGAGCTTCCAATGTGATGTAGACGACTTCAAGTCGACATCAGGATACGTGTTCTGCCTCAATGGTGGTGCGGTTAGCTGGAAGAGCTCCAAGCAAGAAACACCCGCGGATTCAACCACCGAAGCAGAATACATTGCTGCGAGTGATGCAGCAAAGGAAGGTGT
>CM064880.1:21108182-21303127 GCA_003313485.2 Penstemon barbatus
TCAATGTCATTTTCTCTCAACTTTTCATTTTCTTGATCATCGAACATCTCTATTCTTGGCGTTGGGATTAGGGTTTCAACAGGGATAACCGCTTCCGACCCATATACCAAGCTAAATGGGGTTTCCCCGGTTGAGCTCCTTACTGTGGTCCGATTAGCCCATAGTACTCCTGGGAGTTCATCAAGCCATTTTCCTTTGGCAGCTCCTAATCTTTTTTCCAAAGATTTTATTATCTCTCGGTTTGCTACTTCAGTTTGTCCATTTGCTCGAGGATGTCCTACCGAGGTAAAATTTTGTTGAATTCCAAGTTTTGTGCACCATTCTATTATTGTTTTCCCGCGAATTGAGTTCCATTATCGGAGATAAGGATCCTTGGGATGCCGAATCGACAAACTATGAATTTCCATAGGAAGTTGATAACTTGGAATTGGGTTATTCGTGTGAGGGCGACGCATTCTATCCATTTGCTGAAGTATTCTACAGCGACCAGGACATAGGATTTCTTAGATCTAGCTGCTGGAAATGGTCCCACAATGTCCATTCCCCATTGGTCGAATGGCCAACATATTGGAATAGGGTGCATGTTTTCTGCTGGTCGATGACATATGTTAGCATGGATCTGGCAGTGATGACATTCTTGGACATATTGAGCGGCATCTTTATTGATGGTTGGCCAATAGTAACCCGTCCTGAGACATTTTAATGCCAATGCCCTTGATCCGCTGTGGTTTCCTGCATCCCCTTCATGAATTTCTCGAAGTATATCGATGGTTTGTGATTCAGGGACGCATTTTAGAAGAATTCCTGATACCGATCTTCGGTAGAGTTTTCCTTCTACAAGTGTATACTTCGGAACTCGATATCTTATTTTCCGAGCTTCATTTTGGTCAGTTGGTAGTTTTCCTTCTCGAAGATAGCCTATCATCGGGGTCATCCAGTTTTCTTCGGCCTCTTCGATTTCCATTATATCGACTACTGGTGTTTCATCGATGTCGATCGCCGGTGTATTAGAGATCAACCAGTTGATCACCCGTTCGGTCTTTCCGTCATGGGATCCTGTGAATCTTGATAGCTGATCAGCCCATTTATTTTCCGAACGTGGGATGTTCTGGATACTGAAGCTTTCAAATTTCTCAGCTAGTGTTTTCACTTTGGCGAGGTATTTGACCATATTGAATTCTTTAGCCTCGTATAGGCCTTCAATTTGTCTTTGCACTAATTCCGAATCAGTTAGTACTTTAAGACTTTTTATGTTGGCTTTGATCGCCATCTCCATTCCCGCAATCAACGCTTCATATTCTGCTTCATTGTTTGTTACGACGAAGTCCAATGTTATTGCGTAATTCAAATCTTCTTTATTTGGTCCGGTGAAGTTGATTCCGGCGCCTCCTCCTTCTCGGCATGAAGCACCGTCGACATGCATTAACCAAGTTTGATTTTCTACGATTAAGACATCGTTGTTGAGGCAACTCGACGATTCAGTTGTCTGTGTCGGTGTTTCTAATATAAAATCAGCCAATACTTGGGCTTTTATTGCGATTCTTGGTTTGTAATCAATTTCGAACTGGCCTAGTTCGATCGCCCATTTAATTAGTCTTCCTGAGGCTTCTGGTTTTGCTAAGACTTGTCTTAGCGGTTGATTTGTCAAAACCACTATTCTATAGGTTAAAAAGTAAGGTCGAAGTTTCCGTGCAGCCACCACTAAGGCCAGCGTGAATTTCTCAATTTCCAAATAATTCTTCTCAGCTCCCTGCAATAATTTGCTTAGATAATAGACGGGCTTATGTTCTGAGTCTTCGACTTTTATTAGTACTGAACTAATTGCTACATCGGAGATGGAGATGTACATATACAACGGTTCTCCTTCCGTTGGTTTTGCCAACATCGGAGGTGTTGTCAAATATTCTTTGAGTTGCTCGAAGGCATGATCGCATTCTCCGGTCCAAACAAAGTTCTTTGCCTTTCGGAGAGTTTGGAAAAAAGGGAGGCTTTTGTCTGCTGACTTTGATATGAATCTGTTTAATGCTACGATCTTCCCAACTAAGCTTTGTACTTGGGAGATGGTTTTGGGAGGTTTCATTTCAGTTATGGCTCGGATTTTTTCTGGGTTGGCTTCTATTCCGCGTTGGTGAACTAAATATCCCAAGAATTTTCCTGATTTGACACCAAAGGTGCATTTTGCGGGGTTTAACTTCATACGATATTTTCTTAAGATCTGAAAGCATCGATCGAGATGTTTTACGTGATCCGCTTCGTTCATACTTTTGACCAGCATGTCGTCCACGTAGACTTCCATCAGTTCTCCGATTAATTCTTTGAACATTAGGTTTACTAACCTTTGGTAAGTAGCTCCGGCATTTCTTAAGCCGAATGGCATTACTATGAAGCAATATACTCCCTGCTCGGTTACGAATGCAGTCTTTTCTTGGTCCCGCTCATCCATGTATATTTGATAAAACCCTTGAAAGGCGTCCATCATGCTAAATATAGCGAAGCCAGCGGTCGAATCGACCAATAGGTCGATCCTCGGGAGGGGATATGGGTCGCGCGGGCATAACTTGTTAAGATCAGTAAAATCATTACACATTCTCCATTTGTTGTCCTTTTTTTCCCCTTTTGCTACTAGGACAACATTGCACAGCCATTCTGAGAAGTGTATTTCTCGGATTTGTTTCGCTTCAAGCAGTCTTTCTACCTCGGCTTTAATAATCTTATCTTTTACCGGTCCATGATTTCTCTTCTTCTGTCTGGCGGGTTTCGCCAAAGGATCTATTTTTAGGGAATGCTTGATTATTGGAGGATCGATTCCTTCAATGTCATTTGCGCTCCAAGCGAAGACGTCGGCATTGTTTCTGAGGAAGTCGATCAGCATTATTTCCCCTTTTTTGCTCAGTTCTGTACCTATTCTCGTTGTTTTAGACGAGTCCCCTTGTACAAGAATTATATCCTTATGTTCTGGAGGTTTTAATGATAAATCTAGCGGTTCCTTTCCTTTTTTATCCACTCGATCGGTACTTGGGATTTCAATTTTATTTCTGTTGAGATCTTCTTCTATCTTTCTTTTACTCGGAGTAATCGATTTTGGGTGTTCTTTCATAGTTAACGAAGTACTGTAGCAGTCCCAAGCCATGCAATGGTCGTTTGTTATTTCTCCGATGCCTCTATCGGTCGGAAACTTTATCTTCTGATGATAAGTAGAGACAACAGCTCGGAATAAATTGAGAGCTGGTCGTCCCAATATTGCGTTATAAGCGAAAGGGGTTTCTACCACTAGAAATTTTACTAGCTTCACTGTTCGGTGGGGTATTTTTCCGAGCGATACGCTTAAGGTTATCGTTCCGCTGGGGATGATTTCGGACCCTCCGAATCCTATTAATGGCGTAGCTACTTTCTGCAAGTTTATCTGTCCCAAGTCCATTTGGGCTAAAACTTCTCGGGAGATGATATTGGCTGAGCTCCCATTATCGATCAGGATTCTCTTGACATTGTAGTTTGCTATTTCTAGCGAGATTACCATCGGGAAGTCGGGGTTATCCTCTTTTGTGTCCCAGACAATATTTTTAGGTGCTTCGCCTTCGTTAAAGCTGATCGGCTGATCGTTTGATGGCCTGCTTTCCAGGGTCCAAATTTCTTTTGGGTATTTTGAGTTTCCAATTATGGATCGGGTTGTTCTTCGTCGGGCGTTACGACTATCTCCACCCGCGGGACCCCCGGATATCGTATGGATAGTTCCATTGATCTGGTCATGATTCGACTCCTGAGTAGGTCGGCGTTCAGGTGACCTTTGATGAGAACTTCTCCTTTGATTACCGTTCCGAGGGCTTCTACTTCTTTCCCTTTTACGATTATCTCGCTCTATGTATTCGTCAAGTTTTCCTTGTTCGATTAGTTTTTCAACTTCTCTCTTAAGGTGAAAACAATTCTCCGTTCGATGTCCATGTGCTCTATGGTACTTACAGTATTGATCGTAGTTTCGAGACCCTGGTCTCGGCTGCGCGATTTTCCTCGCCTCGGGAATCCAGTTATTTCTTTCTAGAACTTCCAATATTTCTTCCATTGGAGCATTTAACCTTGGGTGTTCTACATGATTCACCCTGCTTCTGATTGGTTGTTCATGGTTTCTTGGTCTTTGGTAGAAATTTGGTTGCCTATCTTGGTGGGCTTTGTTGTATTCTAATCGCTGGAAAACATTACCTCTCCTGGAAGATCGCTCGTAATCCAAAGATTTTTGGGCCGGAAACCTGTCATGCCGTTTGGAGCCCGAAGTTGTGGTTTTGTTTTTGTTTTTATCCTTAAAGGAATTCATCTCTTCTTGGGTCATATACTTAGACGCCAAGTTCATAATGTCGGTAAACGTTCTCGGTTGTTTTCGACTGAGGGCGTTTCCAAACTGCCTATTTTTAGTGAGATCGAAGAGGATAGAAATTATGTAATCGATATTCGGAGAATCGATTTTGAGTAATTCCACGTTGAATCTCGCCAACCAATTTCTTAGGGATTCTCCCTCTTGTTGGTATATGGTTCCCAGGTAGCTCATCGGGAGTTTTTGTCTTTTCTGACTGGCAAACTGCTGCGTTAGTTTATTGCATAACTCCCGGAAACTGAATATAGAGTTGGCCGGCTGTTTGGCAAACCAATCCAGGGCGAGTCCTTCGAATGTGGTCACCATTAACTTGGCGGTGAATTCGGCGGAGTGGGCATATAAATTCATTATGTTCGTAAAGCTAAAGATATAATCATCCGGGTCGGTGGTTCCATCATATCGGGGTAATCTTCCTGGGACCTGTCCCGTGGATTGTGCCTCTTTTATTTCCCTGCAGAAAGGAGAGCAAGCCGCAAGGCTTTCCTGGAGTTCCGCAGTCCGGGCCCATGGGTTTTGAACAGATCGTAGTCGTTGTTCGAGTCGCTCCTGTACCATCCTTTCAATTTCTCTTTCTGAGAATTGAGTTGCTCGCGGTCGATCTGGGATTGCATCATCTATATCATCCTCGATTGGGATGATTGTTCGTTCCTTCGATCCGCTGCGACCCGCTTGTGGTATTCTTCGACCAGGTCTTCTTCGTGGATGGTTATCGGAGGGTTTAGATTTGACCTGCTGTGGGCTGTGTAGCGAGCGTCGCTCACTTGCTAGGCTGTCAGCTTGTTGAGAGGTCCGTTCGTTCGGCCTTGGCACTCCTGGAGCAGGAGTTGTCTTGGCAGCCGTAACGTTTCGAGGAATTTGATCTAGTACTAGTAATTCTTCTGGAGAGAGTGATTTGAGAAGCATTGCTATTTGTCGCAATTTCTCCTGAGCACCAGGGAGAGGAACGGGGACTTCGGGGCCCTCTGGTTCTTCCCGTATGGCACCGGGAAGGCCTCCTAGGGGTTCCTGCTGTCGGGGATGTGTATCTTGGACATTCTCGTCGGTATTGGGAACATTATTATCGTTGTTGTCCTGTATGTCTTCCGATGTGTTATGGCCGGTGGTTGTATTGCTTCTCGCTCCAACACGAGCGCTTTTCCTTGGGCGAGCCATGTGTCAATCGAATAATTAACCTAGCCCCATGGTGGGCGCCAACTGATTTAACCGGATTTCGTCTGGTTAATTGAATATCAGTGAATTTGTAATATCGGGGGGGTTTTCGATATTTGTATATATATTTAGTAGGGCTCTGTTACTTTATTCTGGATGGATCGATTACAAAGAAAAGCAATATTCAAGAACAAGAAGTAAAACCACAAACAAAGTTAAGAACACACCGATATGGAGATCAAAAGCTATGAATAATATTGAATCTTATTCAGTTATGCTGTAGTAAGCAGTACATACTCATGTATTCTTGAAGTTGAGGGATTTCGTAGTTGTTTAATACAATGATTAACTAGGTATTTATACAATGTTAAACCTAGCGTTACAAGGAAACATAGTCCTAATAGGACTCGGCCCAAATGTCCATCTTGGGTCCGGAATATTGTCTTTTGATCGAAGAGAGCTGTATTCTGCCTGGTCGATGAGATGATCTTGAACAGCCCTGATTTGGTCGAACTGATCTCAATGTCTTTAGTCGATAGTACAGTATGTAGGGTGCGAAATAGCCCCCATCAGTAAACAAAATGTTCGAAACACTCCTCGACGACATGTTAGTCAAAAGCCTTGATGAAAAAGATCACCTGGTGCACATCAAGCAAGCATTCAACATAATGAGGAAGTATGGAATGAAGCTCAATCCCGCGAAGTGCACATTTGGAGTTAGATCGGGAAAATTCCTCGGTTATTTGGTAAATGAGAGGGGCATAGAGGCCAACCCCAAAAAGATCCAAGCAATAATAGACCTCAAAGCCCCCGCGAAACTTAAATGACAGTTTCTTACAGATTTAGCATAACACAAGAGAGTATCTTGCATTTTCCCCAATCCCGTCAATCATTTTGAACCTAGCACATCTTCTAAAGTTTCTTATTTGGTTCTTACACTTGTAATAAACTAAAGTAGAGTCGAGCAATGCACTTCATAAACATAATTTAATTTCCTGTAAGATTTGAGACTGCGTGAAGTTGTTGAACAAAGATGGAACGAACTTTTACATATATTTTGTTATTTTCTAGCTTCACTCTAACATTAATTTTCAAAATATATAATAGATAAATGGTGTTCAAATAGTTTATTATACATAACTATTATGGTCAAAAGAGCTAATCTCGATCAAATATGAATCAATTTCATACACTCCGAATCCCTGAAATTTACAAGAATAATCTACTACATATTATTATCATTCCTCAAGAGAAAATTCCAACGATAGTTATTCTCGATAATTAACCGTTTAAATTGGCAATTCAAGCTCCAAACTTGGGGACCTTAGCTGTAGATATCTGCGCTAGAAAGTGTTCAGCTACAATTCTTCGCTGTATTTTCCCGGTAGCAGTTTTCGGGACAGAATCAGTGATGAAAATCTTCTTTGGAACCTTGAAAGCAGCTAGATTTTTCTTACAAAACCTGGACACCTCTGCCTCGTCAAGATTCGATCCTTCCCGAGGGATAACCGCGCAATTTATCTGAATAAACATAGGCACAAATAAGTAATTAGTAGAGACCTAGATTGATAGAATAATTAAGTGTTAAGTTTTGCCTTAATTTACTAAATTGTTGCTAATCTATGCTTTAGATACTGCTGCCAAGAAAGTTCAAAAAATTATGTAGTTTTATAAATAACATAATTAAAAATTAGTCATCTATTGGCGACAAAGACATTACTTTTTAAAAAGCATCCTCAACGGTTAATTTTAACATCAAGAACACAAAACATTTTATTATCTTTGCCACCCTTTGTTATTTCAGTCCATGTGGTGGGTTGTTAGTCATTGTTTTCAGTGAGAATGACAAGTAAAAAAGTCTTTGAGTTAGACATCTACGAAATTGTCAACTAAATGGCCATTCAAAATATTAAAATTATCTTGAAATATGCCACATATTTTTAATCTCCAATGAACAAAAGGCAGGTAATTAGAAATAATTAAGAAAAGATTTCTTACTTCTTCGCCGTATTTATCGTCTGGGACGCCAAAAGCGACAGCTTGAGCAATATCAGGATGTGATAAAAGAACGGAATCTACTTCAATGGGAGATATCTTTTCCCCTGCAATTATTAAGAAACATAAATGAAATGCCATTCAAATTGAAAGTAATTCCGTTTTTGGTACATATTAAAAAAAATTATTAGGGCCTACAGCCAACAAGAAGTTACACATATGTTGCTTTATTAGAGAAGGACCAAGCACGGACAAGTTATATATTAGAGATTTAAACCCATGTTCTTTGGTGTAAGAATGACCTACCTAAATTCTTAAGGGGCACATCACAATTTGTGGGACAATAAAATAGTGCAGGCCTGTGGACTTCTATATAATATAGTGGAACATGCTGAAGCCAATAAAAAGCTAACAAAGTGGCAATCTAGATTTACCCAAGAAAAAGATCAGGAATTTAAAAATGACCTATCTCATGAACATAGTACAGATTATCAAATTCACTTCAACTGGGGCATATTGAAACTCATGATCGGGTGACTCTTGAATTAGCTGATTGCATGTTTACAGAAGTTGGGAATTTGCAAATTCAGTAGAAGTTAAAGATAGGGAATTCCTTTAATTTTCTGGTATTAATATATTTCCCCCATTGATTAGCAATGACCCTAATAGTATACTTGTTGTAACCTTATCTAATAAGTAATAATTCAACGGTAATTTAGGCGGTGACATGTGAGAAGAACAACAATTACACCAACAAAACAAGTACTAGACCAGAGATCTTATCGGATCTTTTTATAATGTGATGTGTAGGGACAAAGGCAACATCATCCACAACTAAATCAGTGATGGATAGAAAATTGTTGTATGTAAGATATTTTGGAAGCTAATTCACTGAGCTTCGGATATTCTATTGAACATTATATGCCAATATATTTCAAACCAAACAACAAGATTATATTATGCATTGCATATATTTAACAATATGAATAGCTAGCGGAACCAATGATGCAACAAATTAAGAAGCATATGTGTATATTGGTCGATAAAATTACCTCCACGATTGATTAGTTCTTTGATTCTGCCAACAAGATGCAAATACCCATCTGCATCAAAGAACCCCAAGTCTCCGGTGTGGAACCAGCCAAATAAGAAAGCAGACTTAGTAGCCTCCGGGTTGTTCTTGTACCCTTTAGTCACATTTGGACCCCTAATGCAAACCTCCCCACTGGCATTGGCCTCTTGCACCACCCCATTTTCATCTAATATAGCCATCTCCTGACCTACCGGTTTACCCACAGAGCCAGCTTTATGCGGGCCATCCTCCGGCAATGGATTCGACGTCATCAAATGTGTCGCCTCTGTCATAGCATATGCCTCTAAAACAGGGGCACCAAATGTCTCCTCCAACCTAGCCATGATAGTTGGTGCCAAAGAAGCACTGCAGCTCCTAATGAACCTTAGTTTCGGGTAAACACGTTCAGGGCTGCTAAGATGGCGGTTGAGTATGATTTGATGAATGGTGGGCACGGCAGTGTACCACGTTGCGTTATACTTAATCATGTCAGACCAAAAGCTCGAAGCCGAGAATCTCCCAGCGGCTGGCAGAGTCGCGGATGCTCCTGCTCCTAGTGAGCTCAACAAGCCAGCTAACAAGCCGTGCACATGAAACAATGGCATGACAATCACAGTTGAATCTGATTCAGTCATTTTATACACTGATTTAATATTTTGAACAGAGGAATAAAGATTTTGCTGTGTTAATGGCACGCCTTTGGGTCTGCTTGTGGTGCCGGATGTGTGGAGGAAGAGCGCCACATCCGATGGGTCGTTAGTGAGTTTCGAGATCGATTCCGTATGGTCAATTTCCGACTGAGTTGCAGATAAAATAATTTCTGAATCCGCAGATGGCAGAGTGGCTGATAGATGAGGAATATTGAGCTTAGCAGCAGCGGCTTGAGCTGGCTCATTGCCTTCTTTTGAAGTGAGTAACAGCTTCGATTCTGAGTCTGATAGGTAAAATTCGAATTCATCGAAAGTGTAGGCCGCGTTTAGAGGCGCCGCCGTTGCTCGGACGCGTATCACAGCCAAAAACATAATTATGTACTACAATAATTAAACAAAAAAAGAGAAAATTATCGATAATTAAAATAATGTCTTCTGTCAAAAACTGTTAGAATAAATTAATAAAAATCAAACAACGTGTAACTAAAAATTATTAATATCAATTCATTAGTTCTACATCCAACACAAAAAGCCTAGGAAACATGAATAAAGTTGCATTGATTTTCCCCAAGTTAGATTGAACCACAAAATTAACATGTTTACAGTTTACAATTTCTCTTGCGATTAATTACAAAAAATTAATTCAAAATTCAATTCCGGACAAAGAGGACTACTTGTATAATACTTTCAAGCATTAACGAAATAAAACTAATTTTCATTTCTCTAAAACGAATAAAATTTACCTCGACAGTGTTGGGGAATGTAAGCGCAACGACGTCGCTTTGCTTAACGCCAGCGGCGAGGAGTTGCGCGGCAGCGCGTTCGACGAGTTCATGGAGTTTTGCATGTGTCAGATCGAACTTTCCGGAGACGAATATTGCTGGTCGGGAAGGGAATATTCCGGCGACTTGATTCAACAAGCCGGTGAGAGTAGAACTGGACATGGATTCAAATTAATCGAAGAAATGGAAATGGAGAAAAAACTGAATCGAACGTATAAATGAAATGGAGTGGAATGGATGAGGATAAAGGTGAAACGATGAGTATGTGTATATATAGAGGAGAAGTGATGTGATGTTTTCTGTGACGGAGAAGAGGAAATGTGTTTCGATTTTTCGACATTTCTTTGGTGGAGGCAGAGACCAGGGGAGGTTTGGGCCAGGCGACCAAATTTGGGTTTTGATCAGCTGCAACGCACTTCGTCCACTTTGAAATTGAATAATTTACCTTAATTATGGGTCAAAAAGTTATATCCTTAAATGGTCCAAAAAATCGAAAAGTTTTCGTTTTTTAATCAAGCGAAATGAAAACAAAATGTAATTTTGGAACTATTTGTTTGCCTTAAACTCTATTATTTTTCTAAAATTTTAGTAACTTTTTTTACAATTTTTCCTTGGTATTTTCGAAATGTTTCGGAAATATTCCCGAAAATTCTCGAAATTTTTTCAATATTTGATTGATCGAAATATACACTCGAAACGAAATTTTAATACATTGTTATACCCATTAAAAAATAATTACTCTCTCCGCCCCTTTTTTCCCCATCATTTTACCTTGGATATGGGGTTGTAGGTAAAAGTTTTTTGGTATTGTTTCATTTACATATTTGCCCTTAAAAGTAGTAGTGGAGAGTTGGTGGTGTCAAATCATTAATTGATAGGGTATTTTTGGCGTCCATCACCCTAACCGAATGGACCGCAAAGTGCAATTTCAAGGTTTGTTGGATCCGATTTGAGCTAGAGTAATTATTGAATTGAATTTAAATGAGTGCAAAATCGCACTAGACCGCACCACGAACACCCCTAACGAGGTTCAATCACGAAGATTCAAAAGGTTGATCTATCTATATTCATGAAATCAATGATTGCGGGTGGCTCCCATTTGTCATGACGATCTCGATCGCCATCGGCCATGAGAACGAAAGTGGTGTTAGAAAGAAATGATGGGATGGATAAGGGGAAGGGGTTCGTGTTGCACGAGGTGGAGAATTCTAATCTTTATTTTTCGTATTTCAATATTAACATAAAAAGAATGATGGTTTCAAGAAATAAAATACAATTACCAATTTAAAATATTTTATTTGTTATTAATTTATGAAAGACAAAGATGTTAATTTTTAAGTAATAAATATAAATTAGTTTTTTTTTAATTATATTTTTATCATCAAATATAATTAAAATTTTAATTTATTATATTTATATTTTACATTGATAAGTTCTTTTTTGAAATATTGAATAATACACAACTTGGTGAATATAAGTAGGGTTGTTCATTCGGTGAAAATCGAACCGAATCGAACCGAAATTTCGACTTGATTTTTTCGAACCGAAAACCGAACGGAACATTCTAATTCGATTTTCGGTTTTAACCAAAAAAATTCTATTCGGTTCGGTTCGATTTCGGTTTAACCGAAATTTTATATTATTCATAATTTATTAAAATTATATAATGAAATACTAAATCATTTATCATAAAAAAAATTCAAATTAATAGGTAACCATAACACTAAACATTAACATTACATAGAACTAAATAGTAAAGTTGTTAACATTTAATAATCATCAAATTACATAAATTAAATAACTAAAATTCATATCATAGACATAAAATTAAAGAATTTTACAATCCAACTACAAAAATTAACATTTAATAATCCTCAATTGATATAAATTAAAAAAAAAAAAAATTCATATCCATAGGCATAAAATTAAAGAATTTTAAAGTCCATAAAATCAAACAAAAAATGTTAACTATTTGAATCAAAATTTCGATTTTCGGTTCGGTTCGATTAACAGCACAAAAATAACCGAACCGAACCGAAAACCGAATTAGGCCAAATCTCAAAATCGAAAACCAAACTGAATAGCTTTGGATCGATTTGATTTTTCACCAAACTCATTTCGGTTCGATTCGGTTCGTTTCGGTTCGGTTCGATCGGTTATCCGAACCGTGAACACCCCTAAATATAATATGATTACACCTTTTCATCTACCATGAAATGTGTAATTTCAAGAAATCTCACTTTCTTTAATTTGTCATGTACCTTAACCCAGTTTGGAATTTATGATTTTCTTTTGTTTTGGGTCCTCGAATTCATGATATTTCAGTTTGGCACCTTGTAAAATATCTACCATACCTAAATAATAATTTATAAAAGTAAAGAAGATGCTTGATAGAATGAATAAATATATAAATAAAAGAGAATTACATGTTCCAATTTTAATTGGGCATAAAGAGAAAACTTTAAGGTGTACATGTTCCGATTTTAATTGGGCATGTTTGGGAGAGTAGTGAATGTTTATGAAATAATTTCGATTTGCATAACGTTGTTTGTTTGGTCTTTGGATAGTGATTTGAGAAATTAAGTAGATGTATATTTTTTTTTTGGAAGAATTAAGTTGTATGTGTAAGATGTGCAAGACTTTATGTAAAATTATATTTGTTATGTGATAAAAAGTGTGTATAAAATAAATTACTTTATATCAAATCAAAGTAGAGTTTGTGTAGTTTTTTTCATAGATAAAAAAATTGTTATTTTTTTACTTTTGGAACAGTACGTAGTTTGAGAAAAATGAGTGATGATCAATGTATTTCACTAGGTAAAAGACATGTTGTTTTCTGAAACACGAAATTTTATGTTGAGTTTGGATGATGGGGTTTAAGTATCTAATCAATAATTTTTATAAAGTTTAAAATGGGAAAAAAGTAATTGATAAAGTTCAATATGTTGTATTTATCCCAAAAAAAGAAAAGGAGTCATAGTGCTAGTGCTAGTGCTAAGCAAGGATGGACTCAATTTTAAAATGAAAAAAGTGATGGCTACCTATAACCAACAAAATAAGGTGAAAACAAAATAGATACGTCTAGAAACCTTGGGACAACCAATTAATATTTGGCTTCTTCGTCCAATCTGGAGGCTGGAAATTTGGGAAAACTCAAATATATAATTTAGATCACTATTGGGAGAATAAATTTTGACTCCATTTCCCTTGATTTTAAATTATATTTTTAAGAAATGGTTTGAACGATTATAGTGAAATCTTGTAAACACTATCTAGATTCAATTTGTATGTTGGTTTTGTGAATTTAAAAAGTTGAGATATGTTTGGATATTGAGGTTTGAGGAGGAAAATAGGTAATATGTGTTAAATTAATATTTTTATTGAAAAATATATGATAAATGTCAAATCATTGTCTTATATATATTACTAATTTATTGAATTATACTCCGTCTCTTTTATTTGTGATTTTGGCAAAAAATTTGTGTTTCATATTATTTGTCGTTTTAGAAATTCAATGCAAAAATAACTATTATTTTCAAATCTACCATTTCCTAGTCTAATTCCTAAATATAAGAGAGGAGATGTAAAAATAATGAATACCCCAATGAGGGTATTTTATGATTTTTCTCTTCAAATTGTGGTTATTTAATCGATTCATTAATCCACTATCCAAAACGACAATAATAAGAAACGGAGGGTGTAATTTAGGGTTAATATGGAAGTAGTTTGGCTAGGTTTGGTCTCGATTTGGTCTCAATAATTGATTTCAGAGGTTTCGCCGAAACCTTTAAAACTCGATTTGGATAATGGTTTCAATGGAATATTGAGATTATAAAATCTTATTAAATAATAGTTAGTGGATTTTGAAACTTTGATATATGACTTTGATTGAGGTTTGATTGTTGGGGTTTGGAAAAGAAAAGTAGGTGGTAGATGTCAAATCAATAACTTTATGTGTAAAAAATAGATGACAGATATCAAATCAATGACTTTTTAGGTTTCAAGTAGGATTGTGTAGGTTTCGATTTGTCTGAAACTTGGAGTTTTGCCTGAGACCTCTTCAAACTCTTTACTTGATGGAATTTGACCCAATTTGAGTGAAACCAAACCTAGGCAAACTAGATGCATACAGCCTTATAGTTTGACACCTGAGTTGTGATACCAATTCTCAAACCTCATTTGGACTGGATTAGACCAAGTTTTGCGTAACCAAGTGAAAACCACTCCATATAGGCCCATATATATACAATGTTCATAAATGTACCACATTATTATTTATTATGAGAATATAATATCATCATGATGAATGTTGTAGTTAATCTCTTGCCATCATGTTTATGATTTTTATTTTCTAAATTAAGTCAAATTCAAACAAAAATGATGGGCTTATTTGAAAGGGTTTTGGCTCAATTTTAAATTTGCGAGTCTCAGTTTCAAAAAAATGGTTTGGCTGATTTCAGTGAAACCTCTTTTAGTTAGGTTTTGGATATTGGGTTTAGAGGTTTTGAAAAAACTGAAACCCCACTTGGATTGGTTTGAATGTTGGACTTTGGGGAAAATAGTATGTGGTAAATGTCAAATCAATGTGTTTTTTATAGAGTTTGTGGTGAAAAAATATGTGGTAAGTGTCAATAAGTGTCAAATAAAAATTTTATACGTTTCAAGAGTTTGAATGTTGGCTTCTGATATGTTTGTGATGAATTTCATGGATTTGACAAAAAAACTCATTTGAAGGGATTCTGCTCCGATCTAGCGAAACACGCTAGACTGAACCAAAATCCAACCACATAGGCCCGATGTGATATATTCTTGGCCACAATGTTTAAAAAAAATCTTTAATTAGGTCTAGATAAGAAATTTCGAAGACTGAACTTCACAATATTCCCCTATTTTAGATAAAACCTAATTACATTTGTTCTATGATTGATTCATATTTAACTAATATTATGATAAGATAATGAAAGAGTTCTTTTTCCTTAATTTTTAGAAAAAAAATTGAGTAGTGCTATCGAGAGGATTTATGGTCGCATTTTACTAAAATATTTCAAGTTTTAATAGGTAGGAATGAAATATATGTGGAATCGATAATATGATTCTCTCTTTTTCATTTTTCAAGATAGAGGTTTTGAAATCTTGAAATTATAAAATTATAAAATTGTAGACATATTGAACAATAGTTCTTCAAAACAGGATCTAAAGTTCCTTGTTTCTTTTCTAACTTTTTGGGAAAATAAGTCTTAATCTTATGCGTATCTTTATAACAGATGACTCTTTTATCACATTTTTTGTGTCACATAATATTAAGATATATTGACAAATAAGTGTATTTAAAATTTATATGGGACCACACATATATTTGTAGGGTAATTCTATCATGTGCCATTAAAATATAACACCAAAAACCAAAATACGATAGAAGATCTTTCACCATCTATTATGAAAGATTTAACTTTGGGTCTGTAACACTGTGAGTACAAGCATAGGCGGCCCGAGATAGGGACAAGGGGGGCTATCCCCCCTTGAATTTTTTTTTTTTATATAGGTGTGTTGTAATTTTTTTTTTTAAAAAAAATTTAATATATTAGCCCAATATGAATTTTCAGCCCAAATATAACTTCAATCCAATTAATATACACAACCCACTTTAATAATAACTTCTCTATTCAATTGTAAGCCCCAATCTTTCCCTACTCCCAACATCTCCAAACCCAAGAGTGGAAAACCGTTTTAATGAAGTAAACACGGAGTAACTTCTTTGTGTTGCATGCTTCAACCCATCCAATCACTTTGAAGCTTTTGACAAAGGAAAACTTGTTCGTTTTGCCGAATTTTATCCAAATGACTTCTCTTTTCTTGAACTCTCGGCTCTTCACAATCAACTTGAAAATTATATTGGGGATGTTCGATCAAGTGATGATTTTTCTAGTTTGAAAGGGATTGGTGATCTTGCTAAGAAGATGGTTGCAACTAAAAGACATGTCGCATTCTCGATGGTTTACAAACTTGTGACATTGGTGATTATTCTACCCGTTGCAGCTGCATCAGTGGAGAGAGCTTTTTCGGCTATGAAGATAGTAAAGAATCGACTTCGTAACCGAATGGACGATCAATGGCTAAATGATAGTTTAGTTGTCTTTATAGAGAGAGACATATTTAGTAGTATTTCAAACGATGCTATCATGGACCGGTTTCAAAAGATGAAAAATCGTAGTGGTCAATTATTAAAGTAAATATGTATATATTTTGGGGTCTTACATGAATAATATAAACTTTATGTTTAACTGTTTGATAGATTTTTTTTTGTGCATAAGTTTAGCCCCCCCCCCCCCCCCCCCCGACCAAAATTCCTGGATCCGCCCTTGAGTACAAGCCCCCTTCCACTAACAAAATACTTATTGGTTATATTTCATCGTATATCTATGACTAAGAGTGTAAACGAGTCGAGTAGTATCGAACAACACATTGTTCAATATTAGTTTGAATTTTATCGAGTTTGAAACTTTTTGTTTGAGTTTGGTTTGATTTCTTAATGAACCAATCTCAAACGAGCTCGAGTCGAGTATCGAGTAGCTTGATATTTTATATGTATTTTTTTCAATATTTAGCTTATCGAGTCGAGCTTCAAAACATATCAAACGAAAAATCATGTTTAAGCTTCTTTGATTTTTCGCATGAACTCAAGCCGAGTATCAGATAACTTGGTTTAATTTTCAACCCTATGATATATAAATTTATGTATAATTGTTACACTATAGTTTTTCATTTTTGCTCTTCATCCTTCCCTTTCCTTTTTAAATTACTCATATGAGGTGTAAGTAGTTTGTCAAATTTTTTTGTTTAAATAATTCATTTCATTTAATAAAAAAATAAAAATAAAAGAAAGGTACAATATGATCGGAAAGAGAAGAAACCCATCACAAAAAGTAAATATAAACTCCCAATTATTTTAGGATTTTCTTTTAAAAGATCAATTTCTACAAGAAGCCCAAGAGCCGTTTATAGGAACCGACTCTTGGCATGATCATGGGTCACGGCCTCAGGCTGATTAATTACTTTGCTATAATAAAACATAAAACATTCTATGTTTGTTAATTTGATAATTACATAATATTAAAATTGAACCTCGTTAATTAACATTTTAATTGGTACGAATTGACACCACAATAATAAAAAAATCTGATTAAATATTTTTATTATATAATTTCAAACTGTGTTTTAATTTTGCTTGGTATGTTAGTCTAAAAATCAATCTCGAATAAACTTTAAACAGTCAAATACAAAATAATCGAGTTCATGAAGTTTGATATTTTATGTCTTTCATGTTGAGGGAATTGTATTTTTTCATATCAAATTTTTACTTATTTTAAATATTTGGTATCAAACCTTTAAAAAAGACACATTTAATAATCAAATTGAAGGCCTTTTTTAACATTTCCCTTCTCTGTCAACTTTTGGGGACCAAATTTTGTGCTCTTTATATGAAAGGAAACTCAGGTCCAGAGTTTCTAATGGTAGAAGTTTCAGTTCATGAAACGCAATAAATAATCCGTAGAATATTAACAAAGTTTCAGAATATATTAATCAAAATTAAATCATATCTCATAATCTTCAAGTAATCATACCAAAACTCATTATTAAAGTTCAAGCAAAAGTGAAAAAATCCTTCAATTTTTTGTATTAAATGTGTCTCTTTTGTAAGTTTGATACCAAATTTCTAAAGTAGATAAAAATTTAGTTTATCATTAATCATAAGAAACTATGAACGATAACTTATTTTCAATTCAAATTCTTATTTACACTCTATTGAAAGATACTTTTATTGTTGCCAATCTCGAATAATGTTGTTCAAGTGTCACATCATAGAATAAATTATATTCCATTTCAAGTTAAGAGAACAAACTATGGCATACATTGATTCCAAAATTTCAGTTTTTTAAAGCGCAATTTGGTTAATAACCAAGCGTAAATTCATAGATTGATTGGTCTTAATTAATTTCACATTTAAAGGTGCATTAACAAAAAAAATTTTTTTCCATAAAATGCATAACTGAGATTAACTTGGGCTTGGACCCCACGTGTATGACAGCTGGGCCCGGCTGATTGGGGCCTCCAGATATTAAAACTAAAATAAGTTTTATAGAAAGTGGACCTTTGTTTTCCCCACCCCTCTAGGCTCTAAAGTATAAAATATAAATCAGTCGACTAGCTATGCCAAATGGGGATAATTAAGTAACATTTCTCTCATTCTATTTTATCCAATTGTTAAATAAATGTGATTGTCACTTACGTACAATATATAAATAGGTTTCTTAGAAAGTAGGGTCGGGCGTTTATGTCGGGAAATCTGGGACCCATCCAGACTAGATCGGATATTTTTCATTTGTGACAAAAAATAATTTTTTTGATATTTTGGATTCAGGTACAAATATATTTTTCGGTTGGATTTTGGGTATTATATATACACCGGAACGGGTCCTCCCTATTGTAGGTTGGATGTTAACTCTACAAAATAGAGTTAATTTCTATGTATTTTTGCGGGGAATGACATGAATTTCTGGAGATCTTAGATCGTTTTCACTAGGTTTAACTTGGTTTTTTTCTCGTTGGTGAGTCACGTATTCATTTTGGTATTTTCTTGTGAATTTTTCAGATTTTTCTCTTGATTTTTGGATGTGCAAACAGAAGGCTTTTCGCTGGGGCGGAAAACCTCTCCGCTGGAGCGAAATCACAAAGCAGACCTCCGCTGGGGCGAACTAATTTTCCGCTGGGGCAATAGCTGTCCGCGAATGTTGACTTTTAGTGTCATAGTTTCACTTGGAAACTTATATATATGTGGAGGAAGAGAGAGAAAACCAACTTTTGAACACTTTTTGACAAGAGGAGAGACCAAGAACAAGAAAACATCATTGAGAAGCGTGGAACAACATCGGAGAAGACAATTCTTGAAGATTGGTAAAACAGATCTACTTATCTTTTCTCATCTTTTGCAATTTCTTTTCTCTTTTGTATTCTTGTAATCATGACTTTGATGATTCTTGAGTTTATTTCCGTTTTAGCTATGAACTAAATTTAGTTTTCTAGGATTACAATGGATTTCTTTGTTTAAATTGATTGTTGTTTATTTTTCCTTATTCTATCTTATTGAGGTTTATTGTTTACCCATTCTTGTGCTTGAATTTCATTAGTCTGGCCAACTATTGTTTAACAAATCTAATTGAATCGGGAGAGGAAATTAGGTTTTAGGTTAAAGATTGGGTAACCTTTGTACGAATTGCACCCACATCGAATTGGGTAATTTGTTTAGCAATTAAGATAGGAATATACTTAATTGCCTTAGGTAGTCATAATTAGGGCTTGTTCTTGACTCGATTTGGCCTAACTTCATTGGCATAGGAATATAGCTCTTTGATTATGTTAGATTAGTTTTACAATATTCTGGAAAGAAATTGTTAAAACTTAAGTGCCCTAGACTAGCAATAAATCTTAATTAAAATAGAATTGTTGGGAAAATAAAAGCAATTAGTTTAACATTGAAGGATGTTGTAATCCTAGGCTTTAATCATCATAGTTAATCTTGTCAGTTTATAATTTAGTTTTACTTTCATTGTCGCTTAGTTATAATAATCACAAAGATTCGTTTAATTTGGATAAGAAAAAGAGTGATCTTTAGTAATTAGTTGTTTAGTTCATTAATTCCCTGTGGAGACGATACTCTACTTATCATTATATTACTTGCTGCGATTGCGTATACTTGCGTTTATAAATCCTGCATCAAGTTTTTGGCGCCGTTGCCGGGGAATTATCTGCGCTATTTAGCTAATATTAATATCAATCGTTCTTTTCTTAGATCAAATTTTTATTTGTTTTCTCTTTCTTTATTTTCAGGACATTTATTCTTTGTATGCGCAGCGATCAAAATAAAGAACTTATTCCATTAGATCTTGAAATCGAGCGCACAATTCGAAGATTAAAAAGACTGAAAATAAATTCCGAGGCTCAAGGTCAGACTATGGCCGAACAAGTCAATGGAGACGCAGCAGCTGCTGCGAATCGCTCTATCAGAGATTATGCAGTCCCTCATGTTGACGGACTAAGATCGAGTATTACCAGGCCAACTGTTGAGGCCAATAATTTTGAGATCAAGCCAGCAGTCATACATATGCTTGAATCGAAATAATTTTTCGGGCATGCTCATGAGGATCCGAACAAACATTTAAAACTATTTTTGAGGATGTGTGATACATTCAAATTCGATGGAGTATCATCAGATGCTGTCAGACTGAGATTGTTCCCATTCTCTTTGACTGGGAAGGCTGCAGGTTGGTTAGAAGCTCTGCCAGATGAGTCTATTACAACGTGGAACCAGTTAGTGGATAAATTTTTAGCTAAGTTTTTTCCACCTGCAAAAACTGCTCGGATGAGGAATGACATCACTGATTTTCTGCAACATAAAGATGAAACTTTAGATGAAGCCTGGGAGAGGATATGCTAAAAAAGTGTCCTCACCATCAGATTCCAGATTGGTTACAAATTCAATCTTTTTATAATGGGCTTACAGATAACATAAAAGGAAACCTCGATGCTGTAGCAAATGGTGCTCTTGGGGGAATATCTCCTGATGAAGCCAGAAATATTATTGAGGAAATGGCATCAAATATTCAACAGTGGTCATCAAGACGCACGGAGCAGAACAAAATAGCCGGAGTTGTAGATGTTGATGCTATTGCTTCTCTAACATCTCAATTGGCAGCTCTCACAAAGAAACTTGATGAGAATTGTAGTAGAAACAATTTTCAGAGAATATATGCCACGTGTGACATTTGTGGAGATAATACGGTTGCATACTGTCCTGAGAATCCGGAGTCTGTCAATTTCGTGGGAAATTCTAACCGCCAGAAGAACAACCCTTATTCCAACACATATAATCCGGGATGGAGAAATCACCCTAATTTCTCATGGGGTGGTAATCAATCAAACATTCAAGCCCAAGGACCAATTGCACCTCCGGGTTTTCAACAAGCTCATGCACCAACACAAGTACAAAAACCATCTACAGAAGAATTATTGCTCCAATACATGCAGAAGACAGACGCCATAATGCAGAACTAGAACGCTTCTATTCGTGCTTTGGAGACTCAGATTGGCCAATTGGCTAAAAGTCTTAATGCCCGACCTCATCGAACTCTGCCTGCGGACACTGAGACAAATCCAGGAAATGATAACATGCAGCACTGTAAAGCTATAACTCTCAGAAGTGGAAAGGAGATTGAGGGTAATACCAGAAAGCTTGAGAAAGAAGAAGTGAAGCCACCGAGTGAATCAATAGAGAGTGAGCAAAATAATGGATATGATGTGGAAAAGAAATCCAAAGAATATGAAGCAAAACATGAGAAACCGAAAGTTCAAAAATATCCACCACCTCCATTCCCCCAGAGACTACAAAAACAAAAGTTGGATAAACAGTTTAAAAAATTTCTTGATATCTTCAAGAAGTTATCAATCAACATTCCCTTTGTTGAAGCCCTTGAACAGATGCCGAGCTATGCAAAATTCATGAAAGACATCTTATCAAGGAAAAGAAGATTGGGAGATTATGAAACTGTAGCACTTACTGAAGAGTGCAGCGCGCTTATTCAAAGAAAGCTTCCACCAAAATTGAAAGATCCAGGGAGTTTCACTATCCCGTGCACGATTGGAAATCAGTTGATCAATAAGGCACTATGCGATTTAGGTGCAAGTGTAAATTTGATGCCATTGTCGATCTTTAGAAAGCTTGGTTTGGGGGAGGCAAAGACCACTTCTGTTACGTTGCAAATGGCGGATCGAACTCTTAGTTATCCGAGAGGAGTAATAGAAGACATCTTGGTTAAAGTGGATAAATTTATATTCCCGGCAGACTTCATAGTTCTGGATATGGAAGAAGATCGAGATATACCAATCATACTTGGAAGGCCTTTTCTAGCTACCGGTCGAGCCTTGATTGATGTTGAAAAAGGAGAACTCAAGATGAGAGTTCAAGATCAAGAAGTAACCTTCAATATTTATTCATCGTTGAAGCACCATCAGAAAAAGGAAGATTGTTTCTCAATCAAGGTGGTAGAAGATATTATTTCTGATACATTTCTACATAATCATCCTCATGATTTGTTTAAAACTCCATTAATTTCAAAAGAGGATGAAAAAGGTGACAAGTTGGTCGATTGTGTGAAAACTCTTGATCTTACTCAAAGATTTACCAAACCAACCTTGAAAAGTGAGATGATGGAAAGGCCGGTAAAGTCTGCAAATGCTAGGAAGTCGTTAATTGAAGAACCCCCAGATTTAGAGCTCAAATAGTTTGGGAAAGTGAAAAATGAAATAATCTTACATCACCATCATTTGTGGCCTTATGGTGGTGATTTCAATGAAGAGAGGAATCATGCAAAAAGAGTTGGCAATAAGTCTAGAAGACATGAAAAACAACTTTTACATGTCAATAAACTGGAAGAAATTAGGCCGCAAGAAAATGGAAGTGTCATGCTTTACAAGAAGAAAATTAAGAAGATACACGATGAAAAGATCATCCATATCCGTCGAGAATTTAAGCCTGGACAATGGGTGTTATTGTATAACCCTCACCTTAAATTATTTCCGGGAAATCTCAAATCAAGGTGGTATGACCCTTTTCTTGTTACGGAGGTTTTTCCCTATGGAGCTGTGGAAGTACAAGATGAACAAAGTGGGAGAACTTTCAAGGTCAATGGACAAAGACTAAAGAACTATTTGGGGGACACATTGATTGGCAAATTGCCACCATTACCTTGGGCGATCCTAAATAAGAAGGACATAGTCAAGCCATGACTATAACTAAGGCGCTTGTTGGGAGGCAACCCAAGTAGTAAAAAAAAAAAAAAATAAAAAAAAAAATTCCAGAACATGATCTGCCCCTGCGAAATAATGTATCACCCCAGCGAAAAATGATGGACCAAATTTTGAATGAAATTTCAGAACATTCTCCGCTGTGGCGGAAAATAACACCGCCCCCGCAAAAACTACTTCAGTAATGTTGAGCATTTTTCATAATGGCTTCCGCCCCCGCGGAAAACCACCTCCGCCCCCGCAAAACCTACTTCGGAAATTTTTAGGCTGATTTTCCAGAATTGCTTGCGAATCATGTACGAATGCATGATTCAAGGTTTTCGATCCATTAATGTGGACACATCTTCATTCCCACAACTCCCACCACCACCAGATGAGATACATGACGAAGATTGACCTCCAGCTGAAATCAGAGACGTTCTTTAGTTGCATTATTTGTTTTATATTTTCCTTGTGTTCAGCTTCAAATTAGTTTATCTCTTATCTTCGTCAATTTCATCATTGAGGACAATGCATTTCTTAAGTTTGGGGGTGATTGCATTTTCGTTGTGCATGCTAGGTCGATTTTTGATCAAATTTTTGAAATTTTATGTGTTGTTAATTGTTTTTCCTGCAAAAATTCAGAGCACGAATGCATAATCGAGGATTTAGGATGAAGTTAGTGAAGTATAGTCTAGAATAGAGCTTAGGAAATTTTATCTTGCCTACCTAATCTCTAGATTCGAGGGTTAGAAAACTTAGAATCTAAGTGATAGTTTTGCCTAAGTCTGGGGATAGGATGACTTTAATAAGAACCGAATGAAGCAAAGTACTGAAAAGCTTTAAGTTCAATTAAAAGAAAATAACCTCACTTGTACGAGACCTGAAAAATCTCGTCGCTTGAGACTTATACTTGTACTCCTCTAACTTGACTGCGATAAGATGAACGACGTATGGGTGCATTGACTTACTTATTCTGCACTCCTCTATGTTGACTGCTTCTTTAGAACAGGTTATGAGTGCGAGTGGTGCTAAATATACTTGAGTTATGCTAAATAATAAAAAAAAAATGCTAAGTGAAAGTTCAAACTTAAAGGATTCCATAACTTCGACTGAAAGCATTGTTAGAACTTAGTGACGAGTTTAATGACCTGAGAAAATAGAGAATAGGCTTGGCAATTTAAGAATTCATGCAATTAGGCTCAATGATTTTGAAGCTATAGTGATCTGGGTGATTCCGACATTCTCATATTATGTATACACACACACACGCAGGAATAACATGATACAATGCATAACGTTTTGAAAGTGATGGTTACTAGTCTGACTGGAAATGCATGATTGTAAATGTTTGAGTTGTTGTCCTTTGTTTTGGTCGTGTCCAAATCTTGTGGTCATTTTTTTTTTTTGTCTTTTGCTCGGGACTAGCAAAATAGTAAGTTTGGGGGTGTGTTAACTCTACAAAATAGAGTTAATTTCTATGTATTTTTGCGGGGAATGACATGAATTTCTGGAGATCTTAGATCGTTTTCACTAGGTTTAACTTGGTTTTTTTCTCGTTGGTGAGTCACGTATTCATTTTGGTATTTTCTTGTGAATTTTTCAGATTTTTCTCTTGATTTTTGGATGTGCAAACAGAAGGCTCTTCGCTGGGGCGGAAAACCTCTCCGCTGGAGCGAAATCACAAAGCAGACCTCCGCTGGGGCGAACTAATTTTCCGCTGGGGCAATAGCTGTCCGCGAATGTTGACTTTTAGTGTCCTAGTTTCACTTGGAAACTTATATATATGTGGAGGAAGAGAGAGAAAACCAACTTTTGAACACTTTTTGACAAGAGGAGAGACCAAGAACAAAAAAACATCATTGAGAAGCGTGGAACAACATCGGAGAAGACAATTCTTGAAGATTGGAAAAACAGATCTACTTATCTTTTCTCATCTTTTGCAATTTCTTTTCTCTTTTGTGTTCTTGTAATTATGACTTTGATGATTCTTGAGTTTATTTCCGTTTTAGCTATGAACTAAATTTAGTTTTCTAGGATTACAATGGATTTTTTTGTTTAAATTGATTGTTGCTTATTTTTCCTTATTCTATCTTATTGAGGTTTATTGTTTACCCATTCTTGTGCTTGAATTTCATTAGTCTGGCCAACTATTGTTTAACAAATCTAATTGAATCGGGAGAGGAAATTAGGTTTTAGGTTAAAGATTGGGTAACCTTTGTACGAATTGCACCCACTTCGAATTGGGTAATTTGTTTAGCAATTAAGATAGGAATATACTTAATTGCCTTAGGTAGTCATAATTAGGGCTTGTTCTTGACTCGATTTGGCCTAACTTCATTGGCATAGGAATATAGCTCTTTGATTAGGTTAGATTAGTTTTACAATATTCTGGAAAGAAATTGTAAAAACTTAAGTGCCCTAGACTAGCAATAAATCTTAATTAAAATAGAATTGTTGGGAAAATAAAAGCAATTAGTTTAACATTGAAGGATGTTGTAATCCTAGGCTTAATCATCATAGTTAATCTTGTCAGTTTATAATTTAGTTTTACTTTCATTGTCACTTAGTTATAATAATCTCAAAGATTCGTTTAATTTGGATAAGAAAAAGAGTGATCTTTAGTAATTAGTTGTTTAGTTCATTAATTCCCTGTGGAGACGATACTCTACTTATCATTATATTACTTGCTGCGATTGCGTATACTTGCGTTTATAAATCCTGCATCATTGGACGTTTAGATCATGTTATTTGGAACCCATCCTGACCCGATCGGATGTTTTCTGTTTGGGACGAAAAAAATGAATTTTTTAACATTTCGAGTTTGGGTACAAATATATTTTCGGGTTGGGGTATTGAATAAAAAAAAATTACCCAATTTAATATTGGGCCAATTTAAAAACTTGACACGTTTGTATCGTGTTTGTTTTGAAGTTATTGCATACAATTTAATATTTAAATTCATTTGTTTTATGTTAAAAAATAAAATTTCTTGTAAATTTATATATACTAGTAAAATGGTTTAAGTTAATTTGGGCTAAATATAATGAATATGTTGGAATTAATTTTAATTATTGGACGCGAAATAATCACGAGTCTGTTGGGGCATATATTGTTAACCAAGATAAGCTTTATAAGTTAGTTAGACTTCTTGAATTGGACACTAACTAGTTGATCTTGAACTTTAAATTAATAAGATATTGGACTTGATGTAATGTAGTTTAACTAAACTATTATTATCAACTATTAATCCTCGATGTTTTACAGTTTTAGTTATGGAAAGAAATTACTCACGATTTTACTTAAACCGAGAATAAGAAGATACTTCCAAGTTAGATAATTATTAAGAAATATCAATTTTTTTAATGGTTAGTGATATTGTCAGAGTAGCAATTACGATTGCCAGAACAAAAATATTAACTACCTAATATGCCCTTCAAAGTAGATTTAAATTGATATAATATCTTAATTACCTTAATTATTTTTTTTCACTCTCTCATATATATTATCCTTCTCTCTCTCTCTCTCAAACTCATCATCATCATGATTCTTCACATTTCTTCAAAATACAAAATTTTAAAAGAATTGGACGCGAAATATGTCAAACATCAGTGAGGGGAGATCCCTGTAATTGACCCTTCTTTATATCACTAAATATGAAGTCGTACACTATTTATAGCTGTACAATAACAAAAAGGAAAAGGAAAATCCCAATATGCATCCCAAACATTGAATATTTTCGCACTTTGCAATCTAATTTTTGCGAATTCGCACTTAATCCCCTCAACTATTTAAAATGCCCCAGATCTGTACCTTTGAACGTCGGCAGGAATATTTGCAAAAATATTTAAAGGTATGGATGACAAAGTGCAAAATTGTTCAAAGGTATGAATCACAAAGTACAAAAACGTTCAAAGATTCGGTGTCAAAATGTGAAAACGTTCTCAAAATTTTGAAAAAAAAAGTGGAAAGAATAATTTTTTTCTTGCTTTTTCCAAAGAGAATTTCTCCTTAATATGAAATCAAACTTTTTTGTTAATTGCTGAGTAAAACTGACTGAAGAAATGATCGTGGCCGTAAATACCACATTGTCCCTCTTACCATTAATTTTTACATAGTGATCCTTCTTATGGTTTTTTCCCGCTTTAGTCCCTACTATATTACTTTAGTCCCTACACTTAATTATGTGTTTCACGTTAGTTCCTATCAGGTGGTTCCGGATCCCATAACACGTGACATGCACATGAATATTTTTAGGGTATTTTCGTCCGTTCACTATTGAGACTATATGAGATATTGTTTAATTGATGAGCAATTTTGGTGTTTGAAGAAGATTTTGGGAGAAAATTTAGTTTGGAATGAAATAGACGATTAAGTTGAATTGCATTGAAAGCCTTTGGAAGAGATTCGATATTTCGTGTTTTTTTAAATAAGAAAGACAAAAATATCTATGCTAATTTATTTTGAAATGATGAAATTGTCCTCATGTGCATATCATATTTTATCGGAATAACATGATAAGAACTAAAGTGAAACAAATAATTTATAGTAGAGATTAAAGTAGGAAATAAAACATAAGATGAACCACTCTGTAAAAAGAGTATGATAGGAGAGACCAAAATTTGTTAGGCCATAATACTCGAAATGTTAATAGATTTTCTTTTCATTAAAATCAGTTCCTTTAAATTAAGAGAATAAGAGATGAGTAACTTCCAAGCCTATGAAATATATAACGTGTTTTTTCTTTTTTTTTTTAATTCGAACCTAATTTCGATAGAACTCTCAAAAAGTCAAGCTCATACTAAATGGGCTTTGTAATTAAGAAAAAAAAATGTGTCTATCAAGGGATTAAGTCATTAGGAAATTAAAAAAAAAAGTTAGAAAAAAGAAACAAATGCTGGAATTTGGGCTAAAGTTCAATGACTGGGCTATGGCCCTAAAAGTCCAATTATATAGAAGTATTAATAAATGCTAAAGAGCTAAATCATGAATGGGTTGGGCTGTGGCCAAGAGCTCCAGCTCCAGCACAATACAATACAACAGTAGTTTCGGCCCAATCATTGAACTTAAATTTATCAAAAATACAGTCAAGTCAACCACTAACCCAATACAACCAAACCAAACCCAACCCAAACCAAAGGTCCAATCCAATAACCCAGCACAAATTAAAAAATGAGGACAACAACAAATCTAATAGGTAGCACAAAGCTTCACGGCCGCGAATCGTCACTACGTTAAGGCCTCAAAAAATTAGGGCCCCCTAACCATACCCAATACATATATAGCTCGTTATGACCCCCAACAAATAGTCATTCCATTTTCTGAAACTTTTATGTATTCTTTGGTTATCGGAAAAGTGAAGGAAAGTCAGGTTTTTTCTTCCACATATTGTTTGGATAGCATATTTCCTTTAACTTTCCGGCAGGAAAATTTTAGAAAGAAAAAATTTCCCCACCAATTTAATGGGGAAATTCTGGGAAAATCTTGGAAATTTTTTACGGTATATTGCAAACACCCCTTGTATATTGCAAATACCCCTTGTATTTTGTCTACCTATTAGAATCCCTCATTTATGATTTTTTTTCTTACCAAAAGCCCCTTTAAATCCCAGGCCGGCGGCGGCCTGGGCTTTGGGTGGGTAGGGGTTAGTTAGGGGGGATGGGGTTGGGGTAGGAGAAGTTTTTTTTTTTTAAAATTATAATTATTTATTAATAATATATACTTTATTTTTTTAAGAAATATTAAATATATTCATATCATTATATAAATTTTAGATTTAATTAATATTTTAACGAATTTATGTTAATGTATTATTTTGTTTGTTAATATTATTTATAAATTAAATTAGTTAAATACATATGTAAATATATTAAGTAAAATCTCTAAATTGGTCCGCAATTGTTTTATTCGAGTCAATTTTGAAATTGGGCAACAATGTGGACTAAAATTATCAGTAAATTTGAAGATGTGGGGTTATTTTGACAACTTGAAAAGTTAAGGGTATAATTGTCAGTCAATATAAGTAACGGTATCAATTCTGCTATAAAACTTAACTGTCACGTTATCAGTTAACGTCCAGTTTTAACGGTGGTACCAAATGTGATTCAATTTCTTAAATTGTGGTACCAAATGTGTCGATCTCGATTTTTATGGTACAACAAGTAAAAATCGGTATATAGTTTGGTACCACAAGTGCAATTCTCTCTATGTCTTTTACTGAGTTCATCATTTTCAATTACATGCATAATCCATTTTTAACCAATTTAACTTGTTTTTATCAATTTTCCTCAATTTTGTCGAGTAAAAATATAATATCGATTTAACCCACTTCTACATTGAGTTTACCATTTATTTATTTATTATTTTAGCATGTCCTTTCATCGATTTCACCTACTTTTATATTAACTTTATCATTTTTCTAATGTATTTTAAACCGTGTTTTCAACCAATTTAACTTATTTTTATCAATTTTCCTCAATTTTGTCGAGTAAAAATATTATATCGATTTAACCCACTTCTACATTGAGTTTACCATTTATTTATTTATTATTTTAGCATGTCCTTTCATCGATTTCACCTACTTTTATATTAACTTTATCATTTTTCTAATGTATTTTAAACCGTGTTTTCATCAATTTCGCCAATTGTTCGTGGTTTATCCCATTTGTTAACTAATTTGTTCATTCTCTGCGGTTTAACCCAATTTTAGTCGTTTATGCTTATTCTTTTGTTGATTTAACCTATTTTCTCTACTATTTCTCAACTTTTTAAATCAGTTTAACTCATTTTTTTTTGTTCTTGTTCTTTTAACAATTTGACACATTTTTTGTTATCCCTTGTTTAACCAATATCATTCATTCTTAACCAATCGATTTTTTCGAGTTTTGCTAATTCCCCGTTGTTTTACCGATTGTACTATTTTTTGTTGCCTTAACTCGTTCTTTGCTCTAACCCATTTTTTCATTATTTTATCATTTTTATCATATATTTTTTATTCAAATTTTACTTGTTTTCAGGGATTTTGCATTTTGCACCCTGGAATTATATGGTTTTGGCACTTTGCACCCTAACTTAAAAGTTTTGGCACTTTGCACCCTGAAAATACAATTTAGTTGGCACTTTGCACCCAAGTGTGTGTTTTGAAGAAAAATTAATTGATTGAAGAGTATAATAGTTATTTTTTAATATTTTTGGCACTTTAAACCCTAAAAGTATAGATTTTGACACTTTGCACTCTGAAATAGAATATTGGCACTTTACACCCAAAAATTATAATTTCTGGCATTTTCAACCCCGACTTAATATGATAATCTTAATTATGTAAATTACATGCAATATAATAATATGTTAGATATGTAAACGTCTATTTTAGATATAAAGTAAATAATCTTGAGGATACTTGAAAATAAAATGAAGACAATGTCTTTTTTTTTAATCTATATTTTTTTAATCTATATTTTAAGGGTGCAAAATCTATATTGCCAAGGTGCAAAGTGAAAAATAAAATTTAAAATAACTATTATACCCTTCTATCAATGAATTTTCTCACTAAAACACACACTAGGGTGCAAAGTGCCAAATAAATTATATTTCCAGGGTGCGAAGTGCCAAAACTTTTAAGTCAGGGTGCAAAGTGCCAAAACCCTATAATTCCAAGGTGCAAAATGCCAAAAGCCCCATGTTTTCACCAATTTTAACCATTTATATAATTTAAACAGGGGTATGTTAGTCTTCACAAAAAAGGGAAGAAATTTTCTTGACCAAACTCGTACTTTTATGTGTATTAGAAACGTGCACATTCGTTGCACGTGACTAACTAATAAATTACATTAGTTGAAGGTAAAATTGCAGAAAACGTCCCAAACTAATTAGTGATTTTGGATTTTCGTCCCAAACTATTTAACTTGGCGAATTTTGTCCCGTAATTTAATATTTTTTGGAATATCGTCCCAAACTAATTACTAATTTTAATTTTTCGTCCCAAACTATATCAACTCTCCAAATTTCGTCCCGTAATTTACCATTTTGTATGAATTTTGTCCCCATATTAAATTTCTAATTTAATGAAAATGACGGTTCAATCTTTTAATTAGTTTGGGACGAACTCTGCAATATTATATAATTATTCATGTTTGCCACTATTCGCCTTCACTTCGGTGGTCTCTCAGATGATACAAGAAGAGAGGACATGTCATGATACTTAAGCAGCCATGTGATAATTCATCGGCAAATGTGCAATTTCCGTCTTATAATTACGGTGGGATGATATTCCAAAAAAATATTAAATTACGGGACCAAATTTGTCAAGTTAAAAAGTTTGGGACGAAAATCCAAAATCAGTGATTAGTTTGAGACGATTTTTGCAATTTTGCTTTAGTTGAATCATCATGTAATAATTTTTTATCATACTATCGTTTTAATAACATTCTACACAATTTTTTGATTAAGTCACTTTAATTAATATTTGTTACCAAAAAATTAAAGTTGAGTTTATAAATACCCAAAATCAAGACTTAAAAATTGAAAACGAACTATAATTACAAAGTATTTCTAACCTAAAACTACATGTTTGCATAATTTTATGTACATTTTGTCGACTAAACCTATTTTTTCACTGATTTCACCTGCTTTTACATTTAATTTACTTTTCTTTTGTTATTTTAACCCCCTTTTTTCACCGATTTCACCCGTTTTTACATTGAGTTTAATATTTTTTTTTTGTTATTTAAACTCATTCATTCATATAGTTCATCCATTTTTCATGGTTTATCCCATTTATTAATCAATTCACTTATTCTCTTTACCCAATTTTTGTCAAAGAAATTTGTGCTGAACTCATTTTTTTTTATCTAATTAATTTTTTCATTGATTTTAAAATTTTTTTATCATAGAACTTTCCGAAGAAATATCTATTTCATCCACTTTTACCCTAAGTTTACCACTTCTTTTTTGTTATTTTAACCCATTCGTTTACCGATTTCACCCATTTTTTGTGGTTTATACCATTTGATAGTAAATTCACTCATTCTATCTGGTTGAATTCAATTTTAATCAATTTTATCCCCTTTTTAATTAATTCACCAATTTTCTTCAATTTAATCCAGTTTTAGTTGATTTTATCCCATTTGTTAATTTATTTATCAATTATCTCCAATTCAATTCAATTTTAATCGATTTTAAGTTTTTCTGCTAATTAAATAGTAATTTATAGCTTCTTTATTAGTAATTGAAAAATGTAATGTGAAACATTGTTTGAATTCAATCAATCGATGACTCTCTCTTTATGAGAATTTCTCTCTCTCTTTATGAGATTGTATCTACCTTTTAATGAGGTCTTGCTTTTAATCTCTAGGGTTTATTAGATTGTTAAATATTCTCTTCACGTGCTTGGTTTCTCTTCAGTGTTTACTCTTATATCTCTAGGGTTAATGGAAGACGTTCTCAACCGCCTACGAACAAGTTTGAAATTGACTGAAGAAGAGGATGAAGAGACAATCCTGCCCGAGGAAGCATGGAATAACATCAACTTGGACTCGGATCTTAAACTAGTGGGCAGAATTTTAGCGAAAAAGGATATCAATCTAGAAGCCCTAGAACGAACTATGTCTAAGTTTTGGAGTCCAGTTCATGGTATCATGGTGGAAAAAATAGGAGAAGGGCGCTTTATTTTCTCTTTCAAACATAAGATGGATTGGACGAAGGCTTGGGAGGAGGGTCCTTGGTGTTTTGATAAAAATCTTATAATTTTGAATAAGATTGGAGATGATGAAAACCCAAGGAACATTAATCTAGACTGGTGCGACTTTTATATACATGTTTTTGGATTACCGCTTCGTAAACGGAATAAGATTATGGCTTCTCATATTGGTAATACGATGGGTGTATCAAGAATGGGACTTACGAAGGATAGTTATCTGGTTTTTGGGGATATTTTGCAAATCCGGGTTGGATTAAACGTCACTAAACCACTAAGTAGAATTATGAAATTAAAAACGGAAATGGATGAAGTTTTGGAGATCGGTTTTAAGGTGGAGCAGCTGCCTAATTTCTGTTACCTTGTGGCCATATGGATCATGTTTCCGGAGGTTGTAAGCTGCAATATCAACTCTCGCTAGAAGAAAAAGAAGGTGACACACCTTATGGTGCTTGGATGCAGGCTACAACTCCTCCAACAAAATTAATTCAGAAACTAATTAAGGAGTTGGGTGATGTTGATGGGTCGCAAGACTTAGCCGGAGGTTCTACTCTACCTTTGAATGGTGGAAGTTCGGGAGGATCAGTATCTACGACGACCATGAAGAACAGGCCGAGGGGCAATTTGGTCATTAATCTGGAAAAAGGATCTTTGAATTCTAGGAGTGACAAAAGTATATGTAACGAATCCCATAATTTGAGCATGATTCCTTTTAAACAAGTTAACGCTTTTGGTAATCCGAGTGGTGAAAACTCGAGTTACGGGTTTTGTGTGCAACAAGTTCCGGGTGGGACGAGTATTTGTCCAAGTTTCCAGCTGAATAACTCAATGGACCTGTCTCATCTTTTTCGGTCGATCGGTTCCTAAACAGGGCTCTTATGGTAATTTGATTAACACTTTAGAGACTGAGTTGTATGGTCCTAATTTACCATTGGATGCGGGAATAGAATTAATGCATTTTGAGGCGCAAGGCCCAGTTAAAGGAAAATCCCCTAGGGGTAGAGGGCGAGGCAATGGAAGAAAAACTAGCCCGAGTCGTTTGGACCCAAAAAATGGTTCGAGTGAAAAAAGGAAAAGAAAGGAAACAGATAGTAACACTAGAACTGTTATTTCTAAAGGGAAGAAAAAAATGGTGATAATGTCGGATATGGAGATTTCTGATGATGATAGGAAGCACAAACAATTGGTGATTCGTACTCCGGGAAACCCTTGCTCAAATAAGTTAACGGTGGAGGCTGCTACGCAGCCCCCGCCGATCACAATGAGTTGCCTCGTTTGGAACTGTCGAGGGCTGGGGGGTCCTGAGACAGTTCGTACGCTCGGAGACCTTATCCGAGAAAATAACCCCCACCTCATCTTCTTGTCAGAAACCAATATGATTACTCGGAAGTTTGAGGCTGTTAAAAGAAAGTTAGATCTTTTTGGTGTTGCGGTTGCTGCTCGTGGTTTGTCAGGTGGCCTCGCCTTATTGTGGACTAAGGAGACACAAGTTAGTGTTCAAAGTTTTTCTTATAATCATATAGATGCTCATGTTTTTGACATTACTAAAATTCGTCATGGCGTTTTACGGGGTTCTTTGGGGATCCGAATGATTCAGAAAGATATAAATCATGGCAGCTACTTAGGCGTTTATCTTCGTTTTCTTCTTTACCATGGCTATGTGCTGGAGATTTTAATGCAATGATGTCAAACGCTGAAAAAAACGGAGGGCAAGTACTTTCTTTCAGTGATTGTTTGGAAGCCTCTGGTCTCTCCGACTTGGGTTATGTGGGTTATCCATATACTTGGGCAAATAACAAGGACCCCCCTGATTTCATTGAAGAGCGCATTGATCGAGCGTGTGGCTCAGACAGTTGGCGAGCTATGTTTCCTAAGTATCGGGTGGTTCATTTAGATGGATTACATTCAGATCACTTGCCTATCCGTATAAAATTACATCATCGGAGTAGGAGTCGACGCAGCAATAGACATAGGGGTTTCAAATTCGACGCTATGTGATTGAAAAGTGAGGATTGTGAAAAGATTGTTGAAAAGAGTTGGGGTCCGAGTACGGATCAGCTGGAAAATCTAAAATTCTGTCAAGAAGGATTATCAGGCTGGAGTAAGCTTTCTTTTGGCGATGTGAACAAACGAGTGACTAGACTAAAGGAGGAAATTTATGCACTAAAAAAGGGGACACGTACAGCTGAAGTAAATGAACAGATTCGGCTTTTGATTTCTGAATTAGATCAATTGTGTGACAAAGAGGAAATGATGTGGAGACAGCGAGCAAAGCCTCATTGGATGCGTGAGGGTGATCAAAATACCAAGTTTTTCCATGCAAAATCTTCAGCTCAGCGTAAGAAAAACACGATTTAGGGGCTGCGTAATTCATCAGGATTTTGGTGTGAAGAAGAGAGAGAGAATAGAAGATATTATCTCTGACTATTTTCGTGATATTTTTACATCAACAAAACCTACAGAAGAACAACTAGCCGATGTTCTTGAAGCTATTGAACCAAGAGTGGGAAGAGACATTAATGACTCGCTTGTAGCTGCCTATACTGATGAGGAGGTTAAAAAGGCGTTGAATGAAATGCATCCCTTGAAATCTCCGAGGCCCTGATGGTTTTCCGATCGTTTTTTATCAAAAATTTTGGAGAATAGTAGGAAGGATGTCACTAAATAGGTCTTGAATATTCTTAACCAGGGAGTGTCACCTTCGGGCTGCAACTTTACACATATTGTTCTTATTCCTAAATGCTCAAACCCGGAGAATATGACCCAATTTAGACCGATCAGCCTGAGCAACGTGGTGTACAAATTAGCCTCGAAATGTATTGTCAATCGCCTGAAACCGTACATGGACTCAATTATCTCCGAGTCTCAATCAGCTTTTGTTCCGGCAAGATTAATTTCAGATAATATTTTGATTGCCTTCGAGGTGATTCATTATATGAAACGTAGTTCAGCTGAACATATGGCAGTTAAGTTGGATATGAGAAAGGCATATGACAGAATTGAGTGGCTTTTCCTTCGGCAGGTTATGCTTCGATTGGGATTGGATATTCAGGTGGTGGAATTGATCATGAGATGTGTGACTTCAGTGACTTATTCTTTTGTTTTGAATGGGGGATCTTTCGGCTTTTTAACTCCCGAACGCGGCCTCAGGCAAGGTGATCCATTGTCTCCGTATCTTTTTCTTTTTTGTGCTGAGGCCTTGAGTGCTCTTTTTCGACGTGAGGAAATTAGGGAAAATATTCCTGGATTATCGGTTTGTACGGGGGCCCCTTCCGTGTCACACCTTATGTTTGCTGATGATACTATGATATTTTGTAATGCGAACAGTCATTCGGCTCAAACTATTAGAAATATTCTTCATTCCTATGAGTTGGCATCGGGACAAGTTGTTAATTTTCAAAAGTCTAGTATTATGTTTAGCAAGACTACATCTGAAGAATCAAGAGAGGCAGTTAGATCCTTTTTACCCATGGAGATTGTAGAAAAACATGAAAGGTATTTGGGTCTTCCTTCAGTCATTGGAAAATCCAAGAGAGCAGTTTTTGCTTATCTTCGTGATAGAGTTTGTCAAAAACTGAAGGGTTGAAAAGAAAATTGGCTTTCAAAGGGGGGTAAAGAAATACTTATTAAAGCAGTGATTCAGGCTATTCCATCTTATGCTATGGGGTGTTTTAAACTTTCGAGTTATTTCACAAAAGAGATTGAAAGTCTCATGGCTAAATTCTGGTGGGAAGACACAAATGGGCGTGGGATCCATTGGGCGAGATGGAGGGATCTTTGTAAAAGCAAACAATTTGGAGGCCTTGATTTTCGAGATCTTGAAGCTTTTAATTCGGCTTTACTAGCAAAGCAATTGTGGCGGCTTTTAGAAAATCCTGATAGTTTACTTGGGAGAATATTTCGTGCGAAATATTACCCGAATTCATCTGTCCTACGTGCCACTCTTGGTTCAAACCCGTCCTTCACTTGGAGACTATTTTGGGGGCTCAAAGTATTCTTGAAGCGGGAATTTGTTGGAGGATAGGCAATGGAAATTCAGTTTACGTGTGGCAAGATAGGTGGATTCCTAGGGAGTCTACATTCAAACCCACCACATTTCGGGGTGATTTACCGATTGAGATGAAAGTCAGTGAACTTATTGACCCGGAATTGAATTGTTGGGAAGAAGCCATTGTTTGGGATATATTTAATGATGTGGATTGTCAAAGTATACTCGCAATTCCCCTTAGTAACAACAGAAACGAAGACAAATTAATATGGCATTACAACAAGAATGGACTTTTTTCAGTACGAAGTGCGTACCATCTTGCGGTGCGACTAGAGGAAGAAACTTCTAACGGTTTAGCCAGTAGTTCATCCACATTGAATACAGGGGAATGGAAATGGTTGTGGGCTCTAAAGATCCTGAATAAAATTAAAATTTTTATTTGGCGCGCTTGTAAAAACTATCTTCCGACGAAATTGAATTTACTAAAACGGAAGATTTTGATAGATGACAAGTGTGTTTTCTGCCAAAATGATAGGGAAGAAGTTCTCCATTGCCTTGCTTCGTGTTCTTTTTCGAGACAAGTTTGGGCCCTCAACAATATTCCATGGACGACTCATAGGTGCAACGAGACTAACGTGTTGGATTGGATTTTACATATGAAGCAATCCTCGAATTCAAGCACACTGGAAAGCGGAATTTTGATTTGTAGGGCTTTATGGCATTCGAGAACAAAAAGCTTTATGAGGATACAAACTTTACAGCTTTAGAGGTGAGTCTCTTTGCACATACATTCAGAGTTGAAATGAGGCATGCTTCTGCTTCAGTTCTTCAGCCGAGAGAAAGTGTAAGAAGTGAAGTGATACGATGGCTGCCCCCAAAACCGAATGAGATTAAGATAAATTTTGATGCGTCTGTTAATTTGGATGATGGTGTTTGCGGAGTGGGGATTATTGCTAGAACCAACTCGGGTAATTGTGTGGGATGGGTATCGAAGTGTATTCGTCAGCCACTTGGGCCAGCTATAGCCGAAGCCAAAGCTGCCCTTTTTGCAGTAGAGTTTGCTCTGGTGAATCGGTGGAATGAGATTGTGGTTGAAGGGGATGCTAGTTCGATCATAGTAGCGATTTCAGGGACCTCGGGTGAAAGAACTGAGTACGGAAATATTATTGCGGATGTTAAATTTTTAGCGAGATCTTTTTCCTCCTTTTCAGCCCAATATACTCGAAGGGAAGGAAATAGAGCAGCCCATGAATTGGCACGTCTTTCATTTTTTGATTCCTATGTTTCTGATGTTTTACCTCAATTCATTCTTGATATTGTATCCTCTGATTTTACATGTTGAATGAAATTTGTTTTGATCTCAAAAAAAAAAAAAAAAAAAAAAAAAAAATTAGTAATTGAAAATGTGATTGATGCTTAGAACATATGTATTTTTTTTCCTTTTGCCTATGAGAAGGGGAAATGTGATTTATTTTCCTTTAATGAAGATTTTTGAATGTGTGATAATTTCATATGACTTTTAGAAGGACGATTTTTATTTATTTGGTTTACTATTGACATTTCAATGAGTTATCAAACTTAAAAATAATATAAAAATTTTAGTAGTAGAGATCTTTTGTGTAATTATACTTCTTGAATTTTATTCTTTCATTTTTGTGCCATTATATTATATATCGCAATGAGTTGTAAGACTAAGAAATTATTATAAGAGATGATATAGGAGATACTTATTGTGTAAGGTTATCTTGTTTAATTATATTTCTTAATATTAATATTTTAATGACTTGTAAAACTTTCAAAAAAGTAATATTGTCTATTAATAATTAATAATAACAACGTAATTAATTAATTTCAATTTCAACACCTATGAACGTTCAATTAATGCATCTCTCTAGTAGGTTTGTTGAATTAGTTTGTAAAAGCAATACGATTAAATTTGTTAGTGATATTTTACAACATAATTCTAGAAGTATATTATGAAAAATGCTTTATCAAGATCACAAGATTAATGTTAAACGTGTCTATTTTATGTGGAAAAATAGTTGTTAATGTTAAAGTATACTTCTTTAAGTGTCAGTGTTTGGGTAGAAGTATGCTTCTTCAATTATTTTTAATTTTACCATTTAAATTATGTATCATAGTAGAATTTAAGTAGGGGTATATTAGTCTATACAAAAAATTCAAGAAATTCTATTTGATGAACTCGTGCTTTTATATGTGTAATAAAATAATAATAAAAAAAAATAAGAAAATAAAATAATATAGATAGATAAGAAGGGACCCAAATCGAGCATGCAGTCGTATTTTATAAAGAAGGATCAAATTAGCAAAATCAATGATTTGAATATTAATAAATAAAAATGAAAGAGAAGTATAGTGGATTACAAAAACCAACTACAAGTTGGAAAGGGTAATCATGTAATTTCATTAACAACTTTTTGTTTTTCAGATGACAAAAGACCAAAGTTAATTGGTCATGTAGAGGCAATAAAAGAGTATGTGAAGCAAATAAGCCCATGACAATCGCTACACTCTTTATCACATAAACAAGATAAAAGACATTATTTTTCATATAAGTCTAGCCCCAAAATCACTCCATGCTATAATTTAAAAGATAAAAGGCCATTGAAATCGATAAATAAATATGAAATCGATGAAATTCGTAAAAAAAGGATGAAACGGGTGAAACGACAACATCAGTGAAATACATGCTAAACTGGTAAAAACGTGTTAATTTGCTCTATTTATGACATAATAAAATAATTTTACTCTAGTTTATAAAAAAAAATCATAAAATTAATTAGACACATACAACATAAGTGCACTTTCCTAGTAAATAAAAATGAAAGAGAAGAATAGTGGGTCACAAAAACCAACTACATTACAAGTTGGAAAGGGTAAGAACAAGATTGTGTAATTTCATGTTTATAAAAATGTAATTTCATTAACAACTTTTTGTTTTTCAGATGAAAAAAAAAAAAAAAAGACCAAAGTTAATTGGTCAACTATAGTCAATAAAAGTGTATGTGAAGCAAATAAGCCCACGACAATCGCTACACTCTTTATCACATAAACAAGATAAAAGACTTTATTTTTCACAAAAGTCTAGCCCCAAAATCACTCCAAGACATAATTTAAAATGTGGCCGACATTAACAAGCGCGTGAAACCAACAAAATATCAAAAACACGAGTTTCCAATTTTTTTTTGTGAAAACTAAATGTCCAACGATGATTGTTTTATAAGGTCTTGTACAATTTTTATCTCTTAAGTTAGCTATTTTTTAGGTTGAATTAATCTCAAATCATGTAAGTAGACTCGGTTCAATTCATGTGGTGAATTCTAATATGGTATCAAAATTCCAAGTTGATGTGGTCAACCTTCTTTCGTGATGGACTACTTTTGTACCCACGATTGGCTTCTTTAACTACCCACACACTTCTCCAATTAAACAAGGCTTCGCATGTCATTATTCTTCTGGTTAACAAAGGCTCGAAGTGTTATCATTCGTGTGTGAGTTTTACCCACATATTGCAAATTCATGTCTCATATTTATTGAAAACAATAGTTAAATCCACATTCTTTAGACAATACCGCTAACTTTTGAATTTGAGTTAGGTCCATAGTATGTAATAATTTTCCTCGTCAACAAAGCAAAAGCAAAGACTTATTGCTCAATCTCTTCACTCAACACTCTGTTTGGTATTTCCAATAACTCATTCCAATGAAAATTCTTCTAGCTTTTTCATGGCTTCTTTTAATTCAAATCCTGAATGTTTCTTGGGTATCATGTCAATGTCTAAATGATCAAAGATCATTATTGCTCCAGTTAAAGAACAACCTTATTTTCGAATCATCGTATTCGACGAAGCTGGTGCACTGGAACCAGAATGTAGACTGCTGCAATTGGAATGGGATAGCCTGTGATAGCTCAGGACATGTGATCAGTTTAGAGCTCGATAACGAGTCCATTACTGGAGGGATCGAAAATTCAACGACCCTTTCCAGTTTTCAGTATCTCGAGAGGCTAAATTTAGCTTACAACGATTTTTCCAATACTCAGATTCCGGAACAACTTGTAAATCTTACGCGTTTGGGGTACCTGAATTTATCATATGCTGGATTTATTGGGCAGATTCCTTCAGAAATATCGAAAATTAGAAGCTTGGTTAGTCTTGATCTCTCCAATCTCGAGGTTTTTCCTCCATTGGAATTAAAGGATCCAAATTTGGAGATTCTTGTTCAGAATCTTACAAGTTTGAAGGAACTTTATCTAGATGGTGTTGAGATATTGAATCATACTAATGATTGGTGGGGAAGTTTGTCTCAATCTTTACCAAACTTGCGAAACCTGAGTTTGCGAAACTGTGTTCTATCAGGTTCTTTGAATCCTACTCTTACACAGCTTCAATCTCTTTCGGTTCTTCGCCTAGACAGGAACAATCTATCTACAATAGTTCCGGACTTCTTTGCAAATTTCAAAAATTTGACAGTTTTGACTCTCAGCTTTTGTTATTTGCAAGGTTCATTCCCGGAAACGATTTTCCAGGTACCCAGTTTACATTATCTCGATCTATCAAACAATCCACTTCTGAAAGGAAAAATACCCGAGTTTCCATTTCGCGGATCTTTTAGGACTATAGTACTTAGATACAGTAGCTTCTCAGGCTCACTACCAGATTCTATTAGCAATCTTAGCATGTTGTCCGAAATAGACCTGTCCAATTGCAATTTCACAGGTTCAATTCCATACACGATAGCCAATTTAATGGAACTTAGTTACTTGGATTTCTCAGTGAACTTCTTCTTTGGTTCAATCCCAGTTTTTCGTACGTCCAAGAAACTTGCGTACATAGACCTCAGTCGTAATAGTATAAATGGTTCACTTTTATCGGCAAATTTTGAAGGCTTATCAAATCTTTCGAATTTGGACTTGCGGTACAATTCATTAACAGGAAGCATTCCTCGGTCTTTATTCAGTCTCCCTTCACTGAAGAGGGTTTTGCTTTCTAACAATAAATTTAATGACCAAGTTGATGAATTTTCCACTATGAATTCATCTAATTTGGAAACACTAGATTTGAGCAGTAATGAGCTACAAGGTTCAATTCCTCAGTCTTTGTTCAAGCTTGAAAGACTTAAGGTTCTCTCGCTTTCTTTCAACTTCTTCAATGGAACCATTGAGCTTGAGAAGCTCCAAAACCTTCGAAATCTTACAACTCTGGACCTTTCTTACAACAATCTGTCAGTAGTTGTAAGAAGCAACAACAATTCAGAAATGCCTCAGTTTCCAAATATCAGTAGGCTAAGTCTAGCTTCTTGCAATTTGCACGAATTTCCTAATCTGATGAAGCAAACAAAATTGACATATTTGGATCTCTCAAACAACAAAATCACAGGGGAAATACCAAGTTGGATATGGGAAATGGGACTACTTCTTTTGAATGTTTCTTACAATTCCCTTGTTGATCTGCAAAAACCTTACAATATTACAAGTAGTGATCTTGGTGTGCTAGACTTACACTCGAACAACCTCCGTGGCAAGTTGCCTCTGCCCCCTGCGTCTGCTGTCTACGTAGATTACTCGAGTAATAACTTTAATGGAACCATTCCCCTTGGTTTTGGCAACTTCATTTTATTCGTTTCTTTAGCAAACAATAACCTTACTGGGGTAATTCCTACATCACTTTGCAATGCGAGTTATCTTGAAGTTCTTGATTTATCCGGAAACTTCTTGAGCGGTGGCATTCCGCCCTGTCTATTGCAATATTTCGTGTGGCTTGGGGTATTGAATCTTGGGAGAAACAACATTAGTGGAGATATCCCTGATACAATTTCAGCCAATTGTAGTCTACACACGTTAGACCTCAGAGAGAACAATCTAGAAGGGAAGATCCCGACATCCTTAGCCAATTGCAAATTGTTAGAGGTAATGAATGTTGGAAATAACTACATTAATGATAGATTCCCATGCATGTTGAAAAACTCATCCAGATTACGTGTTCTTGTTCTACGATCGAACAACTTTCACGGTGACATCAGATGTCCTGGGGTCGATCAAAGCTGGCCAAATCTTCAGATTATTGACGTTGCTTTCAATAGCTTCAGTGGGAAACTATTTCCAAAAAGCATCGAAAGTTGGAAAGGGATGACGCTCAATAACAATGCACAAGACCACTTGACCATTAACTTTGATCTTATATACGATTTCTATTACCAGGACACGGTGACTGTAAACATTAAAGCACAAGAAATGGAGCTTCTGAAGATATTGACAGTCTTTACGACTATTGATTTCTCAAGCAATAACTTTGAAGGGGAAATACCTGAAACAATTGGTCAGTTGAGCATGCTTTATGGGCTAAACTTATCACACAATTCTTTCACGGGCACAATTCCAGAATCAATTGGAAACTTGACACAGCTTGGATCTTTAGACCTTTCAAGGAATCAGTTAACAGGGGAGATACCGGAAAAGCTTACAAGGCTCACATTCCTTTCGGTCCTGAACCTATCCTATAACAAACTAGTAGGAAAGATCCCAAGTGGTAATCAATTTCGTACATTTTCCGCAGAAAGCTACGAAGGAAACGAGAGACTTTGTGACTTTCCATTGAACAAACCTTGTGGTGATCATGACAATGGACAACAAGTTACAGAGGTGCAAAAAGAAGAGCAGGAAAGTTCAGATGATGTATTCTATTTTATAAGTGCTGGAGTGGGATTTGTTGTGGGTTTAGGATTCATTTTTTGGCCGATTATGTTTTGTGAACGATGGAGAAAGTGTTACTATAAGCATGTTGATAAATTTGTCCTCATCATCATCCGGAAATTGAGGAGTGTAGACAACCACTAGTTGGAAGGAAATTGAGTTGAGCAGGATTTGCTGATGTGCTTTATTCAATAACTAAAATTGATGTTTTATAGTCAATGTTATAAATATTAGATATTAATGGGTATTTCTATTGTTATGTAATAGTTCAAGGATTTTGTTGTAATATATTCATTTATGGGCATTTAATGAGTGTAACATGATAGTAAATTTCTAAATCACGTTCGTAGTCTTTAATGATGAGTGTATGCCATTTTTTTGGACCATACATGCTTTCATGTTTTGAAACAAACTTGCGGGTAAAACACCATCATTCACTAAGCATGTTAGAAGCTAATCATACCCCTTTGAAGAAATATTCACTCCATCAAGATAATAATTTGAAAGTGGGTTCTTGAGGTTCAGTAATGAGTAATCGGAAGCAGGGCCGGCCCTGAGCTTAAGTCGCACATACAGTCTCTTAAGGTCACCGATGAATCATTTTCTTATTAGATAGAAGTGTGTCTCGTATTACCGATATTTTTTACAAAGCGAGATTATATTTTATTCATATTATTATTGTTTCTTATTTTTCTAATTAATAGTTTTATTTTTAGTTTAACTAGAAAAGTGTACGTGTGCGTTGCAGGTAAATTAATTAATTTCCTACTTTAGTTGCATCATACTATTGTCTTAATGACATACTATATAATTTTACGACTTATTATGATGTTACCATAATGTTGGTCCCAAGTGGTCAGAAGAGGTTTAGAGGGGGGGGGGTGAATAAACCTCTTTAAAATTTTCTTCAAATTTTAACTTTAAAACTTTTACTTTTAACTGAACAGACTAAGCTGATCAGATTAGTTATTAACAGTTCTGTTCGCGAACAAATCTTTGAACAGTCTTGTTGACCACTCGTCTGATTATTACTTAGCTGATTTTGCTAAAATCAGTTTTAATACTTAGAGTACTTGCAGCGGATTTTCAAAGTGTTTTTCACAAGTAATCTTAGTAGTTTGAAAAATGTTTCCCCAGTTTTATAAACTCCTTTTTAACTCTTTTTCAAACAGTTAACTTAAATGTGTTTTTATGCAAACAGAAAATATGCAGATTTAAAAGCAATGTAAAAACACAAGTAATTTTTATAGTGGTTATATGGATTTGAATATCCTTTAGTCCACTCTTCCAAGTCACACAGATCTTGGGTTATACTATAATCACACAGTTTACAGTATACTCTGCTTGCGTCGAACAACAAATGATACGACCACAAGTTCGCAATAGGAAATCACACAGAAGACCTATTCTCTGAAGTTTGATCACTCACAAAGATGGATCACAACTCCGCACAACACTCTTGTTTACAAAATCACTCAGAAGATGTATTTTTCTTGATTCTTCAACTCTGCTTTCGTCAACAAATGACTCAGCTGATGAGTGAGCTGTTCTTGAGACTTAAAGAATTTTGCTTCGGAAATTTCTCTCAGAAAGTGTGTTGCTTCTTTCTTCTTCGTCTCTTTCAGCTATTTATACTTGAGGATAGAAAAATGTCCGTTGAAGAGAGACAAGATTCAAATTCCTCGAGTACTGGTCCTTAAAATCCGCGAACGGCTCTTTTGCAGTCTGTCCGTACTATGAACAGTACTATTCTGCAGGCAGCATTAAATGCACCCAGCTGATGCGAAGCATTTTTTCAATCATTTGTCTTTAATAACCTTGTACTTCAGCATTTATTACTCCAAGGGGCATTTATTACCGTTGGGAACACTTCATGATCTTCTTCACTTGGCTGACGAAAGTACACGTCTGATGGCGAACTCGGCTGATCTCAAACTTGAACAAATCTGATTTGAGTCGGCTGATCTTCATCAGTCTGATAACTTTACTTCAGCAGATCAGAAGTCTTGGACCTTGAAATTTTGACTCTTCTGATGTCTTCTTTACTTAGTCAAAATTTCTTCTAAGGGATCATCAGCTAAGTTACTCCATACTTAGCCAATCTTTGAAGTTTTGGAATTCTTCAAAACCTCCCTTTACAAATTGTCTTCAGAGCCTTCATCTTCATCCTTATCCAACACATAAATTAAAGTTGAGATCATAAATACGTAAAACTAAAACCTTAAAATAAAAAATGAACTATAATTAACTACGTGTATACATAAGTATTATTCTAAAACTAAATTGTTTGAACGAATGAACAACATCAAATTTTTTTTACCTTGATATATCTATCTAAACCATTTTTCACAGGTTTATTTTATTGATTTCATTAGTTTTTCCGGTTATACCCTGTCTTTTACTGATTTCATCCATTTTCAATTACATGTTAATTCATTTTTTAACCAATATAACTCGTTTTTATTAATTTTCCTCAATTTTGTCGGATAAAGATATTTTATCGATTTAACCTGCTTTCACATTGAGTTTAACATTTTTTTTTGTTATATTAATATGTTATTTCACCGATTTCAGCCATTTTTTTTTTGTTTATCATATTTGTTAATCAATTCACTCATTCTCCCTGGTTTCGCTAAATTTAACTTGTTTTCTCACATATTTCAACTTTTTTTTAATATTTTTTTTCTTAGCTCATTTTTTTTGTTCTTGTCTTTTTATCGATTTGACCACTCATGTTTAGCCGATAACATTAAATTTTTTACTCTTTTAAACATTTTTTTTTGTCGGTTAACCCTGTTTTATCGATTACATCATTTTTTGTTGCTTTAACTCATTTTTTAATTATCCTATTTTTTCATTTATTTTACCATTTTTATCACATATTTTTTTAATCGAATTTTTTCCTTCGTCACCATTTTTAACCATTTCTATGTTTTGACTTTTTTTGACCTAAGCTAATTATAAGTTTTTCAGTTTATTAAGCAATATCTTTTTTTATTCATATAGCACGAAGGTAGGTTAATTTTATTTTTTGATGTTCTTTAATGTTTTTAGGTTCTTTAATAAGTGATAATTTCTTAAGAACTTTCCGAATAAATATTGATTTCACCCACTTTTACACTGAGTTTACAATTTCTTTTTCGTTATTTTAACATGTTCTTTCACCGATTTCACCCATTTTTTGTGGTTTATCTCATTTGTTAATCAGTTCTCTCCGGTTTAACCCTAAATTTAGTCGATTTTATCTCATTTGTTAATCAATTCACTCATTCTCTCAAAATTAACCCAATTTTAGTCGATTGTATTTATTATTTTGCTGATTTAGCTTATTTTCATTTTATCCAAAAAAAGATTTAACTTATTTTCTCACATATTTCATCTTTTTTATTGCTAATTAACTCATCTGTTTGTTCTTGTTATTTTATCTATTTGACCCCATTTTTTGTTATCCGGGGTTTAATCGATTTCATTAATTTTAACATCGGTTTTACCCTTTTTTTTTTGCGGTTGTCCCTATTATAATAATTGCACCATTTTTTGTTGCTTTAACTTGTTTTCCTCTATCCAACCCATTTTTTCATTGATTTATCATTTTTAACCATTTCTATATTTTTTTTTTTTGCTTAAGCCAATTATAAGTTTTTTAGTTAAATAAATATAGTACTTTTGTTTTATTCATATAGCACGAAAGTGAAAATTTTAAGTTATTTGATAAGTGATAATTTCTTAAGAATTTTTCAAAGAAATATCGATTCCATTCGCTTTTACACTGAGTTTATCATTTTTTTCTATTTTAACACATTATTTCATCGATTTCACCAAATTTTTTTGGTTTATCTCATTCGTTAATCAATTCACACATTCTCCCCATTTTAGCCCAATTTTAGACGATTTTATCCCACTTGGTAATCAATTCATCTATTATCCCAAACACAATTTTAGTCTATCATACTTTTTATTTTGATGATTTAACCTATTTTCTAACATATTGCACATTTTTTTCAATTAAACTCAATTTTTTGTTCGTTTATTGATTTGGTCCCTTTTTTTTAATCCCGCGTTAGCTGATATCAATCATTTTTTTTTATAAATTTTACCCATTTTTATCCGGTTTATCTCGTTGATTCATCAATTGCACCATATTTTTTTCTTCAACTCATTATTCTTTATCTAACTCATTTTTTCCATTGATTTTACCATATTTTATTAATCAATTTTTACCTGTTTTCACCAGTTTCAACCATTTCATTAACTCATTTGTAGTCATTTTTACTTATTTTTGCTGATTTAACCTATTTTCTCACTTATTTCACATTTTTTATTTGACAATTTTTAACTCGATTTTTTCTGTTTTTGTTCTTTTATCGATTTGATCATTTACGTTTGTTATCCCATGTTTAGCCAATATCATTCATTTCTTTCTCTCTCTTGCCCGATTTGTGTCGATTTTCAATGATATTTTATCAATTGTACCATATTTTTTCGCTTTAACTCATTTTTCTTCTATCTAACCAGTATTCCATGAATTTAATTCCAATGTGAACCTTACACGAATTGATTATCTATTTAAAGATTGTTGGTTAATCTTCAAAAGTATGATTAAATGTAGTGTAGCTTAAATTTTGATTCTCCGCTTCTTAATTGATGATGGGATTTCTTGACAATAACTTAATTTTATCGGTGGGAAAAATTCTTCTATTTGAGGTATAACTTTTTTTTTTAATTAAAGATCTTTAATTAGGAAGAAATCATTTGATTAAATAAGAAGAATCCTTTGAGCTCTAAATAATTTATTCTTGACGGTAGTGCAGATAGGTTGGATTGAAGTATAGTTTTTCTTTTCCTTTTGATGATAACTATTGATAAATATTGACTTATACAAATTGTTTGTGTTAAGGTAGAAGTACACTTCTTCAAGTTTTTTCCTATTTTGCCATTTATATTAAATATTATTGTAGAATTTAAGTAGGGGTATATTAGCCTTCACAAAAAATTCAAGAAATTCTTTTTCTTGAACTCGTACTTTTATATGTATTGGAAACGTGCACGTGCGTTGCACGTGACTAACTAATTAATTACATTAGTTGAATCATCATGTAATAATTTTTTATCATACTATCATCTTAATGACATTCTACACAATTTTTTGATTAAGTCGCTTTAATTAATATTTGTTACCAAAAAATTAAAGTTGAGATTATAAATACCCAAAATCAAGAGTTAAAAATTGAAAACGAACTATAATTATTAAGTATTTCTAACCTAAAACTACATGTTTGCATATTTTATGTACATTTTGTCGACTAAACCTATTTTTTCACTGATTTCACCCGCTTTTACATTTAGTTTACTATTTCTTTTGTTATTTTAACCCCATTTTTTCACCGATATCACCCACTTTTACATTGAGTTTACTATTTTTTTTTGTTATTTTAACTTATTCATTCATATAGTTCGTCCATTTTTCAAGGTTTATCCCTTTCATTAATCAATTCACTTATTCTCTTAACCCAATTTTAGTCAAAAAAAATTGTGCTGAGCTCATTTTTTTTTATCTGATTAATTTTTCATTGATTTTACAATTTTTTTATCATAGAACTTTCTGATGAAATATCTATTTCATCCGCTTTTACCCTGAGTTTACCATTTCTTTTTTGTTATTTTAACCCATTCGTTTACCGATTTCACCCATTTTTTGTGGTTTATACCATTTGATAATCAATTCACTCATTCTCTCTCGTTGAACTCAAATTTAGTCAATTTTGTCTCATTTTTAATTAATTCACCCATTTTTTATAATTTAATTCAATTTTAGTCGATTTTATCCCATTTATTAATTTATTCACCAATTATCTCCGAATTAATCCAATTTAAATTGATTTTAAGTTTTTCTGTTAACTTAATAGCAATTTATAGCTTCTTTATTAGTAATTGAAAATGTGATTGATGCTTAGAACATATTTTTTTTTTCCTTTTGCCCATGAGAAGGGGAAATGTGATTTATTTTCCTTTTATGAAGATTTTTGAATGTGTGATTATTTCATATGACTTTTATTTATTTGGTTTACTATTGACATTTCAATGAGTTATAAAACTTAAAAATAATATAAAATTTGATGTAGTAGAGATCTTTTGTGTAATTATACTTTTTAAGTTTTATTCTTTCATTTTTTTTTTGCCATTGTATTATATATCGCAATGAATTGTAAGACTTAGAAATTATTATAAGAGATGATATAGGAGATACTTATTGTCTAATGTTATCTTGTTTAATTATATTTCTTAATATTAATATTTTAATAACTTGTAAAACTTTCAATATTGTCTATTAATAATTAATAATAACAACATAATTAATTTTCAATCTCAACACCTATGAACGTTCAATTGCTTTTCTCTATAATATGTTTGTTGTGTTAGTTTGTAAAAGCAATACGATTAAATTTGTTAGTGATATTCTACAACATAATTCTAGAAGTATATTATGAAAAATGCCTTATCAAGATCACAAGATTAATGTTAAAGGTGTTTAGTTTATGTGGGAAAATAATTGTTAATGTTAAAGTATACTTCTTCAAGTGTTAGTGTTTGGGTTGAAGTATGCTTCTTCAATTATTTTCAATTTTGCCATTTAAATTATGTATCATAGTAGAATTTAAGTAGGGTATATTAGTCTACACAAAAAATTCAAGAAATTCCATTTGATGAACTCGTACTTTTATATGTATAAATAAATAAAAAATAAAATAAAATAAAAATAATAATAATAATAATAATAATAATAATAATAATAATATAGAATAGATATAGATATAGATTTAAAAAAAAATATATAAAATTTCGAATTTCCGAATTATACCCGACTCACGCCCAGTGGCGGATCCACATAGGGGCAAGGGGTAGCCCCCCCTGGAATTTTTTTTATATACGTGTTGTAATTTTTTTTTTTTAACAAAAAATTTAATATATTAGCCCAATAGTCCAAATATATTTTCAAGTCCAATTAATATATCCACTTTAATAATAACTTACTCTTCCAATTGTAAGCCCCAATAATATTGCAATCATTTTCCTTTGTCTTCAATTTACATTTGATGGCGTCGATATTGGGGATCACTAATGACTTGTCTCAAGCTTTACAAAGAAAAGATCAAGATATAGTGAATGCTATGAAATTAGTCAAATTAGCTAAAGATCGTCTTCAAGAGACAAGAGATGATGGATGGGAAACTTTGTTGGAGGATGTTACTTCTTTTTGTTCTAAACATGAAATTGAAGTTCCTTCAATGAGTAATGTTTATGTTCCATATGAGAGGCCAAAGCGTAGGATTGAACAAGTGACTATCGAACATTATTACAAAGTTGAGAGATTCAATTCGGTGATAGATAGAAAATTGCAAGAATTGAACAACCGTTTCAATGAAGTAAACACGGAGTTGCTTATTTGTGTTGCATGATTAAACCCATCCAATCACTTTGAAGCTTTTGACAAAGGAAAACTTGTTCGTCTTGCCGAATTTTATCCAAATGACTTTTATTTTCTTGAGGTCTCGGCTCTTCCCAATCAACTTGAAAATTATATTAGGGATGTTCGATCAAGTGATGATTTTCTAGTTTGAAAGGGATTGGTGATCTTGCTAAGAAGATGGTTGCAACTAAAAGACATGTCGCATTCTCGATGGTTTACAAACTTGTGACATTGGCGCTTATTCTACCCGTTGCAACTGCATCAGTGGAGAGAGCTTTTTTGGCTATGAAGATAGTAAAGAATCGACTTCGTAACCGAATGAGCGATCAATGGCTAAATGATAGTTTAGTTGTCTTTATAGAGAGAGACATATTTAGTAGTATTTCAAATGATGCTATCATTGACCGGTTTCAAAAGATGAAAAACCGTCGTGGTCAATTATTAAAGTAAATATGTAGATATTTTGGGTTCGGTCGTGGTCAATTATTAAAGTAAATATGTAGATAGTTTGGGTTCTTATGTGAATAATATAAACTTTATGTTTAACTGTTTAATTTTTTTTTTTTTTTTTTGTGTATAAGTTTAGCCCCCCTGACCCAAATTCCTGGATCCGCCTCTGCTCACGCCCAACCCTATCAAATTGTTCAGCAAATGTGATTGTCTCTTAGGATAGTTAAATAACATTTCTCTCATTCTATTTTATCCAATTGAATTTAATTACTAATCATGTAATCATGATCAATAGTTCAATGTACATAGTCCCTCTTATTAATTGAACTACCGCCTATACTTACATGTACATGGTTGTAACAATTGAAGATTATTCGCACAACTATGATTGAGTATATCACATTTTTGTTTTGGACTAAATAATATTTTAGACAATTAAAATAAGGTTTCTTGTGTCCCTACATTTCACAACTATTTTTTTTTTCTAAAATGATACTTCATTTATATAGATGTAACTATTTTTTTCTTCTCAAAATACGTTCTCACACAAAATAATGATTTGAAACTACTAATTCTCAATAACTGCTATTAAGTATATTTATATTAAAATTCCTAAAAAAATTATATTTTTAACTTTTAAATAAAATTCTGCAGCAAAAGCAAAATGAGAAGAAAAAAAAAAGGGGGCGGGGACGTAATGAGTACACATATATGGTTAATAACCAAACATAAATTAAGAGAATGATTCCTCTTAATTAATTTCTTAATGGTGAATTAACAATAATTTTTCCATAAAATGCATAACTGAGATTAACTTGGGCTTGGACTATACGTGTATCGGTGTATGGCAGCTCGGCCTGGCTGATTGGGGTCTAGATATTAACACTTTAGTTTAGAAACCTGTAATTAACTGTGGAAATAAACTCAGTAATTTGAACAATTACAACTCAAAGATTCTTTATCAAATTAACATTCAAAACTTATTTAAACCCAGTGATTTAGTTAAATTAAAGTCCACTAACTATTTATTTAAATTAAAGAACACACTACGTTGAATTAACCCACATTCCACTAGGCCCGAACCCATATTCGCTTGGTTTCATCATCCGAAACAGTTGGCCTAAGTCATGGCCCAAAAAACTAAATTTTGCAACCTGGCCCGGCCCAAACTCGGCCCGACTCGGCCCAAACTCAACCCGACCAGAAGCTCCAACCCATTCCTACCCAAACTCAGTCCAAAAACGTGCTCGAACTCAGCCCAATTCCTAAGCCCAAACCCGGTGTAATTGTTAACCCAAACTCGCCCAAACTCACTGACCCAGTCAACTCAGCCCAGCCCACTCTGACCTTATTTTACTGTTCACCGTATGCTACTGTTCATCATCTTCTCCAGTGCAATTTTTGCCAAAATCTAGCATTGCTCCCCGTTCTCCGCCTCGCCTTCATCTTCCCCGACAAGCTCCGAACGACACCTCTCACCCCGGACCCCAATCCATCCATACACCAGGCCGCTACACTTCTTCTCCCTCACACAAAATTCTAATCGGCCATGGGTGAGTTTCTTTTTCAGCTCCGGTCACTCTCCCTCTTCTACGGCCTGCCATGGCTGTCTCCACCCTCCATCTCACATCTCCCAAAACTCACGACAAACCCCTTAAATCAAGCTCCGAGCCTCCTTCATCACCTCCGATCCTAGTTCCATTTTTGAGCCCCAAACCCCGGCCCATAGTCAACTCATTTTAATCCTCATTAATGAACACATAACAAAAACAAAAATCAAACAAAGAAAGTTACACGTGCTTACCTTTCCGGAAATTGGAGCGGCGGCGGACGGAGAAGTTGGTAGAAAAGTGATCAAACTGTTGCTTTGTTTTTGTTTTATTAATTAATTAACCTAGTTATTAATTCTTAATTGGGTTATAAGATTTGTCCCACTAAATAATTAACAAATTACATTTATAGGGCCTTATTTACAACTTATTTCTATCTAGTCCAATTAATTACTCAATCTTAACATAAACACATGATTGGCTAATTAGGCATGTTAAACATTAAACTTTAAAATAGAAGTCCTTAAAAAAATAAAGTTTACATACAAATATATTAAATTTTAGAATTGATAAATTACACCCCGATAGTTATTTTTCGAGGTTTCACAACTCCACATGTCCCAAGTGTATTGGTGGGGTTGCACCACGTGTACTTAATGACGTGGTGCAGCGATTTTACTAAATAATTTCTCGTTGGGTAGATGGGTTTATGACTTAAGATTTTAATTACACTATTATTATTCACTTTACTATCTTTTTCATCAATTTAATTACATTGTTATTATTCATACTTTTCATCTATTCTTTATAACCGAGTTTTCGATAATTCATAAAAATTATCATCATAAAAATTTTAATTTTAAATATTTCAAGGCTAAATGACACTATTGGTCCCTCAAGTTTAAAGATGGTTACGCTTTAATTGTCCCTCATAGATACAGTGTTACACTTTTATCTAGTTACATGATATATATTACACTTTAGTACCTCTTAGATGATATGTGTTACAATTATGTCCCTCATGTTAATATTTTATTTCATTTTCAAGTATTACACTTTCGTCCCTCTTAAGATAATATGCTACAATTACTTCCGTCATGTTAATATTTTATTTTATAATCATCCTTATGTTAATATTTTGTATAAAAGGGTGCATGTAACATGAGGGATGTAAGTGTAACACATATTATCTAGGAGAGATGAAAGAGTAACATTTATCAACGAGGGACGAAAGTATAACACATAATATTAATATTTTGTATAAAAGGGTGCATGTAACATGAGGGAGGTAAGTGTAACACATATTATCTAGGAGAGACGAAAGAGTAACATTTTATCTACGAGGGACGTAAGTATAATACATATATTTAAGAATAACGAAAATGTAACAATTTATCTATGAAGCGTAATTAACTTTAAATCTGATGGACCATATTTTAATGTGATTTTGTGCATATCACGAGAATATGCTAGTATAAAATTATAGGAGAATAAATTTTGTTTTTTCAAATCACGTGGAGATAAATTAAACATTATAAATTGCCATTAACTCATTGAAATAATATGTCACATGAGTAGTATTTAAACAAAGAAAGACATAATTTATTCATTAAAGGTAGATCGCGTCGTATTAATCCATAAGCATATGGAGTATAATTTACGGTACAAATACTAATAATAAATAAAACTAAAAATTACAAAACGACACACATAAGAAACAAACACCGCGATACACTGGATCAAACTCCTTATTTTTCTAATATTAATCAATTTACCAAAACCAGATCTAAAAAGGAGCCATTGCCGGAGCAGACACAAAATACTCACCGTTCAAATGTCCGCCTGATACCGGTCCAGGTGCAACAAATCCAGAGCTTTTAATCTCCGCCATTCCCCGCCGCGCATTTACTCCCTCCGCTTCACACAATTTTGGAAGAAACACACCTTCTCCTGCGGCGAGATTGAAGTATAGGTCAACTACGTTTGGGCAGCTTTTGTAGCACTCATTTGAGCAAATCTTCTGCGCAAAACGCGATTCTAGCAGAAAATCGGAAGAAATTCCGAGCGATTTTCTTTGGAGTCCACAAGCGTTGATGCATTCGTCCGTTTCGATCCAGTCCTTCAAATTTTCAGCCTCAATTTCTGATGTGGTACACGTGTACAGATCCTCACCGCTTCTTCGCACGTGCTTCTCGAGCACGCACCGATGACCGGTAGATGAAACAGCAAATGCGCATGAGTCTTTGTTCAGATTCTCGCACGCAATGTTTCCTATATTTGTCACAGAAATTAATATTAGGAATATTTAAATTTTTTTGTGAAAATTTTGGACTTGACCAGTTGACCCCTTAAACGGACGAAAATATGTCTTTTGGAGATTAAAAAGCAAAAACCAAATTATTTTGGGGGCAACAAGTAAATTTCCCCATAAAAGGCGCATATTGTTTTAAGAGAGTGTTTGTGCCTGTTTGTTTGGTGATTGGTGAGTAGTGGAGGTATATGAAATAATCTCGATTTACGTAATATTTTTTGTTCGAGTTTTGAGAGATTGTTTCGATAAATAAAGTAGATGCAAATTTTTTTTGGAAGAGTTAGATTGTAGGTATAAGATGTGTAAGATTTTATGTCAAATCATGTTAAATGTGTAGATTTATGTCAAATCAAAGTATTGTTTGTATAAAGCTTTTTTAGATATAAGATTTTTTTTTTTTTTTTTGGCTTCTAGGAGAATAGTTTGAGAAAAATAGGAGATAAAAAATTATTTCAAAAAGTAGAAAACATGTTTGTTTCGTTTTTTTCAAACACGAAATAATTTTTGAAAAAAACCAAACAAACAAGCCCTTAATTTTTGGACTTGACCCCTAAAGGACGAAAATGCCTTATGTGCCCCGTGAAATTTAATTAGTAGCTGCATTTGACCCTAAATCAACATTTTAGTAGATTTAAAAGGGCAAATGTGTGTTATGGGAGTCTAGGGCAACTTTTATAGTATGAAATGAAAATTTTAAAATTTATGAGTATGCATAAATCACACATATTGTTAATTTGAAATGAAATTATAGCACACTAATGGTATGTGTATTGTTTTGAATTTCAAAATGTCTTGTATTTTCTTTTTAATATATATTCTTTAGAAATTATTTCGATAACAATAATAGACAACTATCAAATACTATTAATAAATCAGAATAAATATCTACATTAGATGGAACAAATACCCACATTAGTGGGAGTCGAACTCAAAACCTTTTGATCTTAAGATCACATTTTTACCAATGATTGTCACTAGGCTACGGTCTCATCGACATATTTCCTATATTATTTAGGCAGTATTAATCCACACTAAATAAACTACTAAAATATAGCCAAATATACAAACTTGACCTATTTTAAGTGCACTAATACAAGTTTAAATGATAAAATTGCCGTTATATATTGATTCAAAGAATAAAATATATATTTGTTCGTGATTTGGTCAAATTCACAGGAATATCAATGGGAATTTTCCTTTGTCTAATTAAAGAAATTGAAATGCATATGACACTTCAAGATCACATATTATAAAATAAGGGTGAGTTTCGCCTAGCAATTCGAAAAATAATTATAGAAAAATTAATTTTGGTAATAATTGATTATGATAAAAATTAATTATAGAATAATTACTTTTGTAATAGTAACACTTTAGTTGCTTTTAAAATAAGTTAATTTTTTGCTTCTAGATATTCCAAAAGTGATTATGATCTTGGGGGTCAAACACCATGAAAATTACGATTGAACAGAAATAATTTTTTTAATCGGGGTCAAACACTTCAAAAATCACAATCGAGATTTAAAAGTAATTGTAGAAAACTCAAATAATAATAATAATAATAATAATAATAATAATAATAATAATAATCAATCACTCACCTAAAGATCCTTGCACGAAGAATGACATGGCAAGAGCAAAAATTGTTACAATCTTTGAAATATGTTGTGAAGCCATTAGAGATGAACTTTGGTGTATAATTAAAATGAAAAATGTGGTACAATTGAATCCTAAAGTCACTTATAATGCAATGAAAATCTATTGGGAAGAAAGGCTATTTATACATTGCTAATATGAAGAGACCAACTTGTAAACCAAGTTGTGGACTAATTGAAAATTACACAATGCTACTTTCCGCAAAGTTTGGCAAACTATATATTGATTTTGGGCCCTACTTGACCCGGCTTTAACTCAAATTGCCGGTCCAACACTCCGCTAGTTATGGCGGGTTCGTGGAATTGGAAATTAGGAAAGTCCTCCATCATTTTACTTTTCTTGAAAAGATTGGAAAAATCGCGGTGGCTCTAATTAACAGAACTTTTTTCCTTTTCCAATTGGGAGAATTTTTTACTTATCTAAATGGAATTGTCCAGGAGTCTTAGGGTGAGTTTGGTCTAACAATTCGAAAAATCAATTAATTGAGAAATAATTTTGTTAAATTGGATTTTGGCGTTAATTAATTATGATAAAATTCAATTATATAATAATTGCTTTTGGATAATAGTTTTTGCAAAAGTATTCTCAAATAAGTTAATTTTTAGTTTCTGAAGATCTCAAAAGTGATTATGATATTGAGAGTCTAACACCATTGAAATCACAATAGACTAAAAACAATTTCTATAATTGGGGCTAAACACTTCCAAAAATACAATGGAGGTCTAGAAGTGTTTTTAGGAGCTCCCACCGCTAGCCAAGCACAGTCTTAATATTACGCGAACATGAAATCCAAGACCTTAGGCTTCTTATCGATCTATTTTGGTATGGTTTCGCCAAAACATTAAAACTAGAGCATAATTAATTCAACTCGCTACGAGGCTTCAGTGAAAGCCAACCCAAAATACTATATACTTTTTCTATATAATGTATGTAAATTTGATTTGACATCTATCAGTCCATCTATTTTTTTTTTCTCAAATTCTACAAAAATTATTGATTTGACATCCAACTATCACATATTTTATCCTAGAAACTCCAACAATCAAATTCCATTTTCAATCTAAATGACATCTCAAATTTTCACAATCCACATCAAAACACGATATTCAATTCAAGTCAGCAAATTTTGGAATTAGTTTGGTAGCATAAGTCAGCAATGTTAAAAAGCCCAAAATTGGGATCATGAATATTTTTTTAATATTATTCATTTGGGATCATGGATTGAACTTCTATTTTTCTAGTGTGTTTTGATTAGTTAAAACTAAATATAGTATATGAAAATTTCGTGAATTTTTCAAATTTATTTGAAAATATTTTGCATTATTATAATTCAAAGAAATATCTTGAAGTAGAGACTACTCTCATCTTGATCCATGCATGGGATTTTGAGGTTGATGAGGCAGAGTGACAATTAGGCCGTTTATTTGAGTTTTATTAGAGTATATTTAAAGATTTATAGGATTTTTTCATATATTTAAACATAATCGTGTCTTTGAATTTTTAGAGATGAAAATAATAGTGGATTTGATTTTTAGAAATTAATGGGTTTCTTTGGAGATTATGGAAAAAAGAGGAGTAGGGTAAGAGATAAATTATTTTATCTTAAATTAAAATTATTATATGATGAAAGTGGAGTAAAAGATATAGGGCCTGTTTGTTTGGTGTTTGGGAAAGTAGTTTGGGAAAGTAGTGAAGGTTTGTGAAATAATTTCGATTTGCGTAATGTTGTATGTTTGGGTATTGAGAGAGTGGTTTGACTAATAAAGTTGGTGTAGGTTTTTTTGGAAGAGTTAAACTGTAGGTGTAAGATGTGTAAGACTTTATATCAAATCATGTTTGTTGTGAGATAAATTGTGTAATAGATAAGTTACTTTATGTCAAATCAAAGTAGAGTTTGTTTAAGTTTTATTTAGAGATAAGGAAATTATTGTTTGTTTAGGTTTTGAGAGAGTAGTTTGAAAAAATTGAGACATGAAAATTTTATTTCAGAAAATAAAAAACATGTTTGTTTGGCATTTCCCAAACACCAAATTTTTTTGGGAAACGCCAAACAAACAGGCCCTATGTTTTTATGTCAGAGCAATTGGTTGTTTTCTAAGAATAACATAATTCTTTTAGGAGTAAATTGTTTTAAAATTTAATTAGAAACTTTTCATATATAAGTCTTTCTCTAAAAAGAAAAAAATACACATGTTTGTTGACTTTTCGGAGAGTATTTTTTCTATCTGAAAAGTCAAACAAACAAGATTTGAGTTTTGCTTTTTAGGTACCTATTCCCGTCGTAGTATGAATACACAGGATGTAAACTAGTGTGTATTCATAAATCATAATAAAAGTACTATAATAAAAGTACTTCTCAGCTTCTAGGGGAAAAAAGTGTTATCTATAATTTATTAAAATCTTAAATATGAATGTGTCATGCTTTCAACATAGAATGTGTCTAGATCGTCAAGAAATTTTTAGTGAAACGATATCGTATATAGATGAAGGTATTTTTAATGAAAGGATATTATAATGGTGTTAGTGTCACTGTGTCACATGTTTAATACAGTTCCTCAATATGAAGTCGAGATGGTCAAATCGTACTCCTCTTCACTTTTAGAACCTAACATGTAGTCAAAGAAACTCGTTAGAAAATGTCGGTGGTGACTTGACGATAACCCTCGCGAGCGAGCGAAGCCTTCAATTTAGTGGCTTCCCCCGAGGTCCTGACTCGATGCTTTTGTAAGTATGAGATTGAAATGAAAAAAGGATAATCGGAGCTTAAAGTCTAGTATTGTGTGTGTGTCCCTTTGGGGTATTTATAGATAGTAAAAAGCCAATCGGGTCAAGTATGGCAATACCAAGTCGGATTCGGGTCGACCCGGGTAAATGTTGATGGCCTAGTGGTATTTTGCCTATATTAATCATCATAAGTACATGATCTCAAGTGCGAGGTTGTGTCGTTGTTGTCCCTAACGAGATCGACATCAGTGTATAGGTCGTTCGCTCAGTGCTTGTCGATTGAGGCATATACCTGATGTCGATTAAGATAAGACGATGAACAGATGATTGATGTTTGGATATCCACGTAAAAGTTTTGACCTCTAAGGACAGTCCACGTAGGATAGTGAAGATTCGATATATCATATATAGTTACACCAAACATCATTCAATAATTGATTTTCAAAAAATAAAACAAAAAACTCTTTCAATTATTAGTTAAAGATTTAAGAATATACAAAAATCATGTAGTCAAGTAAATAAATGCTTAATACTTAAATTAGATTCACACGTTTTCTGTGAAGACTATCCAAGGAGTCTATGGCCTACGCAGATTTGAAAATTATCTAAAGCGTATAGGTTGGGCTGAAATTAAATAAACATTTATGATTCCCACGTACAATTGAAGGCAAGACCAAATAATAATATTGAAAATTCATGATTGTTTAAATGCTCATTGGGTTTTGGCCCAAATGTCACGCTTACAATATATGTAAACATCGAATTAGGTCTGTAAGATTTTAAAATACGTTTACAGACCTAATTCTGAAATTTTCGAGCCCTTTAGGCTTTAGGCATGGCCTATATAGAGATGGTTGGGCTCGGGGTCGGAAGGGAAATGATCTCCAAGGGCAGGGGCAGTGAGGCGGCCGGCTTGGGAACGGGGCGAGAGGAGAGATGGGGCGAAACCTGGTCGCGGCCGGGGTCGCGTGAGTAAGAAGGAAGAAAAGAGGGCGCGCGCAGTCAGTTGACGCCATCTGATTGGTGTTTTTTAATTGCTTTATTTGTTTTGTTTATTAATTTCTTTAAAATATTACTATTAATTATTTAAGAAAATATTTAGTAATTTAAAGTTTCCTCCTAAGCTAAATTAAATTGTAGAATAGAATTATTTAATAAGATTTGTTAGTATATTTTGTAGTATTTAATAAAAATTTATAGCCACCAATTTTACATTGAATTATTTAATATAATTAAAATTAAAAGTTTTTTATGGACAAATCATTAATAATTAAATAGAATTGTAATTCTTAAATTAGTTACAACTGCAATTAGAACTATTAATTAGAATTGTAATTAATATTTTCTTTTAAAAATTTTATTTTAGTTTATTTTATTGTAATTTAATCATTTAGTTAATTACAATATTGGTGGTGGCTATATATTTTTAAAAATATTGAATTAGTTTAAAATATAATTAAACACTTATACAAACTATTCAAATTAATACTTAAATTAACATGATAAGTAAATTTCCTTCTTGTTTCTTGTATTTCCTCTCTTGAGTCAATTTTAATTTTATTAGTATCAGCTCTCTTTAATTTTAATATTGTAATATATGATTATTATTTTAATTATATTATTAAAATAGTAGTTATTATTATTAATATTTAAAATTAAATTAAAAATATTATTATAATGGTAAGAGTGGGAAATAAATTAAATTGAAAGTATATGGGGGCTCGGAGCCCTGCCATTGGAGACGTCCAGACAGCGGCGGCAGCAAGGGCAGCCATAGCCCCAGGACTCCGAAGCCCTGACCCTGCCCCTACCATTGGAGATGATCTTAAATTATTCGAATGATCGAAAATTCTACATTACATTATATATGCATATGGAGCACATTCAAATACGATATTAAGATGTACTGCTTGTGTAGTCTCAATATTTAGTTTTTTTAGCTAAATGTCAATTGACATATACAATAACACCGATAACTTCTCATGGATATACATAACTCCGCTGCACAAAAATGATATATGTACTTGAAATGGATGTCCGAGTGATGAATAAAAAATAAAAAAAAACTTCCTCTTTATTTTAAATATATAGAAGACTAATTAATTGGATAATATGTTATCATCATCTTGAGTTAGATTAGAAACATAATTATTCTAATAAGAGGAACCTAAGGACCATATTCTTCTCTAATTTGAGTTATACTCACATCTCGAATAAATTCAAGAACATATTCGAAGAAACTCTAACTTCCATTCGGAATGGTTTGTGGGTTCCGAACTACAGTAGTTGAACCTAACAAGATAGCTTTTCCAACCCATAAAGTAATAAGTACTTGGCCAAGATAGAAAATGTTGACCTATTTCTACACCAATTATATCGTACAACCCTTTTAGCGTGTTGATGAAGGATTATAACACATCCATATTTGTATTGCCCACTAAAAAAATCATCTTTAAACAAAACTATTTTGATTCAACCATATCTTTATTTACTTTATTTACTGGATATTTCGAATGCTAACTAATCACAAAGCATTCCAATTATTTTTATCTATCTTTAGAAATTATTAAATAATAACATAAATCTACTATATTTTGAATTAAAATAAAAGTTTTTTTAAGAAAAATTATCTTATTATTAATCAATGATTTCTTTTATAGGGGTTTTTGAAATATAATATAGAAAATAAAGGAGCAATAACCCCTCTTGATGAGAAAGAAGAGGGGTTATTGCTCCTATATTTTCTTTCAAATTTTAAATAGTACTCAGTAGTATTTTATTTGGAAGTTGTATAAGAAAAAAGATAAATGAAATTATATAAATTTAGTTTTTTGTTAAAAAAAAAAAAGACAAAAAATCTAAAAAAAACTAAGATGAAATAAACACCTTTAATTAATGTTGTAAAAAGTGTGAATGAAGCCAAGTGGATCAAGGCAGATCGTGAAATCCATCATGTCCAGGTACAATTCCCATCACCCATGATTGACTAGGACATGTTTTTTTAGTGAATGTATCGCATTAGACTTCTATTTTATTTTTCACTTTTTTTTTTTGGTTATTTATGGAAAATGGCATTGCCATATCACTTTATTTGTTTGCTGCTGTATCAAATACAAATCGGTATGCAATTTCCTCGTGCCCATTAATTACAGCATGCATTGTATAGAGCAAGATATAGGCATTTTGGCTAATTACTTTTAATAATATTACAAAAAATTATTACTCGTTGTTTTTTTTTTATTATTTTATTTAAATAGATGCCATTTTAATTTTTGTCACAAGCGTTTATTTAGTGTGATATTGCCAGCAATTTTCAATTAGAGAGTATCACATACTCTCTCTGTCCCATTTTAAGTGTCGTTTTAGGTGTTTTCACACATATTAACGCACCTATTTAATTGTCTCAATTTTAGGAAAAAAATAAATGATATTCCTAAAATACCCTTACATTATCTCTCTTCCTTTTTCTCTTATTCTCTCTATCTTTCTCTTTCTATCTCTCTTGGAGTAATAAAAAGCAAAGGGCAAAATAGAAATTTATGTCAATAATAGTGCATTGAAACTCTAAAGTGACATATAATTTGGGACAAAAAAAATTCTCTAAAACGACACTTAAAATGGGACGGAGGGAGTAGTAAATTTTCAAAATTTATGTAGTGATGTCCTCATCATTTCAGTAGTAAAGAAATAATAAATTGCGTTCGAATTAATCAATCTTTATCAGTTTATCTTCATCTCATGAAGCTCATTTTGATTGAAATATGTTACAAAAACATATTTGAATGTTGGAGGGGATGACCAAAATCAAATTAATAAACTATATCATCAATATAGACATAATTACACACAATTTAACAATAGATTCATTCTCTCAAATTTGAAATATGTATACGAAATATTGGTTAATAATTTAAGAGGATATTATTATTTATTATCCATTTTATTGAAAAATAGAAGTGCCAGAGAAAATCAGAAAGAAACAAAAAAAACTTATGAAGGGCCCAACCGGGTTCGAACCGGTGACCTCTTGATCTGCAGTCAAATGCTCTACCACTGAGCTATGGACCCTTTGTTATACAATTTCCCAATTAATTATATAATCGCTGCCAACTATCTCCTACGGCAACTCTACCTATTTTTTTTTTTTTTTGAGAACACGGCATCTCTACGTACCTTTATTTCCACTATTTAGTCTAAATAGAATATCGTTTTTTACTCCCTTCTTATTTTTCAATTATACTCTTATATTTATAAATATATATTGTATCTTTTTATTAAGGAGCAAGAATTAATGGTTAATATTTGTCGTCATAGATGTTAATTGTTGGTTGAATTTCATTTTTTGATAAAAATTATTGGTTGAATTTATAAGGCAAATTTATTTAGAAATTTTATATGTTTTGAAATCGACTTTATTAGCCAATGAGCAAAGCCGAATGAAGCCTTAATTAGGGTTCAATCTCCATTACAGTGAATTTTCTTAGTTCTAGATTTAATTTTTTTATTAGTATTGTTGTTAGTTATTTTTATATTTTGACATAATTGAATTGATGATGTTGTATTAATGTATTTATCATCTAAAGAAAGTTGGTTTTTATTACGTATTTGATAACCAAACTATGTATATGAGAAATTAATTTGAATTGACTTTTGATATTTTTGAATTCGTTGTTAATTTTATATGATAACTGAATAAGGTGTTTTAGAACTTAATCTTTTGACATTTGATGATTTTTCAGAGAATAACAATCTCATGAATTTATAAATAAAATGGTAAAAAATATTTAAAAAGACTTGATCATGGAACAATATTATTATAATTGTCGAAATGAAAAACTTTTGTTTTAACGTGGAACGTAGACTATCATTGCATCAATTACTACATAATATATATATATATATATATATATATATATATATATATATATATATATATATATATATATATATATATATTAATTAGGTTATTATATTAAAGTATAAATATTAAATTGACTATATTAAAAGTATTAAACTAGAGACATGCTCACATTACCATGCCTCAATGAAAGTTGAAGTTGCATTATCAACACGAACACAATAATATGAAAATGATACCAAATATCACTTCTTCTTCGAAAAGGATCAAGAATGGTTGGCTCAAGGTTAACATGGATGCGGCATTAATAGAAAGGTTAACCGTTAATCTCGACTGTGATTGTTCGTAAATGTTCTATTAATCTCTTTGCAATTTGCATCTACATCTAATTAAGCAGCATTGTTCCAATCCATGTACCTCCAATCCTTGCAATCGAATGGAAATATACATGAAGTTATCTTAGAAAGTGATTGTCTACGAGTAACATTTGAAATTAATTAGAGCATTGATCGATCGACTCTAATATATTGATCGGCTAGGCTTGATTTTCGGATGTTATTCCTATTAATGTTGATTTTATTAAACCTTAATTTCTTCTAGTTTATAAATTGAGTAATTGATCAAGGGAAAAAAAAAACTTAAAAGAAATATATTCATGGCTAAAAATTGAAACCACATGCATTTGTAAATTATGGTAAGCGATTAAATATTTTTTTCCAACAAAAATAAGAATATTCATGATATTTGTCAAGAAGAACTATTTCTTATAATCGACCGTTGGCCAAGAAAAATACATTTTCTAGAGTCTTATTACACATATTTTGGGTGTTAAATCTAAAGTTTTAATACCGTAAAAAAATACATATCATATACTTAATTTGTCGAAATAAATCTTCACCGGTCATTCCATACATGGATCAAAATTTCCATCTTTTTCATCGAAAACATCGAAAAGTTTCCGTTTTTGAATCAGGCGAAACGAAAACAAGATGTAATTCCGAAACTATTTATTTGCCTTAAACTCTGTTATTTTCCTAAATTTAGTAACTTTTTTTACAAATGTTCCTTAGTGTTTCCGAAACATTTCCGAATAGTCTCGAAAAGTTTTCAATATTTAACTGACCGAAACATATATTTGAACCGAAATTTTGATCTATGATTCCATATCAATATAAAGATGCAATTGTACCGAATTTTTTTTTTATAAAATATATATATATATATATATATATCTTAATGCAATGTTTCCGATATATCAATGATATATAAAGGAGTGGATCATGATTGATCTGGTCAATTGCTTGGATCGACTTTACGAAGACTGTCCAAATCTCAAACGACAAAGTTAAATAAATAGTTAAATCACGCTTATGATCCTTAAGTATAAAAAATATTTTATAATTACAAAAATTTTATTATATCCCTATTGTCAAAGAATTTACACTTACGTTCTTCCTATATAAAATATGTTACATCGATTAATTTTCAATTTTTCTATGAAAGGCATTTTCGTGCAAGTTACGTGACTTTTTATATAAGGGTATTCTAATATATAAAACCCAAAAACAGAAAAATATATGTGTTGGTCCCAAGTGGTCAGATGAGGTCTAGAGGGTGGGGGGTGAATAGACCTCTAAACTTTTTGTAATTTTTTAACTTTAAAACCTTTTTGTTCTAACTTAAACAGACTAAGCTGTTATCAACAGTAGGTTCCTCGGCTGATCGCGAACAAATCTTTGAACAGCTTCGTAGACCACTAAACTGATAGTTACTTAGCTGATTTTGTCAAAATCAGTTTTAATACTTAGAGTACTTGCAGCAGATTTATAAAGTGTTTTTCACAAGTAAACTTAGTAGTTTGAAAGTTTGTTCCCCAGTTTTACAAAACTCCTTTTCTTAGAAAACTTTTCAAACATTTAACTTAAAGTGTTTTTATGCAACAGAAAATATGCAAGTAAGAATGCAAGTAAAAACACAAGTAATTTTTATAGTGGTTATATGGATGTAAATATCCTTTAGTCCACTCTTCCAAGTCACTTAGATCTTGGGTTATACTATAATCACGAAGTTTACAGTATACTCTGCTTGCGCCAATCAACAAATGAAAAGGCCACAAGTGCGCAGTAGGAAATCACTCAGAAACTCCTACTCTCCGAAGTAATATCACTCACAAAGATGGATATCTACTTCTCACAATCACTCAGTTTTACAAATTCACTCAGAAGATGTGTTTAGCTTTGTTCTTCAACTCTGCTTTTCGTCAACAAATGACCAAGCTGATGAGTGAGATGTTCTTGAGACTTAAAGAATTCTGCTTCGAAAATTTCTCAGAGATTGTGTTGTTGTTTTCTTCTCGTCTCTTTCAGCTATTTATACTTGAGGTTTGAAAAATGTCCGTTGAAGAGAGACAAGATTCAAATTCCTCGAGTACTAGTCCTTAAAATCCGCGAACGGCTCTTTTGCAGTCTGTCCGTACTGTCAACAGTACTTTTCTGCAGGCAGCATTAAATGCACCCAGCTGATGCGAAGCATTTCTTCAATCATTTGTCTTTAATAACCTTGTACTTCAGCATTTATTACTTCAAGGGGCATTTATTATCGTTGGGAAGACTTTATGATCCTTTCCACTTGGCTGACGGAAGTGCAAGTCTGATGGCGAACAAAGCTGATCTCAAACTTGAACAAATCTGATTTGAGTCGGCTGATCTTCATTAGTCTGATATTTTTCCTTCAGCGGATCAGTAGTCTTTGGACCTTGATTTTTGACTCTTCTGATGTCTTTTTTACTTAGTCAAAATTTCTTCACAAGGGGACACCAGCTAAGTTAATCCATACTTAGCAGATTTTGAAGTTTTGGAATGCATCAAAACCTCCCTTAACAATTTGTCTTCAGTGCTTTCATCTTCATCTTTATCCAACAATATGTACTAACTACTAAGTTTGGTCAACCGTGTATTATACAGGTCGACTTAGAAATAACACGTAGATTTTGGAGTAAAGAAGTGGTGTACATAAACTGATCAAACCCGACCCAACCCGCCCGCAGTCTGTCGGTTCTATTTCAAAGTAATCAAGGGCAAGTTGGTCTAACATGTAAATCCGCATGGTACAGATCGGGTGACGGGCTTGATGATTAGACCCACCAACAACCCGCACTTAATCCTTCTTAATATATTTTTTTGTTCATGTTCTAATAAAGGTGTGAAATAAATCATTTTTATTAACATTTGACTAAGAACAAACAAACTTTCTTCAAATTACTTGTTTATATTTGTGTTCACGGTATGAATATAGTGGTAGATAAAGTTATCACATTTTTTACTCGAATGTAACTCTGAATTATAATCTTCAACTCATAAGTTAGTTAGAATATATAATATTGCAAAGATAAATAGTTATATTTAAACTTTCTAAGTAAGATGTTGAAAATGTATATGTTTATTTTAATTAATTTAATGTTAGCAATGATGCGTGTTCAAAGACGTAATAAAGGTGTTGCGGTTTTGGTAATGTGATTATAATTTGTGATGGATCGGGTTGATTTTTCTATGAAAAACACATTTATGTTCATCCCTATGTATAATGTGATTTTCATGTTTTAATTAGGGCATAATTGTTCGAACTTAGGTGACAAATCCTAAGACAACAACGTTGAATAATCAACTATAAGATTCAACAATAAATCAATAACATTTCATTGAAGCTCGAGTGTTCTGGTTTAACCAAGTCGTTTTTAATCTCGCTAAATCGACTAAAACATTGATTGAAACCTCATAATCTAGTCACATCAATTTGTCGCTCAAACAAGTTATTTTGATCTTTTCACCGATCGTATTTGACTATTTAAAGCTATCACATAATTAGTACAACAATATTATACAATTAAATCTTAATAATTAATTTTTTACACTGTACCGTATAAACAATATAAAGGCTCGTACATACCAAATTCAACCAAAACTAAAATTATTTTTTTTTTTTTTTTTTTTTAATACATAAAATATAGGGGCAAATGCATCCTTCATAATATATGCACCTCATAAAATAAATTCTATCATATATATAAAAGGGAAAAACAAAAGCCCACAATTTTACTTTTTAGATGTCACTCATTAATGAATGAATGTGAAGTGCCAAAATAAAAATAAGGTCCTTAAAACTTTAGTAGGCGATTGCAAGATAAACCCGTTTTGACAATATAGACAAAGACATCAACGTGAAAAACCATATGCGACTTTGGATTTGGAACCGACATTACCGGCCTTCAAATTGTCGTCTAGTTGTCCTTATTTCTGGAATTCCTAGCTAGAAATGATTGAGATTATAACGTGTAGGTTAGATTGACACTCATGTACATAATAATAATTTCAATTGCTAAATTTAGCAAATATAATACAATGTTTATGTCACATTTTGTTTAATTTGTTCATAAAGAAAGGAGTGATTTTTTTTTTTTTTTTATCTACTCCGTAACTATAGTATTTGTAAATGTTAAACGTGTTAATTCACGTTTACCTTCAGTGATAATATTAATGTTCAATTTTCAACATAAAATTTCTGTCGAAAAAGTTAACAAATTTCGACAGATTTACTTTCAGCCGAAATTTGTATTAATTCATTAATTATTAAATTTTTTTCAACAAATAATTTCGACGGAATTTAGGTCGGTCGAAAATATTTTCAACAGATATTTTTTCTGTTGAAATTTTTCGACGGAATTTGTTTCCGTTGAAATTTTATAAAATATTTCAACTGATTTAAATCCATTGAAAATTTTCTGTTGAAATTTCTGCTTTTTCTAGTAGTGATTACTCCCCCCGTCCCATTGTTTTTGCTCTTATTTCCTTTTTGGGATGCCCCAAAATATAATTCCCTTTCTCTCTCAAAGAAGTACAAAAATTTATTTTTTTAACAAATTTTCTAAAACTCCGTGCCAAACCTAAAAGGAGCAAAAAATATGAGATGGATGGAGTATATAACAGACGTGGAAAGTTTAAATGAGCATACGTCTCCTTACATCAAAGGATCAATATTTCGATGCGTTCTCACCAAAAATATCGAAAAGCTTTTGAAAAGTTTCTGTTTTTTTACTAACCGAAACATACTCCGAAAACGAAAATTTAATTAATTCATGCTTACATATGTGGGCGAGCTTAATTTGCACTAGAGGTCTATAGAAACCCATACATGGGTTAAAATGATTCACATAAAATAACACATGCACGTAATTTGACACATATATAAGCATAAGCTGCTACGTATGCAATGACAAAATTTTTGACGCACAATTAAATAAAAAATGACGTAATAAAATTGAGAGATTGAGGGTTAAATAATGAACAGTCAAAATTATGTGAAACTTTTGAAGAAGACGTTCGACCTACGCAATTGTCAAAAGGATTTATATAACCAATCAAGTTGAAACAGCAAGTCTGTACTGAAGCGACTAATTTTTAGCTTTTATTTGAAATATATTTAGGTCCACATTTTAGTGTGAATAGGAAATTAAGGGTACTAGAAAAAAAATTATTATTTCTAAATCTAATGAAAGAGACTTAAGGGCTTGTTTATTTGGTTTTTGGGAAAATAGTTTGGGAGAGTAGGGTAGTTTATGAAATAATCTCGATTTGCGTAATATTATTTATTTGAATTTTGAGAAAGTGATTTGAGAAATAAAGTAGATGTATGTTTTTTTGGAAGAGTTATGTTTGTAGGTGTAAGATGTGTAAAATTTTATTTCAAATCATATTTGTTATATTTAGATAAAATGTGTAGATTTTGTATATATTTTATTTAGAGATAAGAATACTGTTGTTTATTTATCTTTTAAGAGAGTAATTTGTGAAAATTAAGAAATAAAAATTTTATGTTAGAAATTAAAAAATATTTCTTTTTTGATATTTCCCAAACACGTAAAGAATTTGAGATACGTGACGTTCCCAATTTTCGAAGTGCTAAACTGCTTTCATAATATCTAAAATTTCTAGTCTGGAAAGGTTTTGTTGTGGGCCGTTTATATTTAGTTTGGGCTGATTAACAATTAATAACACGGCTAGCATTTTCTTATATATGGAGTATATAATCTTACAAATTTGATGTTGTATATCCAATTTCAGGATTGCTTCACCAATAATTATTTCTATGATTAGAAGATTGTCTTTATCAATGCATATCTTTTTTTTTTTTTTAATTAATTAATTAAATCAAATACAAGTATCATTGGAAACTTTTAGATGACATGTAGGTAAATAATACTTATAATAAAACACTCGTAAATCAATCAATCAATCAACCATGTTCACAGTTAACTGTAACTGCAAAAGTCAAATAGTGATAAAATTAGGGTTTTTAACATTTTGAACCCTAAAATTATAGGGCTTGTTTGTTTGGTATTTGGGAAAGTAGCTTGGGAGAATAGTTGAGGTTTGTGAAATAATTTCGATTTGTGTAATATTGTTTGTTTGGGTTTTGAAAGAGTAATCTGATAAATAAAGTAGGTGTAAGTTTTTTTTTTGGAAGAGTTATGTTATAGGTGTAAGATGTGTAAGACTTTATGTCAAATCATGTTTGTTGTGAGATAAATTGTGTAAAAGATAAGTTCCTTTATGTCAAATCAGAGTAGTGTTTTTATAGGTTTTGTTTAGAGATAAAAAAATTGTTGTTTGTTTGGATTTCGAGATAGTAGTTTGAGAAAATTGAGAGATGAAAAATTTATTTTAAAAAATAAAAAACATGTTTCTTTGGCATTTCCCAAACACGAAATTTTATTGGGAAACGCCAAACAAACAGGCCCATAGGATTTTGGTATTTTACATTATGTTTTAAAAGTTTTGGTACTTTGCATTCTGAAAATATAACTTATTTTGATGGAAAAATTAATTATTGAACGGTACAATAGTATTTCTCAAATATTTCTTACACTTTCCATCTTAAAAATTATAGATTTTGGTACTATGCCACCCTGAAAATCTAGAATATTTGCATTTTGCACACTAAAAGTATTAAATTTGGCATTCTTCACCCCGATTAAATTTTTTTGACACTCTACACCCCAGAATTATATTTTATGGGGCATTTTGCAACCTAAAACCTAAAATTATTTGCTACAAAAGAAAAAAAGAGTTCTTACCTAATCACTAATAGCTAGTAATTTGGTTAAAATAAATAATGTGCCCGAAAAATTAAGTTGAGGTTAAAAATTCCAAAAAAAAAAATAAAATATTAGGGTTCAAAAATATTTCAAAGGTGCAAAATGTCAAAATCTATATTTCCATGGTGGAAAGTACAAAGAATATAAAAAAATGACTATTATACCCTTCCATCAATAAAGATTTTCATTAAAACACACACTAATGTGCAAAATGCCAAATAAGTTGTATTTCATTTCCAAGATATATTCAAAGTACCAAAAATTTAAAGTCAGGGTGCAAAGTGCCAAAAATCCATAAAGTTATTTCATATAAAACTCTAAAAGAAAATATTAAAAATCTTGAATTTCATCCCTTTCCTTTTTCAAGTAACATGTACTCTACATATTTTGATTTTCTAAAGTCGATGTTTAAATTTTGAGACCTTGACCTACTGCAAGTAATTTGACCAAAAGAAAGGTTTTAATTACTACGTTGTTGAAAAAGATGGACGGAGAGGCACTTATATGATGAAGTTTCGATATTTATGTTTGAATCATTATTTGAACTAATTAACTTTCAATTGATGAAAAGTAAAGTGCATGATATGCTTTCTGCCCATGATACATGTGCATGCACATTAAAACCATTGAAAAGATAATTAGACGAAACGAATAAAAATGGACAAAAAAATTTATCTTAATTCACGTATTTTATATCAGGATTGATTAGTCGATGCACTTTTTATATTTGTCGTCAAATATTTTAGTCATTTCACATTAATTCTTCAAACTTAATGTCAAATTGGAGAATAGTTGTAGTTCCAGTTGCTGTCCACAATGCGTTTTTGAATTTATTAAGGGTCGAATATAAGTTCATGTTCGAATATTTGACAAAAAAAAAAAAAAAATGTCAAGGGCCGTCAAACTATGGTATCAAATATATCAGAAGATTTGGTACCAAATGTGTAAAATGAGAGAAAATGTGATGTGAAAAATCTAATTCAGTCTAAATGTATAGCATCACTCAAAAAATTAATCAATTCGTTTGAATTTTCTTTACTCCTACCTTTTCTTTTTTGGAATGTTCAAAATTAGACTCTATTTTTTAAAATAAATATATTCCCCTCAGGGTTTTTGACATTTTGCACTCTGAAATTATAGGATTTTGACACTTTGCACCCTGACTTCAAAATTTTGGAACTTTACACCCTAATGTGTGTTTTAGTGAGAAAATTCATTGATAGAAGGGTAGAGTAGTTATTTTCATTTTTTTTCACTTTGCACCTTGGCAATATAGATATTGCACCCTTAAAATCTAGAATATTGGCATTTTGCACCCTAAAATATGAAATATTAGCATCTTTCACCCCGATTTAAATTTATTGGTACTCTGCACCCTAAAAATATATATAATGTGTATGACATTTTGCACCGTAATGTATTTTTCTTAAAAGAAACAAATTCATGAATGTCGGCGATGTAGAGATAAAATGGTCATTTCTATGCACAACAATCATAAACTTGTTACTTTAAATTTATTTTTAACATTTTCTCTCAGTAAAATTTAGATTAAATAAAGACATTGTCTTCTTTTTATTTCAATTATCCTCTAAATTATTTACTTTATATCTAAAATACACGTTTACATATCTAACATGTTATTATATTGCATGTTATTTATATTATTTAGATTATCATATAATTAGCGGGGTTGAACATGTTAGAAATTATATTTTCTGGGTGCAAAATGCCAATATTCTATATTTCACAGTGCAAGGTGTCAAAAACTATATTTAGGGTGCAAAGTGTCAAAATCATTTGAAAATAACTATTATGCCCTTCAATCAATGAATTTTTTCTTCAAAACACTACTAGGGCCCAAAGTGCCAACTAGATTGTATTTTCAGGGTGCAAAGTGCCGAAACTTTTAAGTTAGGATGTAAAGTGCCAAAACCCTATAATTCCAGAGTGCAAAGTGCCAAAAAACCTTCCCCTCATTATAATTTTCTCACATAAATAATAATTTGATGCCATTAATTTTCAATCAGTAATTTTGAGGATGTAAGCATGTACAAAAGTTTCACCTATTAGAATTCTTAATTTCTTACCTACAGAAAGTAAATGAAGCCAATATATTAAGACAGGGAAACTATATTGGAAGAGTTATTAGTTAAAAGTTGGTATACATGCATTATCTTTTGACACAAAAGTCAGAAATAGATGTATTCCATTTTAATGTCATATGTATACATTCAATAATACTTACAATTCAGACTATATATAGGTGGACTAACATCTACACATGTCAAAGAATTTCTACGTAACGCCAAAGAGTGAGAGCTGATTTGTTTCATTAAAAAACAAAATTGTTCAAAAATAATATACTTAGATATTTAAGAGAAATATCCCTTGGTCCAACTGATTAATCAGCTTGACTAAATTTATAAAAATTATAGGAAAAATAATTTTTTTGGTACCATAGGACCGGATCAACCACCTTGAAACTTTAGAATCACTGGACATGAAAATACAAATTTGATACCACAATTGAAGTTTTCATTGTAACTTTCATACCAAACTCAATTTACCTCTCCGGAGTTGATGGCAATTTACCTCATGTGATATTCATAATATTCAATTTACCTCTCTGTGATTTGAAAAATAGAATTTTACCCCCTGTAATTTTATTAAAGTTTCATACCGCCTCCCTGATATTTTTATTTGTGGTACTTTACCCCATGTGTTAGGATAATGCGACAGTTATCCTTCTATGTTATGATAAATGTGGTAATTTATAATTTACCCCCATGTGTTATGATAAACGTGGCAATTTAACCCCTATGTTACAAAACACTTTTCATGTCCACTCTCAATTTTGGCAAGTGAGTTACACTGTCTGGCTGAAAGAGGTAAATTGCTTCTATAAAATTTTCAAAGGAGGATAAATTGCTCTTTTTAGAATCACAGGGGGTAAATTGTTCTTTTTAGATTCACATGTGGGTAAATTGCCAATAAGTCCGGAGTTGATATTAAAGTTGCAATAAAAACTTAAACTGTGGTATCAAATTTGTATTTTCATGTCCAATAGTACCAAAGTTGCTAGGTAGCCTATCCGGTGGTACCAAAAAAGTAAATTTTCCTAATAAAAAAATTAATTAATATATTTCACAAATAATTTGATAATATCATGATATGATACCATAAATATTAATATTAAAAATATCTAATACAACACAAATGTGAATAATTAACATGATAAGTCACTTAAAAATTGAAAAGTTTAACTGTATGTTAGCTAATAGAGTAAAAATATATAATTGGACGGAGGAGATATTTTTTTTTCTAGAGTTGTGATTAATCATGAAAAATTGTAAGCAAATAGAATTTGTCATTGAATGAATTACAAATAATTGGTGGGTTTGTGGTGGCAAGGGATATGCCGGTATTTAATATGGAGAATATAATGTGTACTCGTCTTCCGCCGAAATAAGAAAAGGAGTTCAAATCAAACTGAGTCGAGTCTTTGTCAATTGTCATAGTTTGACAATTAATTAATTCCTTAAACCATATAAGGAAACCTGTAAGAAACACACTAAAAAACCAGGAGAATTTCCATTCACAGACCAGACATTATTAAAAATGTTCATTCAAGTTCGGTAACCATCAATTTTTGATATTCTATGAAGTTATAAGACTAGTAATACTCTCCCCTATAAATACCCCTATTCTTATACTATACACAAACACATACACACAAAACACACACAGAGAGCGAAAAAGATGGAATATTTATCATCATCACTATTGATTATTCTTCTTGGGTTGATATTAATTGTGGGGAGATTGTTATATTGTTGGTGGATTTTGCCTCACTTTGTGTATAGAAAACTTAAATCAAATGGGTTTATTTCTGGGCCAAAGCCTCATTTCCCCTTGGGAAACTTGGATGAAATGAAAAAATCGAAAAAGGATATATTATGTTCTAGCCCATCATCTTTGCTATCCAATGATATTCACTCCACTGCATTTCCCTACTTTTCTTTATGGCAAAAATTGCATGGTAAGTAAGCAACATTTTATTTTTTTGAATTCGTTACATTACATACATGCATATTCAAACTTAGAGTTAATTGCAATTTACTCTGTGTGATATTCATCATGTTCAAGTTACCTCCCTGTAATTTGAAAAAGGGCGCTTTAACCCCATGTAATCTTATAAAAGTTTCACACTGTCTCACTGAACATTTTATATGTGGCACTTTACCCCGCTATGTTATGGTAATGTAGCATTTTACCTCTTCGTGTTGTGATAAATGTGGTAATTTATCCCCTGTATTAGGATAAATATGACAATTTACCCTCTATGTTACAACCACACTTTTCATGCTCACCCTCAGTTTTGAAAAGTTAGTTATACTCTCAGCTGAATGAGGTATATTGCTTCTTTAAATTTTTCACGAAAGATAAATTGCTATTTTCAAATTCAGGAGGGTAAATTGAACATTATTCATTTTATGAGGTGTAAGTTGGCATTAGCTATTCAAATTTATTTTGCATGAAAAATGGTACTGCATACCCAAATCAAATATGATCACGGATTATTTGGACCGGCTAAATTAATTAATTGTAGCCTATAAAATTACCAACATTTGAATTGATATGAATTCATTATTTTATTTATAAACATATATATAATTTAATTGATGCAGGGAAAGTGTTCATCTACTGGCTAGGGACAGAGCCGTTCCTATATATTGCAGATCCTGAGTTTCTTAAGAAGATGAGTGCAGACATAAAAGGTAAAAGCTGGGGAAAACCAAATGTTTTTAAGCATGATAGAGAACCCATGTTCGGCAGCGGCCTCGTAATGGTCGAAGGCGATGAATGGGTTCGACATAGGCACCTCATCACTCCTGCGTTCTCTCCAGCTAACTTGAAGGTACGTATTTACATACGTATATTCTCAAGCCAAAATTTTCATAAGTTTTCGCTGAAAAGATGAAAATGTTATTTTCTGTTTATGAATCAATGAATACGTGTGATTGAGTAGTTTCTCAATTCTTTGTTTTCCTGGCTAGCTGATTACATATTTTTCAGATGTTTTCAGAAAATTTTATAATATTTAACTAGCCGAAACATATTAACAAAACAAAATTTAAATTCATTACTAAAACATAACATTCTTTTAGGCCATGGCAAGCTTAATGGTTGATTCCGCCACAAGCATGCTTGATAGATGGACAAGCCTGATTGACTCTGGCCAACAAGAAATCGACGTTGAAAGAGAGATCATTAGCACAGCCGGAGAAATCATCGCAAAAACAAGCTTCGGCCTAAGCTATGAAAATGGGAGAAAGGTGTTTGAAAAGCTAAGAACCATGCAAATCACTCTTTTCAAGTCCAACCGCTACGTAGGGGTCCCTTTTGGCAAGTTCTTGAACCCTAAACAGAACCTAAATGCCAAGAAACTAGGCAAAGAAATTGACACCCTTCTCCGGTCAATAATCACTGAACGGAGAAACAAACCGAGAAGTGGGAAGCCGGAGAAAGACCTTCTCGGCCTACTTTTGGAGGATAACACGGTGGAGGGTCGGGAGAAAAAGGTGCTGACCACCAAGGAGCTGGTGGATGAATGCAAGACTTTTTTCTTTGGCGGTCACGAGACAACGGCGTTAGCACTGACGTGGACTTTGCTCCTCCTTGCCGTCCACCCGGAGTGGCAAAAGGAGTTGCGAGAGGAGATTGGAGAAGTGATTGGAGATGGCCAACTTACAAATATAGATGTCACAATGCTTGCTAGACTAAAGAAGGTAAGATTTTTTTATCTTTTTGTTTATGGTTGGCATGCATGTTGAGTTGTTCCTAGAGCTTACTTAGAAAGAAGAAAAAGATTGGGAGGCAAGAAAAAAGTTCTATGTACTTTAGTAGGCTATAATTTGAGGACATAGCAAGAAGCGGAAATAGAAAGAACATAAGAACCACATATTTTTTCTTTTTTAATCAAATTAAATTTTGCCACATTCATCCATGATAATGCAAATGAAGTACATATATTTTTTGATTTAATAACAAAATCTCAAGATAACTTGCATTGTGATTAATTATATGTATCCTACTAGCCATTTCATTCTTGAAAAAAAAAATAAGGTAAATTTTCACTCTATAGTAACTTTTAGCACTATCTAATTTGATTCTTATAAAATTAATAAATTTAGGATAAATTGTCACATCTTTTGTTTATTGACTTTGTGTCATGCTGTTGATTGGTCAAAAAATCTAAGGAGCACATACTCTTTTTTACATAAGAATCATTTGACTATATATAGAGAGTCCACGCGTTTAAAAAAACAGAACTTGGCTTCACACATGAATTGCATTGCCACATGGCACCACCCCTTCAATCTAATAAGACTGCTCCACGACCCAAATTGACCTTCACAAATTATAGGAGGAATCCTCGGTTCCACCTACCCATTAAAGATTTATTTCAAATATTATTCTTAAAATTGGTGAACTGTTAAAAAGTGCTCATAATAATTAATACATAAATTAGTTAAAGAATAAAGCAAAATCTCTAACATGTTTGGTAACAATCATGCTGAATTCTTGTTTGATATATTGGTATAAGTGCTACTTAGTTAGATTAAATAGCCTGTTAATGTCCTATATAATTGGGGTGTATATTAAAATTCTAAAGTATAGACGATATCAATAAATGTGAAATTGGATTGTAATTAAATTTAGCTAAATGCCCCTTTTCTCTTTAGAAATATAATTAAAAAGGTTGCATATTTTATATAAGAAGCTTCTTATTTTTGCTAATAGTTTTTTTTTTTTCATCTCTTCCTAATGCAGATGGGATGGGTCATGAACGAAGTTTTGCGTTTGTACTCTCCAGCCCCCAACGTACAAAGGCAAGCAAGACAAGACATTCAGGTAGACGACCTAGTCGTTCCCAATGGCACAAACATATGGATCGATGTCGTATCAATGCATCACGATCAAAAACTTTGGGGACAAGATGTTAATGAATTCAAGCCAGAAAGGTTTAAGGATGATATATTTGGAGGGTGCAATCACAAAATGGGATTTTTGCCATTCGGATTTGGAGGGAGAATGTGTGTTGGGAGGAATTTGACAAACATGGAGTACAAGATTGTGTTAACATTGATCCTTTCAAGGTTCTCATTTTCCCTTTCCCCAAATTATTGTCATACACCCTCAATTCTGCTGTCCCTTAGGCCTATGCATGGGCTACCCCTCATTTTTAAGCCCCTATAGACCTAAGTAATTAATTATGTATCTTCTTGTAATATATAGGAGTATTTTATTTTTTGGGGTTCAACCATTTTGGAATCGAGCATTCTTGGTAGATTCCATATTCCGATAATTGAATACTTGTGAAATAATCGTGGATGTTTATATTGTAACTAGGCTAATAAGGGTTGTTTAATCCTTCTTTAGATAATTATGTTGTCAAAATCAGGGATGAATAATGTTTTTGTAGTAAATTAAATAGTCTAGAGCTATTGTATAATGTTGTTATTCAAATTTGCAATTTGCGACTCCTCAGTTGTGTCCATATTTTAGAATGCCACAAATCAAGGCTCAAGTTTACGAAATGATTTTTTCCCCATAATATAATCTCAAGTAAAAGAATGATTTGACACCACTAATTTTCAAACTATTACTCTTTAGTCCTAAATTTAAAAGTTCTCAGATTAAATGGTTTAACACTCTATACACCAAACCAAAAGATTAGAAAAAAGTTGAGTAGAATATAAGAGGATATGATATTTGATATTTCGATATACTTTTCTCAAGAGATGCAGTTCACATTTTGTCAAGGAACGTGTATCGGGCTATAGATCAACCAAGCTAACCCCAAGACTCTTTTCTCAAGAGGTGCAAACTTAGATGCTGGTCCACATTGATCTTCACGATCACAATATGACAAAAAATTGAATGAAAGAGTTGATTTCAAAATTCTTGGTTTTATGAGAATGTGTTTTAGGTACTTCACATTTTCTTCTCATTGAGAATAAACCTAAACCTAAACCCGTGCTCGAGAGATTACTATGCAAACTCTGGTAAAGAATTTATGGATTTCTCAAAAGGACTTCTACTTGTGTCCCAGTCCGGTTTGATTCGTTGAATATCTCTGAGTGAAATCCAAATGTAGCTCAAGGTTACCACAATGTCATATTATGACTCAAGGAAAATGTAAACACATTTTATGTAATATTTAAGCTCAAGTTAGAAAAGTACTAACAAGATTGATAATATTATTATTTCAAAAGTTGAAACTAGTCCATCCTACTATTACTTCCATGTCCTCATCATAAATAACAGATTGTTTTCAAGAAGATTGCATTTTTTATACAGCATAGAGGTACAAAGACGACTACTATGGCATGGATGACTATTATAAATAAGCATAACCTTAAAAGAGAGGTAGGCTGGCTTGGAACCGAACATTCATCCATTATTTCTTATACGTTACCAGATGGCCCTATCCTATTTGCTCCAGCAACGATAGCTTGATCAGTTCGTAAAACTATTTCTTTGGAGGTTGACCATCTTCTTGGATCATGTCACTTAGCACTTGGCCGATTTAACAAGACAAGAAAAAACCTTAAGATAATGAGGGCGTAATAGGGAATGTACTTTGTTACAAATAAGTTCAGGTATTACTATTGTTCAATTTCCAAGAAAATGCACACAAAAAAATAAAAAAGTAATGCCAAAATTTACTTTACACATTCATTTACATCCTTTTTTCCAAGATAGCTATAGTAAGATGACATTAAAACTAAAATGATTAACGAGAACCTAGTTTTCTTTTGAGAATTTTTTCATGCTCAAGTCTTTGGGCATCCCATTTGAAAATATATTCAAATAACCTTTCTAGAATGGAGAACATCATACACATCAATTTGGTAATAATTCATATTAAAGAGCTTAAGGGAATAAAACTACCAAAAATTTAAGATGACTCACTCTTTCTATTACACTACCACTAGCCGAAAATTTGTGGTTGCAACCCCAGGAGTAGCAAGCCACAAATTTGTATAATTTTTGTTACAAATTCATATCAATTTTAATCTTTACATGGTTAAAGATCGGCAAAAAAAAAAAAAAATTAAAGTTCATCGATTTCGAATAGTTATTTTTAGTGGTTTCAATGAAACCTTTTAAACACGATTTGGATTGTGTGAAAACCGAAGGATTATCGTGTACATTGTGTCATTTTATGAAGTTTTCCTTTTAAAGTATGGATAAAAAATGGATAATTTACACCAATATCCAATATCGGGTCCATTATGAATTAGGAAAGTGGCATTGACCTGCACATCATTATTATCACTAAAAATGACAAAGCATGTAAGGGGTGAATAGTAAATGGTGATTTGCACCAGTAACTAGACCCTTAGGAGTTGTAATATTTTTTTGCAGGCTCCTGACATAGAAGCCTCATTCAGGATTTTTTACTTGTGTTTCCATAATTTCTTACACCGACCAAGAAAAAGTTGAAACAATGAATACAGTTAAAAAATCATACTAATGAGATATAATGCAAGCAAGTGCTTTACACATAGTGTTCTGCTTATAAGATGTGTTCCTAGAAGACGCGAATAAAAAAGTTACTTACATCTAACATGGTTTCGATGGGAAATGAATCACTCTTTATTCGAGGATAACTAATGACTTCTTTCTTATATATGGTATTGGAAATCTATTTTAAAACGCAGACATCTGAACTATTGTGGGGAGGGAGGGAGGAATGTAACGTAATTGAATAGTTATAAAAAGAATTAGAAACTACCTCCATGATTTGATAACACCACATACTGAGGTAGCTTGATGTAACGGACAGCCCGTCGAGAGGCCAATGTATGCAACGAACCCGACAGCAAGGCGTGGCCTAAGCCAAGCTTTGCTACAACATGGAGGTTCTAGGTTTCTCTACAAATTTATACTTGGAAAAATTCTTGAGTATTCTAGATAGTTCTACAAGCTTGTACATAGTTCTGCACATTGTGGATAGATATAGAAGGGTCTAGAGAATTAATATCAACCGTTGGATCGTATTGATCTAAACCATCCATTTGAAGAGGTCGAACTATAAATAGGGCTCCTTAGTTCATTTGTAACCATCTAAGTTTGAGGGAATAAACGAACATTCTAAAGTGTTATCTTAAGGTCTCTTAGTAACTTTCTCTATTTCTTGCTTTCTAACTTGTGCCAAAATTAGACTGACTTAGCCAAATCCTCAGGGGGCGGGAATCGATCGCATGGGGCGTTTCGATTCTATGTGTTGCACGTTACTTGATAAGGTCAAGTCCGTGATAGTGAGCCTTGAACAAGAAGTTCTCATATAGTCAATGGAGGAAGTGCATGGTATTCATCTTTCTCCTCAAGAAAAAGTTGGAGAAATGAATACAGTTAAAAAACATACTGATGAGTTCTAATGCAAAAAAGTGCTTTACACATAGTGTTCTTCTTATAAGACGAGTTCCTAGAAGACGCGGATAAAAAAGATACTTACCTCTAACATAGTTTCGTTAGGAAATGAATCACTCTATATCCGAGGATAACTAATGACTTCTTTCTTATATAGGGTATTGGCAATCTATTTAAAATATAGACATATGAATTATTGTGGGGAACACTACTAGAAAATCGAGAAATTTCTCTGTCGAATTTTTTTGACGGAAAGCTTTTTCGTTGAAATTTTTCGACCGAATGAAATTTCGTCGAAAATAATTTCAACCGATTTATGTTCGGTCGAAATATGCTTTCGAAAAAAGGTAAAAAAAAAAAAAAAAAAAAAAATTCGACGGAAATTAAAGTCCGTCGAAATTTTAGTAATTTCGACAGATTATTTTTCGTCGAACAATAATAATTTCGCAAAAAAAATAAATATATAGCGATGGAATTTAAAATCCGTCGAAATTTTAGTAATTTCGACGAATTTATTTTCCGTCGAAATTTAATAATTTCGTGAAAAATTAAATAAATAAAAAAATTCCTGTAGTATGTTCGACGGAAACAAAATTCCGTTGATAACTTCAGTATTCCGTCGAAATTGTTTAACTTCAATTCAAATTAGGGCAGCAACTAGCGTATACCCCCTTCTCCTAATCTGAAAAACAGTCGATTCCCTTTCCAAGAACAAGCTCCGCGCGGCTGAATCACCACCTACGTAGATCCACCACCTAGCTCCATCGTCTATCCCTCTCCCACTGGCCCTCTCCTACGTCGATCCACCACCTGAATTGCAGTTGCGTACCAGCCCCTGAACAACCGCCACGCGGCTCTAGCTTCAACTCCGTCAGGGCGGCAGCTCCAGCTCCGTGAACGACTCCGGCTCCAAAATCCTTCACGCCTCCGTCACCCGCTCCGTCCACGGCCCAAACTCCGGCCCTACACCACCACCACCACCACAAGTACTCTTCTTCAAACATTCTACTAAGGTACAATTTTGCTTATTTAATTCCTCAAAGTTTAAAAATTATTTGTATGTTGCATCTGTCACATTTAATTAATTGATTATATGTATGCCCTTTACTTAATTATTTGTATCCATGTGTGCCCCTTAATTAATTATTAAAAGGTTTAAAAGAATAATAGCCATGTGTACCCTTTAATTAATTATTTGTATGTTGCATCTGTCACATTATGATTTGTTTATTGACAGAATTCTTCGATTTCCCTCTTTCTCCAAGATGTTGGTGTGCTTACATATGTTTAAATGCATTGATTTCAACTTTTCTGTTGCATTCTCGATGCTGCCAGTCTCTCGAGACATGGTGGATTGCTAGATTTGTATTTTTAAAGCTCAATCAATACCTTAAAAATAGGAATGATTCTCCATGAGAAACAGAGTTAGTAGACCATTGATTTCCGATTTATTTTACTGATTTTATAGGAAATATGTTAATATGTTTATTAGGAAGCCATATTAATGTTTGTTGGGGTATAATTTTGTTGAAGCTGTCAAATTTAGAATTCTCATGGGGGTTTTGAAAGTTTTTGTGAATTGTTATAAAGAAATGGAAGACATTATGAGAATTTGAGAATATTGATTCTATTGTCGAAGAGGAACTTAAACATTTGAAAATATACAGATCGAGTTTGTGTTTGTCTCATTGTATATATATATATATATATATATATATATATATATATATAGGGGGTGTTTTTGAGAATTAGTACTATAAGGCCCCTTTTAGCTAGCTGCATCTCATTGAATATTCTTAATTACTTGTTAATAAATATGTACATATCCATAAAAAGATGCATGATGTGAATTCCACTTAGCTTCAATAAGAATGAAAGCCAAATGAATTAATCACAACTACCTAAAGTTATAATTAAGTTAATGCATTAATAGTGAATTAATTAACTAGATCAATGATCTAAACGTGTTCAAATTAAGGAAAGCCATAGAGCCGAGTTGGAGAAAGTTAAGGAAAACTGGAAAACCGATATTGAATGTAAAAGGAAAGCCATAAAGCCGAGTTGGAGATTGTTAAGGAAATCTTGAAAGCCGAGATGGAAATGCAAAAGATGATGATCGCCAACTTCTTTTAACCATCACTTCAAAGTCAAGGAGGAACATCTCAAAGTTCACAACCGATAGTTTTCCAACATTAGGCGGGCACATCTCAGTCGGGTATGGTATATTCACATTTTCCGGGAATGTTGGCACCAAATACTTTCCCAATGTTCTTCAATATACCTCGTGCAGCTGATCCACAACCATCTCAACCCCCGGCTCAGTCTCGACCCCCGGCTCAACAAGGTCAGTCTCATGTAGCAAATGACACTTGTGTTCCTGAAACACCGGATAATTAGTTATTTGTTTTTGATTGTTTTATGTGCTTGGATTTGTAGTATTTGGAGTTATTTACTTTAATTATTGATTGTATTTGGATTTGGAATTTCGTAGTTGGATGTTTGTTTGATGATTAATTAATGTATGTTTTGAATTTTTAATTATATTTATTAAAATGTTTTTGAATGTTATATTATTGTTTGTCGAATGTATAATTTGGGTATAATCAACCGGTGCCGAGGGGTAAAAAAAAATTGGAAATTTCGACGGAAAATATTTCCTGTCGAAATTTCTAAAATTTTCGACGGAAACTATTTTCCGTCGAAAGCTTAAAATTTCAACGGAATTATTTTCCGTCGAAATTTTTTATTTCGACGACATTTTTTTCGACAACCCATATCGGTCGAAAGTTGTAAATTTCGACGGATTTTATGAAAAATCCGTCGAAATTTTGTTGTTTTCTTGTAGTGGAAGGAGGGAGGAATATAACGTAATTGGGTACTTATAAAAAAAATTAGAAACTCCCTCCATGATTTGAGAACACCACATTTTGAGGTAACGTGATTTAACGGACAGCGTGTCAGGAGGCCGATTTATGCAACAAAGGGACCCGACGGCAAGGCATGGCCTAACCCAAGCTTTGCTACAACATGGAGGTTCTAGATTTCTCTACCACTTTATACTTAAAAGAATTCCTGAGTATTCTAGATAGTTGCACAAGCTTGTACATAGTTCTACACATTGTAGATAAATATAGAAGGGTCTAGAGAATTAATATCAACCGTTAGATCGGACTGATTCCACCATCTATTTGAGGAGGTGGAACTATAAATAGGGCAACTTAGTTCATTTGTGACCATCCAAGTTTGAGGAAATAAACAAGCATTCTAAAGTGTTCTCTTAAGCTCTCTATGTAACTTTCCCCATTTCTCGCTTTCTCACTTGTGCCAAAATTAGGCTAACTTAGCCAAATCCACAAGGGCCGGCGGGAATCAATTGCAAAAGGCAAACTGAGCTAGGTGTCGCACGCTACTTGAAAAGGTCTAGTTCGTGACAAGTGGTATTAGAGCCCGAAAGGGCAAAGATATCTTGGGAATTTAAAGAAATGGCAAACAACAACATCACCAACTCAGATTTCGAGAACCAGACGGTGGGGGAGACCGCCAATAATGCCGACCAAAGGAGGCATGACAAAAATCAGTATCTTGAAGGTACTATGTGGGATAATACTAAACCAATGATCCATTTTGATAACCCAAACATACAAATTAACCCTAAAAAACTTAATGGCAAAGGTCTCACCCCAATCAACCCCAAGCTTAAACAACTTTTCTTTAGAGGGGGTCAAATTCAAAAGATTTTTAAAAAAAACTGCGTCAAAATATGTGTAAATGCGAAACCACTGTACATATCTATTTCCTACATGAAACAAATAGAATCAACTGAATTAAAAAAAATACATTTCGATGATTAAAATAAACTAAAATCATTATACTGACTTACCTGCCTAAAATAAACAACATCAACGTATTTGTCATTAATATTTCATTGCCTTGATAGTTTCGTTAGAACTCATGAGAATCTCAAAGTTAGTAAATACAAATACATGAAAAATGAAAATAAAATTTGGAATAAATACTTAAAACAAAGTGCTATAGGACAATCATTATCTATTTTCTGTTGACAAATACATAGCTCTTTTGAAATGTATCTTAGGATTTGATTCAACACAAATGTCATACACGTCTTGAGCAATGAATTCACCTTCTAGGTCAGGATCTAGCCACAAAAATCTTTAAGGTAATGAGGGCGTAATTGGGAATATACTTTGTTATAAATGAGTTCTGGTAATACTATTGTTCAGTTCCCAAGAAAATGCATACAAAAATAAAGAAATAATGCCAAAATGTTCTTGACACATTCGTATACATCCTTATTTACAACAAAGCTATAGTAAGAAGACATAAAAATTGCAATGATTAACGGGAATCTTGTCCTTGTTGGAGAATTCTCTTATACTCAAGTCTTTGGGCATCCCATGTGAAAATATATTCAAATTAACCTTTCTGGAATGGAAAACATCATACGCATCAGTTTGGTAATAATTCATATTAAAGAGCTTAAGAGAATAAAACTACCAAAAATTTTAGATGACTCATACTTTCTATTACCCTCCCACTAGCCGAAAATTTATGGCCGCAAGTCTCAATAACAAATTCGGTATTCCTTAGAATTATTGGCGGCGATATGTGACCCAGGGAATAGCAAACCACAAATTTGTATAACTCTTGTTCTAAATTAAATTCAATTTTAATCTCCACATGGTTAAAGATTGGTAAAAAAAAATTTAAGGTTCATCGATTTCGTTAATAGTTAATTTTAGTGGTTTCAATGAAACCTTTTAAATACGATTTGGATTGTGTGAAAACCCGAGGATTATCGTGTCCATTGTGTCATTTTATTAAGTTTTCCTTTTAAAGTATGGATAGGAAATGGATAATTTACACCAATATCCAATATCAGGTCCATTATGAATTGGGAAATTAAGTGGCATTGACCTGCACATCATTATTATCACAAAAAATGACAAAGCTTGTAAGGGGTGAATAGGAAATGGTAATTTGCACCAGTAACTAGACCCCTAGGTGTTGTAATATTTTTTTGCAGGCTCCTGGCATAGAAGCATCATTCAGGATTTTTTACTTGTGTTTCCATAATTTCCTACACCGACCAAGAAAAAGTTGAAGAAATGAATAAAGTTAAAAAGCCATACTAATGAGATATAATGCAAGAAAGTGCTTTACACATAGTGTTCTGCTTATAAGATGAGTTCGTAGAAGACGTGGATAAAAAAGTTACTTACCTCTAACATGGTTTCGTTGGGAAATGAATCACTCTCTATTCGAGGATAACTAATGAATTCTTTCTTATATATGGTATTGGCAATCTATTTTAAAACGCAGCCATATGAACTATTGTGGGGAGGGAGGGAGGAATGTAACGTCATTGAATAGTTATAAAAAAAAATTAGAAACTACCTCCATGATTTGATAACACCAGATATTGAGGTAGCTTGATGTAACGGACAGCCCGTCTAGAGGCCAATATATGCAACAAGGGAACCCGACGGCAAGGCATGGCCTAACCCAAGCTTTGCTACAACATGGAGGTTCTAGGTTTCTCTACCAATTTATACTTGGAAAAATTCTTGAGTATTCTAGATAATTCTACAAGCTTGTACATAGTTCTACCCATTGTGGATAGATATAGAAGGGTCTAGAGAATTAATATCAACCGTTAGATCGGATTGGTCTAAAACATCCATTTGAGGAGGTCGTACTATAAATAGGGCTCCTTAGTTCATTTGTAACCATTCAAGTTTGAGGGAATAAACAAACATTCTAAAGTGTTATCTTAAGCTCTCTTAGTAACTTTCTCCCTTTCTTGCTTTCTAACTTGTGCCAAAATTAGGCTGACTTAGCCAAATCCCCATAGGGCGGGAATCGACCGCATGGGGCGTTTCGAGGCTTTGTGTTGCACGTTACTTGATAAGGTCAAGTCCGTGATAGTGAGCCTTGAACAAGAAGTTCTCATGTAGTCAATGGAGGAAGTGCATGATATTCATCTTCCTCCTCAACTGTTTTTACCTGAAAGTGGGAGAATCGTGAAATATGGGCTCCGTATGAATTTATATTTGTCATCTCTCTTTCACACTTTGGAAAGCAATAATAGGTATTCGCCAAAGCTTTTCTTACATTCAAGTTTATTTTTACAACATTAGTATGTATAAGAGAGTTACAGTCACAGGTACATTTGCAAGTTGATAACCATTTATCTCTTTATATACTGCATCAGCATCAACTGCATTATTACCAGACTTATTGAAGTTATACTTCAACATTAGTTAAAATTGATTATTAGATTACTATTAGAAGATTAATAATAATTACCATTTAAATGTGGAATAGTAATCCAGAGTAACCTTTTATGTTGACAACATACATTTTATCGCATTCAGTGACGATCAAGTTTATTAGCGTACCCTGCAGACAATCATGATTAACAATTTGCAAGGTCGCACATAGTAAATAGCTAAAGTACACAACTGCGATAAATCAAATTGCGAAATTCAGTCTTTATTTCTATTTCCACATTCATTCACTGGCTTTAAGTTTTTTAATTACTGTTTCTTCAATAATGTTGTAAGAAAGCCGTACAGTCAAACCCGATTTTTTATCCCAACATCTGTGGTTGTTTGTATAGTTTTTTTTCTCATTAAAGGAATAAACTTCTTCTCATGTTGCATCTAAACCAATAATTCATTTTGATAACCCAAACCTTCAAATTAACCCTGAGAAACTTAATGCCAAAAGTCTCACCTCAACCAACCCCAAGATTAAACAACTTTTCTTTAGAGGAGGGTCAAATTCAAAAGATTTTCTCAAAAAGTGTGTCAAAATATGTGTAAATGCGAAACCACTGCGCATATCTATTTCCTATATGAAACAAATAGAAGCAATTGAATTAAAAAAAATACATTTTGATGATTAAGATAAACCAAAATAACATTTTACTGACTTACCTGCCTAGAATTGACAACATCAACGTATTTTTTCATTAATATTTGTCATATATTCATCACCTCGATAATTTCACTAGAACTCATTAGAATATCAAAGTTAATGAATACAAATACATAAAAAATTAAATAATACTTAGTATAAATAATTAAAACAGAGTGCTATAGGACAATCATTACCTTTTTTCTGTTTACAAATACATAGCTCTTTTGATATGTATCTTAGGATTTGATTCGGCACAAATGTCATACACATCTTGAAAAATAGCCACAAGATAAGCAACTCGCCAAGTTTGCATACTTTTCATGAATTGTCATTAACTACAGAGAAAAATAGGGCTTGATATGAAAGTTGCAACAAAAACTTAAACTGTGGTATCAAATTTATATTTTCGTGTCCAATGGTACCAAAATTGTAAGGTGGTCTATCATGTATTACCAAATAAGTAAATATCCCTAATAAATAATTTTTAACATATTTCACTAATAATTCGATAACATCAAATGATACCATATATAATAATGTTTAAAAAAGATTTAATACAATACAAATGCGGATAATTTATTAACATAATAATAAGTCACTTAGAAGACTAAAAAGTTTAACCGAGTATTATGGCCAATGGTGTTAAAATATTGGGACAGAGAGATTATTATTTCTATAGAGTGATGATTAATCATATAATATTGTAAGCAAATACAATTTGTAATTGAATGAATTCGACATATATACGAAAGTCCAAAATAATTGGTGGGATATGACCGTATGTAATATGGAGAATATAAGCGATATGTTGATGGGTTTTGGCCTGGTCATGCGAGTTTTGCGAGATCGGGCCAAAATCATTTCAAATGAATTTTCGCCAAATCTATGAAACTAATCATAAACATATTCACAAATTTATCTTCAAACTCTTGAAACCTATAAAATATTGAATTGACACTTACCATCTAGTTTTTCCCCAAAACTCTCCAAAAAAGACATTGATTTGACACCTAATACCTACTTTTTCCCCAAAACCTAATATCCAAAAACAATTCAAGTAGGGTTTCTAGAGTTTTTTTCCTATATAGCATATTACACAAAAGTATTTCCCAAAATTACTCAAACTGAAAAGTATTTCCCTAAATGTACCTTCTAGTTAAAATCGCTATTGGCAACATCGATTTTAGGTAAATCGATATTAGCAACATCGATTCTTATTAATTAGATTAATTAGCAACTAATTAATCCAAGTAAAGAATCGACATTGCTAATGTCGATTTTATACTATAATTTTTTTTTTAAATGTGAAGCAACCTCTATCTTATCAGATGTGAACTAAACTCGATTTGTTTAACTCAAACAACATATATCAAACTAATAATTCAACACACCATCACAATCAAAACGCAAAACAATTAACATATTATCTAAAACAATTAAGAACAACCCAAAAACATAATCAATTCACCATCACAATTTAAACTTAAACAAGTTCAATACATAAAATATGTCCTTCCTTCCCACAAGTAGAACAATGAATCACCCGCTTGTCGGTTTGAAAATCCATTTCATTGCGAATGCGTCTTGATTTTGGTCGACCTTTTTCCCGTTCAAGCTTGTAGTTTGGTTTGAACACCGGACCATAATACTCGTTCCAATAATACTCATTATCCAATGATTCAAATATACCACTCCATGTCCTCGAATAATTCTCAATGGTATAAAATGATGATACAAAAGATAAATGAGCAACATTTTGGTTACTACAACAAGCAAGAACATGGGAACAAGGAACATGATATGCTACCCACTTACCACAGGTGCATGTCCTTTTGCCAATGCGCACAATTTGAACATTACCTCCCTTCGTCATGCGACGACCTGTGATTACAGAATAAATCCCACCGCCCCCACGTAGAGAATTGTTGAAGAAAAAAATAGAGGTTGCTTCACATTTAAAAAAAAATTTATAGTATAAAATCGACACTGATAAATCGATATTGGTTGTGTCGATTTTACCTAAAATCGATGTTGCCAATAGCGATTTTAACTAAAAGGTACATTCAGGAAAATACTTTTCAGTTTGAGTCATTTTGGGAAATACTTTTGTGTAATAGGCTATATAGGAAAAAAACTCAGGGTTTCTACTTTTTCAGAAAACCCAACATCCAAAACCTAACCAAATGAGATTTCAAAGGTTTCACCGAAACAACTCAAACTATTTTTTTAAAACCGAGCCCCGCAAAACCGAGCTAGAACTCATCCAGGTAGACCCATAATGTATTATATGTGGCACTTAACCTCGTTGTGTTATGATAATGTGGCACTTTGTGTGGCACATATAATACATGATGGGTAATTTATGTGGGTAAAATTTGAGTTTTTTTCCTATATAGCCTATTATATAAAAGTATTTCTCAAAATGACCGGAACTGAAAAGTATTTCCCTAAATGTACCTCTTTGTTAAAATCGCTATTGACAGTGTCGATTTTACCTAAAATCGATGTTGTCAATAGCGATTTATTAGTCATCTCTGGAAAAAAAAAATTCACTTAAAATCGATACTGGCAGTATCGATTTTAATTAATATACGATTTAATTAATATACGGTCTAATTAATATACTGTTTAATTAATATACGGTTAAAATCGACACTAGCAGTGTCGATTTTAAACTTTTTTTTTTTTTAAATGTGAATAACCTCTATCTTATTTTTGGTGAACGAACCTCGATTTGTATAACTCAAACAATAAAGAACAACCCAATTTTATAGGGAAATTGGTGAAGGATCGTATGTCACAGATATTCGTGCAAGTCAAGTTCAATTGTCTGAGAGTGACGAAATAGGTATAGGCTTGCTTTTCAATGGCGTGATGAAAGGTGCTCGTGGTATGCCTATTACAACAATTATTGAAACTTCATTTTATCGTTGTGTGTATTACTTTCAATCTAGACTTGGTATTGCTGAACTTGCTCGTGAAAATACTGGCCTACCAAACACCGAACCCCAAAATCGATTTAGTCCCAAGGTTTACCAAATGCTCCTCCACAACACCTCGAAGGTTGGGGGTATGCATGTAACAATCTTCAGCAATTCTATACGTGGGGCGGTGGGGTTTATTCTGTAATCACAGGTCGTCGCATGACGAAGGGAGGTAATGTTCAAACTGTGCGCATTGACGAAATGACATGCACTTGTGGTAAGTGGGTAGCCTATCATGTTCCTTGTTCCCACGTTCTTGCTTGTTGTAGTAACCAAAATGTTGATCATTTATCTTTTGTATCATCATTTTATACCGTTGAGAATTATTCGAGGACATGGAGTGGTAGATTTGAACCATTGGATAATGAGTATTATTGGAACGAGTATTATGGTCCGGTGTTCAAACCAAACTACAAGCTTGAACGGGAAAAAGGTTGACCAAAATCAAGACGCATTCGTAATGAAATGGATTTTCAAACCGACAAACGGGTGATTCATTGTTCTACTTGTGGGAAGGAAGGACATACGCGTCGCAAATGCACGAATAATAGGACATACTTTCATATATGTTATTGTAATTGAGCTATTAATGTGGAGACATTTTTTAAGTATTGAACTTGTTATGCAAGTAACATTGTTATGGTGAATGGATTATGTTATTGAGTTGTTCTTTATTGTTTGAGTTATACAAACTGAGGTTCGTTCACAAAAAATAAGATAGAGGTTATTCACATTTAAAAAAAAAAAAAGTTTAAAATCGACACTGCTAGTGTCGATTTTAACCGTATATTAATTAAACAGTATATTAATTAGACTGTATATTAATTAAAATCGATACTGCCAGTATCGATTTTAAGTGAAATTTTTTTTTTAATTTTCAGAGATGACTAATAAATCGCTATTGACAACATCGATTTTAGGTAAAATCGACACTGTCAATAGCGATTTTAACAAAGAGGTACATTTAGGGAAATACTTTTCAGTTCCGGTCATTTTGAGAAATACTTTTGTATAATAGGCTATATTGGAAAAAAACTCGTAAAATTTTCATAACTCTACCTCACTGTGTTATGATAATGTATTATTTTATCCCTTCGTGTTGTGATAAATGTGGTAATTTATCCCTTGTATTAGGATAAATATGGCAATTTATCCCCTATGTTACAACCACACTTTTCATGCACACTGTCAATTTCAAAAAGTTAGTTACACTATCCGACTGAAGGAAGTAAATTACTTCTTTAAATTTTTCATAGAGAATAAATTGCTATTTTCAAATTCAAGAAGGTAAATTAAACATTATTAATTTCAAACGGGATAAATCGACATTAGCTCTTCAAAATTTATTTTGCATGGAAAACATTACTGCTACATAAAATATGTGATAGCCCAAATCAAATATGATCACGGATTATTTGGACGGCTAAATTAATTAATTGTTAGGAATTATTCACATAAGCATGTACAATAATGGATCGACTATAAACATGCTAATTGCTTAATCATAAATTAGGTTTAGAGATACCTGTCTTCATAGCGTGAACAATCGGTAGCGGAATTACTGATTGAATGGAAGACTGGTTTCTCTCTCTTGCCACAGTTTCGAGTTTCTAATAATGCGTTAAGTTATGAGGGAACTCAACAACTCTGAAAAACATGTAAAGAGAGGACCAGTTTTCTCATTAATATAGATGCAGAACCCTAATCCCCATTACTTAGGGATTCTTAATCTATGGGCCTAACCCTAATGGGTTAATCATAATGGGCCATAATTTACATTCTCCCACTTGGTCCATGAGAGAATTAACATTAATCGTCGTTGCATAGTAAACCACAAATATGAGTCATGGCGGTCCTAAGTTATCATTGTCCAACAAACTTCCTTCCATGTACCACGATATAAGTGACCCACTACACAAGACCTATACTTGAAAACTTTCATAATGTCCATTCATGTTATTGTTCACATAATAGTGTACACGGTCATTAAATAACAGGAATATTACTTTTAGGTTTCAGAAACATATAAATAGAGCTCAAAAGTGTCAATATTGATTCATAAATGATCCTACAATACAATAATCAATTACTACCAAGACTCATTCGGTAAGCATGCTCATAAATGTCTTGTAGTAACAATTTATTCAAATGATCAATAATTATCAGACCGGTGCTGATGATAATTTGACACATTATGTTTCTGAATATCTTCTTCGACGACAAAGACATTTAACTCCAAATATTATGCACCTTTGGAATGTTTGTCGATCTTAGAAAGAATTGCGGCATAACTATCTCATAAATATTTCAACGACTAGGCAATAATGTTAACAAAATCAAGTCATGAAATAATATTATGCAGCCTTAACTGTGGCCTCGAAACACGCCACAAGTATAGATTTCGTAGTAAAAAAGTTTGGCAATTTCTTTTGGACTTTTCATGATATCGTCCCTCCAGCCAAAAGGAACAAATAGCCAAAAGTGAACTTAATACTACCAGGATATCCAAAATCGAAATCTAAATATCTGATCATCTTAATCAAAATCAGATATTTTATATGTAAGCATATAATCCTTATGTTTCTTGCAGACAACATAAAACCATATTGACAACTTTCTATGTCAAGATTATTTTAAATTGTCAAGCATACAGACTACAGAGATGATGTATAATTGGTGCATGCATGAGTATACATCAAACCTTAAGTAATGAAATATTTTTCATTTCTTTCCGCAAAAAAAATATTATTTGGCATTAGAATAATTTTTATTTCTCTCTTAATTTTGGGGCTACACTTAAATTTGCAATTTCGGCATCCTAAACCTTTGATATAAGTTTATGAAACAACTAATAATTCTATGTGATTTATTATAGAATATTTCAATCTCAATCACATAAGTTGTCTCTCCAATATCTTATATCATAAAATTATGAGAAATTTATTAGTCCAATATAGCAAATCAAAATTGATATTTACCAAAAAAAGAATATCATCAATATATTAAATGATAAACTAACTCCCACTGACCTTTAGATATATACAAAAACAGAATAGTGTTTTCTTTAAATCTTAAGGAGGCAGTGATATCATTGAACAAAAGATGATATCATTGTCGGGAGGTTTGTTTAAATCATTATATTGACTTTTTAGCGTACATACTATATATCCTTTTCATTAATGAAAAAATGTAATATTTTTTCTCATAAACTCTCTCTTATAGTTTCATTGAGAAAGACAATTTTTCACATCCATTTAATGTAGTTCTACAAATGAACTACAAGTGTCACAATAATTTTGAGATAATCAATGTCAGTTCTTTACGGTAGAATCCTTAAAAATCAATCAAACTTACATTGTTCAATATTGCCTTTTGAGTTGAGTATGATTATGAACACACGCCCAACTCACTTTGATCCTTATGGCAATGTGACCAATCAAATTCATGATTGTAATTCAAGGATTTCAACTTATCTTTCTTGACATCAATTTATTGCTCAGAGTTCTCACTTATAATGGCATGTGAATATAACACCGGATCATAATTCACCAAAAGTTACTTCCAACTTTTGATGATAAAATAAATCACTCAGCGTTGCAAAACCGCATTACGTTATGAGATTTTCTTAAGGCAACTCTTTGTGACTCACATTTTACAGGTTCATTATATGAGTAATAATTTCAGTTTGTTGATCAGTTTTTAATTGATCAACATATATAGGAGTTACGTCATGACAACTTATTCATTGTCAATCCCACTGAAATCATCATTCTCAATGAACCCTTCAATTTTTCAGTTTTCATAATTTATAAGTTATGGTTAAAAGGTAAATATCAAATCCTTTGGAATTCTCAGGATAACCAATAAAATATCAATCAACAGTTCGAGAATCCAATTCTTTCAAGTGAATTAGCTTAGATTTTGTCGTACAACACCAATCGTGCATGTGTCTTAAATTGGGTATCCCACAAAACGAAAACTCGCTATGAGCCTTTCGTTTTACTAGAACCCAATTGAATAAACATGACAGTTTTAAGCACATAAATCCACAATGAATTACTATCATGATTATAATCATTTCTAACAATAGTCGATTATGTCTTTCAATCACACCAACATTATTGGCGTGCTTGTCATATTGCATGGAGCACATGCATATGACAATTTTGTGAGATAATTGTTAAATAAATTGATGCATTTATTTAATATACATAATATTCTCCATGTTTATCAATGTTTCCTTTTCCTATCTAAGTGTCTCTCATTAAATATCTCAGTGATATTTGAAACTTGAGACTATTCATAAATTAGATAGAAATTGTCTTAATGGAAAAATTAATAATAACAAGGAAAAATAGGATATCATTCACTATAAATGAGAAAGAGCTCAAGGAAGACAAATAGGAAAGTGTGAAATTTCAAGAAGCAAAATATTTGTTATCATGTCAAATTTCACATCACCAAAAATTGTGAATTGTAAGTGATCCATAATTATTAGGATTATATTTCAGTTTAAAGAAACCAATAATAAGTAACCAAAATCAGTAAAATGTTACTTTAATAAACTGAAATGTTAATTTCCTAAAGTATGTCACAGTCCCAACACGTTCTTGTGAACAGGAGTACATTCAAGCCACTATATATCCCAAAGAACGATAATTATGTATGATTTAAACAATAACAAGGCCAAACATTCGCCTCCTTTTGAATCATACTTTACATTTCGGGAATTCTTTATGATAGTGCTAAATCCAACATTCATATGTTCACAACTTACATAATTAGCTTCTTGAGTCACTATGTTGATGAAACTCAAACCTTAATATTTGATAAGTGTCTCCCACTGAATCAACATACGGGACAATTCTTTGAGAATATCCATGTTCAGGAAGTAACGATTTCATAATAACATATAAGGAGAGATTCATCAATAGCGATACCTAATGACGATAAGTTTTAATTAGGTTAATCATCTTCAATGCACGATATTTCACATGCTTTTTGACTACTCATACTTGTAAACAAGTTTAGTTTGAGTTGTCAAGACGAGATATTTATCTAAATAGCGGAAACAATATCTCAAAATTATAACACTCTTCATACCTTAAGGAAGGGTATTATTAATTATTCGGTATGAGGGTAAATCTCAAGAATTTCATACTAAATCTATTGACCCTTATCCAATCTATTAAAAGAAAATTGGAATCACTAAGGGAAACAATAAACTTGTATTAATTTGAGAGCATCTTAAATATTGCAAGAAAGAAGTTCACATTAAAATTAGATTCATAAGCGCATAAATAGCATTCGTTATTGGCTTGACTCATAATGTTTACTAGAAAAAAAAACTGAGCCTCCTTTGGGTCTACTCTAATGCTTTTTCATTGTAAACTGATTTATTTATCTTTTAAATGATAATATAAACATTATATTTGTGCATATTAATTCACTAGCAGTACTGATCAGGCCACTTTAGTGACTAACAAATCATCATAATAGGAAATTTATGCACAATATTAGAATTATCAAATACCAAATAAATAAATTGCATATGAAGTAAATTCACTAAATATACAAGTCAGGCCACTTTGGTGACTAACAAACTAATATAAATTAGTAAATCTCTTTTTCGTAATATGCTAATTAATATTTGGCAATAAATAAATCGATGTACTATTTTAAATTCACTAACGATACTGATCAGGCCACTTTGGTGACTAACAAATCATCATAATGTGAATTTAAAATAAATACACAATAAATTTGATAAAATCACCAATTAAGTTAATTTACACAATAGAATTGACCAATCATATTAATCAGACCATTATGGTGACTAAGAGACTAATACGACATCAAATTCTATTACATAATGTGAAATTTAAATATTGGTAAAACACATATTTATGTGCAATTTAAAATTCATTCACTGTATTGATCAGGTCACTTTGGTGACTAACAAATCATCATAATATGAATTTTAAATAATAAGTGTATAATGTACCACATTATACCAATAAATATGAAATAGCACATAAGGAAATTACTAATTATATCAATAAGGCCACTTTGGTGACTAACAAATCAATATAACTTTAGAGATCATTTTTCATAAATGTACAATTAAATATTCAGGAAGAAATTAGTGTACCATGAAAATTGTTGGATGAAGATGAAGATGAAGTGCAAAGAAGATAAGGAGTTAAGGGAAGGTTTTGATGATTTCCAAAACGTCAAAATCAGCTAAGTATGGAAAGCTTAGTTCCCTTAGAAGAATTTTGAACAAGTAAAGAAGACATCAGAAGAGTTCAAGATTCGAAGCCCTAAAGACTACTGATCTCACGCTGAAACAACAATCAGAAGGGTAGACCATCAACTGACTCAAATCAGATTAGTTCAGTATTTGATCAGCAGAGTAATCTATCAGCATAGTGCATCGATCAGCAGAGTAGAAGAGATCATGAGATAGTTCAACGGTAATAAATGCACTCGGTGTAATTAATGCTGCAAGAGAAGGGTAGTAATGGCAAATGATTGAAGAATATTCTCGGATCAGCATGGTGCATTTAATGCAGCTACAGGAAAGTACAGCAGAAAAAGTATTGTAGCAGGGAGTCGTTCTGAATTGGGCTAAGGCTATGGATTTGAATTGCGATTTGCTTCAACGGTCACATTTTCAAATCCAAGTATAAATAGAGCTGATTTCGAAGAGAGAGACACACAACAACATTTCTGAGATTTCGTTTTTGAAGCAGAAAATTTCTAAGTCTCAAGAAGCTCGAACAGCTCACTCGTCTGGTGGAAGTCATCTGTTGACAGAAACCAAGTTGAAGAAAAGAGAAAAATACATTCTGAGTGAATTTGTATTTAGCTGAGTGTTGTGCGAAGTTTAAATCCGTCTTTGTGAGTGATTTAACTTCAGATGATAGGTTTTCTGAGTGATTTCCTATTGCGAGCTTATAGCCTTTTCATTTGTTGTTTAGGTATAAGTGGAGAAATATTATAAACTGTGTGTTTATAGTATAACCCAGAATCTAAGTGATCTGGAAGAGTGGACTAAAGAATTTTCATCCATATAACCACTATAAAAATTCTTTGTGTTGATTTGCATTTAAGTTTTCTTGCATATTTCAAAATTGCATAAGTCTACACTTTGAATTATTTTGAAAGATTTTAAAGGAGTTTTAAACGGGGGATAAAATCTTTTAAAGGACTTAGTCTACTTGTGAAAAACACTTTCAAACATCCGCTGCAAGTATACTTTTGATAAAACTGTTTTGCTGAAAAACAGCTAAGTAACTGTAAGAAGAGTGGTCACTCTGCTGTTCAAGATTTGTTCACGATCAGCATAGTAGGTTACTGTTCTTCATCAGCTTAGTCTGCTGACAGAAGACTGAAAAGTTTTTAAGTCTAAAAATTTTCAGAGGTCTATTCACCCCCCCCTCCTCTAGACCTCATCTGACCACTTGGGACCAACAAAAATTTACTAACCATACTGATCAGGCAACTTTGGTGACTAACAAATCATCATTATGTAAAATTTAGTACACAAATTGTCACATTATACCATTTAAATAAGTTACACAATAAGGATATTACTTATATTAATCAGGTCACTTTGGTGACTAACAGATTAATATAACACTTTCGAATCCTTTTACATAAGGTGTAACTTTAGTTCTGACAGTCAATAAATTAATGTGCATTCACTAACCCATACAGATCAGGCCACTTTGGTGACTAACAGATCTAATGATGTGAATTTTCACTTTCATTGCACATTTTAAATTCTGGGCATATGAATTATGTTAAATAATTGAGTAAAATTAAATTAACTTTAAACCATCAAAAAACATTAATACGGAGTAAATCCGCATGGCAATACGATGCACTTTCTCTTTGCCTAAAAGAGTAATAAATTCTTACCACGTAAAATAGGCCCAACTCAAGAGAATAAATTGAATCATTAAGTCATAACACATTATGGTTCAAGCATTAAATTAGCCTCAAATTCAATTGACCCATCATTCATGCCTAGGAAACATAATAAAAAAATCGTCTTTCTTTCTGGCACATAATTATTAAATTCATAAACATAATTAGGCCTGATTCAAGAAACTAAAAGAATTTCTAGCAAAATTAATTTTCTTTAAATTTGGCTGAAGACAATTAAATTCATAAGCTAATTGTTAGGACTAAAACATAACAGTCCAACAAATTTTCAAATATTTTTTTCACCCAAAATGTTTATCCCTTCGGCACAATTATTAGGCACAAAATTGATAAATAAACACAATACCAAAATTTAGACCGAATTGACAATATAGGTCCAAATGTAACGGCCCGACTCCGCGGGTCCGTCGGATAACGGTCGAAAAGTTATTATTATTTTGAAAAAGAGTTAAAATATCGAAACATTTAAAAAGAACGATAAATAAAAATCGAGAATTAAAGATTTTAAGCGGAAGCGGTTTAAAACGATATAAGAACAATTTTGATTACTAAGTTTAAAGCGAAAGTAATTAAAACAAATTTTAGCGGATGACATGACATGGTGAAACAACTTCTGGGACTCAAAAGAAATACAAGAAGATTAAGTTTAATATTTACTAAAATTTAAAATCATTTTCTATAGATATTCTCATTTTACAAAATTAGCTAAAATACCAAGATATTTAACAAGATATAATAAAAATGACCTTAGATATTATAGGAGGTTTAAAAAATGAGTTCAAACGAAAATCATAAAATCAAATAAGAATTTAAACAAAAGTTCAACTACTCTCTGGAACTAGGGTGGGATCGCAACCGTGATGACCTAACCGCAACATGAACTATCATTTACCCCAAACACCTGTAGCTGAAAAGATTGAAACACAGAATGCATAAGTTGATCGTCCAACTTAGTGAGGCTGTAGTGCACTTGTGCGTGATGCAACATAATATACATGAGCATATACAACAATACAGTAAATAAACATATGCTATAACAATTTAAGCACGTTAAACAAGTACCCAACATTTGTTGATGCCGTCCTCCTCTTACCCTCCAATCCACAGTCAGGAAAACCACCACCGAACACTCCAAGTAAGGTGCGACCTTACATAACAGTGCGCATTGACGTCAAATGCCAGGAGTTTGACATTCACACCCCAAGTGTAACCTCCACACTTGGCTCGTGAAGCAGGTCTACGGTGGATCGAGGTAACCCTCCGGCCCTTACCTTCCGGGTTAACCACGATTCCGCACACCAAAATAGGGGCCCACACAGTAACAATAAACAGTACAGTACAGTACAGTAACAGTAACAGTTAATCGATAAACAACTCAATAACAGTTCAACATGCAATTTCAATGACTCATAAGCACATAGACATAAACAATACTTCAACGTGTAACTTGTCCTAGCAGCCGAGTTCTTCATGTTATCATACATCACATGCTTGTTCGTTTAGTAACTAAGTTACAGTTATGACTCGACCTACTAGCACATTTAGACTTACACACAAGTAACACATAGCACTCACCTGAGGAGCTTATTACGGCGACCAAAATTCCACTATGAAGTGTATCCGAAACCTGAGCAAATACGTATACGACTAATAAATTATCTTATAATCTTACTTAAATATAATTAAAGAAAATCCTATCACAAGGATTTTCTAAATTAAAATCTTAGACAAGAACGTAAAACTTTCGAAAGTGTATTCATTTTTTTTTTAAACTTTAAGATTTGAGAAAATTCAAAATATTTAACAAGTTAATAATTAAACACCCTTTTCTTTTGGAAACATTCAAAGTATACCCCTAAAGTTTCCAAAATATTAAAACATTACTTTCTTGCAAAAATAATTCAAGACCCAATATCACAAGAACGTTTAAAAATATTTAAGCAAAAATTCACTATAAAACCAGAATTAATCACAAGTTTTAATAACTTTTCACAAACTAACAATGAAAAACAAAAGTTCTTTCATTAAAAATTTTCTTAGGAAATTTTTCAGATTTTCAATCTTAAAACACAAGTTATCAAAGCACTACTTCAAATCAATTAATCAAAAGTTTATAAAAGTAACGATGTAAAAATAGCGACCAAACAACACCTTTACCCCCTTATTTTCAGATTTACAAAAATAGCCCCAAATGTTTCAAAACTCCCATTTTTGCAAAATATCGAAACAAACTTTAAAATAAATGCTTTTCTAGTAAACCTAACCAAATATCAAACAAAAGTAGATTGTTCAATCCATTAGACTCTCAAAATTTTCACATCCCTAACCCTTGAACTTTTAAAACCTTTCAAAAATACCCCCCAATGTTTTAAAAATTATAAACAATTGTTGGATAAGGATGAAGATGAAGGCACTAAAGACAATTTTAGAAGGGAGGTTTTGATGCATTCCAAAACTTCAATATTGGCTAAGTATGGAGTAACTTAGCTGATGATCCCTTCGTAAGAGATTTTGACTAAGTACAAGAAGACATCAGAAGAGTCAAAGTTTCGAGGTCCAAGACTTCTGATCTGCTGAAGTAAAGTTATCAGACTGATGAAGATCAGCCGACTCAAATCAGATTTGTTCAAGTTTGAGATCAGCCGAGTTCGCCATCAGACGTGTACTTTCGTCAGCCAAGTGAAGAAGATCAAGAAGTGTTCCCAACGGTAATAAATGCCCTTTGGAGTAATAAATGCTGAAGTACAAGGTTATTAAAGACAAATGATTGAAGAAATGCTTCGCATCAGAAGAGTGCATTTAATGCTGCATTTAATGCTGCCTGCAGAATAGTACTGTTCAGTACGGACAGACTGCAAAAGAGCCGTTCGCGGATTTTAAGGACCAGTACTCGAGGAATTTGAATCTTGTCTCTCTTCAACGGACATTTTTCAATCCTCAAGTATAAATAGCTGTATGAGACGAAGAAGAAACAAGCAACACACTTTCTGAGAGAAAATTTCGAAGCAGAATTCTCTTAAGTCTCAAGAACAGCTCACTCATCAGCTGAGTCATTTGTTGACGAAAGCAGAGTTGAAGAATCAAGAAAAATACATCTTCTGAGTGATTTTGTAAACAAGAGTGTTGTGCGGAGTTGTGATCCATCTTTGTGAGTGATCAAACTTCAGAGAATAGGTCTTCTGTGTGATTTCCTATTGCGAACTTGTGGTCGTTTCATTTGTTGTTCGACGCAAGCAGAGTATACTGTAAACTTTGTGATTATAGTATAACCCAAGATCTGTGTGACTTGGAAGAGTGGACTAAAGGATATTCAAATCCATATAACCACTATAAAAATTGATTGTGTTTTTACATTGTTTTAAAACTGCATATTTACAGATTGCATAAAACACACTAAGTTAACTGTTTGAAAAGGAGTTAAAAAGGAGTTTACAAAACTGGGGAAAACATTTTTCAAACTGCTAAGGATACTTGTGAAAAACACTTTGAAAATCCGCTGCAAGTACTCTAAGTATTAAAACTGATTTTAACAACCATCAGACGAGTGGTCAACAAATCTGTTCAAAGATTTGTTCGCGAACAGAGTTGTAACTTACTAATCTGATCAGCTTAGTCTGTTCAGTTGAAGAAAAGTTTAAAGTTAAAATTGTAAGAAAATTTTAAAGAGGTTTATTCACCCCCCCCCCTCTAAACCTCTTCTGACCACTTGGGACCAACAAGTGGTATCAGAGCAGGTGGTTCATTTGAATCAGCTGCCTGATCAACGAGCTTGATCCGAGTGTTTTTCAAAGGTTTTTAAAACTTTTCAAAAGAGCATCTTTTTGAAAAACTAAAACTTTTTTGAAAAATGGATTGTATCAGTCATGTTCCCCACATTGCTGGTATGTCCTTTGAGGACTGGAAAATCAGAATGGAGATTTTCCTTGCTGCCTATAATGACAACATGTACACATGTATCATTAAAGGTCCATTCAAATTCACCAAGACCATCATAGTAGATGAAGCTGAAATGGTGGTGGAAAAAGATCTGACAGAGATGACAGCCGAGGAAATAAAGCTGTTCAATCTGGATAAAGTTGGTCGTTTCATCATGACCAAAGCCCTGGATAATGATCGGTTTGACAAGGTCAAACATTGCAAAACTGCATAGGAGATGTGGGACAAGGTTCGTGACATGAGCGAAGGAAACGACGCCATCAAAGAGCATCAGCTCAGTGTTGCTTTGGAAAAGCTGGACAACTTCAAGATGAAATCTGGAGAGACCATTGATCAGATGGATACCAGGTTCACCAGAACGTTGAATGAAGTTTTAAAGTTGGGAAAGACCTTCACAGACAAAGAGATAACCAACAGAGTACTGAAGGCCCTACCCCCAAAGTTCAACATGAAAGTGACAACTATGGAAGAATCAAGGGATTTGGGAAAAATCTCTCTTACAGAGCTGTTTTCTGTACTCAAGGCTTATGAGTATAAACTGCCTAGGATGGGTATTGAAGAAACCTCAACTTCAGGACCCACAGCTGCACTGGTTGCTGCTGAAAATCAAAGAAGACCAGCTCAAAGAATTGCGGAAGTGGACTCATCTGATGAAGCCACTCTACTCAACAAGAAGGAGTACACTGCTGGAGACGTTGCACTGTTGATGAACAATTTCAAGAAGTTCTACAAAAGAAAAATGAAGAACAAATACAACAGTGCTTCTACTTCTAAACCTAACTTTTCTTCTCAAGATAAAGATGATTATAAATCAAAACTGATGTGTTACAACTGCAGGAAATTGGGACACTTCATCAAAGACTGCCCATATCCAAAAGCAGAAAAGTACACTGAAGAGGAGAAGAAAGTAAGAAAAGAAAGAAAGTATCAGAGAGGGAAAGCAATGATGGCTGAAGCAGAAAAGCTTGCTGCTGTCTACTCATCTGATTCAGATTCGGACTCATCTGATGAAGAATCTTCTGATGAAGAAAAACCTGCTCTCCTGTGCCTGATGGCAAAGGACTCTGATGACTCTGAGGATGAGGTAACTCCTCAAAACAATGAATTGTTTGATTCTCTAGAGCAAATGATGTTAAATAATACTACTATTGCTGGAGAATTTGTTAAGCTTAAGGAAGAGATGAGCTTGCTAAAAGAGCAAAATAACTCACTGAAACTTAAAGCTGAAAAGCCAAAAGAATCAGTCGAGTATAAACAGCTTGAGCAAGAGCATGAATCTCTGAAAGCTGAATGTGAAGTGTATAAAGGAAAAATCATGGAACTTGAAAAAAATCGTCGAGTCTCATGAGAAATCATCTGTTGCATCCACGCATACATCCAGTAAACAGAAGATGCCTTTAGAACAGGATAAGCAAGAGTTGAACCATACTGAAAAATTCATATCAGCTGACAATAGTAAAGTCATTCTGTATGTTCAAACTGCTAGACCTACTTCACCTGAGAAAGAATTAAAGGAGAAGAAATCTCCTAAGGCTAAAAAGAGCAAAGAGCCTAGTGTAGGAAATAAGACTAGTAAGACCAAACAGCAGAGTCCTAAGAAGTCTGCTGATAAAGCTAAAGTCAATCAGACTAGTGGTAAAGCTAAGTCTAAACAAGTTGAGCAAGCACCTAGTAAACCAAAGAAGCATAAGAATAAGAAAAATCAAAATGCTTGGTACGGAAATGAGTCATATTATGTGCAACCTGCTGCATATCATCCTATGTATCATGCACCTCAATTTCCTAGTTACTATGCACCTTACCCTGCTCATCCAATGCATGCATATCCTCCATATCATGCACCTTATCCTGCTTATGAACATTATTCTTATCATACTGATCATCAACATGACTTATCTGATAATTATGATGAAAATAAAACTGTTCATGCTCCTGTGAAAACTCAGAAACCTAAGAAGCCTAAGACTTCAACATCTTGGGTTGTCAAAGGTGGAACTAATCCTTCAGGACCCTCTCAATAAGGGTACCTAAAACAATTTTATTTTTGTTTTGTAGGTTAGGATTAGGAGTAGGAGTAAAGTAGAGAAGATATGGTACTTGGACAGTGGATGTTCAAGACACATGTGTGGAAACATACATGAGCTGACTGATGCAGTTGCTGTGGATGGTCCAAGTGTTACATTTGGAGACAGCAAAGAAGGCAAGATTAAAGCTAAAGGAAGAATAATCAGAGGAAACATAGAGATATCTGACGTCTCATATGTCAAAGGCCTCAAATATAATCTGCTGAGCATAAGTCAATTTTGTGACAAAGGATATTCAGTCATCTTCTCAACAGATAAGTGCTACGTTGAACAGATAGGTACAAAGAAGGTAATTTTATCTGGAAGACGATAAGGGAATGTCTATATAGTCGACTGGAGTTCTGCTGACAAGAACTCAAGTGTTTGTTTGGTAGCATCTGCTCCAAGTGAAGTCAGTTGGCTGTGGCACAAAAGAATGAATCACTTAAACTTCAAGACCATAAACAGATTAATCAAGAATGATTTGGTAGAAGGGATTCCAAAAGCAGTCATGAGCAAAGACAAGCTCTGTGACGCCTGTCAGAAGGGTAAACAAATCAAGTCATCTTTCAAAAGCAAGAAGCACCAATCTTCTGGAAGGATATTGGAGCTGTTACATATGGACTTATTTGGCCCTATTGATCCAGTCAGCAATGGTGGAAAGAAATACTGCCTAGCTGTTGTGGATGATTATTCAAGATATACTTGGGTGATTTTCATGAAGAAGAAAAGTGAAACCAAGGAATGTCTTACAAATCTGATGGAACTGATCCAGAATGAGAAGAGTATTAAAATATTGAAGATCAGATCAGATAGAGGGACAGAGTTTACAAACTCTACTGTTGAAGAGTACTGTAATATCAATGGAATACATCATGAGTACTCTGCTGCCAGAACCCCTCAACAGAATGGTGTTGCTGAAAGGAGAAACAGAACACTAAAAGAAGCTGTCAGAACCATGATAGCTGAAGCTAAACTGCCTCAAAGATTTTGGGCAGAAGCAACAAATACAGCATGCTATACCCAGAACAGATGTATGATCAACAAAAATCAGAACAAGACTCCATATGAAGTTTGGAACAATAGGAAGCCAAACATTCATTATTTTAAGATTTTTGGTTGTAAATGTTTTGTATTGAATAATGGGAAAAATCACCTAACTGCATTTGCAGAAAAGGCTGATGAAGCTGTTTTTGTAGGATACTCATCTGTTAGTAAAGCCTATAGAGTTTTCAATAAAAGAACATTACTAATAGAAGAATCTATCCATGTAGTATTTGATGAGCCAAGTCAATCTTCTGAAAAGAATCAAAGTGTTAATCAAGACCTGTCTACTGATTTACAGAAGTTAGATATTGGAAGAAATGAAGAATATGTTCCCATCATACTACCTAACCTAAATTCAGCTGATAACTCAAGTGCTGTTCAAAATCACAGTGCTGATTGTCTAACAGACGAGTTGCAAACAGCTGACAGACCAGAGACTGTTCAACAGACGACAAATGTTCAACAGACTACTACTGTATCTCCAACAGTAGTGTTGCAAGATCAAAACAGAGGACAACATTCAGACCTGCAACCTGATCTCAGATGGCTCAAGAATCACCCTCCTGAATTAGTGATTGGTGATCCTTTAGATAAAGTGAAAACAAGAAGAGCTGCTGCACAAGATGCTATGTTCGTCACATTTCTATCTCAAATAGAGCCTAAACAAATTGAAGAAGCTCTCAATGATTCCTTCTGGATAGAAGCTATGTAAGAGGAGTTGAATCAATTTGAAAGGAATGAAGTCTGGTACTTAGTTCCTAGACCAAGTCATCAAAGAGTAATTGGCACTAAGTGGGTATTCAGAAATAAGATGAATGAAGATGGTATTGTTACCAGAAACAAAGCAAGACTAGTGGCCAAGGGTTATTGTCAAGAAGAAGGAATTGACTTTGATGAAACTTTTGCACCAGTAGCAAGACTTGAAGCAATCAGACTGTTTCTAGCCTATGCTGCTTACAAGAACTTCACTGTCTATCAGATGGATGTGAAGTCTGCTTTTCTCAATGGAGAATTGCAAGAAGAAGTGTACGTTGAACAACCTCCTGGATTTGAAGTCTATCAAGAAGAGGACAAAGTATATCGTCTGAAGAAAGCCCTCTATGGACTGAAACAGGCTCCAAGAGCATGGTATGATACCTTATCTGATTTTCTTTTAATTAAAGGATTTCGAAAAGGTAAGGTAGATAAGACCTTGTTTACAATTGAATGGGAAAATCATATATTACTTGTGCAAATATATGTGGACGATATTATCTTTGGTTCAACTAACCAACAGATGTGTGATAAGTTCTCCAAGCTGATGCAGAATAAGTTTGAAATGAGCATGATGGGTGAACTTAATTATTTTCTTGGATTGCAAGTTAGACAGTTGCCTGATGGGATATTCATCAGCCAAGCAAAATACACAAGAGATCTGTTCAAGAAGTTTGGTATGGAAACTAGCTCTACTGCTACAATTCCTATGTCTACAAGTCTTCGTTTGGATAAAGATGAAGATGGCAAATCAGTGGACATAACCAAATATAGAGGCATTATAGGGTCACTGTTGTATCTAACAGCAAGCAGACCTGACATAATGTACTCAGTTGGAGTCTGTGCAAGATTCCAATCAAACCCCAAAGAATCTCATCTCTTAGCTGCCAAGAGGATACTGAAATATATAAAGGGCACTCAAGAATTGGGATTGTGGTACCCTAGAGAATCTGGATTTGAGCTTATTGGTTATTCAGATTCAGACCTTGCTGGCTGCAAGATTGACAGAAAAAGCACAACAGGTGCTTGTCAATTCTTAGGTAGTCGTCTGATCTCATGGATGAGTAAGAAACAAACCTCAGTCTCTATATCTACTGCTGAAGCTGAATATATAGCTGCTGGAGCTTGTTGTGCACAGATACTATGGTTGAAGCATCAACTAGAAGATTATAACATCAAGATCAGTGGAATTCCAATCTACTGTGACAATACAAGCGCAATCTCACTTACTCAGAACACTACAAGTCATTCAAGAACTAAACATATTGAGATCAAGCATCACTTCATTAGAGATCATGTGGAAAAAGGAAATGTATTGATTGAGTATGTTCATACTGATAATCAGATTGCTGATATTTTCACTAAACCTTTAAGTGAAGCAAGGTTCTCAACTCTAAGAGCTGAACTAGGACTACTAAATTTGGACGCATAAGCTGAGGGGGAACTCATCAGAAGACTGGAGTTCAACAGCTTAGTCATTGATTATTATCTTCAAGGATTAACTCTCAACAGACTAGTTAACTTATGAATTCTTAAACTCAGGGGGAACGTGTAAGACTAGCGGTACTTCTGAATTAAAGATGGAATTTGTTAATGACAGTTAGTTGAAGTTATGTTTTCATCAGAAGACTCAACTATCGAAGATCGAAGTTATATTATCTAGCTGGATTGACAAACAGCTGAGGAAGGTTATCAGCTATTGGCATTCTCTGATAACAACATTGTCATCAGGACAGTAGTCCATCAGATAAGTGGATATTATACTCATCTGATTACTTTAATAAAAGCGAACTCTTTAAAACGCCTTATACAAAACACGCTTTTACAAGTAACTGACGGGCGGTACATATTCCCGCTCCTCATTAAACATCTTTTGAATTTGAAAAGTCGTAATTGACGCCGCACGATTAGCACTGACAGAAAAACGGATCTAACGGTTGGCTGGTATCACGAAATTCAAGATACCCTAACTCTATAAATCCCCATCTGATCAGTCGAGTCGTTCTTTACGCACTCTAAGCATTCAAAAGTACTTGTGAGAAAATTACTGCAATTCTCTGCATACTTCTTTTTGTTTTCCTAACTTCTACAGATCTAACATGGCCGCTGAAGGTATGTACCTCGTATATGATTCTTACTACCAATCCGGTACGGATCTGATGAAAGAACTGCTCGAAAAGTTCAAAGCTGCTTCGCTGGTTAATTTCATGGAATACCACGAAGGAGTCATCTGGACTGATCAAGTGATGGAGTACTACAACACAGCGAAAGCTGACTACAACAAACTGGAGATTAAAGCTTCAGTGGGAGACAAATCTGTCACTGCTACACCAACTGTTGAGGCTGCTCAACCTCAAGAAGATCCAGATGTTCAAATCGTCCATCCTATAGCTGCTACTCCCATATCATCTGTTGGACCAGCCCCTGCTCCCATTGACAAAGGCAAAAGGAAGTTAGTGATTAAGAGGAAGAAAATCACTAAAGCTGACAAGAAAGCAAGGGAGGAAGCTGAACAGAGGAAGCAAGATGAGCTTGAAGAGAAGAAAGCACTTGAGCTAAGCAAAGCTCAAGAAGCTAAGGATGAAGCCAGAAGAAGAATGTCTGAAGCAGAGAGGAAAGCTGCTGAAGATGCTGAACTGGCTATGGTGATTGAACAGAGCAAGACTGATGCCTATGGACCTGTCCATGAAGGTGGCATCAAGATTGGAGAAGGCAAAGAGGAAGAAGATAAGACAAGAATATTACTGCCTGCCCCCAAGGAAAAGTCAAAGGATAAATTTGAAGTTCGAAAAGCATATGAAATAGTGTACGCTGATAAGGAGCTTTTCAAGAAGTTTGAAAAGGCCTTAGCTTACTATGATCAAAAGCTTATGTTAAGAACTCTGTTCAACCAGGAGAAGAAAAGGTATATCAGTTGGAGAGACAACAGGCTGAACAGATCAATAACTGAACTTCAAACAATGAAGGAGTTAGCTGAAGAAGAACGTTGGGTTCTATCTTGGCTGAAAACGAACTCCATTCAAAAGGCCCTGGATCCCAGCCATGTGAGAGATATCATGCATGGTTATGCAAAAGGCTTTGCATTGGAGGAGGCCAACAAGATTAAAAGCACCTTGCCTGATAAGAAAAAGAAGTCTGAAGATGCTGAAGAAAGAGCAATTAAGTTTGCTGTTATGACTGCCCTGAAGAGATGGGTTAAAAAGTCAAAATATCACCAAGGCTGTTCAAGTGATTTGCCTCTACTGCCAAGTATCCAGCAAATCATCTTTGGCAAGGAAGTACAACCGTACTATGAAGTCCCTAAGGGAAACAATGCGTTTGTCAACCCTTGGATTATTGTTAGGCAGATTAGACAGACAACTTGCTTTAATGAAGATGGAACCATTACTAATCTGTTCTACGATGATGTCACTGATGAGCACAAGTCTGCTGACAAGACTTCTGACGATCATCAGCTGATGGATATGCAAGATGTCCCTGTTCATCAGGAGACTAAAGAGAAAGAAGCTGCTGCCTCTACTTCATCAGGTGATGAACACTCTTCACTGATGGAAGCCTTCCAGTTACTTATTGAAAATCAAATAAAAGAGATGGAAGAGAGGAACAGTCTGCAGTTACAAAAGATGAAGAGAGAATTGGTTGAATCACACAGTCAACAGACGGAAAGAGCGCACCGTCTAACTGCTAGTACTATTAAGTTGGCTATTGATGATCTACCTATTCCTGAAGATCATTCATTGCAGTTAGTGAACAGCTTAAATGAAATGAACAGAAACGTGGAGGATGTGAAGGGTGATGTAAATCATCTTCATACTGCACTTGAAAGAGCTGAACACAAGATCGGTGATCTGACTGCAACCTTCATCAAAGTCAGTGAAGAAGAAAAGGAAGTCAATTTGGGGTTGCTGAATGAAGTGGGAAATGTTGTACAATCCGTACAAGATGAAATTGCAACTGTCAACCTAAATATTGACTACTTCAATGACAAGACTGACATCATCAGCACTGATATTCTTAATCTTACAGCTAGTCACGATGTTGTCAATCAGAATCTCAAGGCTTTGTGTGCTGGAGTGAAGATTCCAACAGTTGCTCTCAACCCTGCTGTTGAACCTTCTACTGTCATCAGAGTTGATGATGACAAAAAGGGGGAAGATAATAGGGAAGAAACAGCTAAGGAACCTGCTGCTGTTGAAGAAGAAACAGCTAAGGAACAACCTGCTGCTGTTGAAGAAGAAACAGCTAAGGAACCTGCTGCTGAAGAAACAACTAAGAAAGACACTGCTGCTGCAACTATTGAAGCCAAGGAAACTGAAGACACTGCTGACAAGACTGTAAAGCTTGGAAAGGTAGAAGAAGAAGAAAAAGAAGAAGAAAAGATTGAAAAAGAAACTACCAAGTACAAGAACACTGAATCTGCCAGAAAGGCCATGGAAGCTTTGAAAGCTCTTCAAGAACAGCAACTTAAAGAAAATATGGAAGCTGCCAAAGCAACCTTGGAAGAAGAAGCTGATGAAGAAGAAGATGATGAAGAATCATCTTACGAGTATGAAGAAGTGCTGGAAGGATCAGATGAAGAAGCTGATAGTTAGAAATTGAAAAATCCTTGTAATCAGTTTGCTTTATCTATTTCTTCAGAAATCTCATCTGATGAACTTGTACTCTGTAACTCTTTTTCAATATTAATGAAAAGTCAAGTTCAATCCAATAAACTTTTTCTATCTCAGAAAATTTTGAGGATTACATTCTTTAGCTTAGGTATTTAACAGGTACTTAGCTGAAGTTTTGTCATCATCAAAAAGGGGGAAATTGTTGGATAAGGATGAAGATGAAGGCACTAAAGACAATTTTAGAAGGGAGGTTTTGATGCATTCCAAAACTTCAATATTGGCTAAGTATGGAGTAACTTAGCTGATGATCCCTTCGTAAGAGATTTTGACTAAGTACAAGAAGACATCAGAAGAGTCAAAGTTTCGAGGTCCAAGACTTCTGATCTGCTGAAGTAAAGTTATCAGACTGATGAAGATCAGCCGACTCAAATCAGATTTGTTCAAGTTTGAGATCAGCCGAGTTCGCCATCAGACGTGTACTTTCGTCAGCCAAGTGAAGAAGATCAAGAAGTGTTCCCAACGGTAATAAATGCCCTTTGGAGTAATAAATGCTGAAGTACAAGGTTATTAAAGACAAATGATTGAAGAAATGCTTCGCATCAGAAGAGTGCATTTAATGCTGCCTGCAGAATAGTACTGTTCAGTACGGACAGACTGCAAAAGAGCCGTTCGCGGATTTTAAGGACCAGTACTCGAGGAATTTGAATCTTGTCTCTCTTCAACGGACATTTTTCAATCCTCAAGTATAAATAGCTGTATGAGACGAAGAAGAAACAAGCAACACACTTTCTGAGAGAAAATTTCGAAGCAGAATTCTCTTAAGTCTCAAGAACAGCTCACTCATCAGCTGAGTCATTTGTTGACGAAAGCAGAGTTGAAGAATCAAGAAAAATACATCTTCTGAGTGATTTTGTAAACAAGAGTGTTGTGCGGAGTTGTGATCCATCTTTGTGAGTGATCAAACTTCAGAGAATAGGTCTTCTGTGTGATTTCCTATTGCGAACTTGTGGTCGTTTCATTTGTTGTTCGACGCAAGCAGAGTATACTGTAAACTTTGTGATTATAGTATAACCCAAGATCTGTGTGACTTGGAAGAGTGGACTAAAGGATATTCAAATCCATATAACCACTATAAAAATTGATTGTGTTTTTACATTGTTTTAAAACTGCATATTTACAGATTGCATAAAACACACTAAGTTAACTGTTTGAAAAGGAGTTAAAAAGGAGTTTACAAAACTGGGGAAAACATTTTTCAAACTGCTAAGGATACTTGTGAAAAACACTTTGAAAATCCGCTGCAAGTACTCTAAGTATTAAAAATGATTTTAACAAATCAGCTAAGTAACCATCAGACGAGTGGTCAACAAATCTGTTCAAAGATTTGTTCGCGAACAGAGTTGTAACTTACTAATCTGATCAGTTTAGTCTGTTCAGTTGAAGAAAAGTTTAAAGTTAAAATTGTAAGAAAATTTTAAAGAGGTTTATTCACCCCCCCCTCTAAACCTCTTCTGACCACTTGGGACCAACAACAATAATTTTCTTACAAAAAATAAATCATGATCCAAATATCTAATAAAAATTTATTTAAACCGAGCAAAACTACACCATCCTTATAGCTAAAATCGAGTTAATCGAGATACATGCATAACATAGTACGAACTCAAACTAAACTCTAAAGCCTTAAGTTAACCACAATGTAGTTAATGCACAATAACATTTAGGCTCAATGAACTATCTAACGAACTCAAATCGAGAAACGACGATCGAAAATGGAATACCTATTCCGAGACGAAGTCACCGACCGGAGCAGGCACCGTTGACCGGTCGTTGACCACCGTTGACCGGCCGTTGACCGACACCGGAAAATGAGCCGAACCCACCATTCCGCTCTCCTCTGAGCCTAGAACACCGTGGTTAAGCTCGATTGTCGAAGAAATGACCGGAAAAGGGACATGCAAGGAAACTCATTTCAAGACCGCCACTTGCCACCGCCGTCGTCATTTTTCCGACCAAAATTTCCGTCGGATAATGGTACCAATAGAAAGCTCCCGTCGAGGAGATGAATTTTGACTACTCATTCACTCAATTTGGTTAAGAATTGATGAAGTTATGATTATGTGTGTGTAAGTATGTGTAAAACTTGGGAAGAAGATGACAATGGTGAAAGTAAGAAATGTAGAAGGAAATTATCAAACCCACATTTTTCTCGTTCTGATTTTTGTTGCTAAACATATAGGTAATGGTGTGTAACATAATTAGATGAATGAAAAATAATGGGTGATAACCCATTATTTCTTCTCCAAGAATATAACCCATCAATTACACTTTCACTCCAAAAGTTTTTAAAACTTTAATCTCCCATATCTCTTTTTTTCGGGATCATTTTAGTTTTACATAAAAGCACAACTTCATAATAAATAAAATTTCCTAAACTTTCTCAATATATATAACTTCAAAAAGATTTATAACTAAACAAAAGTGAAACTTTAGGAATTTCTAAAAATCAAATTTTTGGGGTATTACACCAAATGTTGTTAATTTACCTTTCTTATTGGGTGTTTCCTTATTTTGAGTTTTAGGGTTAAAACCAAATCAATATGTGTCACAACAATTATGGGATGGCAGTACATAGGGGCGCCATCAACACAAATAGTTCGTATCTACACATATTTTATCATTATTAACAAATCTGATAATTCATATGTTAATCAAACGATATAATCAATTTTCGTATTATTGAGAGTATAATTCAAGTAATACATAGATCTGACACATATTCATAATTATTAGATCATGTAATTCATACAAAAATACATATCTAAAGATAAACATAAATTTTAGATCACATAATTCAACTGAATTAAAATTGCCCAAACCTGGCTCTGATACCACTATTAGGAATTATTCACATAAGCATGTACGATAATGGATCGACTATAAGCATGCTAATTGCTTAATCATAAATTAGGTTTAGAGATACCTGTCTTCATAGCGTGAACAAGCTGATTGAATGGAAGACTGATTTCTCTCTCTTGCCACAGTTTCGAGTTTCTAATAACGCGTTAAGTTATGAGGGAACTCAACAGCTCTGAAAAACGTGTAGAGAGAGGACCAGTTTCCTCATTAATATAGATACAAAACCCTAATCTCCACTACTTAGGGATTCTTAATCTATGGGCCTAACCTTAATAGGTTAATCATAATGGGCCATAATTTACAATTAATTGTAGCCTATTCCAACAAATTGGCATGAATTAATATATTCCAGTAAATTATTTTGAATTGATAACATATTTATAATTTATTTGATGCAGGAAAAATGTTCATCTACTGGCTAGGGACAGAGCCGTTCCTATATATTGCAGATCATGAGTTTCTCAAGAAGATGAGTGCAGAATTGTAGTGAAAGTTTAAGACCTCCACTTGTGCTTTCACGACCAGCAGCAGGACAATTGTCTTGCTGCAAAATTCTACTTTTTTTTTTTTGCATTTTGACCCTTGAGTTTTTTAAAAGTGGCACTTTAGCTCCAAAATTTTAAAAACAGCAAATAAATCTTAAAACTAAATAAACTTAATCATATTAGTCAAGAAATCAATTACACTTTCACTCCAAAAGTTTTTAAAACTTTAATCTCCCATATTTTTTTTTTCAGGATAATTTTAGTTTTACATAAAAGCACAACTTCATAATAAATAAATTTTCCTTAACTTTCTCAATATATATAACTTCAAAAAGATTTATAACTAAACAAAAGTGAAACTTTAGAAATTTCTAAAAATCAAATTTTTGGGGTATTACATTCTTCCCCCCTTAAAAGAATTTGGTCCCCAAATTCACTTTTTAGTTTTTAAAAGTTCGAGTGATGCTGTTGTATCTCTCTTTGTATTTTCCAAGTCTTTTCTGTATACTTTAACAGCACCGTAAGGCTTTAAACGATGGAGTCCACTGATTTCTTGATTTGGACAAGTATGGGAACAAATCTTTTCTCTAACTCTAGATGTTTCTGGAGTCTGATGATACGCAGTTGCGAGCATGAGTAAAAATCCTTCTGGAACTTCATACGTGGAATTTTACGCGATAAATCAAAGTTCGACGAATAATCAAACTCACATGCCGTAGTTAGATTCTCCCAAAAAGGAAAACGTTCACGTTATAACACAAAAATTAAATTTTTGCCAATGAAATTCAAAAGATAATGGAAGATATCTGAATTGATATTCTCAGCAGGAATCAGAAATGACAGTCCAATGAAGTGCCTTGATAAAGATTGTAAAAGATGACCGAGTCAATTGATGTAGATAATAAGGTCAAACTTAATAACAGTAACGAAAAGAACATCGATGAGGATTGCAAACAAAACAGAATAACAGTAACAATGATAATCAAGTAAAGAGATCGGAGTAACAAGAAAAATGAATGTGACACATCAATAAGGATAATAGATATTGAACCAAGAGTTCTATCAATAGTAATCAAAGCTTTGAAATGTCTTTGATTATTTAAAAAAGTGAGCTAAGATAAAATTCGCTACTCAAAGATTTATTTTTAGTAGTAATGAATGTAGTAAAAGTTGAACGTATAAAGCGAATAGAGTTCAAGAACGAGACCCAAGAAAAAGGATAACATCATATTCGAGAAACTAACCATGATAAAAGAACATGTTTAGAAAGATCAAGATAACAGTGTGGAGTTCAAAAGAAATTCGATGACTGAGTGAAAATGCTGCATGGTCAATGAAGTCATCAAGTATGGATGATATGAAATCAAAAAGACGATTCAGAAACGACCTTAAATCAATAAAGAGGTTCAATAAAATATCAGGCAACATTGAAACGATAAGTTTCAATAAGGATCATAAAGGGCAGTTGAATAAGAAATGTTTGCCCTATAAAAATGAAGCAATAGAGTTTACAAACTCAACAAAAATAACTTCAAGATAGAGTAATGAGGTCCTCAAAAGTCGATCGAGTCAAGGAATATTTAAATAGTATAACCAGAGAGTGGTTAATTAAGGATTTTCAATAAATGCGACAAGGGACAGTCTAATAGGAATCTTAACAAGGATTATGAAAATGAATGGAAAAATGTGAGTTGTAATGATAATAATAGATATTCAAATTAAAAGCTCAATTTGAACTATTTAATCAGATAACAAGTATCGTTAAGGGTTATAGGACGATCAAATAAGAAGTCTCATTAGAGATAAACAAGAATGTTGAATCAGAGATATCAATAAAGACAAAGGTTCTGATATTAATGACCAGAGCGTTAAAATGTTTTTGAACATCTGAAAATCAAGTTAAGACAAAATACACCATTCGAAGCTTCATTTAAAGAAGCAATGAGTGTAATGATGATACTAGAGCGAATAAAGTTCAAGAAAGAATCAAAGGAAATTTTTGGTCAATTCAGAATTAAAATTGAGAGAAAGAAACTGACTATCGCATATGGAAGCGAAGGAAAAAGCATTAACGCATATGGAAAAATAAACAATGAACAATTCTAGAGCTCAATTAGAGATATTCGTCTAATAAAAATGAGTAGAAGATGTTAAGAGACGAATTCTCTCACGTTATCGAAATATTATAGAGTTAGGATTTAATTCACTTTTGAGTGATTGCGGATCCTTGAAGTTCTTGTGTAACAAAGAAGTTATCTTCGGCTTATTTCCTTAGTCGATAGCTGGTTTACTAGATGACGAAGATAGTTGCAACGCTTCTCTTCAACCGATGACATTTGTTACACTCGATTTCTCCAGGTAAAACACTACAATGTGATGAGTAGGCTTCTTCAAATGACTTGTTCATCGATACACTTAACTTTTGTGGAAACATCCTTTCTCGAAATTTCAACATGCCGATAGATTCAATTTCGATCGTCTTGATAGACCCCTTTGTTTCTTTTAGACCCTTGTCTTTCATTCTATCTTAATCCTCGATAGCAAGTCTTGATGTTAAAGACTATTTGGTTGTCGCCACACTCCATTAATTACCTTTCCCAAGAACTTATATAATACATCGTCTAAACGCATATATAACAAATAGGGGTCACATATTTTGGTCAACATACAAAGAGTATGCCAGAATTAAGAGTGACAGTTCATAGTAATCGAGATCAAATAATTAATACTTCGTATTTAGGAAGTATCTACAAATGTAAGTTCAGATGAGAGTATATTTCAACCTCGAGGAAAAGTAGAACCATGGATAATTGAAGAATGAGACACACCTGAAGTACTAGGTACAAAGTAGTCATTATCAATCAAAGTAACAATGACTAAGAAAGAGTTTCCATGGAGCACGAACTAGCGAAATTAATCATAGTTAGTCATGAACATAAATTAGTAAATAAAGTCATTATAACAATGAGTAAATCGATCTGAAGGTTCAAATGAACTATGATTTTTAAGAATTGTATGTGAGGGATGAAATTTATAGTAAATTACCAAGATTCAAAGAAACGTGTATCGATTTCATACTATCAAGAATAACCCATACACAAAACTCAAAAACATGATGGGTTCTGGAATGAGTTAAAACCAAGGAACGGAGCCCAAGGAGAATCCAAATATATTCAGATTCGATGGCTCGTTACGAAAGAGTAATGTTTGAAATCAGGAGAACGAGTCTTGAATGAATTAAGCACAATTAAAGGAATCTTAAAAGCACCCATGACTACTTTAGTTAACTTACAAGTGTCCCAAGAAAGAAACTTGATTCCAGGATCTAAATACGAGAGTAAGATAGAGAAAGAAAGAGCTTTCTCCGAATTAATCGTAGTCAAACGATAATGAGGGTTAAATATTTGAGGTCATTCTAGTCATTTGGTAACGAAACAGTGATACCAAGAAATCAAACATCCATTGAGATCATACATACGCGTATAATTTTGATTGCAGCCTTATTCCACAAAGTGAGTTATTCGAATTGAGTTGACCTTAAGACTTTCGTGCAAGTTTACTAAAGGTGAGAGATCAATTTGAAGAAGAAATGTCTGAAGTCAACAATATGAGTTTTGAATAAAGTAAACTCACATGATGATGGACTTAAGGTTTATGGCTATATTAGTCATTTAACATCGCTTTGAGAAAAGTTACTTGAATCAAGTAACTCAATGTGTGTATATTATGAAACAATATGGATCACACTTATACAATCATATTAAGACAATAATTCAAATAGTTCAGTCAAAGTAACGTCAAGTATATTCTGTACACCAACAATAAAATAACAAATCAAGAAATCACATTAACAATCAAACATATCCCCTTCCCCCGAGGCCATGCACAATACCTATGTTTTGGTTGCTGTTTTGTCTTAAAAGTGAACTACCCAACGTGAGTAAACAACCTAAAGTCTTGTCGGTGAGTCCCACCTTACAAGCACCTCTATACAAATTCCGAGGACCCTATCCTGGCCATGAGCCGAAGCTCTGATACCATCTGTAACGGCCCGACTCCGCGGGTCCGTTGGATAACGGTCGAAAAGTTATTATTATTTTGAAAAAGAGTTAAAATATCGAAACATTTAAAAAGAACGATAAATAAAAATCGAGAATTAAAGATTTTAAGCGGAAGCGGGTTAAAACGATATAAGAACAATTTTGATTACTAAGTTTAAAGAGAAAGTAATTAAAACAAATTTTAGCGGATGACATGACATGGTGAAACAACTTCTGGGACTCAAAATTAATACAAGAAGATTAAGATTAATATTTAATAAAATTTAAAATCATTTTCTATAGATATTCTCATTTTACAAAATTAGCTAAAATACCAAGATATTTAGCAAGATACAATAAAAATGAAATTAGACATTATAGGAGGTTTAAAATATGAGTTCAAACGAAAATCATAAAATCAAATAAGAATTTAAACAAAAGTTCAACTACTCTCTGGAACTAGGGTGGGATCGCAACAGTGATGACCTAACCGCAACATGCACTATCATTTACCCCAAACACCTGTAGCTGAAAAGATTGAAACACATAATGCATAAGTTGATCGTCCAACTTAGTAAGGCTGTAGTGCACTTGTTCGTGATGCAACATAATATACATGAGCATATACAACAATACAGTAAATAAACATATGCTATAACAATTTAGGCACGTTAAACAAGTAACCAACATTTGTTGATGCCGTCCTCCTCTTACCCTCCAATCCACAGTCAGGAAAACCAGCACCGAACACTCCAAGTAAGGTGCGACCTTACATAACAGTGCGCATTGACCTCAAATGCCAGGAGTTTGACATTCACACCCCAAGTGTAACTTCCACACTTAGCTCGTGAAGCAGATCTACGGTGGATCGAGGTAACCCTCCGGCCCTTACCTTCCGGGTTAACCACGATTCCACACACCAAAATAGGAGCCCACACAGTAACAGTAAACAGTACAGTACAGTATAGTAACAGTAACAGTAACAGTAACAGTTAATCGATAAACAACTCAATAACAGTTCAACATGTAATTTCAATGACTCATAAGCACATAGACATAAACAATACTTCAACGTGTAACTTGTCCTAGCAGCCGAGTTCTTCATGTTATCATACATCACATGCTTGTTCGTTTAGTAACTAAGTTACAGTTATGACTCGACCTACTAGCACATTTAGACTTACACACAAGTAACACATAGCACTCACCTGAGGAGCTTATTACGGCGACCAAAATTCCACTATGAAGTGTATCCGAAACCTGAGCAAATACGTATACGACTAATAAATTATCTTATAATCTTACTTAAATATAATTAAAGAAAATCCTATCACAAGGATTTCCTAAATTAAAATCTTAGACAAGAACTTAAAACTTTCGAAAGTGTATTCATTTTTTTTTAAACTTTAAGATTTGAGAAAATATAAAATATTTAACAAGTTAATAATTAAACACCCTTTTCTTTTGAAAACATTAAAAGGATACCCCTAAAGTTTCCAAAATATTAAAACATTACTTTCTTGCAAAAATAATTCAAGACCCAATATCACAAGAACATTTAAAAATATTTAAGCAAAAATTCACTATAAAACCAGAATTAATCACAAGTTTTAATAACTTTTCACAAACTAACAATGAAAAACAAAAGTTCTTTCATTAAAAATTTTCTTAGGAAATTTTTCAAATTTTCAATCTTAAAACACAACTTATCAAAGCACTACTTCAAATCAATTAATCAAAAGTTTATAAAAGTAACAATGTAAAAATAGCGACCAAACAGCACCTTTACCCCCTTATTTTCAGATTTACAAAAATAGTCCCAAATGTTTCAAAAACTCTCATTTTTGCAAAATATCGAAACAAACTTAAAAACAAATGCTTTTCTAGTAAACGTAACCAAATATCAAACAAAAATAGATTGTTCAATCCATTAGACTCTCAAAATTTTCACATCCTTAACCCTTGAACTTTTAAAATCTTTCAAAAATACCCCCCAAAGTTTTAAAAATTATAAACGATAACTTTCTTACAAAAAATAAATCAAGATCCAAATATCTAATAAACATTTATTTAAACCGAGCAAAACTACACCATCCTTATAGCTAAAATCGAGTTAATCGAGATACATGCATAACATAGTACGAACTCAAACTAAACTCTAAAGCCTAAAGTTAACCACAATGTAATTAATGCACAATAATATTTAGGCTCAATGAACTATCTAACGAACTCAAATCGAGAAACGAAGACCGAGAATGGAATACCCATTTCGAGACGAAGTCGCTGACTGGAGCAGGCACCGTTGACCGGCACCGTTGACCACCGTTGACCGACACCGGAAAATGAGCCGAACCCACCATTCCGCTCTCCTCTAAGCCTAGAACACCGTGGTGAAGCTCGATTGTCGAAGAAATGACCGGAAAAGGGACATGCAAGGAAACCCATTTCAAGACCGCCACTTGCCGCCGCCGTCGTCATTTTTCCGACCAAAATTTCCGTCGGATAATGGTACCAATAGAAAGCTCTCGTCGAGGAGATGAATTTTGACTACTCATTCACTCAATTTGGTTAAGAATTGATGAAGTTATGATTATGTGTGTGTAAGTATGTGTAAAGCTTGGGAAGAAGATGACAATGGTGAAAGTAAGAAATGTAGAAGGAAATTATCAAACCCACATTTTTCTCTTTCTGATTTTTGTTGCTAAACATATAGGTAATGGTGTGTAACATAATTAGATTATTGAAAAATAATGGGTGATAACCCATTATTTCTTCTCCAAGAATATAACACATCAATTACACTTTCACTCCAAAAGTTTTTAAAACTTTAATCTCCCATATCTTTTTTTTTTAGGATCATTTTAGTTTTACATAAACGCACAACTTCATAATAAATAAAATTTCCTAAACTTTCTCAATATATATAACTTCAAAAAGATTTATAACTAAACAAAAGTGAAACTTTAGGAATTTCTAAAAATCAGATTTTTGGGGTATTACACCAAATGTTGTTAATTTACCTTTCTTAATGGGTGTTTCCTTATTTTGAGTTTTAGGGTTAAAACAAATCAATATGTGTCACAACAATTATGGGATGGCAGTACATAGGGGCGCCATCAACACAAATAGTTCGTATCTACACATATTTTATCATGATTAACAAATCTGATAATTCATATGTTAATCAAACGATATAATCAATTTTCGTATTATTGAGATTATAATTCAAGTAATACATAGATCTGACACATATTCATAATTATTAGATCATGTAATTCATACAAAAATACATATCTAAAGATAAACATAAATTTTAGATCACATAATTCAACTGAATTAAAATTGCCCAAACCTGGCTCTGATACCACTGTTAGGAATTATTCACATAAGCATGTACGATAATGGATCGACTATAATCATGCTAATTGCTTAATCATAAATTAGGTTTAGAGATACCTGTCTTCATAGCGTGAACAAGCTGATTGAATGGAAGACTGGTTTCTCTCTCTTGCCACAGTTTCGAGTTTCTAATAATGCGTTAAGTTATGAGGGAACTCAACAGCTCTGAAAAACGTGTAGAGAGAGGACCAGTTTCCTCATTAATATAGATGCAAAACCCTGATCCCCACTACTTAGGTATTCTTAATCTATGGGCCTAACCCTAATAGGTTAATCAAGATGGGCCATAATTTACAATTAATTGTAGCCTATTCCAACAAATTGGCATGAATTAATATATTCCAGTAAATTATTTTGAATTGATAACATATTTATAATTTAATTGATGCAGGAAAAGTGTTCATTTACTGGCTAGGGACTGAGCCGTTCCTATATATTGCAGATCCTGAGTTTCTCAAGAAGATGAGTGCAGATATAAAAGGTAAAAGCTGGGGAAAACCAAATGTTTTTAAGCATGATAGAGAACCCATGTTCGGCAATGGCCTCCTAATGGTCGAAGACGATGAATGGGTTCGACATAGGCACCTCGTCACTCCTGCGTTCTCTCCAGCCAACTTGAAGGTACGTATTTACGTACGTAAATTCACAAGTCAAAATTTTCATAAGTTTTCACTGAAAACATGAAAATGTTAATTTATGTTTATGAATCAATTCAATGAATATTTGCGATCGAGTAGTTTCTCAATTCTTTGTTTTTCTGGCTACCTGATTACATATTTTTCAGATGTTTTCAGAAAATTTTATAATATTTAATATATCAAGAAAATAAAATTTAAATTCATTACTAACCTTCTTTTAGGCTATGGCAAGCTTAATGGTTGATTCCTCCACAAGCATGCTTGATCGATGGACAAGCCTGATTGATTCCAGCCAACAAGAAATCGACGTTGAAAGAGAGATCATTAGCACAGCCGGAGAAATCATCGCAAAAAAAAGCTTCGGCCTAAGCTATGAAAATGGAAGAAAGGTGTTTGAAAAGCTAAGAACCATGCAAATCACTCTCAAGTCCAACCGCTACGTTGGGGTACCCTTAGGCAAGTTCTTGAGCCCAAAACAAAACCTAAATGCCAAGAAACTAGGAAAAGAAATTGACACCCTTCTCCGGTCAATAATCACGGAACGGAGCAACAAACCGTGAAGTGGGAAGCTGGAGAAAGACCTTCTCGGCCTACTTTTGGAGAATAACACGGTGGAGGGTCGGGAGATAAAGGCGTTGACCACCAAGGAGCTGGTGGATGATTGTAAGACTTTTTTCTTTGGCGGTCACGAGACAACGGCATTAGCACTGACATGGACTTTGCTCCTCCTTGCCGTCCACCCGGAGTGGCAAAAGGAGTTGCGAGAGGAGATTGGAGAAGTGATTGGAGATGGACTACTAATATAGATGTCACAATGCTTGCTAGACTAAAGAAGGTAAGATTTTTTATCTTTTTGTTTATGGTTGGCATGCATGTTGAGTTGTTCCTAGAGCTCACTTAAAAAGAAGAAAAAGATTGGGAAGCACGAAAAAAGTTTTATGTACTTTAGTAGGCTATAATTTGAGGACATAGCAAAAAGCGGAAATAGAAAGAACATAAGAACCACATATTTTTTTTAATCAAAATAAATTTTGCCACATTCATCCATGATAATGCAAATGAAGTACATATATTTTTTGATTTAATAACAAAATCTCAAGATAACTTGCATTGTGATTAATTATATGTATCCTACTAGCCATTTCATTCTTGAAAAAAAAAAATAAGGTAAATTTTCACTCTATAGTAACTTTTAGCACTATCTAATTTGATTCTAATAAAATTAATAAATTTAGAATGTCGAACGCATCGATCAGGGGACATCAATTTGGAATAAAATAGACAATTGCAGATTGGGTCTATTGAACTGGAGTAGAACAACTTTTGGGAGTGTCAAAAGCCAAATTAGGAAAATGAAGAAGGAGATACATGACTTGAGATCAAATCAGATTACGGCTACCTCTAAAGCTAAAGAACTGGAGCTAAATCGCGAACTGGAGGCCTTATTAGACAAGGAAAATCTTATGTGGGAACAAAGAGCGAAGGCACATTGGCACATAGATGGGGACAAAAACACGAAATTTTTTCATGCCCGTGCATCAGCTCGTAAAGAGAGAAATGAAATAAGAGCAATCAGAAACGGAGAAGGAAATTGGTGCGAGTCAAGAATGGAGATCGAAAACACTGTGATAAACTACTTCCAAGCACTCTTCAGATCTGCCAAACCTTCTGAGGATGAGATTGATTCGGCTATTGAGGCGGTAAGGGTGAAAGTAGATCAACGAGCAAATCAGGAACTACTCCGACCGTACTCCACTAATGAGGTACATCAAGCTATACGTAATATGCATCCCTTAAAATCCCCGGGTCCTGATGGTCTTTCAGCTTTATTTTATCAAAAATACTGGAATTTGATTGGCCATGATATTTCTACCTGTGTACTAAATTTCCTTAATAACAGATCTTTTAATAACAAATGCAACTATACCCACATAGTCCTTATACCCAAAGTCCAAACACCTGAATCAATGACCCAATTCCGACCCATAAGCCTATGTAATGTTATCTATAAAATTGCCTCAAAAGCAATAGTCAATAGGCTTAAACCTCTTATGAACACAATCATATCTGAATATCAATCTGCTTTTGTACCCACTAGGCAAATAACCGATAATGTATTAGTTGCCTATGAGATTACTTAGTTCATGAGACAAAAGATCAAGGGAAAGGAGGGTCACATGGCCATCAAATTAGATATGTGCAAAGCTTACGATAAATTAGAGTGGAATTTCATTAGGGGTGTTATGAATAGACTAGGTTTCAATGTATCTTTCATTGATTTAATTATGATGTGTGTCTCAACAGTGAGCTATTCTTGTGTTCTTAATGGTGATCAAATTGGCTACATTATTCCTGAAAGGGGTATCCGACAAGGATATCCCCTATCACCGTTTTTGTTCCTTTTTTGTGCAGAAGCGTTGAGTTCATTAATTAGTAGAGAAGAAGAACGTGGGAACAATAAGGGAATAAGAATTTGCAATGGAGCACCTTCGGTTTCACCCCTCTTGTTCGCGGACGACACCCTCATCCTTTGTGGAGCGAATCCAGGGGAAGCTGCATGCATTAAAAGAATCTTAGATGTATACGGAAAAGCCTCTGGCCAAGATATAAATCTACAAAAGTCAAGCATCGTCTTTAGTAGAAATGTGGGGGCTGAAAAGATAGAGTCTATTCAAGAGGTTTTACCAATCAGGGTCGAAGAAAGACATGAAAAATACCTCGGGTTACCGCTTACTGTTGGAAAATCAAGAAAAGAGGTGTTCAATTTCATCAGAGAAAGATTTTGGAATAAAATACAGGGGTGGAACGAAAAACTATTATCAAAGGCCGGGAATGAGGTACTTATAAAAGCAGTTATCCAAGCCATACCCTCATATGTTATGAATTGCTTCAAATTACCAAAATCTCTCATCAATGACTTGGAATCAATGATTTCGGGTTTTTGGTGGAATGATAAGGGAACAAAGAAACTGCACTGGATAAATTGGCCAACACTTTGTTCGAGTAAAAGGATTGGAGGGCTCGGTTTTAGAGATCTTGAAGCATTTAATTTGGCACTACTCACGAAACAGGCCTGGAGAATAATACACAAGCCAGAAAACCTCTTGAGCAGGATACTAAAGGCGAGATACTTTCCGGATTGTGATTTCATACAGTCCGAACTAGGCTCACGACCCTCACTCACGTGGAGAAGCATTTGGGGCTCAAAGTCATTACTTGAAGCGGGTATTAGATGGAGAGTGGGAAACGGAAATTCGATTGATATTTGGAGAGATGCTTGGCTGCCTCAACCCCATAGTTTTCGTATCATTTCACCCCGAGTCCCACAACTTCATGATGCCAAGGTCTCAGCCCTCATTGATCCGAACTTGGGCCAGTGGAATAGAGAGTTGCTTGATACATACTTTTGGGCAATCGATGTGGAAATAATCATCTCAATCACCCTGGGAAGCCAACAAAATCAGGACAAGCTTATTTGGCATTATACAAATAATGGAATTTTCACAGTGAGAAGTGCTTATCACCTAGCAATGGATTTAAAAAATGATAGAGCCTCCGGATCTGAGGGTGCAAGGGATTGGAGATGGATTTGGAAGACAAATGTAGCGCCGAAACTTAAAATATTCTTGTGGAGAGCTTGCATGAATGCCCTTCCAACAAGAATATCACTTGCGCGAAGACACGTACAGATTCCGGAACTTGAATGTCCATTATGCCATGCTGAAAATGAAGATGTGATGCACTGCTTACTCCGCTGTTCATATGCACGTCAATTCTGGGCTCTAAGCGAGTTTGCTTTTAGTACCTATCATACGGAATCGCAGTCACACATAGAATGGATAGAAGAGGTGAGGAAGAAGACTGACCAAGGGGAATTTTCTTTATTTATAACCTCATGCTGGTGTATTTGGTGGAGTAGAAATCAAGTTGTATGGGGGAAAAAGGAAAAAGAACCTTTGGATTCAGTACATTTTGCTAAGAATTATCATCAAATCTATGACTCGGCTATAAGGAGACCAAGTAGTGATACAAACTTTCCACAAAGCTCACGCCAAATCACAACTCATTGGGTAAAACCACCAAATGGAATAATCAAAATTAATTTTGATGGAGCTTTCAAAGGGGCTGAGAATACGGCTGGAATAGGATGTATTGCTAGAGATTCCAACGGTGAATGTGTGGATTGGATTGCTGAACAAAGGACGCATGTTACATCTGTCGTTATTGCCGAAGCATTAGCTGCAAAGAGAGCAATGGACATGGGGATTCGATTAGGGGCGTTAGATATAATACTCGAAGGCGATTGCAAAATTTTGATTGATAGCATTGAAGACCCTTCCCCATCGATGCATGACTATGGAACACTAGTGGATGACATAAAGAGACTTGCGAGTTCACTTGATTCTTTTAGAGCAAACCATGTATATAGAGAATCAAATAAGATTGCTCACTTTTTAGCATATTCTGCTAATAGATTAGGATTAGGTGCTTTTATTGCTCCTGATGAATTATTAAACCTTGTAGCAAATGACATTGTTTGATCATGAATGAAATTTGTTCCTCTAAAAAAAAGGATAAATTGTCACATCTTTTGTTTATTGACTTTGTGTCATGCTGTTGATTGGTCAAAGAATCATTTTCCGTACTCTCATATTTTAAAGAAAATCTAAGGAGCACATACTCTTTTTTACATAAGAATCATTTGACCATATATAGAGAATCCACGCGTTTAAAAAAACAGAACTTGGCTTCACACATGAATTGCATTGCCACATGGCACCACCCCTTCAATCTAATAAGACTGCTCCACGACCCAAATTGACCTTCACAAATTATAGGAGGAATCCTCGGTTCCTACGACCCATTAAAGATTAATTTATTTCAAATATTTGACTTAAAATTGGTTAACTATTAAAAAGTGCTCATAATAATTAATACATAAATTCAGGGGCGGATCTATGTTCATGGTTGGGGGCCCTGGCCCCCCAAGTTTTTTTTTTTTTTTTTTTTTTAACTCTTTGGTTCTTATTATATTAGTTTTTATCATTGAAAATACAACTAATATATTTATGTATATATGACCACATTAAATAATCATATTATGACTCAAAGAGATTTTGGATAAATCTTACAAAATCAAATAGACGAATTCCACATGATCCCTTTTTCAATAAATATCTTTTTTTTTCATTATTTTTTTCTATATGTATGTACTATGTACTGTAAACTAATTTAAGTAACACATTTATAGTAGTTGAAGAATATTGAAAAGTATCATGCATGATTACTTACATAGTTACATTATATATGAAAATAATTGTTGATAATTTGATACTTATCATATAAAAAAAATTATAATATAAAAGAACATTGTGTGCATCTTTTATGATTTATCCATGTAGAAATAAAACAGTTCTTTTCAGTAATCTATTATGTAGTGTTGTTATTTTTTTCATTAATATATAAAGCTCCCCCCCCCCACTATCTCATCCTAGATCCGCCCCTTCATAAATTAGTTAAAGAATAAAGCAAAATCTCTAACATGTTTGGTAACAATCATGCTGAATTCTTGTTTGATATATTGGTATAAGTGCTACTTAATGTCCTATATAATTGGGGTGTATATTAAAATTTTAAAGTATAGACGATATCAATAAAGGTGAAATTGGATTGTAATCTGTTTATGTGCAATCTATCTAACCTAATTACCTATCAATGACCATGTTTCCGAGTCAGATTAAATTTAGCTAAATGCCCTTTTTCTCTTTTGAAATATAATTAAAAAGCTTGCATCTTTTAAAACAGAAGCTTCTTATTTTTGCTAATAGTTGTATTTTTTATCTCTTCCTAATGCAGATGGGATGGGTAATGAACGAAGTTTTGCGTTTGTACTCTCCGGCCCCCAACGTACAAAGGCAAGCAAGACAAGACATTCTAGTAGACGACCTAGTCGTTCCCAATGGCACAAACATATGGATTGATGTCGTATCAATGCATCACGATCAAAAACTTTGGGGACAAGATGTTAATGAATTCAAGTCAGTAAAGTTTAAGGATGATATATTTGGAGGGTGCAATCACAAAATGGGATTTTTGCCGTTCGGATTTGGAGGGAGAATGTGTGTTGGGAGGAATTTGACAAACATGGAGTACAAGATTGTGTTAACATTGATCCTTTCAAGGTTTTCATTTTCCCTTTCCCCAAATTATTGTCATACACCCTCAATTCTGCTGTCCCTTAGGCCTATGAATGGGCTACCCCTCATTTTTAAGCCCATATAGACCTAAGTAATTAATTATGTCTCTTCTTGTAATATATAGGAGTATTTTATTTTTTGGGGTTGAGCCATTTTAGAATCGACCATTCTTTATAGATTCCATATTCCGATAATTGAATACTTATGAAATAATCGTGGATGTTTATATTGTAACTAGGCTAATAAGGGTTGTTTAATCCTTCTTTAGATAATTATGTTGTCAAAATCAGGGATGAATAATGTAGTAAATTAAATAGTCTAGAGCTATTGTATAATGTTGTTATTGTTACGAAATAAGCTAGAAGATGAACATGTAAAGTTAAACTAAAGAGAACAAAGTAGGGAGAGAAGATTTTTATTCATATTCATTGAGAAATACATTACAAAGTATCATTATTTATAGGACTAATTGGGATACCCAAAAGTCATAAGTTACAATCTAAATAACTCTTCAATGTGAATTAATCTAGGCTTTAGTAACTTCAAAGTGACCTTTCAATGACATCCATAATATTAATATTTATAACACTCCCCCTTGGATGTTCATTGTTAATTGTTTATTGCCTTATTAAAAACCTTACTAGGAAAAACCCATTGGGATAAAAACCTAGTGAAGGAAAAAAGAGTGCAATATATCTTTTACTCCCCCTGATGACAAAATCATTTAACATCTTTAAGTCGACACATCCCAATTCCACTTATCAACTTCTCAAATATGACAGTTGGCAATGCCTTAGTTAATAAATCAGCCAAATTTTCACTTGAACGAATTTGTTGAACATCTATGTCACCATTCTTCTGAAGTTCATGAGTGAAGAAAATTTTTGGTGAAATATGTTTCGTTCTATCACCTTTGATGTACCCTTCTTTGAGTTGAGCTATGCAAGCTGCATTATCTTCATACAAAATTATTGGGGTATTTTTGTCGAATGATATACCACACATCTGTTGGATATGATGGGTTATTGATTTTAACCAAACACACTCTCGACTTGCCTCATGCATTGCGCAAAATTCCCACCGAAATTCCCACCGATTTTGGCCAAAATCGGTGGGAATGACGATATTCCCACCGAAATTCCCACTGAAAAAAATGGTCGAAAAAAGTCGGGTCGGAATCGTATTCCCACCGAAATTCCGACCGACAATTTTCCCACCGAAATTTCCACCGAGAGAGTCGGTGGAGAAATGAATTCCCACCGACTTACTCGGTGGGAATATTCCCACCGCATACGTCGGTGGGAATATTCCCACCGACTTAACTCGGTGGGAATAATTATATTCCCACCGATTACGTGATCGGTGGGAATTTATTTTTTCCCACCGATGACCATTCGGTGGGAATTTATATATATTCAATTTTTTTTAAAAATTTTTGAAAATATTTTTTTTTTATTTTGAAAAATAATTTTATTTTCGAAATTGTAATATGCATGAATTCCCTACAATATAAATTTACATTAAACTCATAACAAAATATTCAATTCTTACAAACTTAAATAATCAATTCTTGCAAAACCTAACAATTCTTACAAACTTAAATAATCAATCCTTGCAAAACCTAAATATTCAATTCTTACAAGCCATAAATATTCATAATCATCCTAAATGTGTTGACCTCGATAAATTGTTTGAACTCGCAACTAGTTCATCTTGATCGACCTCGAACCTTAGGCATTACAACTATTTAGGTCCGCTAGTTTTTGAAGGACCACATCTTTCCACCATAACATCATAGAGTTGCTTCCCATTCTATACATCACAAGATTGAATAATGAATTGATCAGTAGACTGTCAAACCTTAATTAAGTCATGTGAGCTACAAATAAGACACTCCTCAAGTTTCAATGTAAACTACTAGAAACTTACAAAGATCACAGGGAAGAAGTGAATTTGTCCTTCAGGCTTTGTCTTTTTCACCCGATTCCTTAAGCTCGTCTCCAACCTTTACCTCCTATAATCATGAATAAAATTCACTGATATATAGATATAGAAAATTTTGATCACAGGTGTTGATTTCATTTAGTTGATGATGTAATAATAAAAGGATTAGTTAACAAACCAGGGCCTCCCCATCAAAGACGAATCTCACTCTCGTTGTCTGCAAGTCTGCAACAATTCACAGTTTAGGTGTTCATGAAAGAGGACATATAGGTGCAGCTTATGTAATCAGTGACAGTAAGAGTTACATTTCAGTAAACTAACTTAAGATCAGTCATTTGTTTAGTATGCTTAATCAGCAACCTCCATGTTTATGTTACCTACCTGAACTAAAAGAAGTACATAAAAATTAGCATAAAAGAAAGTCAATTAGTACAAAGACCAAATAAAATTTGTGAGTTTCATCCAAGTGTTCCAATCATAATGCTGTTTTATTATGGCAAGATAGAAGTTATAATCCCATATGGATATGGTTTGATCCTAAATATTTTTGCTCACATTTTCTTAGAACATGATCTCATATAACAGTCATTGTTTGCATTTTTATTCTCACATGGTATTTGAAACTTTTTGTCCATATTATTGCTCTACCTTCGCATTTTTGGTCCAAAATTACATGGAAATGAACCGACAAGACTAAAGTGTAAAATACTTAAAAGATTTTGGACTAATGTGAGAATAATAGTGATGAGAGTTCAATCCTACGATATTAAAAATGCAACTTCAGTTTCAATTATTCATAAAGCACACAACTTAATTATTTTTACTCGTACCCATCCCTCAGGTATTCTCAAATCCTGACAATTAGATGACATAAATTTCTTTGTGATAGCTATATATGTCTCATAACCTCATTATTATTACTTAGATATAAATATATATAATACACTATAATTGAAAAGTGATAAAAGTCAACATCACAAAACTTTACCATTAAAACTCAAACTGTTACATTTTCAAAAACATAATGTATCAAGGTAACTATAGTGCTAAAAAAGATATGAAGTTTATAATGCAAGCTAACAAATAAAGAGCCCTGGAAGATATCTCAACCATATTTTGCTTAAATTAAGTTTTAAAAAAACTCATTCTGCCTTTATCTCTTGCAGGCTGGTGGTCAAAAAATAATCAGATTTAGACAATAATGTAATCACAGATTTCTAGAAAAAAAAATGCTCAAAATATCAATTTAAATCACAATTTCAAAGAATAAACTAGCAACAATTATTACTACACGAATCAAAAACTGAATTTGTTCTCCACTCATTAAACTCATTATACATTCATCATATATATACAGAATATATATAACCATCCCATCTCAAAATTCAAGATCTAGATCTAGATCTAGAACAAAAACATACATATGTAAAGAAAGACATATACCTCTAAATCTGGCTATGAAGAAGAAAGAATGGAGGTGCCTTCCAAGCGGTGGTGCTACGGCGGCGGTGATACTTCGCCGGTGGTGGTGTTACGTAAGTGGTGGGCACGCGGAATCGGTGGCTGCTGGTGGTACATACGGTGGCCGGTGCAAAGAAGAGTTACATAGCTAGCCTAGCTGCTGCTGGTACGATAGCCGGTGGTGTTGGTGGTATGGTGGCCGGCGCAAAGAGGAGTGAAGATGATGAAGAAATTTCTTTTTAAAAAAATATAGAGATAGAACTGGTAGATATAGTGTGAATCGGGAGGGGAGAGAAATAAATGTGGTATTCCCACCGCACAATCGGTGGGAATAATAATTGAATTGTTAATTTTCCTTAAAAATGTTAAATTAGTAATATTTAAGTAATAGTATTATTTTTATTAAGAGTTACGGTATTTAAGTAATAGTATTATTTTTATTAAGAGTTACGGTTTTTATGATGTATTCTCGAATGTAATTATTTTCTTATTTAATAAAATTGTGTATAGTATTATCGATTTTTTTACAAAGTAATATTGTTTTTTATTTAAATAATATGTGAAAATTATTTAAATTGAAGTCTCGGGGTCGGCTCTATTAACTTTGAAATTTTTTAATTGAAGTATCGATCGTAACCTGCTGTATTTTCCTAAATGTGGTTTCTATTCTATATATACTTATACATGGCTAAACACTAGTAGAATAAGGTGAAATAATAAAATTGGTACTAGTCAAGCATTCCTCTTATTGTTTATTGAGGTGATAAAGAATTAAATGTATTATCGAATACAAACTATTTTATTGTTAAAATTAGAAAATAATTCGAGAATTACATCGAAATTATAGCATACACATCACCAGGATTTGTTTCGCTTGATTTTATATGTTTCATAAAAAAAAATTATTTTGCATAATATTATTAGTTTGAACAATTTAAAATAAGGGAATAATATATGAGTCTAATTAATATCTACATCACACACATTTATGATTTGATTAAAAACTAAGATTTGACTTCAATATATAATTTGAATGAAGGAATTAATTTAATTATATATACTTGATCCATTAATTCTTTTTTATTCTTACAGTAAACACCCATCACGATTGCTCGAAAAGAAAATGAAGGGTTATGCCTTATAACAGTTTATAAATAGTTGCGCTTAGCTCCTGAAATTTAAATTTGTGATATTGCAGGACTATTTTTTTAATAAAATCCTAAAAGTATAGGGTTATTTATACAATTTTGAAGTTAATCTTCATGAATAATTTTTTTCTTAAATAATATAATTTAAGATTTCGACATAATTCACTTTATAAATCATGACCATATCCACAAATATATAATCTCATATAATATAGAAGTTAATAAAATTCCCACCGATTTAAAATCGGTGGGAATTATTATATTCCCTACTATTCCCACCGATTTCAAATTCGGTGGGAATTTAATTCCCACCGACTACAACTTCGGTGGAAATATTCCCACAGATTGAAAAGTTGGTGGGAATGACATCGGTGGGAAAATTAATATACCCACTGACCTTAAATCGGTGGGAATATCCCCACCGAAATTAAATTCGGTGGGAATTCGTGAAAAATTCCCATCAATTATTTTCGGTGGGAATATTTCGGTGGAAATTTTCACTTATTCTAGTAGTGTTGCTATTATTTCTGCATGATTTGATGAAGTGGCAACTAAAGTTTGTTTATTAGAACGCCATGATATAGCAGTTCCATTGCTTGTAAATACATAGCCTGTTTGAGAGCGGGCTCTATGTGGATCAGATAAGTAACCTGCATCCGCATATCCAACTAAGTATGATTTTGCATTATTTTGATAAAGTAACCCCATATCAACTGTTCCTCCGAGATATCGAAATATATGTTTAATTTCATTCCAATGTCGTCGTGTCGGAGAAGAACTAAATCTTGCTAATAAATTTACAGCAAAAGATATATCAGGACGTGTACTATTAGCAAGATACATCAATGCTCCAATAGCACTGAGATATGGTATTTCAGGACCAAGGAGTTCTTCATTATTCTCACGAGGACGAAAAGGGTCCTTTTTTACATCCAGAGATCTTACAACCATTGGGGTACTTAAAGGATGTGCCTTATCCATATAGAATCGTTTCAAGATTTTTTTGTATATAAGTTGATTGATGAAGAAAATTTTTGTTTGATAGATGCTCGATCTGCAAGCCGAGACAAAATTTTGTTTTTCCAAGATCTTTCATTTCGAATTCTTTCTTTAAATAATCAACTGCTTTTTGAAGCTCTTCAGGAGTTCCAATAATATTTAAATCATCAACATATACAGTAATTATAACAAACTCTGATCCTGATTTCCTTATAAAAACACATGGGCAAATTGGATCACTTTTATAACCTTCTTTTCACAAGTATCCACTCAATCGATTGTACCACATGCGCCCAGATTGTTTTAATCCATATAATGATTTACGCAAGCGTATTGAATAACTTTCTCGGGATTTCCCAAATGAATCTGGAATTTTAAGTCCTTCAGGGACTTTCATATAAATTTCAGTATCGAGCGAGCCATATAAATAGGCTGTAACAACATCCATTAGACGCAAATCTAACTTTTCACGTACTGCCAAACTAATAAGGTATCTAAAAGTAATTGCATCCACCACAGGAGAATATGTCTCCTCATAATCAATACCGGATCTCTGCGAAAACCCTTGTGCCACTAGTCGTGCTTTATATCTAACGACTTCATTTTTCTCGTTTCTTTTTCGCACGAATACCCATTTATACCCAACGGGCTTTACACCTTTTGGTGTTTGGACTATTGGTCCAAAAACTTCACGTTTTGAAAGTGAATTTAATTCTGCTTGAATTGCGTCTTTCCATTTTGGCTAGTCATTTTTATTTCTACATTCTTCGACAGATTTAGGTTCTAGATCCTCATTCTCATTTATAATTTCAACAGCAATGTTGTATGAAAAAATGTTATCGACAACTATTTTATTTCGGTTCCATTTTTTTCTCGTAGTGACATAACTTATTGAGATCTCTTCATTTTCATTATTTTCAGGTACCTGCACCGCTACTTGGGTGTTATTATTAGTTATGTCATGCGACTCTTCATGAGCGCTTACCTCCACAATATGACCATCTTCATCTTTTGCTCCTTTTCTTTTACGAGGATTTTTATCCTTGGAACCGATTGGTCTGCCACGTTTTAACCGTGGTTTGCTTTCATTTGCACTAACAGATTATCCTACCGGGACATCAATCTGAACTGGAGCATTTTCAGCTGGTATATAAGATTTAGTAACTCTTTTTATATCGGTAAATGCATCTGGAAGTTGATTTGCAATATTTTGCAAATGAATTATCTTTTGAATTTCTTGTGTATACTGGTTTGTTCGAGGATCTAGATAAGATAATAATGATGCATTCCATGTTATTTCTTTTACCAGCTCTTTATTCTCTCCCCCTAATGTTGGGAACATTGTTTCATCAAAATGACAATCGGCAAACCGCGCCGTAAATAAATTTTCTGTCATTTGTTCAAGATACTTAATTATAGAAGGGGACTCATAACCAACATATATTCCCAACCTCCTTTGAGGACCCATCTTTGTGCGTTGTGGTGGAGCAATTGGCACATATACCGCACATCCGAAAATCCTAAGATGGGAAATGTTTGGCTCCTGGCCAAAAGTCAATTGTAATGGGGAGAATTTATGATAACTTGTTGGCCTGATGCGCACAAGTGCTGCTGCATGTAAAACAGCATATCCCCATGCTGAAACCGGAAGTTTTGTTCTCATAAGTAATGGTCTAGCAATTAATTGGAGGCGTTTAATGAATGATTCTACTAGTCCATTTTGTGTATGAACATGGGCAACAGGACTTTCAATTGTTATTCCAATAGACATACAATAATCATTGAAAACTTGAGATGTGAATTCACTAGCATTATCAAGGCTGTTGGTCCCAAGTGGTCAGATGAGGTCTAGAGGGGGGGGGGTTGAATAGACCTCTGAAAATTTTTGAACTTAAAAACTTTTCAGTCTTCTGTCAGCAGACTAAGCTGATGAAGAACAGTAAGCAGACTAGTCTGATCGTGAACAAATCTTGAACAGACGACTGACCACTCTTCTTACAGTAACTTAGCTGTTTTTCAGCAAAACAGTTTTTCAAAGAGTATACTTACAGCGGATTGTTTTAAAGTGTTTTTCACAAGTAGACTAAGTTCATAAAAGATTTTATCCCCAGTTTTTTTAACAAACTCCTTTTTAAAATCTTTTAGGTAATTCAAGGTGTTTAAATATGCAAACTTTAAATATGCAAGAAAACTTTAGATGCAAGATAACACAAAGAATTTTTATAGTGGTTATATGGATAAAAATCATTTAGTCCACTCTTCCAGATCACAAAGATTCTGGGTTATACTATAATCACTTAGATTACAATATTTCTCCACTTACACCTAAACAACTAATGAAAAGGCTGTAAGCTCACAATAGGAATTCACAAAGAAAACCTATCCTCTGAAGTAGAATCACTCACAAAGACGGATTTTCACTTCGCACAACACTCAGCTATTACAAAATCACTCAGATAATGTTTTTCTGTTTTCTTCAACTTGGTTTCGGTCAACAGATGACTTCCACCAGACGAGTGAGCTGTTCGAGCTTTTGAGACTTAGAGAAATTCTGCTTCAAAATTTCGATCTCTGATTGTTGTTGTGTATGTCTCTCTTCGAACTTTGCTCTATTTATACTTGGATTTGAATTTATGACCGTTGAAGGAAATCAAATCTTCAATCCATCCTTCAGCTCTTTTGAAACGGCTCCCTGCAGTAATTCGTACAGTGTACAGTACCTTTCTGTCCATCGCATTTAATGCTGCATTTAATGCACTCTGCTGATCCGAGGATGTCTTCAATCATTTGCCATTACTACCCTTCTCTTACAGCATTTATTACACCAAGTGCATTTATTACGTTGGACTAATCTCTTGATCTCTTCTACTTTGCTGATCAAAACGACTCTGCTGATAGATACTCTGCTGATCAAATACTGAACTAATCTGATTTGACTCGGCTGATGACCTACCCTTCTGTTCGCTGTTTCAGCATGAGATCACTAGTCTTCTGAGCTTTGAACTTTGAACTCTTCTGATGTCTTCTTTTACTTGTTCAAAATTCTTCTAAGGGAACTAAGCTTCCATACTTAGCTGATTATGATGTTTTGGAAATCATCAAAACCTTCCCTTAATTACTTGTCTTCTTTGCACTTCATCTTCATCCAACAATTTCCCCCTTTTTGATGATGACAAAACTTCAGCTAAGTACCTGTACCTAAACTAAAGTTTTGATCCTAAAAAATTTCTGAGATAGAAATAGTCTGTTGGATTAAAACTTGCAATTTTATAGATATTGAACTGATTACATATTACAAGTTTGTTCAGATGAGTCGTGCAAAAGAAAATTACAAGGAGATATACAATACTAATCTATTTGCTTGTCTTCTTTATCTTCCTTGCTCTCTTTTTCTTCTTCAGCAGGTTTGGAAGTTTTAGCTTCCAAATTTTGCTTCAACAGCTCTAACCTCTTTCTTTTAACATCAGGATCAAGCTGTTCTTCAGCTGAGTCCTTAGCAGCAGCTATCTCCTTATCAGACTTAGCCTTTGCTTCAGCTTCAGTTTCTTCTTCAGTTTCTTCAGCAGCTTCATCTTCTTCTTCTGTGATCTTATCATCTGTTGATCTGCTTGTGCCTTCATTTGCTGCTTCATTCTTATCTTCATCATCAGCAGATTCTTCCAACACTTCTGTTCTTTCAGCAGAAGATGCCTTATCCTCCCTTTCTTCCCTCAGTACCTTATCTTCCCCCTTTTTGTCATCATCAGCAGGGTTGACTTGATAATCTGGTAAGATTGGGGTGATCAGAAGTGAATCACATAGAAGTTTGATGTTCTCTTCCATAGCATGCATTTGAGCTTGTTGATTTAGTTGAGTTGCTCTGAATGCATCTAGTTGAGCTTGTTGATTCAGTTGATTGGCTTCAAAATTATCCATTCGTTTTAGAACAGCTTCACCTTGGTCACCTAGCTGAATTTGAGTTGCCAGAATCCAGTCAGCAGATGCCTTGAAGTCTTTCATCATGTTATCTAAGGTTTCATCCTTAGCTTGGATGGTCATTTCAACTGTTTCCGTGATATTTCTCCAACCTTCAGCTGTGCTTTGAGTTCTTCTTCTGATAACATCCATGTCTTGACAAATGGACTTAACATTTTGAACAGTATCATCTATCAGATTTGATGGAACAGCAGCAACTGTCTGATTGGGTTGACTCACAGCAGCCAACACATCTGCTTTTATCTCCTCCTTCATTTCCTTCATGGATTTGATGATCATTTGTTGGATGGAGTCCAACAGATTAGTCTGAGTATTTTGAGAAGTTGAAGGCATATCTGATGTAGCAGAAGGTGTTTCTTTGATATGTTGCTCTGATGATTGAGTTATCATTGCAAGAGACTGATCTGCTGGACTACCAGCAAGGCTTGGAGTGCTTTCCTTCTCCTTAGCTTGATCATCTCCTTCAGCAGCAACTTCTTTTTCCTTGATCTGATCTGCTGGAATTTCTTCTTCCTTCTTTGAGTCATCAGCAGCATCAGACTTATCATCCTGCGCTTTGTCTTGATCAGATGGGTCTGATGTACCCTCAATTTGCTTTGGTTGATCAGAGGACTCTGCTTCTTCTTTATCAGCAGGTGATATAATCTTCTTGACAGTCTCAACTGTCCTCATCATTCCTTCATTGTCTACTGCTGACCTGTTAGAAATCCAAGTAAAGTTATCAAGAGGAATAAAAGTAGATGATGGTTCCTCAGGCAGCTCTTCAAAAGGTTTGAGATTTGGTCCATAGACAATGTGTTTGATGTTTGGAAGAGGGACCAATGAGCTTGGTTGTCCCCTTAACTTCCTTGATTTCTTTTCCCAAAGCTCCATTGCTTGAGCAATAACCAGCTTTATAGATCTTTCCTTGAGGTCTTCTGATTCATCATAATCCTCAGGAACAGATTCAAAGATTTTCTTTGCTTCAGCCTTGACTAAGTGACTTATCCTCATTCTTAACCTGTCCAGAAAGAATTCTGAATCAAGTGCTTGGATCAAGGATCCAGTTTCAAGCCACTCCAGCACCCAGTCTTCTGCAGCAGAGAATCCTTTCCACTTGGCCATTTCAGCAGGGCTCTTTGTTAGTCTGAATTCCCTCCATCTGTTGTATTTGATCTTTTCAGAATGGAAGAGTGTCAGACGGTTGATCCTTTCATTTTCAGCATCAAGCCTTCTGAGAAATTCTTCAAAAATTGCAGGATCTTCCCTGACAATTTCAAGAGATAATCTGATTTCCTCTCTTCTCTTTGACTTTATCTTAGGTGCAGGCATAGCTGGGATTGGTTTGTTTGGATCTCTTTGTTCACCAATAACTAGCCCACCACTATGCTGATTTCCATGAGCATCCTTGATGCTTGCTTCAATAACAGCAGCCAACTCTGCTGCCTCAACAGCATCTCTCTGCTCTTGAGTCATCTTGCTGGCCTCTTCTTCCAGCCTTTTTAACTCTAGGCTTTTCAGCCTATCTTCTTCTGCCTTCTCTGCAGCAACCCTTTGCTTTTCAGCATCATCTTGTCTTTTCTTTTCTGCAGCAGTCAGGTAAGTTGCAATTTTCCCAGTCCTTTTTCTCCTTGATTCAGGACTTTCAACTGCTTGTATTGGAGTTGCAGCAACAGGGTTTGGATGCAGAAGGAGTGTCTCTCCTTCACCTGTTGTGGCAGTCTGCTGATCTTCTCCAGCTTCAGCAGATACTACAGCAGAAGAGTCTGTAGTAGGAACTCCAATTGTGGAAACAACTTCTTCAGTAGATGTAACAACAGGTTCTTTAATAACTAATGGTGTCTCAGCTGATGTTGTTGTTTCTCTTACTGTTTCCACTGGTTCTTCAGAGAAATTAACCTTTCTCTTAACCTTAGATTTGGCAATCTTTTTGGCAGGGGGGTTGGCAGTGGGAGGTCCCCTTGCCTCACTTCTAGTTCTTAATCTCTTCAACCTTTGAAGAGGCATTTCTTCCTCTGATTCAGTCCTTTCAGGAGAGGAGTCAGTCTTCATCTGCTCAATCTCCTTGGTGAAATCTTCAATTACCTTTTCTGGGACTGCATCTTCAGATTGTGCTGATTCAGTCTCAACAGCGGACTGACTAGTCTGACCATCCTTCTTGCTCTTCTTAGAAGGACCCTTTTTGGATTTTGCAGTGGCTTTTCTCTTTGGTTCTGCCACTATTTTTCTAACTGGTTCATACAGTTTGAATTCCTTGCTACCGTGAGTGGGCTTCCCACCACCCATAGGGCATTGCAGGGATGCAAACAGATTACTAAGTAAGATAGCATGAGAGTGCCTTTTATCACTTAGCAGCTCATACACGTGAGCAGCCCAGTTAACCTTCAATCCATAGTAAATGCATATCATTGTGTAGTATCTCCTCCTGGGTAATCCATCCAGGGAACCCGTACTACAGTCTAATATTTTTGCAATGATGTCTGCGAACCTCTGATACTCATCTTTCAACTGAGTCTTCATCAGAGTTCCAGTCATCTCTTCTCCCTGTTTAGCACAAATAGCCCAGAACTCTTCCTCTTTCTCAGACCCTAAGTCTGACACATCTCCTCCCTTATTCTTAAGTTTGTAAATCTCACTTAAAACAGCAGCAGAGACAGCAATCTTCTTACCACCAATAACAGCTGTCATAACTGTTTTATCATCATTGAACTTCCTGGTCGTGTAGAAGTGATAAACGTCTTCCAAGTAAACCCTGTCCTCGTGTGCTTCCAGAACTGGAACCAAAGATGCTTCCTTGATTTTCTCCAAGAGAGAGCGCATCAGATTGGTACTAGAAAAGTGAAATTTGTTGTAGCTGAAGTATCTTCCATCAATAATCTTCTCCATTTCTGGGATTAGTGAGTAGAATCTACAAAAAAACAGTAAGCTTTTTCGAAACAAGAGAGTTTGAGAGTTAGAGAGTTTGAGAATATTTGAGTGCGTAAGACGACTGCACTGTTTCAGATCGGATTTTATAGGTTTCCTTTTGATTAGGTTTCCGTGATTTATCTGAACCGTTGATCTAATCTGACAGTTTTTAATCGTGTGGATAGGAGAAGCGGATTTCAATTTTATTATTTTAATGTCAGATGGGCGGGAAACTCTATCGACACTAATCTGTTACTTATAAAAGCGCGTTTCTTATGATACGATTTATGACCATGCTTATATAAGATATCAGATGAGTAGAGTTTGACTTATCTGACAGACGAGTGATCTGTTATCTGATATTACTAGAGAAAGCCAATAGCTAGTAATCTTCCTCTGCTGTTTGTCAATCCAGCAAGATAAAATAATCTTCAGTCTTCAAGAATTAAGAACAGATCTTCAGATAATATAACTTCCACTAACTGACATTAACAGATTTCATCTTTAGAACAGAAGTACCGCTAGTCTTACACGTTCCCCCTGTCTTTAAGAATCCATAAGCTAACTAGTCTGTTGAAAGTTAATTCTTGAATAAAATAACGGATAACTAAGCTGTTGAACTTCAGTCTTCTGATGAGTTCCCCCTCAGCTTATGCATCCAAATTAAGTAGTCCTAACTCAGCTCTTAGAGTTGAGAACCTTGCTTCACTTAGAGGTTTAGTGAAGATATCAGCAATCTGATTGTCAGTATGAACATACTCTATCATAACATTGCCTTTTTCCACATGATCTCTAATGAAGTGATGCTTGATCTCTATATGTTTAGTCCTTGAATGACTTGTAGTATTCTGAGTAAGTGAAATTGCACTTGTGTTATCACAGTAGATTGGAATTCCACTGATCTTGATGTTATAGTCTTCTAGTTGATGCTTCAACCAAAGTATCTGTGCACAACAAGCTCCAGCAGCTATATATTCAGCCTCAGCAGTAGATATGGAAACTGAAGTTTGTTTCTTACTCATCCATGAGATCAGACGACTACCTAAGAACTGACAAGCACCTGTAGTGCTTTTTCTGTCAATCTTGCAGCCAGCAAGGTCTGAATCTGAATAACCAATAAGCTCAAATCCAGATTCTCTAGGATACCACAATCCCAATTCTTGAGTGCCTTTAACATATTTCAATATCCTCTTGGCAGCTAAGAGATGAGATTCCTTGGGGTTTGATTGAAATCTTGCACAGACTCCAACTGAGTACATTATGTCAGGTCTGCTTGCTGTTAGATATAACAGTGACCCTATAATGCCTCTATATTTGGTTATGTCCACTGATTTGCCATCTTCATCTTTATCCAAGCGAAGACTTGTAGACATAGGAATAGTAGCAGTAGAGCTAGTTTCCATACCAAACTTCTTGAACAGATCTCTTGTGTATTTTGCTTGATTTATAAAGATTCCATCAGGTAGCTGTTTGACTTGTAAACCAAGAAAATAATTAAGTTCACCCATCATGCTCATTTCAAACTTATTCTGCATCAGCTTGGAGAACTTATCACACATCTGTTGGTTAGTTGAACCAAAAATAATATCGTCCACATATATTTGCACAATTAATATATGATTCTCCCATTCAATTGTGAACAAGGTTTTATCTACCTTACCTTTATGAAATCCTTTAATTAAAAGAAAATCAGATAGGGTATCATACCATGCTCTTGGAGCCTGTTTCAGTCCATAGAGGGCTTTCTTCAGACGATATACTTTGTCCTCTTCTTGATAGACTTCAAATCCAGGAGGTTGTTCAACATACACTTCTTCTTGCAATTCTCCATTGAGAAAAGCAGACTTCACATCCATCTGATAGACAGTGAAGTTCTTGTAAGCAGCATAGGCTAGAAACAGTCTGATTGCTTCAAGTCTTGCTACTGGTGCAAAAGTTTCATCAAAGTCAATTCCTTCTTCTTGACAATAACCCTTGGCCACTAGTCTTGCTTTGTTTCTGGTAACAATACCATCTTCATTCATCTTATTTCTGAAAACCCACTTAGTGTCAATTACCCTTTGATGACTTGGTCTAGGAACTAAGTACCAGACTTCATTCCTTTCAAATTGATTTAACTCTTCTTGCATGGCTTCTATCCAGAAGGGATCATTTAGAGCTTCTTCAATTTGCTTAGGCTTTGAGATAGAAAAGTGACAAACATAGCATTTTGTGCAGCAGCTCTTCTTGTTTTCACTCTATCTAATGGATCACCAATCACCAACTCTGGTGGATGGTTTCTGAGCCATCTGAGATCAGGTTGCAGGTCTGTATGTTGTCCTCTGTCTTGATCTTGCAACACTACTGTTGGAGTTGCAGTAGTAGTCTGTTGAACATTTGCAGTCTGTTGAACAGTCTCTGGTCTGTCAGCTGTTTGCAACTCGTCTGTTAAACAATCAGCACTGTGATTTTGAACAGCACTTGAGTTATCAGCTGAATTAAGATTAGGTAGTATGATGGGGACATATTCTTCTTTTCTTCCAACGTCTAACTTCTGTAGATCAGTAGACAGATCTTGATTAACACTTTGATTCTTTTCAGAAGATTGACTTGGCTCATCAAATACTACATGGATAGATTCTTCTATTAGTAATGTTCTTTTATTAAAAACTCTATAGGCTTTACTAACAGATGAGTATCCTACAAAAACAGCTTCATCAGCCTTTTCTGCAAATGCAGTAAGGTGATTTTTCCCATTATTCAATACAAAACATTTACAACCAAAAATCTTAAAGTAATGAATGTTTGGTTTCCTGTTGTTCCAAACTTCATATGGAGTCTTGTTCTGATTTTTGTTGATCATACATCTGTTCTGGGTGAAGCATGATGTATTCGTTGCTTCTGCCCAAAATCTTTGAGGCAGTTTAGCTTCAGCTATCATGGTTCTGACAGCTTCCTTTAGTGTTCTGTTTCTCCTTTCAGCAACACCATTTTGTTGAGGGGTTCTGGCAGCAGAGTACTCATGATGTATTCCTTTGATATTACAGTACTCTTCAACAGTAGAGTTTGTAAACTCTGTCCCTCTGTCTGATCTGATCTTCAATATTTTGATACTCTTCTCATTCTGGATCAGTTCCATCAGATTTGTAAGATGTTCCTTGGTTTCACTTTTCTTCTTCATGAAAATCACCCAAGTATATCTTGAATAATCATCCACAACAGCTAGGCAGTATTTCTTTCCACCATTGCTGACTGGATCAATGGGTCCAAATAAGTCCATATGTAATAGCTCCAAAATCCTTTCAGAAGATTGGTGCTTCTTGCTTTTGAAAGATGACTTGATTTGTTTACCCTTCTGACAGGCGTCACAGAGCTTATCTTTGCTCATGACTGTTTTTGGAATCCCTTCTACCAAATCATTCTTGATTAATCTGTTTATGGTCTTGAAGTTTAAGTGATTCATCCTTTTGTGCCATAGCCAACTAACTTCACTTGGTGCAGATGCAACCAAACAAACACTTGAATTCTTGTCAGCAGAATCCCAGTCGACTATGTAGACATTCCCTTGTCGTCTTCCAGATAAAATTACCTTCTTTGTACCAATCTGTTCGACAAAGCACTTATCTGTTGAGAAGATGACTGAATATCCCTTGTCACAAAATTGACTTATGCTCAGCAGATTATATTTGAGGCCTTTGACATAAGAGACGTCAGATATCTCTATGTTTCCTCTGATTAATCTTCCTTTAGCTTTAATCTTGCCTTCTTTGCTGTCCCCAAAAGTAACCTTTGGACCATCCACAGCAATTGCATCAGTCAGCTCATGTATGTTTCCACACATGTGTCTTGAACATCCACTGTCCAAGTACCAAATCTTCTCTACTTTACTCCTACTCCTAATCCTAACCTACAAAACAAAAATAAAATTGTTTTAGGTACCCTTATTGAGAGGGTCCTGAAGGATTAGTTCCACCTTTGACAACCCAAGATGTTGAAGTCTTAGGCTTCTTAGGTTTCTGAGTTTTCACAGGAGCATGAACAGTTTCATTTTTATCATAGTTATCAGATAAGTCATGTTGATGATCAGTATGATAAGGATAGTGTTCATAAGCAGGGTAAGGTGCATGATAAGTAGGATATGCATGCATTGGATGAGCAGGGTAAGGTGCATAGTAACCTGGAAATTGAGGTGCATGATACATAGGATGATATGCAGCAGGTTGCACATAATATGACTCATTTCCATACCAAGCATTTTGATTTTTCTTATTTTTATGCTTCTTTGGCTTACTAGTAGCTTGCTCATTTGATTTTGACTTAGTTTTACCACTAGTCTGATTGACTTTAGCTTTATCAGCAGACTTCTTAGGACTCTGCTGTTTGGTCTTACTAGTCTTATTTCCTACACTAGGCTCTTTGCTCTTTTTAGCCTTAGGAGATTTCTTCTCCTTTAATTCTTTCTCAGGTGAAGTAGGTCTAGCAGTTTGAACATACAGAATGACCTTACTATTGTCAGCTGATATGAATTTTTCAGTATGGTTCAACTCTTGCTTATCCTGTTCTAAAGGCATCTTCTGTTTACTAGATGTATGCGTGGATGCAACAGATGATTTCTCATGAGACTCGATAATCTTCTCAAGTTCCACGATTTTTCCTTTATAAACTTCACATTCAGCTTTCAGAGATTCATGCTCTTGCTCAAGCTGTTTATACTCGACTGATTCTCTTGGCTTTTCAGCTTTAAGTTTCAGTGAGTTATTTTGCTCTTTTAGCAAGCTCATCTCTTCCTTAAGCTTGACAAATTCTCCAGCAATAGTAGTATTATTTAACATCATTTGCTCTAGAGAATCAAATAGTTCATTATTTTGAGGGTTACCTCATCCTCAGAGTCATCAGAGTCCTTTGCCATCAGGCACAGGAGAGCAGGTTTTTCTTCATCAGAAGATTCTTCGTCAGATGAGTCTGAATCTGAATCAGATGAGTAGACAGCAGTCAGCTTTTCTGCTTCAGCCATCATTGCTTTTCCTCTCTGATGCTTTCTTTCTTTTCTTACTTTCTTCTCCTCTTCAGTGTACTTTTCTGCTTTTGGATATGGACAGTCTTTGATGAAGTGTCCCAATTTCCTGCAGTTGTAACACATTAGTTTTGATTTATAATCCTCTTTATCTTGAGAAGAAAAATTAGGTTTAGAAGTGGAAGCATTGTTGTATTTGTTCTTCATTTTTCTTTTGTAGAACTTCTTGAAATTATTCATCAACAGTGCAACATCTCCAGCAGTGTACTCCTTCTTGTTGAGTAGAGTGGCTTCATCAGATGAGTCCACTTCTTTGCTTTTCTGTGCTGGTCTTCTGGTGTTTTCAGCAGCAACCAGTGCAGCTGTGGGTCCTGAAGTTGAGGTTTCTTCAATACCCATCCTAGGCAGTTTATACTCATAAGCCTTGAGTACAGAAAACAGCTCTGTAAGAGAGATCTTCCCCAGATCCCTTGATTCTTCCATTGCTGTCACCTTCATGTTGAACTTAGGAGGTAAGGCCTTCAGTACTCTGATGGTTATCTCCTTGTCTGTGAAGGTTTTTCCAAGCTTCAATACTTCATTTAATATTCTTGTAAACCTTGTGTCCATCTGATCAATGGTTTCAGAGGACTTCATCTTGAAGTTATCCAGCTTTTCTAGAGCAACACTCAGCTGATGCTCTTTTATGGCGTCGTTCCCTTCGCTCATATCTCTGACTTTATCCCACATCTCTTTTGCAGATTTGCAATGTTTGATCTTGTCAAACCGATCATTATCCAGGGCTTTAGTCATGATAAATCTTCCAATCTTGTCCAGGTTGAACAGCTTGATTTCTTCAGCTGTCATTTCGCTCAAGTCTTTTTCCACCACGGTATCAACTTCATTGATTTTTATCGTCTTGGTGAACTTGAATGGACCTTTTGTAATGCAAGTGAACATGTTGTCATTGTAGGCAGCGAGGAAAATCTCCATCCTGATTTTCCAGTCTTCGAAGGACATGCCAGCAATGTGGGGAACATGGTTTATGCATTCCATTTTCAAAAAGTTTTGATTTTTCAAAAAAATGCTCTTTTGAAAAAGTTATGAAAACCTTTTGAAAAACACTTGGATCAAGCTCGTTGATCAGGCAGCTGATTCAAATGAACCACCTGCTCTGATACCACTTGTTGGTCCCAAGTGGTCAGATGAGGTCTAGAGGGGGGGGTGAATAGACCTCTGAAAATTTTTGAACTTAAAAACTTTTCAGTCTTCTGTCAGCAGACTAAGCTGATGAAGAACAGTAAGCAGACTAGTCTGATCGTGAACAAATCTTGAACAGACGACTGACCACTCTTCTTACAGTAACTTAGCTGTTTTTCAGCAAAACAGTTTTTCAAAGAGTATACTTGCAGCGGATTGTTTTAAAGTGTTTTTCACAAGTAGACTAAGTTCTTAAAAGATTTTATCCCCAGTTTTTAACAAACTCCTTTTTAAAATCTTTTAGGTAATTCAAGGTGTTTAAATATGCAAACTTTAAATATGCAAGAAAACTTAGATGCAAGATAACACAAAGAATTTTTATAGTGGTTATATGGATAAAAATCCTTTAGTCCACTCTTCCAGATCACACAGATTCTGGGTTATACTATAATCACTTAGATTACAATATTTCTCCACTTACACCTAAACAACTAATGAAAAGGCTGTAAGCTCACAATAGGAATTCACAAAGAAAACCTATCCTCTGAAGTAGAATCACTCACAAAGACGGATTCTCACTTCGCACAACACTCAGCTATTACAAAATCACTCAGATAATGTTTTTCTGTTTTCTTCAACTTGGTTTCGGTCAACAGATGACTTCCACCAGACGAGTGAGCTGTTCGAGCTTTTGAGACTTAGAGAAATTCTGCTTCAAAATTTCGATCTCTGATTGTTGTTGTGTATGTCTCTCTTCGAACTTTGCTCTATTTATACTTGGATTTGAATTTATGACCGTTGAAGGAAATCAAATCTTCAAATCCATCATTCAGCTCTTTTGAAACGGCTCCCTGCAGCAATTCGTACAGTGTACAGTACCTTTCTGTCCATCGCATTTAATGCTGCATTTAATGCACTCTGCTGATCCGAGGATGTCTTCAATCATTTGCCATTACTACCCTTCTCTTACAGCATTTATTACACCAAGTGCATTTATTACCGTTGGACTAATCTCTTGATCTCTTCTACTTTGCTGATCAAAACGACTCTGCTGATAGATACTCTGCTGATCAAATACTGAACTAATCTGATTTGACTCGGCTGATGATCTACCCTTCTGTTCGCTGTTTCAGCATGAGATCACTAGTCTTCTGAGCTTTGAACTTTGAACTCTTCTGATGTCTTCTTTTACTTGTTCAAAATTCTTCTAAGGGAACTAAGCTTCCATACTTAGCTGATTATGATGTTTTGGAAATCATCAAAACCTTCCCTTAATTACTTGTCTTCTTTGCACTTCATCTTCATCCAACAAAGGCGAATTGTCTTAATTGCATAATATGGAAATTGTGCTCTTAATTTAATTATTTGCGCAAGTAATCTCGCAAACGCCAGGTTGCGAGTTGATAATAAACACACATGTGACCTTCTTGTAGATGCATCTATCAAAACCATATAATATTTGAATGATCCACATGATGGATGAATGGGCCCACATATATCACCTTGAATCCGTTCCAGAAACGCTGGAGATTCTAACCCTATTTTCATTGGAGATGGTTTCTTTATTAATTTACCTTGAGAACAGGCAGCACATGAGAATTCTTTGAATTGAAGAATCTTCTGGTTCTTCAATGAATGACCATATGAATTCTCTATAATTTTACGCATCATTGTTGATCCGGGATGGCCTAACCGGTCATGCCAAATATTAAAAGTATTTAGATCGGTAAACTTCTGGTTTACTAAAGCATGTGTTTCAATTGTACTAATAGTTGTATAATACAAACCCGAAGATAAGGCAGGTAATTTTTCCAAAACTCTTTTCTTTCCTGATATAACAACTATGATATGTAAGTATTCATTATTATTCTCATTTGTAGTCTCAATATGATATCCATTTCTGCGAATATCCTTGAAACTTAGTAAATTTCTTTTAGATTTACTAAAGAATAAAGCATCATTTATAACAAATTTTGTTCCTTCAGGTAATAATAAAATGGCTCTTCCGGAGCCGTCAATTAGTTTTGCATTACCAGATATGGTATTAACATTTGCATTAGTTGCTATTAATTCAGAAAAGTATTTTTTATCTTTAAGTATGGTATGCGTTGTAGCACAGTCGGCGAGACATACATCATTGAGATCGATATTGGGTCCCACTATAGAATTTCGCAAATCCATATTGCTTCATTAAACAATAATTTATCATAAGTGATATTTATTAATAGGTGAAACTGAAATACAATTAAAAGATGATCAAAAGTACGAAGTAAATAACATCGAAACATGACTTTCAACTAGTTATTTAGTTCTGCTTATTATTTCCATCATCAACTCTCCCACCGAGAGTCTCGAAAAAGTCCTCTACATCCATATGAGTAAAATCATTAATGTTATTATCTTTGTAGGCAAGATTTGCTTCAATATTGTGGTCATCATCTTCATAACCAAAATTGGTATTTGTATCATTATCTTGGAAAGTCAAGTTCGTTTCCATATTCTTTGATGCTTGATAAAGCTTTACGAGATGCTCAGACGTACGACAGGTACGTGACCAATGCCCTTTCATACCACATCGATGGCATATATTTTCATTTCCTTTTGAAGGATTATTAGGACCACCTATTGAAGGGTTACTTGGACCACCCTTAACTTTCTGATCATTTTTCTTTTGTTGGCTGAAGTTATTGTTGCCATAATAAATGAAATTATTACAACCTCGACCACGTCCACGTCCACGGCCGCGACCACGACCTCGACCACGATAGGGTCCGGTCTCAAAATTTCCATGTACTGTTGCATTCACTTCTGGGAATGGAGCGGCACCAGTGGGTCGAATTTCTTGATTTTTCATCAATAGCTCGTTATTTTGCTCAGCCACTAAAAGGCATGAGATCAAGTCAGAGTATTTTCTAAAGCCCTTTTCACGGTATTGCTGCTGCAGGAGCACATTAGATGCGTGAAAAGTTGAGAAAGTTTTCTCTAATAAGTCATCATCAGTTATTTTTTCTCCACACAATTTCAGTTGAGAATTTATCTTAAAAACCGAAGAATTATACTCACTTACGGTTTTAAAATCCTGTAGCTTTAAATGCATCCAATCGTAACGAGCTTTCGGTAAAATTACCCTTTTTTTATGTTCATAACGTTCTTTCAGATTGTTCCATAATTCAAGTGGATCATTAACCGTTAGATATTCGGTTTTTAATCCTTCATGCAGATGATGACGAATAAAAATCATTGCTTTTGCTTTGTCTTGATTAGATGCATCATTTTCCTTTACGATTGTATCTCCTAGACCTTTAGCGTCTAGATGAATTTCAGCATCTAATACCCAAGATAAATAATTCTTTCCCGATATGTCTAGAGCGGCAAACTCGAGTTTGGTGAGATTTGACATATTGTTAGCTAATAAAAAATAATAATTAGAATAATGTCACTGAGTATGTGTAACAAAAACTAAATTAAAAATTGTTTACCTAATCTAATACCAATCAATTAATTCCAAACAATCAAATAATTTCAGGGTCCAAAAATGATAATAACTTCATCCGAGTACATAAACATAGAAGATATGAACATAAGTAAACTCAAGTGATTTAGGCGGTCAGAATATTTTAGAGAAAAAATTATTTTCAATAATAAATTGTTTTAAATAATTAATGAATGTAAAACAATTCATGTCCAGTGGTAGTAAATTAAGAAATAAGTAGAGATGAAATTAGTCTCGGTTTTCTAGTAAAACATAGTAGATAGCAAATAATGATAAAGAATAGAAAGTACTCTTACTGCTATAAAACTAAGTAAATAGCAAATAATGATAAAGAATATAAAGTACTCTTTCTGCTATAAAACTGATTAGATAGCAAATAATGATAAAGAATATAAAGTACTCTTACTGCTATAAAACTGTCAAATAAACATACTGATGATATTTTATAATGATAGTAGAACGGCTTAGTGCAAATAATGATAAAGAACAAAGAAACACGCTGATCAAGAAATATGCACTAAGCCATGACAAACTGAATATATCTCTAAGATATAAAGGTCAGGGAGTATAACTACACAACAACAATTATATTATATACCAGAAAGTAATAATACTTACATGGACAACACCATACAATTCCTACCTGATATGTTACGGAAATACTTAAGTTGGATCAAGTATTTCGGAGTGAATCGTGCTGATAACGTGTTACGAAATAAGCTAGAAGATGAACATGTAAAGATTAAACTAAAGAGAACAAAGTAGGGAGAGAAGATTTTTATTCATATTCATTGAGAAATACATTACAAAGTATCACTATTTATAGGACTAATTGGGATACCCAAAAGTCATAAGTTACAATCTAAATAACTCTTCAATGTGAATTAATCTAGGCTTTAGTAACTTCAAAGTGACCTTTCAATGACATCCATAATATTAATATTTATAACAGTTATTCAAATTTGCAATTTGCGACTCCTCAGTTGTGTCCATATTTTAGAATGCCACAAATTAAGGCTCAAGCTTTACAAATGATTTTTTCCACATAATATAATCTCAAGTAAAATAATGATTTGATACCACTAATTTTCAAACTATTACTCTTTAGTCTTAAATCTAAAAGTTCTCATATTAAATGTTTTAAAACTCTATACACCACAAACCAAAAGATTAGAAAAAAGTTGAGTAGAATATAAGAGGATATGATATTTGATATTTCGATATACTTTTCTCAAGAGACGCAGTTTGTCAAGGAACGTGTATCGGGCTAGATCAACCAAGCTAACCTCAAGACTCTTTTCTCAAGAGGTGCAAACTTAGATGCTAGTCCACATTGATCTTCACGATCACAATATGACCAAAAATTGAGTAAAAGAGCTGATTTCAAAGTTCTTGGTTTTATGAGGATGTGTTTTAGGTACTTCACATTTTCTTCTCCTTGAGCCTAAACCTAAACCTAAATCCGTGCTCGAGAGATTACTATGCAAACTCTGGTAAAGAATTTATGGATTTCTCAAAAGGACTTCTACTTGTGCCCCAATCCGATCTGATACGTTAATATCTCTTAGTTCAAATCCAAATGTAGCTCAAGGTTACCACAATGTCATATTATGACTCAAGGAAAATGTACACACATGTTATGTAAGATTTAAGCTTCAAGTTAGAAAAGTACTAACAAGATTGATAATATTATTATTTCAAAGGTTGAAACTAGTCCATCCTACTATACTTCCATGTCCTCATCATAAATAACAGATTGTTTTCAAGAGGATTGCATTTTTGACACGGCATCGAGGTACAAAGACGACTACTATGGCATAGATTACTATTATAAATAAGCATATCCTTAAAAGAGAGGTAGGTTGGTTGGGAACCGAACATTCATCCATTATTTCTTATACGTCACCAGATGGCCCTATCATATTTGCTCCAGCAACGATAGCTTCAGTTCATAAAACTTCGTTGGAGGTTAACCATCTTCTTGGATTATGTCACTTAGCACTTGGTCGATTTAACAAGACAAGAAAAAGCCTTAAGATAATAAGAGCATAATATGGAATGTATTTTGTTACAAATGAGTTCAGGTAATACTTTTGTTCAATTCCCAAGAAAAAGCACAAAAAAATCAAAAAATAATGCCAAAATTTTCTTGACACATTCATTTACATCTTTATTTCCAAGATAGCTATAGTAGGATGACATAAAAACTGAAATGATTAACGAGAATCTTGTTCTTTTTTGAGAATTTTTTCATGCTCAAGTCTTTGGGCATCCCATTTGAAAATATATTCAAATAACCTTTCTAGAATGGAGAATATCATACGCATCAATTTGGTAATAATTCATATTAAAGAGCTTAAGAGAATAAAACTACCAAAAATTTAAGATGACTCACAATTTCTATTACACTACCACTAGCCAAAAATTTGTGGCTGCAACCCGGGGAGTAGCAAGCCACAAACTTGTATAATTTCTGTTACAAATTCAATTCAATTTTAATCTTTACATGGTTAAAGATCTGTAAAAAAATATTAAAATCAAGGTTCATCGATTTTGCTTGATCTCGACTTTCAATGAAACCTTTTAAACAAGATTTGGATTGTGTGAAAATTCGAGGACTATCGTGTTCATTATTTCAATTTATTAAGTTTTTATTTTAAAGTATGGATTGAAAATAGGTAATTTACACCAATACCCAATATCGGACCCAGCATGAATTGGGAAAGTGGCACTAACATGCACATCATCATTTTCAGCAAGAAGGACAAAGCTTGTAAAGGGTGAATAAGAAATGGGTAATTTGCACCAGTACCTAGACCCTTAGGAGTTGTAATTTTTTTTGCAAGCTCCAGGTATAGAAGTCCATTCAGGATTCCACAATTTCCTACACCGACCAAGAAAAGTTGAAGAAATGAATACAATTAAAAAATCATAGTGATGACTTGTAATGCAAAAAACTGCTTTACACATAGTGTTCTGCTTATAAGATGAGTTCCTAGAAGACGCGGATAAAAAAAGATACTTACCTCTAACATGGTTTCATTAGGAAATGAATCAATCTATGTCCAAGGATAATTAATGACTTCTTTCTTATATAGGGTATTGAAAATCTATTTTAAAATATAGACATATGAATTATTGTGGGGAAGGAGGGAGGTATGTAACGTAATTGAGTACTTATAAAAAAAATTAGAAACTACCTCCATGATTTGAGAACACCACATATTGAGGTAACATGATGTAACGGACCGCCTGTCAGGAGGCCGATCTATGCAACAAAGGGACCCGACGGCAAGGCATGGCCTAACCCAAGCTTTGCTAGAACATGGAGGTTCTAGATTTCTCTACCACTTTATACTAAGAAGAATTCTTGAGTATTCTAGATAGTTCCACAAGCTTGTACATAGTTCTACACATTGTAAATAAATATAGAAGGGTCTAGAGAATTAATATCAACCGCTAGATCGGACTAATTCCACCATCCATTTGAGGAGGTGGAACTATAAATAGGGCAACTTAGTTCATTTGTAACCATTCAAGTTTGAGGAACTATAAATAGGGCAACTTAGTTCATTTGTAACCATTCAAGTTTGAGGAAATAAACAAGCATTCTAAAGTGTTCTCTTAAGCTCTCTATGTAACTTTCTCCATTTCTCGCTTTCTCACTTGTGCCAAAATTAGACTGACTTAGCCAAATCCGCAAGAGGCGGGAATCAATTGCAAGAAGCATTTCGAGCTAGGTGTCGCACGCTACTTGAAAAGGTCTAGCCCGTGACAGGATTTGAACCCGAATGGGCAAAGATATCTTGGGAATTTAAAGAAATGGCAAACGATAACATCACCAACTCGGATGTAGAGAACCAGACGGTGGGGGAGACCGCCAATAATGCAGACCAAAGGAGGCAGGGCAAAAATCAGTATCTTGAAGGTACTATGTGGGAAAGTACTAAACCAATGATCCATTTTGATATCCCAAACCTCCAAATTAACCCTAAAAAACTTAATTGCAAAGGTCTCAACCCAATCAACCCCAAGCTTAAACAACTTTTCTTTAGAGGGGGTCAAATTCAAAAGATTTTTTTAAAAACTGCGTCAAAATATGTGTAAATGCGAAACCACTGCGCATATCTATTTCCTTCATGAAACAAATTGAGTCAATAAGAATTAAAAAAATACATTTCGATGATTAAAATAAACTAAAATAACATTATACTGACTTACCTGCCTAAAATAGACAACATCAACATATTTGTCATTAATATTTTTCATACTATTCATTGCCTTGATGATTTCGTTAGAACTCATGAGAATCTTAAAGTTAGTAAATACAAATACATAAAAATAAAAATAAAACTTGGAATAAATACTTAAAACAAAGTGCTATAGGACAATCATTACCTCTTTTCTGTTGACAAATACATAGCTCTTTTGAAATGTATCTTAGGTTTGATTCGACACAAATGTCATACACGTCTTGAGCAATGAATTCACCTTCTAGTTCAGGATCTAGCCACAAAAACTCTAAGGTAATTAGGGTGCAATTGAAAATGTACTTTGTTAATACTATTGTTCAATTCCCAAGAAAATGCATAAAAAATATAATGCCAAAATTTTCTTGACAAATTCATATACATCCTTATTTCCAAGAAAGTTATAGTAAGAAGACCTAAAAATTGAAATGATTAACGAGAATCTTGTCCTTGTTTGAGAATTTTCTTATACTCAAGTCCTTGGGCATCCCATGTAAAAATATATTCAAATTAACCTTTCTGGAATGTAAAACATCATACGCATCAGTTTGGTAATAATTCATATTAAAGAGCTTAAGAGAATAAAACTACCAAAAATTTTAGATGACTCATACTTTCTATTACCCTCCCACTAGCCGAAAATTTATGGCCGCAAGTCTCAAAAACAAATTCGGTATTCCTTAGAATTCTTGTGGGCGACATGTAACCCAGGGAATAGCAAGCCACAAATTTTTATAGTTCTTGTTACAAATTAAATTCAATTTTAATCTTCACATGGTTAAAGATTGGTAAAAAAAATTAAGGTTCATCGATTTCGTTTGATTTCGATTTTGAATAGTTAGTTTTAGTGGTTTCTATGAGACCTTTTAAACACGATTTGGATTGTGTGAAACCCCAAGGATTATCGTGTACATTGTGTCGTTTTATTAGGTCTTCCTTTTAAAGTATGGATAGGATATGAATAATTTACACCAAAATCCAATATCAAGTCCTTTATGAATTGGGAAAATGGCATTGACCTGCACATCATTATTATCACAAAAATGACAAAGCCTGTAAGGGTGAATTGTAATATTTTTTAGCTGGATCCTGGCATAGAAGCCTCATTCAGGATGTTTTACTTGTGCTTCCATAATTTCCTACACCGACTTAGAAAAGGTTGAAGAAATGAATACAATTAAAAAGTCATACTAATGAGATATAATGCAAGAAACTGCTTTACACATAGTGTTCTGCTTATAAGATGAGTTCCTAGATGACGTGGATAAAAAAGTACTTACCTCTAACATGGTTCCCATGGGAAATGAATCACTCTCTTTTTGAGGATAACTAATGACTTCTTTCTTATATATGGTATTGGCAATCTATTTTAAAACGCATGATAGAAATAGTGTCAGGCCATCCAACTGTATGGCTGTCATTTAATGTAATAAATGAAGGAACTATTCAATTTTAGATTAATAAATGCACTTTATCATATGGCCAACTTTATCTTATAAATAATTATCTACGCATAAGGATAAAAGTCCTTAGATCACAGGGCAATGGGACAACCCGGGGACTGATCTCCAAGGCCGTGATCTAGAACATATTCAAGAGTCATAGAATTCAATCGAGATAGAAAATCGTTGGATTCGGTTAGACTCTCACTAATATGTATACTCCGATGTGATAGAAATAGTGTCATGCAAGCCAGTTGTATGGCTAGCATTTAATGTAATAAATGAGGAACTATTCAATTTTGATTAATAAAAGCACTTTATTAAATGGTCATCTTTATATGTAATAATTATCTACGCATAAGGATAGAAGTCCTTAGATCACAGGGCTATGGGACAAACCGTGGACTGATCTCCAAGGCTGTGGTCTAGAACATATTTAAGAGTCATAGAATCCAATCGAGATAGGATATCGTTGGATTCGGTAAGACTCTCACTGTTGTGTATACTCCGATGAACTAGAGAACGTTGGGGTCCACGAGCGTGACTGGGATAGTCGATACACATAAGTGGGTGGCTTGCTGGGATGGCAAGTGCACTGAATACCCCAACTAGGAAATAACTCACCATGGAAGCGGTAGTCGCATATCGGGGTTGAAGTTATTTCAATTTACAATAGTATACGAGGAACGATCCCTAATCACTTGAGATGATAGGGTTTATCTAGTGCGAGAACGTCTATGTTTTGATATGAGTTCCGACTGACTGGAGATCACCATAAAGTCTCTGTGGACTCATGTTGGATATAGAGGAACTCGTATGCAGATTCATATCATCAACAAATGATCCATTGACCCGACTTGATAGGTTGGGGAAATTCTCCTATGAATTTCTGTGAGAAATTAATTTTGGTAAAAATCCTTGGCCAAGGTATCTGACGGCTTTATGTAAATAGCTCATAAAGATTAAGTCAAAGAGAATTATTTCGAGACCAGAATACATAAGGTCAAGACAAAATAAAAGGGAGACCGATGAAAGACCATACCCCTAAGTCTCGACTGGGAGATTGATCGATGGAGAGATTAAGGCGTATATGGTAATTGTAAATGATAAATGGTTCGCTGAATTAATTCACCAGTGATTGGACTCCATGAGCTTGTGGCTGGACATCGACCGTGGAGTGTGGGAGAATTCCCAAATTGGCAAGGGTGCTAATTTTGGAATGATCAGTCGACAGAGTGTTCGATTGATTTAGAGTATATGTTGCTCGAATAATTAAATTATATTTAATTATAACCCACGGCCAATTATGTGGTGAACCTACGGGGGCATACACAATACACATGAAGCGAAAGCGAGGAAAGGAAGTCGACTGGGTCGATTAATTGACTGGGTCGACGGGGTCGAACCAATTGGAGCTAAAATGGATCTGACTGGAATTGGATCAAGATCATAAATTAAATTGGAATTTAATTTGTGAGCTAATTAATTAAGTTGGATTTAATTAATTAAAAGAAAAATTAATTAAATAGATTTAGAGTCTAGTTTAATTAATTGGGAGATTAATTAATTAATTGGGCTATTTAATTGAGAAATTAAATAAAGCCTAATTAAATTAATTAAGTGGGCCATGAATTAATTAGGAAGACTTGGTCTTCTAAATTAAAGAGGGCCATGACCCATGTAGGAGAATTAAAGTCCTAATCCTAAGAGGACTAGGTTAATGAGATAACTATAAGTATATAACTTATTGTTATCTCACACACACAACTCTAAGAGCAAAAAACCAAGCAAAGCAAAATTCTCTCTCCCTCTCCCTACACAGAATCGGCCGAACCCTTCTTCCTATTTGGAAGAATTTTTTGTCTTCGATTTTAGCTCCTAAGTCGTTCTCAAGTCCTAGATATTAATATACCCTATGTTCTAGTCGATTAGGTTATATTAATTTTCGTGATATTGTGGTGTATCAACTCGTAGAGGCGCTACAAGGAGGCTTTGGATCGACCTACCCAAGGGAGAAACGCAACTTTGCTAAGCTACCGGGATTTGCAATGAGACAGGTATAACGTGTAAACTGTTTATACTGTCGTTTATTTAATGTTCATATATATACAACTAGAGTAGTATCCTGGCAAGATTCCGTAAGAGGTCCTAAAAATTTTAAATTCCGTTGTGCCTAGGGCTGTTTATCTTACAGAATCACAATAGTGGTATCAGAACCAACTCTATGCTTTGTATATATATGAATTTGCAAATTATGTGTTATAAATCATATGTTTGATTTATGTATGACTAGTGCTTTAACTTTGCATGTTATAGGACGTTTATTATTTAACTTGGAGTTAAGAAAACTTTTTGATTCGAAATTTTATCATGTTAATTATATTTTTGGATTAGGATTTAATTGGATCTGAATATAATTAAATCAACTAGTAATCGAAACAAATATATATATATATATATATATATATAAATATATATTGGACCCAACCCGTGGTGGCACGCGACGGTGCGCGGCAGCGCACCACGGCTGGGCGGCTACCGCAAGCCGCTGCCCACGGCAGCGTGCGCACAGCACGCGGCAGCCTGCTGTCGCACGCTGCCACGCGCAGCGGCGGCTGCCGCGAGCAGCGCACGAGCGGACTTCGTGGCCGCGCGTGTGCTGTCCACGTGGCAGTCAATTATTGGCCTCGACTGATTGATTTTTTATTGGACTCTAATTCTACCTATTTTGAAAATTCTGAAAATTTTAGAATTTTGGAAGATTAGGAAACTTGGAGTTTTTGGATAAGGTAGAGATCTTGTTAGATTTAAACACTACCTTAATTAAACTAATCTAGTCAAAATAGGATTATCTTAAAAATCTTGGAGATTTAGTAACATTGTGTTGTTACCAAAAGTGGTCAATGAGGTCTAGAGAGGAGGGGGGTGAATAGACCTCTGAAAACTTTAAAACTTTTTCTGTCAGCAGACTAAGCTGATCTAGAATTCGTAAGACTACTAAGTTGTTTGCGCACAAAGCTTTTTACAGCAGAGTTGACCACTCATCTAATTTCACTCAGCTAATTCAGATGAAATATCAGAGTTTCACAAACTAGTTGGCAGCGGATTTATCAAGTGTTTTTCAACCAATCTGTTCCTCTTTAAGTTTTCTCACTCAAATAATTTTATCCCCAGTTTTCACAACTCCTTTTAAAATCTTTTGGTTCAGTTCGTATGTTTGAGTTCTTTTGAAAGTAAGCAAGGTAAAGAAACTATGAATCAAACAAACATAATTTTTATAGTGGTTATATGGATTAAAATCCTTTGGTCCACTCTTCCAAGTGACACAGATCTTGGGTTATACTAGAAAACACAAAGTTAACAGTATACAATGCTTGCGCCAATCAACAAATGAAAAGGCCACAAGTGCGCAGTAAGAAATCACACAGAAATCCTACTCTCCGAAGCTAGATCACTCACACAGATGGATCTACACTCCTCAAGCTATTTTCAGTATAGGAGCTCACAAAGAAAACCTATACTAAGAAGCTATATCACTTCACACAGATGGATATACACTCCTTTCTTTTCTCAGTTGAAAGTCACTCAGACAGATAACGCAAGTTCTCTGTTCTTCAACGAAAAGCTTCGTCAACAAATGACTGGGCTTGTGATCAGACGACTCAACTGATGGATCTCGCTCTTAAGATATGATCTTGAATTGTGCAAGTCCCTCTTTCGATCTTCAGTTTGTCTTCTATTTATACTCTTAGATTTTAATTTCTGCCCGTTGAAGATGAGACAGAATTCTGCAGTCCTCGAGTTATGGTCCCCAGTTTCTGGAACGGCTCTCTGCAACTGCTACAGTACAGTCTGCTGTACTTTCTGTCAGTCGCATTTAATGCACTCAGCATATTACCATTTGGTAGCTTACTGACCGTCTTCACTTCACTGATGGGAGTACTCTGCTGATGATCAATCTACTGATGATCACTCGTCTGATGGCTACTCTGTTGATTCAAGAATGAACACATCTATCTTGACTCGGCTGATGATAACCAATCTGATCTTCACTGATCTGATATCCCACTCAGCTGATTCGATCACATAGCTTCCAGACCTTGAGATAGGTTTCACTAAGTTGTTCTTAGTTGATGACTTAACCTTTTGATCTTCAAAACCATTATGGCCTTTTTGTCCTCTTCAAAACCTTCTCTTATTTATACCAACACATTGGGAAACTTAGAGTTTTGGATAAGATAGGAATCTTGGAGATTTGGTAACTATCTTAATTAACCAATTTTGATCAAAATAAAGTTTTGTAGATTACTTAGAACTCAAGAAAGAGTTAATTAATCTTAGAGATTAATTATTAATTCAAAATTAATTAACTTGTATAAATTTTGTGAATTAAAATTAAAGGAGCCGGTAAATTTACATTTATGCCCTTATATGAATTTATGCATGTTCTTGAGTGAATATGTGGATTGGTCGATTTTGCCCTTAAGCCCTGTGTAGTTTTTGGTTTATTTATTTTATGGGTTGTAATTAAATGGGCCTGATTGGTGCCCTTGCTTGCGCAAATAAATGTATATTTTTATAAGCTAGGCTTAGATTAGGCTTGGAGCCAAGAAGACCTCATGAAAACTTGGAGATCCACATGGAAGCCCATAACCTTGGAGGACATGGAGGCCCAATCAAGCTGGAAATTACAAGAAGGCCCATGATGTATGGGTTTGAAAATTGTAATAGTTAGGACATTTACTTTCCACCCTAGATTGACCAATTGATCCATCACAAGGCTCGTGATGGATCGCATAGGATGGGCAATCGATCAATCATATCCTGCTAGGTGATGTATGTTTACTTATATTCTTTGATGTATGTCTTGCATGCTTAGAATAGATCACGTAAACAAAATAAAGCATAATCTGATGAGACCTCGCACGAAAAAACATAAAACCTCCAATTGAACTTAAAATTCAATTAGAATATTAAATCGAATAACGGGCGCATAAGAATAGTGTCTATGGTCCGAGCCTACCCAATTACTAGGTCTTAGGCATATTGTACGAATATATCTCGATGTCTCACGAGTCGTGGGTCGAGCTATAGGAAGATGATATGTCTATTGCCTCGATGCACGAGTTTAGTGCCAAGGGAGGGGATAACAAGGTTTTAGGCGCTGTTTCACAAGTCGTGGGGCGTCTAGGATTGAACTATTTCTCTCCACGAGTATTGGACATGATTTAGCGCTAGTAAGTATGGATGTCTCACGAGTCGTGGGTCCATATCGAAAAACGAGGCTAAATGAACTTAAGGGTTAGCTGCGATGGTTAACCGACGACGTAGTCGACCACCAAGTGAATCAAATAGTATGGCCAACGAGTCGTGGGTATTAGGATATTGCATTTGGGCCTTAAGCCAGCTAGGATATTTTAAATTCCCGAAACTTATGTGGGGGCATAAGATTTTGATTAAAATAGTGGGAGTAATTTACAAATAAAACCAAGTTTGTAAATTGTGCATTTTAAATTAATCTTTTGCGTATTTATTTCTTCTCTCGTCGTTTTGTAGATATAATGTTTAAGAATCCGATTTCCATCATACTTGAACAAAACAAATTAACTGGACCCAACTTCCATGACTGGGTCAGGAACCTTAAGATCATTCTCGCTTCTGAAAAGCGACGTTTTGTCCTTGATGGGCCCCCTCCTGAACTTGCTGAGGATGTCGATGATACTGAGAAGGAAGCCGTTGATCTATGGCTAGATGATGACAAAAAGTTAGCATGTGAACCATGGGCCCAGATGGTCCTTAAAGGAATCGCTCAATATCAAAAGTTAGCATGTCGATGATACTGAACTTGCTGGTGAACAAAAAGTTAGCATGTCATCGTCTGGGCCCAGATGCTAACTTTTTGTCATCGCTCAGTATCAAAAGTTAGCATCATCTGGCGCGATTGAAATCAATCGCATTGATGAAATGCCAACATGTGAACCATGTCTAAAGGGTAAAATGGCTAAGTTGCCATTTAAGGGAAACCCTGAGCGAGCCAAGCAAACATTGGACTTGATACATACTGACGTATGTGGACCACTAAGAAAAAGCGCCCGAGGTGGCTATGACTACTTCATCACTTTCACTGACGACTATAGTCGTTATGGATATGTGTTCTTATTGAAACACAAGTCTGAAGCCTTTGAACGATTCAAAAATTTCAAGATGGAAGTAGAGAATCAATTTGGTCATATGATAAAGGCTCTTCGTTCTGACCGAGGTGGAGAATTTCTTAGTAACGAATTTCTAAATTATCTTGTAGAGCATGGAATACTATCGCAGTGGACTCCTCCTGCAACACCCCAATTAAATGGAGTAGCAGAGAGAAGGAATCGAACCTTGATGGACATGGTTCGATCCATGATGAGTGCCACTGATCTTCCTCTTTCATTTTGAGGACATGCCCTCCTCACGGCAACGAAGATACTAAAAATAGTACCTTCTAAATCCGTAGAAAAGACGCCATACGAATTATGGTTTGGCAAGGCACCCTCATATGCATTCATGCGCATATGGGGATCTCCCGCTTACGTTAAAAAGCTAGTGGGAGATAAATTGGAAACTAAATCCACTTTGTGCAAATTCGTGGGGTATTCCGAAAACTCAATTGGATACGAGTTCTACGATTCTACAAGACAAACTACATTTGTCTCGAGGAACACACACTTCTTGGAGAAGGATTTCTTGGTGGACAAGAAGGAAAATAACGTAGAACTAGATGAGGTCACTGAAGCTGAAAAGGCCGAAGAGGTCGATCAAGCTGACCCATCACCACAGGCAGTGGGAGAACAAGAGCATGAAAGTGCACCAGAGAGTACACCGATTCTTCGTAGGTCAGAAAGACAACGTAGAGAACCCGAGAGGTACTATAGTCTGCTGCATGAGACTGGATAGTCTTAACCGACCCAAGGACTTACGAAGAGGCTATGCTAGACATAGACTCGGGAAAGTGGCGCGAAGCCATGGAATCCGAATTGGACTCCATGCACTCAAACAAGGTCTGGGCCTTGGTAGATCAACCAGTGGGAGTGACTCCCGTGGGTTGCAAGTGGATCTATAAGCGAAAGCTTGGAGTGAACGGAGAGGTAATAACCTACAAGGCGCGACTAGTGGCAAAATGATACACTTTAAGGGCAAGCATCGACTTTGAGGAAACCTTCTCGCCCGTCGCAATGCCTAAACTACGAGATATGGCGAATCTTGCTGGCCATAGCTGTGTGGTATAACTACGAGATATGGCAAATGGATGTAAAGACTGCCTTTCTTAATGGGGACATTGACAATGAGATCTACATGGAGCAACCAAAAGGATATGCATCCAAAGGAGATGAGCACAAGGTGTGCAAGCTCCAGAGATCCATTTATGGGCCAGCTTCCCGAAGTTGGAACATCCGTTTTGATGAAACAATCCAAACTTTTTGATTCATCAAAAACGTGTTCGAACCTTGCGTGTACAAGAAGATCAGTGGGAGTACAATTGAATTTTTGGTGCTTTAAGTTGATGACATTCTTCTCATTGGAAACAATGTGAAAGTATTGTCCGAAACTAAAGCATGGTTATCTACACAATTCTCAATGAAGGATTTGGGAGAAGCATCCTTTGTACTAGGTATAAGGATCTACCGAGATAGATCAAAAGGACTGTTGGACCTCTCCCAATCCCAGTACATAGATAAAATCTTGAAAATATTTAATATGGAAGAATCCAAGAGAGGATTGCTTCCAATGAGACATGGAATTGCACTATCTAAGTTTATGGCCCCGAAGACACCTGAAGAGAGAAGCAATATGTCTCGAGTACCATATGCATCTGCAATAGGAAGCATAATGTATGGTATGTTATGTACTAGACCAGACGTAGCGTACGCTTTAAGCGTTACAAGTCGCTACCAGTCTGATCCATGTGAGCAACACTGGATAGCCGTAAAGGCAATTCTGAAGTACCTGAGAAGGACTAAGGAATTGTTCTTGGTATACGGTGGAGGAGAATTGAAATTGGAAGGCTATACAGAATCGAGCTTCCAATGTGACGTAGACGACTTCAAGTCGACATCTGGATACGTATTCTGCCTCAATGGTGGTGCGGTTAGTTGAAAAAGCTCCAAGCAAGACACTATCGCAGATTCAACCACCGAAGCAGAATACATTACCGCGTGTGATGCAGCAAAGGAAGGTGTTTGGATGAGGAACTTCATCCAAGAATTGGATGTGATACCTAGCATCGTTGAGCCCATTCCTATCTTCTGCGATAATAATGGGGCAATAGCGCAAGCAAAGGAGCCGAGATCTCATCAAAAATCCAAGCACGTACAAAGATGATACCACGTGATAAGAGATATCATTGGTAGAGGAGACATTAAGATGGAACTTGTCGACTCAGAAGATAATACCGCGGACCCGCTAACGAAGCCTCTGCCTCAAAAGGCATTTGAGAAACATCTGCTTAAGATGTGACTCAAGAACATAAAAGGTTGGCTTTAGGACAAGTGGGAGATTGATAGAAATAGTGTCATGCAAGCCAGCTGTATGGCTAGCATTTAATGTAATAAATGAGGAACTATTCAATTTTGATTAATAAAAGCACTTTATTAAATGGTCATCTTTATATGTAATAATTATCTACGCATAAGGATAGACGTCCTTAGATCACAGGGCTATGGGACAACCCGTGGACTGATCTCCAAGGCTGTGGTCTAGAACATATTCAAGAATCATAGAATCCAATCGAGATAGGACATCGTTGGATTCGGTAAGACTCTCACTGTTGTGTATACTCCGATGAACTGGAGAACGCTGGGGTCCACGAGCGTGACTGGGATAGTCGATACACATAAGTGGGTGGCTTGCTGGGATGGCAAGTACACTGAATACCCCAACTAGGAAATGACTCACCATGGAAGCGGTAGTCGCATATCGGGGTTGAAATTATTTCAATTTACAATAGTATACGAGGAACGATCTCTAATCACTTGAGATGATAGGGTTTATCTGGTGCGAGAACGTCTATGTTTTGATATGAGTTCCGACTGACTGGAGATCACCAGAAAATCTATGTGGACTCATGTTGGATATAGAAGAACTCGTATGCAGATTCATATCATCAACAAAGGATCCATTGACCCGACTTGATAGGTTGGGAAATTCTCCAATGGATTTCTGTGAGAAATTAATTCTGGTAAAAATCCTTGGCCAAGTATCTGACGGCTTTATGTAAGTAGCTCATAAAGATTAAGTCAAAGATAATTATTTCGAGACCAGAATACATAAGGTCAAGACAAAATAAAAGGGAGACCGATGAAAGACCATACCCTTAAGTCTCGACTGGGAGATTGATCGATGGAGAGATTATGGCGTATATGGTAATTGTAAATGATAAGTGGTTCACTGAATTAATTCACCAGTGATTGGGCTCCATGGGCTTGTGGCTGGACATCGACCATGGAGTGTGGGAGAATTCCCAAATTAGCAGGTGTGCTAATTTTGGAATGATCAGTCGACAGAGTGTTCGATTGATTTAGAGTATATGTTGCTCGAATAATTAAATTATATTTAATTATAACCCACGGCCAATTATGTGGTGAACCTACGGGAGCATACACAATACACATGAAGCGAAAGAGAGGAAAGGAAAACAACTAGGTCGACCAAATCGACTGGGTCGATTGGGTCAAGTGAATCGACTGGGTCGATTAATTGACTGTGTCGATTGGGTCAACCCAATTGAAGCTAAAATGGATCCGATTGGAATTGGATCAAGATCATAAATTAAATTGGAATTTAAATTGTTAGCTAATTAATTGAGTTGGATTTAATTAATTAAAAGAAAAATTAATTATATAGATTTAGAGTCTAGTTTAATTAATTGGGCTTTTTAATTGATAAATTAAATAAAGCCTAACTAAATTAATTAAGTGGGCCATGAATTAATTAGGAAGACTTGGTCATCTAAATTAAAGAGGGTCATGACCCATGTAGGAGAACTAAAGTCCTAATCCTAAGAGGACTAGGTTAATGAGATAACTATAAGTAGGTAATTTATTGTTATCTCACACACACAACTCTAAGAGCAAAAAACCAAGCAAAACAAAGTTCTCTATCCCTCTCCCTACACAGAATCGGCCGAACCCTTCTTCCTATTTGGAAGAATTTTTCGTCTTCGATTTTAGCTCCTAAGTCGTTCTCAAGTCCTAGATATTAATATACCCTATGTTCTAGTCGATTAGGTTTCTATTAATTTTCGTGATATTGTGGTGTATCAACTCGTAGAGGCGCTACAAGGAGGCTTTGGATCGACCTACCCAAGGGAGAAACGCAACTTTGCTAAGCTACCGAGATTTGCAAGGAGACAGGTATAACGTGTAAACTGTTTATACTGTCGTTAATTTAATGTTCATATATATACAACTAGAGTAGTATCCTGGCAAGATTTTGTAAGAGGTCCTAAAAATTTTAAATTCCGTTGTGCCTAGGGCTGTTTATCTTATCGAATCCCAACACAATGAATTGGAGAATGCTGGAGTCCACGAGCGTGACTGGGATAGTCGATACACAAAAGTGGGTGACTTGCTGAGATGGCAAGTGCACTGAATACCCCAATTAGGAAATAACTCACCATGGAAGCGGTAGTTGCATATCGGGGTTGAAGTTATTCCAATTTACGATAGTATACGTGGATCGATACCTAATACTTGAGGTGATAGGGTTTATCTGGCGCGAGAACGTCTATACTTAGATGTGAGTTCCGACCGACTGAAGATTATCAGAATGTCTCTGAGGATTCACGTTGGAAATAGAGGGACTCGTATGCAGGTTCATATCATCAACAAAGGATTCATTGACCCGACTTGATAGGTTGGGAAATTCTCCTATGGATTTCTGTGAGAAATTAATTCTGGTAAAATCCTTGGCCAATGTATCTGACGACTTTATGAAAGTAGCTCATAAAGATTAAGTCAAAGAGAATTATTTCGAGATCAGAATGCATAAGGTCAAGACGAAGAAAAAGGGGAACCGATGAAAAGTCCATACCCTTAAGTCTCGAGTGGGAGATCGATCGATTGAGAGATTATGTCGTATATGGAAATTGTAAATGATTAAAAGACTGAATTAATTCACCAGTGATTGGGCTCAATGGGCTTGTGGCCAGATATCGAACGTGGAGTGTGGGAGAATTCCCAAATTGGCAGGAGTGCTGATTTTGGAATGATCAGTCGACAGAGTGTTCGATTGATTTAGAGTATTTAATGTTCGAGTAATTAAATAAATATTTAATTATAATCCACGGCCAATTATGTGGTGAACCTACAGGGGCATACACAATACACATGAAGCAAACGAGGAAGCGAAGAACAACTAGGTCGACTGGATCGACTGGGTCGACTAGGTCGACTGGGTCTACTGGGTCGACCCAATTGGAGCGAAAGTGATCCGATTAGAATTGGATCAAGACTGTAAATTAAATTAGAATTTAATTTGTGAGTTAATTAATTAAATTGGATTTAATTAATTATGGGAATATCTAATTAAATAGGCTTGGAGTTTAATTTAATTAAATGAGAGAGAAATTAATTAATTAGGTCATTTAATTGGAAAATTAAATAAAGCCCCAATCAATTAAATTAAGAATGGGGCCATGAATTAATTAAAAATGGGCCATGACCCATGTAGGAGACTTGGAGTCCTAATCCTAAGAGGATTAGGATAATGAGATACTTATAAATAGGAGACTTGATGTCATATCTCAAAAACACAACAAAAGAACCAAAAAGCCTAAGTCAAGAAAAATTATCTCTCTCTCTCTCTTCCTCACCTAAAATCGGCCGAACCCTGCATCCTTTTGGAAGAATTTTTCGTTTTCGATTTTAATTACTAAGTCATTCTCTAACCCTAGATCTTAATATATCTTATGTTCTAGTCGATTAGGATATATTAATTTTCGGGATATTGTGGTGTATCAACCCATAGAGGCGCAACACGTGGGGCGCTAATAGGAACTTGGGATCGAGCCATCAGAAGGAAGAAACGCAACTTCGCTAGCTGCTTGGATTTGCAAGGAGACAGGTATAATTTGAAACTGAATTATTCCGGTCGTTTTATTATTCATATATATACAACCAGTTTAGTATCTATCCTGGCAAGATTCGGTAAGAGGCCCTAAAAATTATTAAATTCCGCTGCCTTTAGGGATGTCTATCTTACCGAATCCCAACAACGCAGACATATGAACTATTTTGGGGAGGGAGGGAGGAATGTAACGTAATTGAATAGTTATTAAAAAAAAATTAGAAACTACCTCCATGATTTGAGAACACCAGATATTGAGGTAGCTTGATGTAACGGACATCCCGTCGGGAGGCCAATGTATGCAACAAAGGAACCCGACGACAAGGCATGGCCTAACCCAAGCTTTGCTACAACATGGAGGTTCTAGGTTTCTCTACCAATTCATACTTGAAAAAATTCTTGAGTATTCTAGATAGTTCTACAAGCTTGTACATAGTTCTACACGTTGTGGATAGATATAGAGGGTCTAGAAAATTAATATCAACCGTTAGATCGGATTGATCTAAACAATCTATTTGAGGAGGTCGAACTATAAATAGGGCTCCTTAGTTCATTTGTAACCATCCAAGTTTAAGGGAATAAACAAACATTCTAAAGTGTTATCTTAGGCTCTCTTAGTAACTTTCTCCATTTCTTGCTTTCAAACTTGTGCCAAAATTAGGCTGACTTAGCCAAATCCCCAAGGGGCGGGAATCGATCGCATGGGGCGTTTCGAGGCTTTGGGTTGCACATTACTTGATAAGGTCAAGTCCGTGATAGTGAGCCTTGAACAAGAAGTTCTCACGTAGTCAATGGAGGAAGTGCATGATATTCATCTTTCTCCTCAACTGTTTTTAACTGAAAGTGGGAGAATCGTGAAATATGGGCTCCGTATGAATTTATATTTGTCATCTCTCTTTCACACTTTGGAAAGCAATAATAAGTATTCGCCAATGCTTTTCTTACATTCAAGTTACAACATTAGTATGTATAAGGGACTTACAGTCACAGGTACATTTGCAGGTTGATAACCATTTATCTCTTCATATACTGCATCAGCATCAACTGCATTACTACCAAACTTATTGAAGTTATACTTCAACATTAGTTTAAATTGATTATTAGATTACTATTAGAAGATTAATAATAATTATCATTTAAATGTGGAATATTAATCAAGAGTAACCTTTTATGCTGTCAACAGACATTTTATCGCATTCAGTGACGATCACGTTTATTAGCGTACCCTGCAGACAATCATGATTAAGAATTTGCAAGGCCACACATAATAAATAGCTAAGTACACAACTGCGATAAATCAAATTGCGAAATTAAGTCTTTATTTATATTTCCATATTCATTCACTGGCTTTAAGTTTTTTTATTACCGTTTCTTCGATAATGTTGTAAGAGAGTCGTACAGTTAAACCCGATTTTTTAGCCCAACATATGTGGTTGTTTGTATAGTTTTTTTTTCTCATTAAAGGCATAAACTTCTTCTCATATTGTATCTAAACCAATAATTCATTTTGATAACCCAAACCTTCAAATTAACCCTGCAACCAACCCCAAGATTAAACAACTCTTCTTTAGAGGAGGGTCAAATTCAAAAGATTTCTCAAAATGTGTGTCAAAATAAGTAAATGCGAAACCACTACGCATATCTATTTCCAATATGAAATAAATAGAAGCAATTGAATTAAAAAATACATTTCGGTGATTAAGATAAACCAAAATAACATTTTACTGACTTACCTACCTAGGATTGACAGCATCAATGTATTTTTTTCATTAATGTTTGTCATATATTCATCACCTCGATCATTTCACTAGAACTCATTAGAATCTCGAAGTTAATGAATACAAATACATAAAAAATTAAATAATACTTAGTATAAATACTTAAAACAGAGTGCTATAGGACAATCATTACCTCTTTTCTGTTTACAAATACATATAGCTCTTTTGATATGAATATTGGGATTGATTCGGCACTAATGTCATACATGTCTTGAGAAATAGCCACAAGATAAGCAACTCGCCAAGTTTTGCATACTTCTTCATGAATTGTCATTTACTCAGAAGAAAAATAGGGCTTGATATGAAAGTTGTAACAAAAACTTAAACTTTGGTATGAAACTTTTATTTTCGTGTCCAATGGTACCAAAATTGCAAGGTGGCCTATCATGTATTACCAAATAAGTAAATTTCCCTAATAAATAATTATTAACATATTTCACTAATAATTCGAATATCATATGATACCATATATAATAATGTTTGAAGGATTTAATATAATACAAATGCGAATAATTTATTAACATAATAATAAGTCACTTAGAAGACTAAAAAGTTTAACCGAGTATTATGGCCAATGGTGTTAAAATATTAGGACAAAGAGATTATTGTTTCTATAGAGTGATGATTAATCATATAATATTGTAAGCAAATACAATTTGTAATTGAATGAATTCGACATATATATGAAAGTCCAAAATAATTGGTGGGTTTGTAGTGGCAAGGGATATGGCCGTATGTAATATGGAGAAATATAAGCCATATGTTGATGGGTTTTGGCCCGGTCATGCGAGTTTTGCGAGATCAGGTCAAAATCATTTCAAATAAATCTTCGTCAAATCTATGAAATTCATCACAAACATATTCACAAATTTATCTTCAAACTCTTGAAACCTATAAAATATTGAATTGACACTTATCATCTAGTTTTTCCCCAAAACTCTCCAAAAAAGACATTGATTTGACACCTAGTACCTAGTACATATCCAAAAACAATTCAAGTAGGGTTTCTATTTTTTCAGAAGACTCAACATCCAAAACCTAACCAAATGGGATTTCAAAGGTTTCATCGAAACCACTCAAATTATTTTTTTAAAATCGAGCCCCGCAAAACCGAGCCATAACGCATCCAGATAGACCCATAATGTATTATATGTGGCACTTTACCTCGTTGTGTTATGATAATGTGGCACTTTGTGTGGCACATATAATACATTATGGGTAATTTATATTGTGTAAAATTTTCATAACTTTACCTCACTGTACCCAGGGGCGGACCTATAGGGGGTGCGGGTGGGGGCGCCCGCACCCCCCAGCAAAAAAAAAAATTAGTAGCAGTGCATATCTATTATTATTATTATAGTAGTACTTTATGTATTCTTGTTAGTACCTTTAAATTCCTAAAGGAAAGAATCTTTGTGAATAAAAAATCTTTGTCTACTTTAATTAAATGTGTTGTCAGATCTTAGAGAATGGAGTCCCACTAATAGAGTTGCCTAGTTTAAGTAGAATTTGATAAGGAAAATATTCTTTAACACTTAATATAATTCTCTTATAATAAGGAAAAACAAAACAACGTTGAATTTTGAATTCCAATTTCTTCTCAAATTAACTTTTCTTCACCAAGTTATATAAAAAAATGGGGGTTTTCTTCACAAGTCGGTTGAATCACTCAACGCCATTATCAAAAGGTACTTTTTTAAAAACTTTTATGAATATTTAAATTTATTTATAAAGTTTTTTATTTTTCATCACTAAAATCACTAAAATTATTAGAACTGATTGTTTTTGCATATTATATATTTTTTATTATCTTATTTGATTAGATATATATATATATATCAATATCAAGTACCATATAAGACTTATCGGCATATTAAAAATAAATTTTGATAATCATAATTTTTTAAATAATTTAATTATATACTTTCCATTTTAATCTCGCCCCCCGTGACTAAAATTTATGGGTCCGCCCCTGACTGTACCCCTTCGTGTTGTGATAAATGTGGTAATTTATCCCCTGTATTAGGATAAATATGGCAATTTATCCCCTATGTTACAACCACACTTTTCATGCATACTCTCAATTTCGAAAAGTTAGTTACACTCTCCGACTGAAGGAAGTAAATTGCTTCTTTAAATTTTTCACAAAGGATAAATTGCTATTTTTCAAATTCAGGAAGGTAAATTAAACATTATTAATTCCAAGCGGGATAAATCCGCATTAGCTCTTCAAAATTTATTTTGCATGGAAAACAGTACTGCATACATTAAATATGTCACAGCCCAAATCAAATATGATGACGGATTATTTGGACGGCTAAATTAATTAATTGTAGCCTATTCCAACATAAATTGGCATGAATTAATATATTCCACTAAATTATTTTGAATTGATAACATATTTATAATTTAATTGATGCAGGAAAAGTGTTCATCTACTGGCTAGGGACAGAGCCGTTCCTATATATTGCAGATCCTGAGTTTCTCAAGAAGATGAGTGCAGACATAAAAGGTAAAAGCTGGGGAAAACCAAATGTTTTTAAGCATGATAGAGAACCCATGTTCGGCAATGGCCTCGTAATGGTCGAAGGCGACGAATGGGTTCGACATAGGCACCTCGTCACTCCTGCGTTCTCTCTGGCCAACTTGAATGTACGAACTTACATTCGTACATTCATAAGTCAAAATTTTCATAAGTTTTCGCTGAAAACATGAAAATGTTAATTTCTGTTCATGAATCAATTCAATGAATATGTGCGATCGAGTAGTTTCTCAATTCTTTGTTTTCCTGACTAGCTGATTACATATTTTTCAGATGTTTTCAGAAATTTTTATAATATTTAATTGACCGAAATATATCAAGAAAATAAAATTTAAATTCATTACTAAAACATAACCTTCTTTTAGGCCATGGCAAGCTTAATGGTTGATTCCGCCACAAGCATGCTTGATAGATGGACAAGGCTAATTGACTCTGGCAAACAAGAAATCGACGTTGAAAGAGAGATCATTAGCACAGCCGGAGAAATCATCGCAAAAACAAGCTTCGGCCTAAGCTACGAAAATGGAAGAAAAGTGTTTGAAAAGCTAAGAACCATGCAAATCACTCTCTTCAAGTCCAACCGCTTTGTATAAATTGCATTTATTATTTTTTAAATTATTCTCCGACGGATTAATTCCGTCGAAAAGTTTTTATTTTTATTTTCTATTAACTTTTAATGTATTTTCCGACGGAAATTTAATTCTATCGGAAAATCCGTCGGAAATTTCCCACGGAATTTGGTTCATTGGAAAATCCTTCGGAAATTTCCCATTGATTTTGGTTTTGGTTCGTCGGAAAATCCGTCGGAAATTTCCCACGGAAATATTTTCGTCGGAATTCCATCAAAAATTTCCGACGGATTTAGGTCCGTCGGAAAATCCTGTTTTTCTTGTAGTGGTAGGTGTACCCTTCGGCAAGTTCTTGAACCCTAAACAAAATCTAAAAGCCAAGAAACTAGGCAAAGAAATCGACACCCTTCTCAGGTCAATAAGCACGGAAAGGAGCAACAAATCGAGATATGGGAAGCTGGAGAAAGACCTTCTCGGCCTACTTTTGGAGGAAAACACGGTGGAGGATCGCAAGAAATTAAAAAGGCGTTGACCACCAAGAAGCTGGTGGATGAATGCAAGACTTTTTTCTTTGGCGGTCACAACACAACGGCGTTAGCATTGACGTGCACTTTGCTCCTCCTTGCCGTCCACCAGGAGTGGCAAAAGGAGTTGCTAGAGGAGATTGGGGAAGTGATTAGAGGTGGCCGACTATGTCACAATGCTTAAGAAGGTAAGATTGTGTATTTTTTTTTTTTTTTATGGTTGGCATGCATGTTGAGTTGTTCCTAGAGCTTACTTAGAAAGAAGAAAAAGATTGGGAGGCACGAAAAAATTTCTATGTACTTAGTAGGCTATAATTTGATAGCAAGAAGGAAATAGAAAGAACATAAGAACCATGATTTTTTTTTTCTCAGATTCGATTTTGCCACATTAACCCATCATAATGCAAATGTAGTGCACATATTTTTTGACTAATTGAATTTGTTTTCATGATTTCTATAAATTTTTTATAGAAATTGAATGTAATTGACTGAATGTCTTTTTCATAATTTCTATAAAATTTATATATATGTTTAGAATTTTCGTGTGCTCGTATTTTCATTTTTGCAAAAAGGAAGATAAATTCTCACTCTATAGTCACTTTTGGCACTTTCTAATTTGAATCTTATAAAAATTAATAAATTTAGATTAAAGTGTCACATCTTATCTCTATTGGCTTCGTGTCATGCTGTTTGATTGGTCAAAGATTCATTTTTCCGTACTCTCATATTTTACGGGACACAAAAAAAAATCTAAGCACCACATATTTTTTTCATTAATTAATATTCCAAGAATTCTCACATTTACTATATTGAGTCCACGCGTTTAGAAAAACAGAACTTGGCTTCGGACATGATTTGCATTGCCACATGGCACACCCCTTCAATTTAATATTAATAAGACTGCTCCACGACCCAAATTGACCTTCACAAATCGAAAGAGGAATCCTCGTTTCCACCTACCCATTAAAGATTTATTTCAAATAATTTAGTTAAAAAAATTGGTCAACTGTTAAAAAGTGCTCATAATAATTAATACATAAATTACTTAAAGAAATAAAGTATAATCTCAAAACATGGGTGGGTATAATTTTAACTTGTAACTTTTAAATCACAAGTTTATTGATTTTTGCTAATAGTTGGTTTTATTATATCTTTCTAATGTAGATGGGAAGTTTTGTGTTTATACTCTCTGGCACGCAATGTACAAAGGCAAGCAAGACTAGACATTCAAGTCGACGACCTAGTCATTCCCAACTGCACAAACATATGGATCGATGTCGTATCAATGCATCACGATCAAAATCGTTGGGGACAAAATGTTAATGAATTCAAGCCAGAAAGATTTAAGGATGATATTTCAGAGGGTGCAATCACAAAATTGGATTTTTGCCGTTAGAATTTGGAGGGAAAATGTGTGTTGGGAGGAATTTGACAAAAATGGAGTACAAGATTGTGTTAACCTTAATCCTCTCAAGGTTTTCATTTCCCTTTCCCCTAACTATTGTCATACACCCTCTATTATACTCTACCTAAGGCCTATGCATGGGCCACCCCTAGCTCATTTTTAAGGCTATATAGACCTATAATTAATTATGTCTCTTCTTGTAATATATAGGAGTATTTCATTTTTTGGGGTTGAGCCATTTTAGGATCGAGCATTCTATATAGAATCCATTTTCCGATAATCGAATACCTGTAAAATAATCGTGGATGTTTATATTGTAATTAGGCTAATAAGAGTTGTTCAATCATTTTTTAGATAATTATGTTGTCAAAATCAGAGATGATAAATGTTTTTGTAGTAACTAGGAAAGTACACGTATGTTGTACGTGTCTAGTTAATTTCATGAGTGTTTTTTTATAAATTAGAGTAAAATTAATTTTATTTCGTCATAAAATAGAGCAAATTATTTTGTTTTTACCTACTTAATTCATTTTCACTGGTTTAACATGTTTTTAACCGATTTTATTCATTTTTACCAATCTAATATTTTTTTATTGTTAACCCAATTTTTATCAGTTATAACTTATTTCCACTGCTTTTACGATATTGTCCTTTTATTTTTTCCGTTTTAAATTATTTTTCTACCGGTTTCACCTTATTTTCTCGGTTAAACTTTATTTTTTTACTGATTTCGCTCATTTTTACCATATTAACACATTTTCACCTATTTCAAACATGTTTTCATTGCTTTCACATGTTATTTTCACCAATTTCACCTGAATTTTCATTGACTCGACACGTTTTCACCGATTTTATTTATTTTTATTTTTTCACCGATTTAACCTGTTTTTCACTGATGTTGTAGTTTCACCAATGTCATCCTATTTTCACGAGTATCATTGATTTCACATGTATTTATCGATTTCATGGGCACTTTTTTTAGTGGTTTCACCCAGATTTTAATCAACTTCGCCATTGTTCACCAATTTTACCCGAATTTTCATTGATTTCACACGTTTTCAATGATTTCACAGATTTTTTTTATTTCGATTTTACCATTTTTCATCAATTTCACCCATTTTTCACGAAAAGAATTTCATAAAAATTCGAGGTTATACATGTCTTGATATGATTGAATATTCTTTATATTTTTCTGTTCTAGCCAAAGTAAAATTATGTAATTAGTTAAGTCATAAGAATTTTTTATTCTTTCATAGTAAGATGCAATTCAATTTTAATTTTTTTGTTACAATATGGTATTTGAAAAAATTTAATATTAAATTTTTAGATTTACAGTCTTTATGATTTATGTTGTAATAAATATTTAAATTAACATTTTTTTACTTTAATAAATATTGATGCTAATATATAATAATTTTTATATATTTTTTTGGGGCTATTAAAAATAAATAGTGTTTTCTTATGGTTCGTTTTTATCTATTACAAGAGAAGAATATTAAAATTACATAAATTGATTTAAGAAAGAATTTTTCAATCTTAGGAGTTTATGTAGGAGAGTTATATATAATAAAATTTCATGTCTAATTATATCTCTTCTATTACTTTTAGTTTCTTATATTTATCATTTAATTAAATATCACTTTAGGGGCATTTTAGTCTCTACAAAAAAGTTAAGTATAATAATATAATATATATATATATATATAATAATAATAATAATAATAATAATAATAATAATAATAATAATAATAAATAATATAAAAACATATATAGATATAGATATAGATATAGATATAGAATAGTTTAGAGTTATTGTATAATATTGTTATTCAATTTGCAATTTACGTCTCCTTAGTTGCGTCCGTATTTTAGAATGACACAAATCAAGGCTCAAGTTTTTTTAAATAATTTTTTTCCATAATATAATATCAAGTAATACAATAATTTGATACCACTAATTCTCAAAAAACTTCATTTGTGTTGAAGGATTCTTGTTGTGCAAACATGCTAAGCTATTTCGAATATGAATTATCAAAAAAAAAAAAAAAGAAAAGCTATTGTGAATATGATTTGAATGGAAAGATTTGGAATTATGTGGTATTTTTAATTCATCATATATTTTTTGTTAATTAAGATTTTATGTATTTAAAATCTACAAAATAACCATTATGTGCTATCGTTTTAACCGAAAAGCCATAAATTCATCTCATCTAAAAGTCCATTGATTTTCTTAATCTATAACGACCTTTCATTTGGATACCACAATATAAGATTTAAGCTTCAACTTAGAAAAGTACTAACATGATAGATAATTTCATTATTTCAAAAGTTGAAACTACTCCATCCTTTTATTACTTCCTTGTCCTCATCATAAATAACAGATTGTTTTCAAGAGGATTGCATTTTTGACACAGCATTGAGGTACAAACACGAGTACTATGGCATAAATGACTATTATAAATAAGTTGTAAGCATAACATTAGAAGAGAGGTAGGCTAGCTGGGAAACGAACATTCATCCATTGTTTCTCATATGTCACCAGATGGCCCCATCCTATTTGCTCCAGCAACGATAGCTTCAGTTCGTAAAACTTCTTCTTTGGCGGTTGACCATCTTCTTGGATCATGTCACTTAGCACCTGGTCGGTTTAACAAGACAAGAAAAAGACTTAAGGTAACGAGGGCGTAATAGGGAATGTACTTTGTCAGGAATGAGTTCAGGTAATATATTGTTCAGTCCCCAAACTTTTATCTATCGATAAATTAGGAAAGTTGAGACTTCTGAGCTTAAAATGTACCTTCAGTGCATTTCCTAGGCGTCCTTTTCGCCTCTCGTGTATAACAAAGAGGGTTCCGTATTTGGAGGATTTAATATCCACCCATTGCTTGAGTTCTTTGAAATTCTCTTCAAACAAATCTGGTGTGTGGACAGTTGTAGAATCTGATGCTACTTGAACATAATCTTCATTCTCACTAACTTTCTCATCCTGCTACAAGGATCATTAGCATGATCAGAAACGATAAATTCAAAAATGTAAAATAGTGCTTCATGTCATTAAATTGAAACTGGTTCATATGAAGTTAGTCGGGACGTATTATTACACACTTTTAGATAAAAATTGGAACATGAGTCATGATACACAATGTCAATTTTGCATCATGGCAAGAGGTGAACACTGCAGATTAAGTACCGTTTATAATCATGAATTCACAATGCAATGTATTCTTACCTTCAATGATTCAATCTCTGCCAAAGCTAATCCTTTTTGATACAAGGCCTCAGCAAATTGGTCACGAGTTGTTTCCATTTTCTTCTTCAATTTCTAGGTTAGGAACGAAATGGTCATTAAAAAGCTCGATTTTTCAAGAATTAGAAAGAAAAAAACAATTTAGCAAGTTGACTCTATAAACAAGCTAAAGTTTTCCTAAATAAGGAGCAAATGAAATATTAAATACCTCTGCACCCTCATCTTCTGGATCACTCTTGAGCGAAAAATATTTTGCCAACTCATCTTTATCAACACTTTTAATAACCTCATCTGCAGCACCAACAATCTGCAAACGCACATTAAAATTGGGAATCAATAACAATTAATAATGGGACACTAGTAAAATATGATTGGACAAATCAAATGATCCTAATGCTTGGATTACCTCTTCATAATGATGAATTTTGTCGTCGACATTATTCTGCGATAGCAACCCTTCCAATATTTTAGCAAGCAATGGTGTGTATTTTGGGTACTCTGACTGCCAAGTGCGCCAACAGTGTGATGATTAATAAGGATGTTAGCATTTAAATGACACAAAAAGATACAATGGTGTCTGCTAAATCAAGTTTAGCATTCATCAAATTCAGAAACTGCACCAACATTCTAATGACAAGGGTGAAAACATGTAAATTTTATTTATTCATAAAATTGATAGTGAGTGGGATTACACAGTTGCAGTTGTTAAAAACTTAAACGTGTAGTGGTTTTGTATTCATAAGGATTGGTTAGGTTGAGGGAAGAGCAAGCTAATTCAGTAGAACGTGGACTCCATAAAAAAACCCAGATACTCCTATAAAAGCCCACATTTGGGCAAAAGAACAAAACTCGGATTGTAATAAATAAATTTCCGCGCTGTGGAACAAAAAAATATAGCCTAGACATGTTAAGAAGCAATATAGCAATCATTGACGTGAAGAAATAATGCTGGGTTTCCCAAAAAAAAGTTAGTTGGTTCACATTTGGTTAAAAAAACTAAGAATAATCGACAATTTCATTTTTGTAAGAAGAGAAGTTGCTATTCCAAATTTTAATATTTAGATGACCATAGTGACACTTTATTATCATGGAATAAATAGTACAATGTAAAAGTAAAATATGACAGGAATAAAAGTTCAGAGAATGATGACCTTAAGTGAGATGGATAACTTTTTCCACTCAGAACGTTCCTCCTCAGTGCTTTGTTTAAGATTGGAGAGAACCCTAATTTTGACATCACGGACCTGGTTGACAAGGTGAGGTTCAAATAAGCATCACAATTGTTCAAAAAAAAGGAAAAAGTTCAATTTTTTAACATGAAATAAATAATAGCAATTAATAGCATCTTAACATGCATATTTTTTTCCCTTCCTCGTCGCTGAGTTTTTGAGTTTCTTTAATGTTCCTTAGTTTCTTTTCCCTGAACTTTTCTTTTCATTTTCTTTTTGGAGTCGAGACATTTGGAGGGGCGCACCAAATCATGAATTAAAGGTATTTGCTCAATAGTGTATAATAAAATATTGACTGAGACCACCAAAAAAAATTAGCAGAAGGTTGTAACTTCAGAACCAGGAAAAGCAAGAGACCGCGCACCCCCCCCCCCCAACCCCCCCTTCCCAAAAATAAAAAGAAACCGAAGGAGCAAGAAAAATAAACATAATCATATCTTTTGAAACACATTGAAATCCATTGAACAATCATAATAATACCTCTTCTTCTAGCTGTTCCGCCACACTCTTGGTGCAACTTAAGGAAGAACTTTTACCCTTGTCCTCATCAACCTGATTATGAGATAGCATGCTCAAAATTGTAAAAAAAATAAACATACAGAAAAATAATTAGGGGAAAAAATTTACATCACAGACCACGCTAAGATAGATTAGGGAAGAAGAGAGAAGGTCAATAACCTGTGTAGGTGGAATTATATATGATATATTATAAGATACAGGATTCTTTTCAGGATTTTTCCCTTCATTATTAACCCCGAAAGAAACTTTTCCGTATGAAATTGCCCCAATCAATACAGATCCTGCTGAAGTGCCCTGCAAGTAGAAAATAGATATTAGCATTCTCAAATACAACTGAATATCTACAATTGATAAACTTCAACAGATGCAAAACCTTGGGGAGCTTGTCCTTTGATGGAGGTCCCACATAAAATGCTTCCTTCGCTCTATCATTCATGATTATACAATACATAACTTAATAAATGTTAATAGGGGACAGACTGGGAAGAATGCTAATGGCAACAGAGGGGGAATGACACAACAACATACCCAGGAACTAAAACTGATGAAGTAAAGCTTCCATTACCAATCACTGGGCCATCAGGCTGAGTATAAAAGCTCAAACGAACTGCGTCCTGCATTACGAAATCTTACGAGTGTCAAACAAAAGTTCTAAAAAGAAAACAAAATCCTTTGCAAAGATAGAAGAATTTTTGAAGAACTCTAGTCCTCAGAAAATAAAGGCCATATAATAATTTAGTTCAAAAAGCGTGGTCTGTCAGGGTAATTTACCTTCTCTTCCAAATTTTTCTCAATGAATAGCACCAACTGCCTCATCTTTTCCAAATACTGCACATTGTCATGCCTGAAACAAGGACATATGAGATTGTAATCAGAAAATGCTCTTAGACAAGGTGAAGGTTTACCGTATCTCCGTCATTCTCCACCTTCAGTTCAAAACCAACACACAGTATATATAGGAGACCCTCAGCATACCACAGTCAAAGGAAAGGATTATCAGTCACAGTCACAAGTACCTTAAGTAAAGCTGCAAAGTGTATTCACCCTTGGGAAGTTTTGCTGCTTCTGGATAAACATCTCCCATTGAAAATACGCGCTACATTTACGATTGGAACAATGAGAATAGAGAAAACCAGCAGAGCACAAACAGGGTTAGAATCACTAGCAGAATCCGGTGGAAATTAGAATATGTACACTAAAGGTTTAGCATATAGGAGAAATAATTGTTAGGAGTGAAACCACAGAGAAAATAATAAGTCACTGTAAGTTGACTAAAAAATTTGATTTGTTATAAAAATAACTTCTAAATTGGACATAATTGTGGCACTTCTGAGTGTTCATTAACAAATAGCAAATAAGTAACAAGGCAAAGATGCTTATGCCCCCATAATGGTCATGGTGAGGTAAGGCTTTCTCCCTATATTAGTAAACAGAAGCAGGGAGGAAAACCTGCTTTACTGGAGAATAACATATATAATATCTGAGAAGAATAAGACGAGAGAAGTCGATCATAAGCAATAAGACTAAAAGATCAGAGCAACACGTCATAAGAAAAATGAAATAATTCAGAAAAGTAAGCTACTCACCTTGTTTGTATCTGATATCATGTAAAATTGAGACTCAAATTTGTTATCATATATGCGATTGTTCAGCAAAGGAATGTGAGGCTTTATTTCAGCACTCTCTTCCAATTTGAATTTGTATCTGCAGCACCACGGGGAAAGCTCTTAAAAATAATTTTATGGTCTAAGGATGTAACAGGGTGCCATTTACAACAAACTAAAACCTACGTCAGTATGAGTGCCAGTGTTTGTTTGCCTGAAGGCAGTTTGTCTCGCTCTGCTGAAAGCGTGCTCAATTTAGAATCAACAGGACGATATGGGACTCTCACCTGCAACAGTTTATGCATGAAGATACAGATCAGAGTTTAGGGAGAAAAACAAGAAAGGTGATGAATATGATGATGACAGCGATTATGGATGGATTTATTAAAGGCAGCAAACAACTCTTATCACCTTATTTAGCACAGCTGCTGGGGTAAGATTCTCCAACGAAAGAAGAGCCTCGACATCAACTCGCTGAGGTGCTTCACTCCCATCAAGTATGATTTCCTCTTTGTCGATGCTGATTCCATGAAATGCAACCTGAAAATTTACATTGAAGTCCAGCAAAGGATAATACTTTAATGTTTTAAGTTAATGACTACATAGAGAGAATGTCGTCAAAGATCCAATAACATTTCCATTCCCCCTGAAAACAAATTCATTGCAGAATGAGTCAAAGGAACACGAAATAATCATGAAGAAAGAGTAGCTTAGTGGACAGAGAGCTAATTGTTGAACATATGCAGAAAGACTACAAGGCTACAAACCCATGAATTGGGCAAAAGGCAGAAGTCCCTTTTTCATTAAACCCATCTGTCTCGAGCGAGAGGTTTGGTAAGAACGCCTATCAATTTACCAATTACAAAAGAAAAAATTAAAGAAGGGGGCATCCTCCTCATCAAACTTATAACAACGTATATGGCAGAAAAGCTGCTATAGATACTAACTGAAAACAACTTTTCTAGATGAGTCTTCACCTTATCTAATTGAAAGCCACCATAACACTACAATTCTTGGTCTAAAGACAATAACTTGGCAAAAAAACCAAAGATGTTAGAAATAGTCAAAACGTTACAACCACACTTATAAATTTTATATGTTCAAAAAGTTAAAAGCTATTGATTGACATGAAAATTTGCATGCACACATTAGGTAAAACAAGATAAAGGGAAAAACAATAATTAGTTTCTGCACAGCATTTCACATTTACAGTAACTAAAGGATGATAAAATGATTAACATACATGCATTTAAATAGATTAAGTTAGCAAACACGTGGCAACACGCAGGAGTAGAAATATGGCTGTAGTTAGTCAATTAGTTGATCTAGGGTTCCTTGTGAAACCGCACAGTTAAGTCCAGAACATAGGACAGGAACACTTTATATGCATCAGTTTTAATTAAAAAGCATTTTCAGTCTTACGAAAATAGAGATGTTACCTCAAAATCTACAATAGTGGTATCACGGCTTCCCGTACCACTTGACCAAAACTGAGCAATTGCTAGTTCCATAGTTCGGCCACCCTCTACCGCAAAGGCAAAACTCTTGGAAGAAGGAGAAGAAAATGTGGCAACACTTTCCCATTTCATGGGTCTTTTCAGTGGAGAGATCTACATATAGCAAGCATGTCAACAAATTCCAGAAGAAGTATCGAAGGAGAGAGGCAGAGAGAGACTAACCAAACACAATGAAGCATTCCAGCCCCATTCCATACCTGAACAGAATCGATAAAAAATCTTCGAGCAGTACTAAAGCCGGATGTTTTCATGGTTATCTCAACCCAGGTAGAACCAATTGGTACTTGGACAAATTTGCGTTCAATATGTCCTACAAATTGACAAGTCGAAATCACAAACTCTCAGCTACATAAAAATTGCACAGTCATGGAAGATGGTTTTGAAGTGTTTCTAATTTAGCAGGCCATTTTTCTCTTATAATGTGGCTTTTTACCTGGAATAATGCAATGTTATCTATACTGGGTGAAGTTGGCAACAAACTGCCCAGTGAATGATAATTAGATATCAAATGAATGATCTCAAACAGTTCCCTCAAGTACATTCTGTCATTCCTCATTCTTAAACTGACTACTTTTTATCTTGTTCTCCTAGAATACCCTCGAAGAATCTCACTCTTTTACTTCATAATTTGGGAACAACTGAAGAGCCTTGCATTTCAAATCTTATCTAATTGGTTGTTCCAAGTCATTTAGATGGACAATAAGCACAGTATAATTCCATTCACAAAAGGAACTCCTAAAATAAATTAGTTAAAATTTAACACGGAGCATTGTACATCAGTAACAACTAAAAGGAGAATCTAAGATTTCATCTTAAATCTAAAATGATGATATACCTGGTACAAATGACATCCCTTCATATGCGACTAGTGGAGGTCGACTTTTCACAGTTTGGGGTTTTGTGATTGTGATTGGAATTCTGAAAAGAGGACCACGCCAAGGAGATTTGCAATCTAATGCATAGACTTCATAATAGTGTAAACCATCACTGAGATTGGTAGGATCCACAATTATGCTGAAAAATAGAGGACAAGGTGTGCATGGGTTACAAACTAAAACCATGTACGCATTAAAAATTGCAGAAAGATACATAATTCAACTGAAGATATCTTATAAAAAGCAAACCTTTTACATATTAGGGATAATAAAAAATAAAAAAATAGAAAACCAATTATGTCCTTAACTGCAAAAGTTCATCTTAATTTACAATAAAAGATATTACACTTGTATTCTAGATCAGTAGCTTCAAAGTTTCGGAAGTGGACCCAGCAAAAGTACAGCCACGGAATGATAAAACTGGCCTATGTAACTCGATTCACTTTTGGAGAAACTTGCATGCCTTATTACAAATAAAATTTGGGCTTAAACGAGATTGAGATTCTCCTTCAGAATTTTTCTATAAGATACACCCAAGGAACAAAACGAGTCTATGACATAGTTATTTAAGAAAGACATAACACAGCAAAAAGTTAGTAAGATCACAAGAGTCTAATGAAACTCCACACAAGTTCTTATGTACCGTTATGATGGCAATTATTGGTTTACCGCTCTCTGTTTGTGAAGGAACTACCAGAGCAATATAAAGTAGGTAGGTATTCAAACAATGAGAGTTTCTAATAAAGATAAGTCCAGAGTTACTGCGTGCGGCCTTTCGACAATTTAAACATTTTGATGTTTTTGCAGACCAGACTCCAGAGTATGACCTAATAAATTGACTACAGCCCAAGAGTCATCTGACTAATTAAATAGTTTACTGTTTCACATCAAGCATGCATGTTCCACCACCCCCCAACAAAAGTGAAGAGCATAAATAACAATAACATAAAGTACAACAAAGTATATGTGCATCCAAGCACACAACCAAAATGAGATTGAGCGAGAGAAGCAAACTAACTTGAATTCACGGCCATTGTGAGTCAGGAGAAGATACTCTGGAGCTCTCACCACTGATTCTCCAGTAGAATGTAACTTTATACATTCCTCAAAAGGAACTAGTTGGTCTAAGTTGCTTGCATCTTTGTGGAATTTCGGGGCAATTTTCACTGTCCACTGAGAGTAAAAAGTTATCAGCAACTCACGACAATAAAATAATTTATTACTAAATAAACAAAGAAGCAAACCACAGTTACCACACTCCAACAGAAACTGCAGTCCATTAAATTTCACTGAGAAAAACGGATGAAGTAATCTCTCAAACTAAGGTTGCAAACACATCGACATTCATCAGTAAGTACCATCTAAAATGACCCTATGAATTGTTAAATAGAAAATAAGTTGTCTCAAACAGAAAATAACAAAAAGCCACACTGATGGAAAGCAACTCTAAGGTTGTACCAAACATATGTTCGTTCATGCACAAAAAGTGAACAGCATGCAGCTGAATTAAGATACTTATTTGCTAGTTACATTATGTTTTCCAAGAATATGTGTTATTTAGCGACTAATATTAGCCCTTTCATATAGCACAATGTTCTCTTTTGCCAGTCTGCAACTCTGCATCATATGCTCAAGTACATAGATTTTAATGCATTAATAGTCTGTGAATGGAAGTTCAAATTATCAACAACCATAAAGGCTTATCCTTTATATGCCTCCCTTTCTGATATAAACCAATGTCATCCAATTGTACTGAGAATGTCTAACCTAATTATGCTCAGAATACTACTACAAGTTTAAATAGTTAGTAAATGTAGTCCATATTCTAATAGCTATTAGCCAGTTTTAAAAGAGGAAGATTAGTCTAACATTTAGTTCATCAAAACAATAGCTGCTACTACCATTCAATAATTGCTATACATAGATATAGATATAATATATTAGATTAAAATACTCCAATGGAAACAAACCTCAACTACTGTTTAACTACACTATCTTACCTCCGTCGATCGTTGACATAAATCAGCCTCCCTGAGGTAGATACCTCGCGATGTAGGTGCTGCATACAAAAAAGTAACTTAGAAAAAGTTGTATATGGTTGCTAATGGCAACATGACCACATAGCAAGAAATTTTCACCAGTGATTAAATATGAAAATGCCCAAAAGAACAGAAATTGTAAATAAATTCCAACGATGATTAAAAACCAAATGAAGATACCCTAAACCCAGAAATGGTCTAGGACTAGAGTAAATAATAGTCTAGTAGAAAGTTATTTGGACATCAACCTATCCATCATAATCAGGGAAGCAATTTCAAGTAAATGGTTAAGATGTGACAGGAATTCCCTAAGAGGAAGATTTACACACTTGATTTTCCAGATTGACTGATCTTTAATTGATACCAAACAGGCACATCACTCGACTTCTGAATGTAGACATAGGCCCTGCCACCAAATAATATTAAAATTCAAATTACAGAGGGTTATATTAACCTCTTGCATGTATGAAAAGAAGCTCGAACAGTAATTCTTACTTGTCAACTTGCATTAAACCTTGCCCAGCAGATAATTTATCTTCCGGAGAACTACCAACAGGAATAGTTGTATTCTCAAGAGCCTCCCTTACACTATATGGACTCACAGGAAGGCCTTCAGCCTAAGAGTTTACACATCCATATCAAAAGATGAACATGGCAGGGGAGAAAAAAATATAAAATCTGACTAAAAATTTTAAAATAAACACAAAAGACCTTCATAGCACTGATAAGCAGAGCAACCCCTCCACATGCACAAGGAGATGACATTGATGTTCCATTCATAAACATGCGATGTTGAAGAGTCCATGTAGGAACAGGAGCCATGGCACCACCCGCAGCACTTATACTGACTCCAAGATCCCCATCAGCTGTTGGACCTCTACTAGACCTACATCTTCTAGCTAATGAGTTCAAATGTAACTTAAGTAATACAGTGTCCAGTAGACTGTTTACAGATTTTACATGCACCATTTATAAAACTCGAAAATATGTTTGGGGATTAGATTGCGACGCACCAAGTATATTCAAGACCTTCAGGAGGAGCTTCAACTAAGGTGTGGGCCCCAGCAGCCATTGCAGGTGAAACATATGCTCCTACGCCTATTATACTTGATGTTGTACCACCCGGTGCACCCACAGTATTCAATGCTGGCCCGTTATTTCCAGCGCTACTGATGAATATCAGTCGATGCTTGTTGACTACCTAAATATATTAAGTTATCGCGTGACACATACAGGCAGCATGACCCAGAGTAATCCAAAGAGCTAGTCCTAATAAAAGGAATGGTGTATCTTACCTCATTTACTAGGTCAACAAAGCGCCCATAATCTGGAAGCAAAGTGGCTTCCCCGTAACTCATATTTATAAGATCACATTTATGCTGCAACACAATAACCTAAAATGAATATCCCGAGAACCAAAAAAATGGTGCATCAAAAGTATAATTACGAAATATCTGAGTTCAGAAAGTAGTTAGAATTGCAACTCTTGCACTAGCCAAAAACTGCAACTCCTGCGATCTTTCTTTGGCTTCAGGTTAGCAGTTGCTAGGTGAGGGGTACTTTTTTCTATCCCTAAGTATGGATGTTTCAAATACCAAGAAAGAGGTGTTCGCCAAAAATGTAAGTCCAGAGAAGCGAAATCTCACTAAAAGAGAGCTCCGACATAGTTTCTAAGAAAGGGTCTTTTCAGTTATGATTTGGGTGAAGTTGCAGTGAAAGGGCAACCAAACAATATTTGTATACTGTACAGTTTCCACTCTATTCAAGAAACGAGATTAAAAAAGCCAAGCAAACCAGCATTTAATTCCTCTGATTACGTTTCCCCAAAGGCCCTATCAAATGCAAGTGAAGATTGACTATGGGCTTGGAGTAACACCACACTTGCAGGAATGACTGTTTCGACAGTAAAAGACTACAAACGTGCTGTTCTAGTATCTGCTGTAAGCTTACATGTTTCAAGAGCAAAACCTACCTCCACAGCAGCAATCAGTGCTCGAACCAAGCCTGTCCCTGTTTCCATTGAACCTAAACGTGAGTCTCCAATTTTGCATGATATCAACTGAGCTCCAGGGGCAACTCCATTTAGCAGAGGCTCCTAAGTGAAGATAACAACTTGAGTTATAAATGAACACATGCAACAAAAAACGCCTATGTAATTTGATTTAATGAGTATCTCTATACTAAGGTACCTTTGGATTGTTAGCAGACGTTATACCAGCAACATGAGTACCATGAGGAGAACTGTCTGTAACAATACTCAAAACATTGCCTTCATTGAATATATTAAGGACACATGTACAGGCATCTAATTTGCTGAAGATTCCATACTTCCGTTCAATCCTACAATGACATGGACACTAATCTAGTTACCATCCGAGAAAAATATGGTCAAATGCTCATAAAGCAAGCTTTGTCAATATTTATTGACGTGGGTTGGTTGACTAAATATGACAGAACACTAAGTACGCAATATCTATACGCTGAAGTAAAAGAGAACATATAATCATGCATAGATGAAGGTTGAGTTCCAAACCAATATATCCAAACACCTAAAAGACAAGAGCGCCAAGTATTCCCTAGAAAATATTTAAGCAGAAAGAAATATATTTATCTATGTGACTGCTTGAGAGAGAGAGAGTTAATAATGAACAATGTAGAAATTGGTAAAACAATAAATTTTAACAATATTAATAACGGAATAAAAAAAAAATTAGCACAAAAATCTCCTAGGAGTCAAAATTTATTCTGTTTTCAAAATGAATGCAAGAAACTTATCAACACACCCCAAAATGTATAGTTTGTTTGTATGGGTGCTAGTGTGCTGCCCACTTCGTTAACTTCGCGCTTCCAAATTCTTCATTCAACCAAGACTAATCATACTGGTTAAATTATAATAAATACTCGCATATTTCCGTCAAGTTATTCATCCACTTCTTTAAGATTCATGAAAGTTACTAGTGTGCATAGACAACCTGTAATTAGTTAGAGGAACAAAGTCGGCGAGCTTTCCACATCCTGGTTCATCCTCAAGACTCTGCGTGTCAAGAGCAGCCCTCCAAACTTCTCCATCATGCCATACAACAGCATCTATGATAGGTCCTTTGTCATCATAGCTCTAACAGATCACCATGATCAAACATTAAAACAGGAATACAATCTAGATTGGAAAAAGAAACAAGAAATTAATCAAGGACAAAAGAGCACTTACATCACCCTGCTTTCGTAAAAGATCAACTCTGCTCTGGAGATCTTCCCGTTTCTTTTTCAATTTTGTGTCATTAACCTTTGTGTGTTTCTACAAGTTCAAAAGAAAGATTCTACTGTGAAACTTCAAATGGAGAAAATAAAATGACAAAACATTTACCCACTAATTTTTAAATATATCCATTGGTTGAGGTACACGCGATAATGATATTGGAGGGCATAAATGGGTAAAAGAGAAACGAATAAATGAAAAAAATTTATTACAAATTCCAATACCTTGTTGTAAAATCATAAGTTCGTGTTCAGAGGAGTAACACTATCCACTAGATATTTGTTAGTTCAGCAGATCAAGGCCGAAGCTCACTTTCTCACCATCTTTATATTTGAGTCGATCGGGTTAATTTGAATAAACACAAAGCTGATTAGAATCTAAAACCAACTAGTGAATTTCCCTAACAAGGTTTAATATGGCAAAATTACTCCGTAATTACTTTTTATCCAATTTTATGCTGATATTTGACTTCAAATAAACTTATTTTCTTTTTAAAAATTCTCATAATATGTCACGCACAGTTTTTCAAAAGTTTTACTTTACTAATGGAACTCTTAAAAAATTGTAAGCCAACGTGATATGAGCCTGAATTGCCTAAATATGATGAGATAAGGTTGCGCGAAGACAAAAGAGGTTTGGTGGATTAACTAAGATAGTTATCCGAAATGCTTTGGAGCATGGCTCAACTTGTATTCTTGTAAAGTTAAAGTTACATTTCTACAAACTAGTTTATGAAATAATCAACAAAATCAATGCAGAAAGAAAGTATAAGCACTTATCTGTATATTGTCCCTTGTCACATGCCGTATAAGTTATACCCTTTACCCTTTTCCCAAACCCCAAAAGCAGGGGGTGAAAGGGAGAAAAAGAAAACAAAAGAATACTCATTATGCACACACTATCATTCTCCTGCCTTCTTTTTAATCATTGGAAAAACATTGATGTTTTTCTGTGGTATAAATTGCAACTCCATTCAATTCAATGAAAGAAAACTGAGTTGTAACAAAATATTTTTTGCATTGCCTATTTGCATGGAGTGTGTAGTATCTTAAGATTACCTGCAACTAGATATAAGTCTCCCACAACTCTATAGGGTAAAGAAAAAATTACATTACATACAGCTAGTAAGACTGGAAAGGCAAATGGCTAAATAAACAAATGAACACAATTTCCTTTTGCGTGATAAGTAACAACATTCTTGAAAGTGTAGAGTGAAGAGGAATACTATTAAATATTCATACTTGGAATATAATATTGCTACCAATTAATAACATTATGATCACGGTATTAACTACCTTATCAAATTGATCAAGTTGCTTTACAGCATCAGCAATTGCTTCCTGATTTTTCTCATCCCACCTTTTTTTCCTCTCTTTCTGCACACATGAATAAAAAATAAGGGGAAATACAGAAAGTTAGGATACCGAAGCAATAAAACAATATTACATCACAAAGTGTTGCATAGCAAAAGCTAATATCAAACTGAATTTAAATCACAAGGACCTTCAATCGATCTGTCAGTGTACTTGTAAATAGCTCATAAACCAATTTATAGCCAACATGCCATTCTCCAGATGGATTCTTCCAGGAAGGATTAACAACCAAAGTATTCCCTGTAAAAGTTCATATACATAGTTGAAACAGGAACAATGAACCAGAATTGAAGCGACACATCATATCCAAGTTTTGCTAAAACACTTCAATCGAGAAAACAAACCAGATGTCCCACGTATGCACCCATCATCACCAGCCTTCACAACAGTCGAAGTATCAACATCACCACTCCCAGTACTATCAAAAGAAATGCAATTAACAATTAAACATTTAATCTAAATTGGACTACAAAAATGTAAATTGCATGCTAGTAATACCAAAATGCACAAGTAGTACTAAAAAAATACCTAATTAGTCAACCAAATAAAATCCTTCTAGTTAATCACAACTTTAATCACAGATTAAATTCACATACCAATCAATAACATCTAAAATTTTCGGCTTTCCTTCTGAAGTCAGTTTCAGCCCATCAGCTGCAGGGTCCACACCAGAATCTACCCAACATCAACAAAAACAAATAAACACCATGCAAAATACAACACATAAAGTCACTTTCACTTCCAAAAATAAATTCTTCTACCAAAAATTGCAATAAGTACTCCACGGCCGTCGTATTCCGGGTGCGCTTCCACAAAACGATCGGCGGCGATTTCTCTCTTCGGCATGAGCGAAGCTAAAAATGTCGATTCGTTCAACTTGAAATTGCGTATAGCCCCGTTGTCTTCGCCAGAAGGCATTGCCCTGGTTCTGAAATTATTTGCAGGGTTTTTTCTCTCTCTAGCTTTTGTGCTGAAAATGGGTCTTTTGAGTGAGGAGGTAATGATGTAGTGAGAGGAGTGTGATTGGAAATTGATTGCATTTATAAATAATAAAGGGCTTTGCATTAAATAATGATTTCGGTAGGGGTAGTTTGGGAATTTTACACAGGGTGGAGTGGTGGTTTCCGGTGAGGTGGAGTTAGTAATTGCTGACGAGTGGCGGTGTATGGGGTGGTAGTGGCCAGTTTGGGTCGGAGTTTTCTATGTTGATTGGTTATATTACCTTATCTATCCTTGCATAGTTGCATGGAAATGAGTTGACTAATTTGACCCACGTATGTTGTGGATAGGATTGTCAAAGGATCGGATTGGACCCGATCCAGATATGTCTTCATTTCTAAGTTATTTGGCTTTTAAAACTAATACAACAAGTTAATAATTAGGACCGGCTCTACACTTTTGGGGACACTAGAAGAAATTTAAAATTGGGCCTTATATAGTAAAAAATTATTTCATAATTTTTTTTTTTTTTTGGCTTTAATAAATGCAAAATATTGATTAAATCTTTTTATGTTAGCTTTTTTAACATATCTTTTTTTATAGATAAAATAGTTGCTTCACTTAATATTTCTTATGACATAATTATTTATCTATTTTAGTTTTGAAAAAATTCTTTCAGCAAAAGTAATTGTTACATATATAGTAAATATTATTATATTGCAAATACATGTATATTGATAAGAATCAAATGATTTTATACGATTAAGAATGTCAATCGGCTGGACAATAAAATAAATCGGAATCATCTATTTTTTATATTATTTTATGTTTTAGATAATTTTCAATATTGTTACAACATTCTTTCAAAGTGTTATTGATTAAAGACTTTGGATTGTCTAGCCTTACTCACCCCCGTAGAAGAGGCATTTTCGGGTTAGTCATATTATGGCACGTGGCACTGTACGATCCCAGTTATGAACCCCACTTAAAAGATGCAAATACTAAAATACCCTTTCTCTATAAATATTTAAACATGAAATTGAAAACAGAGACTTCACTTTCACCATCTCCATTTCCTTTTCCTAAATCACGTGGAAACCCTCTTGTCTCTAAAAATATTTAAACATAAAATTGAAAACAGAGACATCGCCATTTCTTTTTCCTTAATCACTTCCTTTTCCTAAATCACGTAGAAACCCTCTTGTCCGAAAATTGGGAGGAACTTGTCCTATATTATTTTCTCGAAATTGAAATTATGTTTAAGTTGGAAGGAACTCGAAATTGAAATTTTGAGAGAAACCCTCTTGTGTCCTCGTCATTCCTTTCACCATTGTTGTCCATTGTTACATAAATTTCATTTGCTCAACCAGCTCAATTACAATGGCTACATGTATTAGATGTTATTTTTATTAATTAGTTTATCCTCTATTCTTAATCTCGGTTAGTTATACAAGATTTTAAGTCTAGTTAATTAACCATAATTTTTTGAATTCATAGTATCACATTTATGTTGTCTCCTAACTTCATTTTCCTACTTATTAGATTGTGATTAAAATTATAAATGTGTTTTTTCAGTAATTAATTGTGATTGTATTAAACTTAATGATGATTTTGTGTAGTACACTGCTCTAAGATATTGCAATTAGATTCATCCTAGAAAATTTTGTCTAACTAGCTGAATTACAGAATAATTTAAGAATGATTGGTATTGGAAGACTTACGTAATGATTACCATAAAATTTATTGTATACCTAAGAGACTTATCACATTTTGTTTTATTTAGTAACACTAAATTACAATGATGTATGTCTCCGAAACCAGAAGAATGAGTATTTGCAAAAAA
>CM064880.1:21303140-21522536 GCA_003313485.2 Penstemon barbatus
TTGGAGCATGGCTCAACTTGTATTCTTGTAAAGTTAAAGTTACATTTCTACAAACTAGTTTATGAAATAATCAACAAAATCAATGCAGAAAGAAAGTATAAGCACTTATCTGTATATTGTCCCTTGTCACATGCCGTATAAGTTATACCCTTTACCCTTTTCCCAAACCCCAAAAGCAGGGGGTGAAAGGGAGAAAAAGAAAACAAAAGAATACTCATTATGCACACACTATCATTCTCCTGCCTTCTTTTTAATCATTGGAAAAACATTGATGTTTTTCTGTGGTATAAATTGCAACTCCATTCAATTCAATGAAAGAAAACTGAGTTGTAACAAAATATTTTTTGCATTGCCTATTTGCATGGAGTGTGTAGTATCTTAAGATTACCTGCAACTAGATATAAGTCTCCCACAACTCTATAGGGTAAAGAAAAAATTACATTACATACAGCTAGTAAGACTGGAAAGGCAAATGGCTAAATAAACAAATGAACACAATTTCCTTTTGCGTGATAAGTAACAACATTCTTGAAAGTGTAGAGTGAAGAGGAATACTATTAAATATTCATACTTGGAATATAATATTGCTACCAATTAATAACATTATGATCACGGTATTAACTACCTTATCAAATTGATCAAGTTGCTTTACAGCATCAGCAATTGCTTCCTGATTTTTCTCATCCCACCTTTTTTTCCTCTCTTTCTGCACACATGAATAAAAAATAAGGGGAAATACAGAAAGTTAGGATACCGAAGCAATAAAACAATATTACATCACAAAGTGTTGCATAGCAAAAGCTAATATCAAACTGAATTTAAATCACAAGGACCTTCAATCGATCTGTCAGTGTACTTGTAAATAGCTCATAAACCAATTTATAGCCAACATGCCATTCTCCAGATGGATTCTTCCAGGAAGGATTAACAACCAAAGTATTCCCTGTAAAAGTTCATATACATAGTTGAAACAGGAACAATGAACCAGAATTGAAGCGACACATCATATCCAAGTTTTGCTAAAACACTTCAATCGAGAAAACAAACCAGATGTCCCACGTATGCACCCATCATCACCAGCCTTCACAACAGTCGAAGTATCAACATCACCACTCCCAGTACTATCAAAAGAAATGCAATTAACAATTAAACATTTAATCTAAATTGGACTACAAAAATGTAAATTGCATGCTAGTAATACCAAAATGCACAAGTAGTACTAAAAAAATACCTAATTAGTCAACCAAATAAAATCCTTCTAGTTAATCACAACTTTAATCACAGATTAAATTCACATACCAATCAATAACATCTAAAATTTTCGGCTTTCCTTCTGAAGTCAGTTTCAGCCCATCAGCTGCAGGGTCCACACCAGAATCTACCCAACATCAACAAAAACAAATAAACACCATGCAAAATACAATACATAAAGTCACTTTCACTTCCAAAAATAAATTCTTCTACCAAAAATTGCAATAAGTACTCCACGGCCGTCGTATTCCGGGTGCGCTTCCACAAAACGATCGGCGGCGATTTCTCTCTTCGGCATGAGCGAAGCTAAAAATGTCGATTCGTTCAACTTGAAATTGCGTATAGCCCCGTTGTCTTCGCCAGAAGGCATTGCCCTGGTTCTGAAATTATTTGCAGGGTTTTTTCTCTCTCTAGCTTTTGTGCTGAAAATGGGTCTTTTGAGTGAGGAGGTAATGATGTAGTGAGAGGAGTGTGATTGGAAATTGATTGCATTTATAAATAATAAAGGGCTTTGCATTAAATAATGATTTCGGTAGGGGTAGTTTGGGAATTTTACACAGGGTGGAGTGGTGGTTTCCGGTGAGGTGGAGTTAGTAATTGCTGACGAGTGGCGGTGTATGGGGTGGTAGTGGCCAGTTTGGGTCGGAGTTTTCTATGTTGATTGGTTATATTACCTTATCTATCCTTGCATAGTTGCATGGAAATGAGTTGACTAATTTGACCCACGTATGTTGTGGATAGGATTGTCAAAGGATCGGATTGGACCCGATCCAGATATGTCTTCATTTCTAAGTTATTTGGCTTTAAAACTAATACAACAAGTTAATAATTAGGCCGGCTCTACACTTTTGGGGACACTAGAAGAAATTTAAAATTGGGCCTTATATAGTAAAAAATTATTTCATAATTTTTTTTTTTTTTTGGCTTTAATAAATGCAAAATATTGATTAAATCTTTTTATGTTAGCTTTTTTAACATATCTTTTTTTATAGATAAAATAGTTGCTTCACTTAATATTTCTTATGACATAATTATTTATCTATTTTAGTTTTGAAAAAATTCTTTCAGCAAAAGTAATTGTTACATATATAGTAAATATTATTATATTGCAAATACATGTATATTGATAAGAATCAAATGATTTTATACGATTAAGAATGTCAATCGGCTGGACAATAAAATAAATCGGAATCATCTATTTTTTATATTATTTTATGTTTTAGATAATTTTCAATATTGTTACAACATTCTTTCAAAGTGTTATTGATTAAAGACTTTGGATTGTCTAGCCTTACTCACCCCGTAGAAGAGGCATTTTCGGGTTAGTCATATTATGGCACGTGGCACTGTACGATCCCAGTTATGAACCCCACTTAAAAGATGCAAATACTAAAATACCCTTTCTCTATAAATATTTAAACATGAAATTGAAAACAGAGACTTCACTTTCACCATCTCCATTTCCTTTTCCTAAATCACGTGGAAACCCTCTTGTCTCTAAAAATATTTAAACATAAAATTGAAAACAGAGACATCGCCATTTCTTTTTCCTTAATCACTTCCTTTTCCTAAATCACGTAGAAACCCTCTTGTCCGAAAATTGGGAGGAACTTGTCCTATAATTATTTTCTCGAAATTGAAATTATGTTTAAGTTGGAAGGAACTCGAAATTGAAATTTTGAGAGAAACCCTCTTGTGTCCTCGTCATTCCTTTCACCATTGTTGTCCATTGTTACATAAATTTCATTTGCTCAACCAGCTCAATTACAATGGCTACATGTATTAGATGTTATTTTTATTAATTAGTTTATCCTCTATTCTTAATCTCGGTTAGTTATACAAGATTTTAAGTCTAGTTAATTAACCATAATTTTTTGAATTCATAGTATCACATTTATGTTGTCTCCTAACTTCATTTTCCTATTATTAGATTGTGATTAAAATTATAAATGTGTTTTTTCAGTAATTAATTGTGATTGTATTAAACTTAATGATGATTTTGTGTAGTACACTGCTCTAAGATATTGCAATTAGATTCATCCTAGAAAATTTTGTCTAACTAGCTGAATTACAGAATAATTTAAGAATGATTGGTATTGGAAGACTTACGTAATGATTACCATAAAATTTATTGTATACCTAAGAGACTTATCACATTTTGTTTTATTTAGTAACACTAAATTACAATGATGTATGTCTCCGAAACCAGAAGAATGAGTATTTGCAAAAAAGTGAATTTGGGGTTGATTTATATGTTCGTTCTTATTTATGTGTGAAGAGTGTAAGTTCAAAAGTGAACTTTGGGTTGATTAGGTTGGTTGTTTTATTTATCCTAATTTAGATTATAACTGTGAAAATGAGAGCAAACTTGATGATGAAGGTTGTAGCAAACATGAGAATGAAGTAAATGAGCAATGTGAAGAAGAATTAGGAGATTTTGTTAATACTGGGTTTTTTGCACTTTGCACCCCCGAAACATGGTAAATAGGCACTTTGCATCCCCGAAACTTAGATTTAGCACTTTGCACCCTCGAAATATGAAAAATGCAGCACTTTGCACCCTCTTTTATTTTCAAGCAAAAATTCAAGGGCAAAATAGGTAATTCAATAGTATTGGCACTTTGCACCCTCAAAACTTGAGAATTTCGCACTTTGTACCCCCAAAATAAAATTAGCACTACCCTCTAATTAAGAACAAATCACCAACTTCCACCCCCAAAACACAAAATTAACACTTAACACCCTCAAATTTATAAAACCCAAACCCCTCATTTTTTCGTCAAAGTTGAAAATCGGAGTGAAAAAAATCTAACGCAAAATAGGTAATTCATTTTTTTACTTAAATTTTGCAAAATACAATTATAAATACTCGAATACTCATTTCTCTCTCAATCTTTCTTTTCAACAATATAATCATAAATAACTAAATAAAGTACAAGTAAACTTTTCAAAGACCCATTGTCTACTTCAACATATAAAGGACCCATAAATAATTACCTATTTTGCCTTAAAAAAAATTCACCTTAATGGTCAACTTTGCAGGAAAAAATGAGGGGTTTGAGTTTTTTTTTTTTAATTTGAGGGTGTTAAGTGTTAATTTGTATTTTGGGGTGCAAAGTGTCCATTTATTGTGTTTCGGGAGTGCAAGTTGTTAATTTATTCTTAATTAGGGAGTGTTAAATGAATTTTTTTTTGGGGGGGGGGGGGTGGGGAGGGGAAGTGCCAAAGACCTACAATAGAATTATCTATTTTGCCCTTGAGATTTTGCTTGAAAATAAAAGAGGGTGCAAAGTGCTGTATTTTTCATATTTCGAGGGTGCAAAGTGCTAAATCTAAGTTTCGGGGGTGCAAAGTGCCTATTTCTCATGTTGCAAAGTGCAAAAAACCCGTTAATCCTTGTATAAATGAGGAGTTATTGGGCAAGTGATTTTCGATAGTATTGATGAGCAAAATTTTTATGTTGCTTATGCCAAAGCCCAAGGTTTTGATGTTAGGAGACGAAGTATTCAAAAGAAGGGTGAAGTAGTTAAAAATAGGGTATGGGTTTGTACCCGAGAAGGGTTCCGAGGAAAAAAAAAGAAGGGCAAAATATGCTTCGAGAAGCTAAACCATTGACTAGGTGTGGCTGCAAAGCTAGTCTCCGAGTGATACGAGACTTGAATTCTGGAAAATATATTGTTTCGAGATTTTCGAACAATCACAATCATGAGTTACACGGATGTATGAAGAGGTACATTATTAATCCTTAGTCACTTGATGTAAATTATTTTGTTGGGAGTTTTATTGATTGATTTTTATTTTTTTTATAATGTAGCACAATGTCTCAGTCGGACAAGACTATGCTTGCAATGATGACTAAGATTGGATTTAAGCCATCCCAGGTGATGCATTACTTGGAGCAGTTAGCTGGAGGTGCTGGAAAGCTCTCGTTTAGAAGGAAGACTGGGTACAATTGGTTGAATAAGCTACGAGCAGAAAGGATACAAGAAGGGGATATGAAACCGTGATTAATGATCTAGAAGAATTGAAGTTGAAGGATGCTAGACTTTTTTAAGTACAGTTCGGATGAAGTGGCACCCTTACTAGACTTTTTTGGTGTGATGGTTGCTCTAGGGCAGAGTACGAGGCTTTTGGTGATGTTATGGTATTTGATAGCACTTACAAGACGAATAAGTATTTGTATCCTCTTGTCATATTTTCTGGGGTTAATAACCATGGTTCCACTTGCATATTTGGTGCATGTTTTCTACAAAATGAAACGATTGAAAGTTATCAATGGTTTTGCAAGCGTTTTTAGAGGCAATGGGAGGCAAAATTCCTGAAGCTGTTCTAACAGATCAAGATGCAGCTATGCGTTCAGCTATCATTTCTGAATTTGTCGGTACACGACACAGGATATGTAGTTGGCATTTATGTCGCAATGTCCGCAAAAATATTAAAAACTCTGCTTTTTGCAATGCTTTGATGGATTTGAATTGCTCGGTCGAAGAGTTTGAGTTGACCTGGTCTAATATGGTGGAGAAGCACGATTTATCCAATAACAAATGGGTAGTTGACACCTATGAAATTAGAGAAAGGTGGGCAGGAGCTTACTTTCGTGAATAGTTTATAAGTATGATGACAACTACGCAGAGAGCTGAGTCTGTGAATGCTTTAATTAAGTTGAGCGTGAACCACAATATGAGCATAACTGATTTTCTTGACCACTACTTTCGTACACTACAAAGACTTAGGAGTGATTTTATAGAGATAAAAAAGTTGTCTGAGCAAGATGAACGTGAAGTTAGAGAAAGTCCATTGAAGAGGTTAGAGGAGCAAGCTCTCAGCATATACACGTTGAAGATCTATTTTCTGATTCGTAAGGAGATATGAAACGAACAAGGTGTTGTGGGAGAAAGTAGAAACAAAGATAGTGATGGAAATGAGATATTCGTATATCGCGAGAACAAGGAGACTGAGGTTTCAATTCACAGAGTGGTAGTTGATGAGTGTCTTTCCAAGTTCCAATGTGATTGCTTTAAACTAGAGTCAGAGGGCATCCCATGTCGACACATCATATCAACTTTGAAGTACTATGCTATCAAGAAGTTCCCTGAGTACATGATAAAACGTAGATGGTCAAAGGAGGTAGGGACTTTACTAAGAAAACAATTTCCTGATCCTTGCCATGGTGCCGATAGTCAAGAACAACGATTTGGTGAATTGAATAAAGAATGCCTCAATATGTCTTTTGTATCATCCCAATCTGAGAAGGGATATTCCAATTCTATCAAGCGGGTGCGGGAGGTAGCTGAAATGGCAAACGATGAAATAATGAAGCAATCTCAATGTGGTAGTGTTCCTTCTGAAAATAAAGTTAAGGTTGAGATTGATTTGTCTAATGAAGGCCTACAAGATCCCGTAATTGAGAAGACTACTACCTTTCGTGATCCTTGTCGTAAGAAAAGTAAAGGAGCAACCAGAAGAAAGAAACAAAAGTGTGGCATGTGTGGGTATGTTTGCAATATATGTTGTTAGGAATATATTTTATTATGTTTTTTCACGTCTATTTATTGATTATTTCACATCTTTGAAGTGTCCTTGGCCACAAATCAACCACTTGTGAGTTAAGCAATCCTTCCGTTGATGATGGAGAAAAGAAAAAGAAGACAAATACAACACGTAGCCCGAAAGAGAGGAGCACTCGTGTGGATAATTCAACTGAAGATCCAGAAATTCCACCCAAGAAAGCACCCATCCTGATAGCCATATCAACAATACCCATCATTTGGGTTCATATGGTCCATTACCACAGTTTCCAGTAATATTTAATATGCAACAAAACAGTCCAATAGTTTTGAATATGCAACCAAACAGCAGTTTGCTCCATTTTCATACCCTATGGTACCTAGAGCAGGTGGGATGGGAAGTTTGGGAGTTCAAAATGTGATGGGACCAAACACAACATTGTTATGGCAACAACAAACCGTAAGTCTTTTTAAGTATGATCTTAATATGTGCGTTTTTAAATAATTGATCAAAATAGATTTTCTTTGTATAGGGTGCACCACCAGGAAGCATTCACTACCCGTTCCAAACTTCGCAAAGTGAGCAGACCCTACTTTTCGTTGACAATGTTTAATGGTTTATGTTTGGTAATAATAATTGTTGGACAATTGATGGCTTATATTCAAGATCTTTATATTGTAATTGTTTGAACTTCTCTGTATGTTAGAACAATAATATTATCTTGTAATTTTCCTGTAATTTTTTTGTAATTTGCATGAATTTTCCTCCTCTATTAAAGAATATCAAGACATGCATAACCTTATACTTTCGATGAAAAATATGTTGGAATAAAAAAAATGAAAAAATGTGAAATCGATGTAAGTCTGGGCAGGGGCGGACCTAGATGGTTTTGGTTGGAGGGCGAGATTTTTTTGAATAGCAAACTCGATATATTTATGATATTGTGGCGGATCGAGGAATTTGGTCCAGTGGGGGCTGAAAATCTACGATAAATTTATTAATCGGAAAATAAAGTTTCAATTAAATGGTCAAACTTAAAAATTACTTCATTCAAGCAAAAATATACGAGATACAAAAAAACAAAAAAAAAAAAAAAAAAGATGAAGTTTGACAAAAATAACCCGTACAAATTATTTTAGTTACATATGATACCCCGTCATAATTCAAAAAATCCCGAACATCTACTTATTTTAACTATAATTTTTAATTTTTAAAAACGATTTTAAATTTTTTAAAAAATGATTCATGATAAATAGGGGTAGAGATTTTATTTTTAGGGATTTGTGAGTAGTGTATTAAAGAAAAAAAATCAGAAGAAATCATATAACCAAAAATAATTGAATTCTCTTGATAGTTAATAAAAGAAAATAATTTAAAAATAAAGTAAAAGAAGAATTGTTAACAAAAAAAATAAGATAAACTGTAAAATGGAATAAGGGAATCTAGAGTGCTGAAGCTATGGTTCGAACCCTCATCAGTTCACATACTGCTAGCAACAAACCAACTTCCTATCCAATGGGCCAAATTTTTTATGATAGGATGCTTATTTGTTTGGTATATATTGAGTATAAAGGCTGAGTGGGGGCTATAACCCCCACTTGTCCCAACGTGGGTCCGCTCAATGATAACTAAAAGAAAATAGTAATGTTGTATATTAATCTAATAAAAGGTGAAGAAATATATTATTAATTATTTTAAAGAGTCTCATTCAAGAACAAAGTATTGAGTAATCTTAAAATACATAAACATTTTCACTACATAAATTCAGTTTTGTTAAAAATAGATGTTATAAAATATACCAAAAATATTAATATTTTTTTTATTGTAGTGTAATTTATAAAATAAAATATTTACATCAATGTTAATTAAAAAGAAAGAAAATTGAAGCTCACGGTATTCGAACATGAGCTTCTAAGTTACAACAATTGCAATACCTAAACCAATGCTCCACCGACTTCTTTCAAAAATATTTGACGAATTGCTATATAAATATTTGGTTCAGATTTTCCCTAAGGGGCGACCGTCCCCTCCCCCCCCCTCCCCCACCCCCCCTAAGCCTCTTAAGCGGTCCATCCCTGAGTCCGAGTGAATTGATGAACCCTGGTGAAAGTGTTTAATAAACATGTGAAATCGGTTTAAAAATGCATGTATATAGTTGAGATTTATTTTAAAAAAATTGGGGGAAAATTGTGAATACTTGATGAAAACTTGTCAAATAGGTTAAAGAATTCTATTTAAATGAGTTAGAGTGAAATTTTTAAGAAAAATGATGAAACCAGTGAGATCCAGTAAAAATGGGTAAATCTGGTGAAAAAATGATAAAATCGGTAAGAACATATTTAATCTATAAAAATGGGTAAAAATGGTAAAAACGAGTGAAATCAGATAACAATTTTTTTTTATTGAGTGAATAGAAGTCAAAAGTGAAAACATATGAAACGATGAGACTTCGGTGAAAAAACTCGTTAAAGTGTCAAACCAGTAAAATTGGCATTTATGTTGTCACACAATTAAAGGTTAGTTGAAATTTGTGACAAAATGGATGAAACATGTGTAATTGGAAAATATGAGATAAACTTGGAATGAAGTAAATAATTTTCTTAAAATGTATAATGTTTTATTTACCCTTATGATTTAAAAAGAACATTTTACCCCCTTTTAATTTTTTAAAATTTTCACACCTCCTCCCTATTATTTTGTAGAGACGGCACTTTATCCAGTTTTCTATATACATGTAAGATTGATTCGATGTTTTTTTAGGTTGCATATCTCAAACTCATAAAAAAATAATATTTGTCAAATTATAGAAGACAAATAAGTTATCAAAAATAATCTAGTCACATGTCCTTTTAAAACACAACATAACAAAATATTAATCACAAAATTATCTGGCAACATACAACCAACAAGAGAATCTAAAAGCACATAGTCTATCCGAACATATTTGTAGTCTTAATTACATTCTTAATTCGAAAGCTAATCACAAAAGTTTAAGGCAAAATAACACCAACATAATCCAAAGTTAACATCAATTGTACAACATGTCCATTTGAATTACTTCATTAGGCTCATTGAGTTGGTCATTCGGCTTGAATATTTGAAATTCAACATTATCATCTACTCTTAAATTGTTAGCAATGACAAATTCTTTCTGCCCTTCAGTCAATGCAACACAAGGAGTTTTTCTATATGTATCATTGTATTTATGCACCTGGACATCCCGAATTTGTTGACTATGTTGTGGAAATTTCAATCTTGCCATTTTCTTCTTACGTAGGTTATAGCGCCATGTTTTGTCTGCTTGAAAGTACTGCGAACAAGAAAATCAATAAGTAAGTTAGTCAGTGAATAAAATGTTAATTCAAGGTAAACTGAGAAAAAATTAGTAGATATACCACTCTTATAGGGGCACTCATAGAATCATTAGGGATGTTATTTTCGGTAAGGGTTTGCTTCATGAAGTAACAAATTCTAATTCAACCGATCCAGGGTTGTCATTATTGCCATCGTCATCATCTACATAAATAATTTCAGGTTCTTTAGGATTGTAGTTTGACGAAGGAGCAAGCCTCAAATGACGCATTCGCATATGATTCCTCTTCATCAAAAACTATGTAGAGCCAAATACACCGAAATGTTAGAAATATAAACTGAAACGATATTGACACATATAATTTGTAATGTAGTAAATTTTTTTATGAAACATAACCTTGAATTGGTGAATTCCTTGTGAGCATGAATGATCGCTCACAGCCATCTCGCTGGTAAATTCTTACTTGAAACTTCAAACCTCCAAAATACTCGAACATGATTAGGCATTTAGCATCCACTTGGTGTGCAACCGAGAAAGACTCCCAACATTTCCCATTCATCCTCCAAAGATTACTGTTAAAAGGTACTACCTTTATCTTCCAAACTCCAAGACGGGTATAAATTATCGCGAAAGGTCTACCTTTTCTAATGGGATATTCGGAGAAAATATCCGGCAATATCTGCATTCATTGAAAAGACACTGGCAGTAAGTATGTATAAGACTTTAGTAGTTGTCAATTATAAAAGGGTCTATCTAATCAACAATCTATGAGATATCTTACCAAAGTGCGTTTGTAACTTAATCCAGCCTCCACATAGAACTTCAATATCCACCTTTAATGAAGTCCCCAAAATTTATCGATATATATTTTTCCACAACAAACACAACATTTGAAGTATGAATCTTCCAAGTAATGGAAAAATACAACATCTCCATCTCCCAAAGTGTAGTCAGTTGCAAATTTACTGACCTTGTCTCCACATAGTAATAATCCTCCCCCCTGCCTAATAGTACATTCATATATCATCCCATTTATGTTTATTAAGCTCTCTTTTTATCACGTAATTCAGTTGATGCAAGCCCAAAAATGAGAACGGAATTTTCTACAGTAAAAACAAGTTTCTACAGTAAAAACAATTTTCTAGTTGCCATGTAAAGACAATTTTAGCATGAACCACGACATACAATCTATAAATACATAAAAGTACCATCGGCAAATATAAAATTATGTCCTAAGCTAAGTATAATAAACGACATTGAAATTATTAAGAACAAGCCGGCCTATAAAATTGCATAAACTAAAGAGGGATAATAAGATCTTATTACGGGCTCATTTCTCATCTATCTTTGACACTAATCAGCCACAGACAATTCCATCTCATGAGTAAGTGGTCAATGAATATCAACACTTTAACCTAAAAGTATGATTTTAAAGTGATTAATGCATATGTTGAGCTATCCCTATTTGTGCCAACTTATTAAGAACAGTAACACTAGATCCAACCCCAACAAAGTAGACCAAGAATAAGAGCCAAAAATCAGCTTTAACCAAAGCTTCAGCAAACGTAAAATCCTCCCTTCAGGGCAAATATGAAATTTAAAATCCAATTGCTAAAATACAACATCTACATTCATATATACTATTTTAACATCAAATGCAATCTTAATAAACGAATTCAAACCACCAATAAACAAAATATGTAAAATTAAACACCCACCATTGCTACAAATTCAACAAATTAATTAACTTTGCAAAATAATTATACTTACGAACATGCCAGTGAATGTAGTTGCAATATTTAAGAAGAATCTTATTTCGTACTCCATGTTATTTTGAAGCCTGTCACGAATTTGGGGAAACGGGGGATTTTTGTTTTAGGAAAATATTCCTAACTATAATGCCTCCAAATATCTAAGAGAAAACTAGAATTCAAGTAAATATTCCTATAAATATACTCGGCTTGAAAGATTGAATATTTGAAATTGGATTTAGTGGGTTGTAAGTGGCAACCTGCCAAGGACTGAACAAGGAGGAAAATGCGGCCGTCTAGAGTAATATATATTTGTGAGCACCCTGGAAATGTATACATAAATATGGTTATTTTAATTTTTCTCCTAGAAATATGTCAATTTTATTCTTTTCACCCCTCAAAAAATATATTGTATTAGATGCACCCTGAATGAATTTAAAGCCAAAAAATATTAAAGTATAATTGACATATATTCCATTCATTTATATAATAATGTGATATTTATGTACAATTAATAGAATAATTGAAAAATGATCCATTAATGTCACTTTCTTAGTCGTACTTAAAACTTTTATTTCATTCAATCCAATACTGCATTTAGTAAACTTATTGGCAATTATGATCACAAAAAAAGTTATTGTAACGAATTAATTCATGTCATGACACAATTACCAACCTATCAAAGAAGGGTCTATCAAATCACTAAACGTCACATGTAATATTGCGATAATTTTAGTTGAATACTTAAAAATATTCGAAATTGTTTAATTGAACATTACAAAGTAGATATCAGTTACATAATATTTATAATTACTTAATTTTTCTCCTCTTTATTGTCCACCAAGTTCCTGATTATCGCAATAATATTTTGGGTAACATTCAGAGCTAAATCTCGCTTTAATTGTGCTCTATCCCGTTGTAGACGTGTTACCAATAGTTCGTGTTGTATTTCTTCAAATTCTTTGTTCTTGCTTCGACTTTTGGAAGAACTCGAGTTTGAGATGTTGGAAATGTTTTGAGAAGAAGATGCCTCCAAAGATGAAACGTATGCTTTCTCTGCATCCTTTAGAGTACTGAAAGACTGGTGACATGCGTTACTATATCCATACAATACACTTGTTTATGAGCATCGTGCCAATTTTCATATACTCCTGGTACTCTCCCTTTCAACACGACATAGTAGCGTTTACCCTGTTTAAAAAAATTTAAAACTCATGGGAAAATCGAATTATAAATATAAATCTAATTAATGAGATGTTACCATGGGGTGTCTTCACGTAGCAACCTAGAAACCTGAAACTTATAAGATTAAAATTGAGATGGTGGACTGAGAAGCTTATAAGATGGCTACATATATAAGCTAGAATAAAATTCAAGTCACGTGAATTATGGGTGTAAATGGAATTCCAAATTTTTTTTGTCACATTACGGTACAAAGATGTGATGGGGATACTACTTATAAATTAAGGGAAATTTTTGTTTTTTGTACCAAAGGATAGGTTAACTTGCACGTTTGAAACGATATTGGATATGAAAATGCATATTTGGTACCATATGATAGGTTTTCATTGTATCAAATAGCTAAAGTAAGTATAATTATGGTATCAAAAGTGAAATTCTCTGCAATGATAAGTATGTTTCAAGTTGGTCTATCATATGGTTCCAAAAAATAAATTTCTCCAATAAAGTTAAACGAAGTAAAATTTAATCCCAACTAAAAATTTAAAGAAAGCTTTTTTTCACCACCAAAATATACATTACATGTTATACACATTTTAACTAATTGATTAGTTGTCTTGATTAGTATGTAATAGTTGTTTTTAATTGTCTTATCCTTTTATTTAAAAAAAAAATCCAATAAACCAATACGTTAGAAAAATGAGAAGGGAAAATCAACTACCCTCACTATTGAGATGTTGAATATAGCACCAAGTTGCTTCCCTACTTTAATTTCCTTCACATAATCTCTGCAAAAATTGGCAGCAGCAGAGAGAGAAGAGAAGCATCGGTCAAGTACTATTGATTGTGCAGCTTTTTGTCAGGATTTGACAAGTCATCCAATATATATATATATATATATATATATATATATATATATATATATATATATATATATATATATATATATATGTATCATTGAATAAATGTCGGCTAGCTATATTGGTTTCATTAAATATAAATGGTCATTATTAAACAATATATGATGAATAATCTTTATCGATTTTAAAAATAGTTTTATATATATGATACTTAACACTTTAGTATCATCAAATAAATAATTATAAATTTGTATTGATTTGAATTTAAGTAGTATGAAATTAAATTTTATCCTATAATAATTTATTGTTTTGCAGGAAAGTACAAAAGTTTTTGTACAATTGCAAATAGCAATTTGTATTTGCCCATGGATATTTGGTCATCCAAACCTATAAATTTTAACAATACATAAATTATACATGTGCTCTTGGAGAGCAATTTTTGTGATAATTTTAACAAAACTCTTATAATTAAACTTATACATATGCTCTTGGAGATGGCCTTAAAATACGACATGGTCCAATACGATTTTAAAAATCATGTGCACCCCTAATTAAAACCAGGTGTAAACAAATTATTTGTTCAAATAGCATTTACATGTGAGTTTCTACATAAATAGTGAGGTGATGTGAGAATTAAGGTCTATTTGGATGGGTTTTGGCTCGATTTCGCGAGTCTCGATTTAAAAAAATTGGTTTGAGTGGTTTCGATGAAACCTTTGAGACTTTATTTGGATGAGTTTTGACTCTTGGATTTTGTGGTTTGAATAAGTTGAAACCCCACTTGGATCGAGTTTGGATGTTGGGGTTTAGGAAAAAGTAGGTGATATGTGTCAAATCAATGTCTTTTTTAGTGAGATTTGGGGGGAAAAAATAGGTGGTAGGTGTCAAATCAATGTTTATAGGTTTGAAGAGTTTGAGTGTGAGTTTTTGAAAAGGTTTTTGATGATTTGATGGGTTTGGCGAAAACTCATTTGAAAGGGTTTTTGCTCGGTCTCGCGAGACCCGCGAGACTGGGCCAAAACTCATCCACACACACCCTAAGACTACACAATTTGATTGGAGGTGGTTATAAATTCCAGTCCACGCCTAGAAGGATAGTAAGGCTATAACCATGTAGGCAATAGCTACCTTTCTCGTAAATCCATGTCTGACTTTTGTAATGATGTGAGTAGAGTAGGTTTTGTTTTTCCTTCCTTTTTCTTACCTGGTAACCCATATCCATGACTATATATGGTCTTCGGCAATCACATTTAATGATTAGAAGATTTTATTATTTAAATTTTTTGCATTATATACCATAGATCAAATAAATCACAGTATTAAAATCTTACTATTATATATATACATTTATAAATTCGAAGTTGTATTGAATTTATCTTAACTAATTTTGTTTACAAATAAATTACAAAATACGAATTTTTCATGGAATCCTTCTCATGAAAACCGGATGAAATTGGTGGAAATTTCTGAAATCGATGAAAAAAATTCAATTGAAATCATTGAAAACATGTGAAATCAATGAAAATTCGGGTGAAATTGGTGAACATTGGCAAAAATGGTGAAATTTAGGGGTGAAACCAGTAAAATTTGAAATCATGCTTCTGGAGAGGACAGAACATTTTAACAAGTTATTCGATACGCGATTTCAACTTGTTCGATAAAAGCTCGTTTCATCTCGGTTCATTAATAAATTAAATCTAGTTGGAGTGAAAATATTATTAATTAATTGCATTTATTATTTTTTACATTCTTTACGAGTACATGTGAAAATATTATTAATTAATTACATTTACATCCTTTAAATATACAATAACAGCATAGAATTTTTTATTCTCCTCATTCCACTTACCAATCACATTCTTGCATTTTATCATTAAGCTTATTTGGAATGAGGAATAAGAGAATATTTCCTATTGCTCCAGCATCATCCATTACAAAGATTAACATTGCCGTTAAAGATGAGTTATATTTAGAAACCATTTTTTTCTCATTTTTTACAACTTATGTACATTATAATTCCCTTAAAATTATTTTTCTTTATGCCAATGTAGATTGGAAACGAAATTTATTTTCGGGTGAATAGTAACAAGCAACTACTCATGTATTATTATTACCTTAATCACGTGGATTATGATATGATCAATTTCTACTTCAGTGGCATACAAATCAATGATTCACTTACCCTCATTCAGCTTGGGGTTGAGGATGAAGACTTCGTTGATGCGGTGTACATTTGAAATAGAGGTGTGAACTTGGAGGTGGTGTTATTTTGCCGTTTTATGTATTAGGCTTATTCTCATTTTGTAACACAATATCAAATTTCATGATATATTTATTAAAATTGCAAAATGTACTAATTAATGATACAACCTTAATAAAGCGGAATTACAAACACTCATTAATATAAAAAATTATAATCTACCAATCAAATGTATCCTTAATTAAGAGAATTTCTTCTTTTATTTCGTCCAACTAGCCCATATTTTTGTTCTTTTCACAAATTTCAACAATCGGCTTGGCCCGGCCCTTCCATAATTAAATCAACTAATTTTCTTTTGATCTCGGCTTTAAAATGGAAAATTGGACACTTTTCTCCATTTTGCTCCAAGTACTTCACATATGCAGATAACCTTCATAATCAAGAAATTAATTATGTTTATAAACATTCAAGAAATTGTTAATATACATTTGCAATAGATATTTACCTAGGTTTCACCGGACTTGAAACATATGGTCTTAGTTTATACACCGCACTAAGTTCATATGTTTAAAAAAATTAGTAACAAAACTTTGTTATAAATTATTTAAGATATATTATACTCTCAACAGAATAACCGAATTAAAATTAGTAAAACTTACAGTTTACTTGGCTACATATTTGCCTTATGCACAGCTCGAAAATATTGCATAGCAATTTCGTACTTTTCAAACAAACAAATGTTAAGTGAGTTGAAATACATCAAAAATTCACCACTGGAGTACCTAGAAACCAAGAATTGAAGCAAAAAGTGGAATTGATTCTTAATTCTTGTTAGATATTGACAACGTTCACAAGGGAGTGTTCGATTAGCCTCGTATATTTGGACGTGAGCATCTGCACAGCAACCATATATTTGACATATTTTTGTTTTATACGAACTGCTAATTTGATCGCCCATGACCTTAGTTGGAATAATGTATGTAGTAAGCATGCAATTGTGGTACATATATATGGAGGGACTGAATATTTGGGGATTACTATCGAATATTAATATCGAATATTAATAGTTTAGGGGTATAAGAGCAAATAACCAACCCATAAAAGTGAGCATGCATTACATTTGTCTGTATGTTCACGTGATGGTATGTACTTGGTCAATGAGTAAGAAATTGTCACTCTTTTTTGGTATTGCATGCATTTAGAATACCATTTTTTATAAGGAATGATCGATTATCGAACTGGAATAGTACTGATAATAGTGGAATGAAAACCTTCCTAATTAAAAATAAAAAATTCACACTAATTTTTGTTGATTAGTATGAAAAAAAATTTAAATCTATTCGCAAATGGTAACGACTGCGTGTTTAACATAATATAGTGTAACAATATAATATATTGCAATACTTATTACAAGGGGGGAATAAAGAAAGTGCAAAAGAAGCATTCAGGGTTCAAAATCTAGACCTCATTCAATATTTTGAATACACTTTCCAATGAGCAAATCCAAATTGCTATGTTAAGAATATTACTTATAAATATGTTAAGAATACTACTTACAAATTTGAACCAAAGAATGACTGGTTATTGATTTTCTTAGAATTACTCATATATTTGAACCTACGGAGGAGTTAGTGTTACATAACCACATATAAGACAATTTGATCCAAATAATGACCGATTATCTATTTTCTTAAAGAGTAAATCTCACTTTTGGTCCTCCTTATGGATTAACTTTTGCACTTTCGTCCCTCTTAAATTTTTTGTAACAGATTGGTCCCTCTTATCAGTGTAGTATATCACATTCGTCCCTCTTAAATAGAAAATACATCACTTAAATTCAAAATATATTTTAAAGTGGACAAAATTGATGTATTTTGTAATTAAGATGGACTAATGTGATACACTACATTGATAAGAGGGACGAATTTGTTACAAAAAATTTAAGAGGGAAGAATGTGTTATAAGAGGGACGAATGTGTTATACTATATTGATAAGAGGGACCAATCTGCTACAAAAGTTGCAAGAGGGACGAAAATAAAAAAAAAAATTGACCCATAAGGAGGACCAAAAATTATGTTCAATCTTTCTTAAAATTATTCATAACCTTGAATTGGTGAATTCCCTGTGAGCATGAATGATCGCTCACAGCCATCTCCCTGGTAAATTCTTACTTGAAACTTCAAACCTCCACAATACTCGAACATGATTTGGCATTTAGCATCCACTTGGTGTGCAACCGTGAAAGACTCCCAACATTTCTCATCCATCCTCCAAAGATTACTGTTAAAAGGTACTACCTTTATCTTCCAAACTCCAAGACGGGTATAAATTGTCGCGAAAGGTCTACCTTTTCTAATGGGATATTCGGAGAAAATATCCGGCAATATCTGCATTCATTGAAATGACACTGGCATTAGGTATGTGTAAGACTTTAGTAGTTGTCAATTAATAAAGGGTCTATCTAATCAACAATCTATGAGATTTCTTACCAAAGTGCGTTTGTAACTTAATCCAGCCTCCACATAGAACTTCAATATCCACCTTTGATGAAGTCCCCAAAATTTATCGATATATGTTTTTCCACAACATTTGAAATATGAATCTTCCAAGTAATGGAAAAATACAACATCTCCTTCTCCCAAAGTGTAGTCAGTTGCAAATTTACTGACCTTGTCTCCACATAGTAAAAATCCTCCCCCCTGCCTAATAGTACATTCATATATCATCCCATTTATGTTTATTAAGCTCTCTTTTTATCACGTAATTTAGTTGATGCAGGCCCAAAAAATGAGAACGGAATTTTCTACAGTAAAAACAATTTTCTACAGTAAAAACAATTTTCTAGTTGCCATGTAAAGACAATTTTAGCATGAACCACGACATACAATCTATAAATACATAAAAGTACCATCGGCAAATGTAAAATTATGTCCTAAGCTAAGTATAATAATTGACATTGAAATTATTAAGAACAAGCCGTCCTATAAAATTGCATAAACTAAAGAGGGATAATAAGATCTTAGTACGGGCTCATTTCTCATCTATCTTTGACACTAATCAGCCACAGACAGTTCCATCTCATGAGTAAGTGGTCAATGAATATCAACACTTTAACCTAAAAGTATGATTTTAAAGTGATTAATGCATATGTTGAGCTATCCCTATTTGTGCCAACTTTTGAAGAACAGTAACACTAGATCCAACCCCAACAAAGTAGACCAAGAATAAGAGCCAAAAATCAGCTTTAACAAAAGATTCAGCAAACGTAAAATCCTCCCTTCAGGGCAAATATAAAATTTAAAATCCAATTGCTAAAATACAGCATCTACATTCATATATACTATTTTAACATCAAATGCTATCACAATAAACGAATTCAAACCACCAATAGACAAAATATTTAAAATTAAACACCCACCATTGCTACAAATTCAACAAATTAATTAACTTTGCAAAATAATTATACTTACAAACATGCCAGTGAATGTAGCTGCAATCTTTAAGAAGAATCTTATTTCGTACTCCATGTTATTTTGAAGCCTGTCACGAATTTGGGGAAACGGGGGATTTTTGTTTTAGGAAAATATTCCTAACTATAATGCCTCCAAATATCTAAGAGAAAACTAGAATTCAAGTAAATATTCCTATAAATATACTCGGCTTGAAAGATTGAATATTTGAAATTGGATTTAGTGGGTTGTAAGTGGCAACCTGCCAAGGACTGAACAAGGAGGAAAATGCGGCCGTCTAGAGTAATATATATTTGTGAGCACCCTGGAAATGTATACATAAATATGGTTATTTTAATTTTTCTCCTAGAAATATGTCAATTTTATTCTTTTCACCCCTCAAAAAATATATTGTATTAGATGCACCCTGGATGAATTTAAAGCCAAAAAATATTAAAGTATAATTGACATATATTCCATTCATTTATATAATAATGTGATATTTATGTACAATTAATAGAATAATTGAAAAATGATCCATTAATGTCACTTTCTTAGTCGTACTTAAAACTTTTATTTCATTCAATCCTATACTGCATTTAGTAAACTTATTGGCAATTATGATCACAAAAAAAGTTATTGTAACGAATTAATTCATGTCATGACACAATTACCAACCTATCAAAGAAGGGTCTATCAAATCACTAAACGTCACATGTAATATTGCGATAATTTTAGTTGAATACTTAAAAATATTCGAAATTATTTAATTGAACATTACAATGTAGAGATCAGTTACATAATATTTATAATTACTTAATGTTTCTCCTCTTTATTGTCCACACCCAATTTTTCCAAGTTCCTGATCATCGCAATAATATTTTGGGTAACATTCAGAGCTACATCTTGCTCTAATTGTGCTCTATCCCGTTGTAGACGTGTTACCAATAGTTCGTGTTGTATTTCTTCAAATTCTTTGTTCTTGCTTCGACTTTTGGAAGAACTCGAGTTTGAGATGTTGGAAAAGTTTTGAGAAGAAGATGCCTCCAAAGATGAAACGTATGCTTTCTCTGCATTCTTTAGAGTACTGAAAGACGGGTGACATGCGTTACTATATCCATACAATACACTTGTTTACGAGCATTGTGCCAATTTTCATATACTCCTGGTACTCTGCCTTTAAACATGACATAGTAGCGTTACCCGGTTTAAAAAAATTTAAAACTCATGGGAAAATTGAATTATAAATATAAATCTAATTAATGAGATATTACCATGGTGTGTCTTCACGTAGCAACCTAGAAACCTGAAACTTATAAGATGAAAATTGAGATGGTGGAATGAGAAGCTTATAAGATGGCTACATATATAAGCTAGAATAAAATTCAAGTCACGTGAATTATGGGTGTAAATGGCATTCCAAATTTTTTTTGTCACATTACGGTACAAAGATGTGATGGGGATACTACTTATAAATTAAGGGAAATTTGTTTTTTTGTACCAAATGATAGGTTAACTTGCACGTTTGAAACGATATTGGATATGAAAATGCACATTTGGTACCATATGATAGATTTTCATTGTATGAAATCCCTAAAGTAAGTATAATTATGGTATCAAAGTGAAATTCTCTCCAATGATAAGTATGTTTCAAGTTGGTCTATTTTATGGTTCCAAAAAATAAATTTCTCCAATAAAGTTAAACGAAGTAAAATTTAATCCCAACTAAAAATTTTAAGAAAGCTTTTTTTCACAACCAAAATATACATTACATGTTATACACATTTTAACTAATTGATTAGTTGTCTTGATTAGTATGTAATAGTTATTTTTAATTGTCTTATCCTTTTATTCAAAAAAAAAATCCAATAAACCCATACGTTAGAAAAATGAGAAGGGAAAATCAACTACCCTCACAATTGAGATGTTGAATATAGCACCAAGTTGCTTCCCTACTTTAATTTCCTTCACGTAATCTCTGCAAACATTGGCAGCAGCAGAGAGAGAAGGGAAGCATCGGTCAAGTACTATTGATTGTGCAGCTTTTTGTCAGGATTTGACAAGTCATCCAATGCAAAGAAAACCATATATATATATATATATATATATATATATATATATATCATTGAATAAATGCCGGCTAGCTATATTGGTTTCATTAAATATAAATGGTCATTATTAAACAAGATATGATGAATAATCTTTATCGATTTTAAAAATAGTTTCATATATATGATACTTAACACTTTAGTATCATCAAATAAATAATTATAAATTTGTATGGATTTGAATTTAAGTAGTATGAAATTAAATTTTATCCTAGGATAATTTATTGTTTTGCAGGAAAGTACAAAAGTTTTTGTACAATTGCAAATAGCAATTTGTATTTGCCCATGGATATTTGGTCATCCAAACCTATAAATTTTCACAACACATAAATTATACATGTGCTCTTGGAGAGCAATTTTTGTGATAATTTTAACAAAACTCTTATAATTAAACTTATACATATGCTCTTGGAGATGGCCTTAAAATACGACATGGTCCAATACGATTTTAAAAATCATGTGCACCCCTAATTAAAACCAGGTGTAAACAAATTATTTGTTCAAATAGCATTTACATGTGAGTTTCTAAATAAATAGTGAGGTGATGTGAGAATTAAGGGTCTATTTGGATGGGTTTTGGCTCAGTTTCGTGAGTCTCGATTTAAAAAATTGGTTTGAGTGGTTTCGATGAAACCTTTGAGATTTTATTTGGATGGGTTTTGACTCTTGGATTTTGTGGTTTGAATAAGTTGAAACCCCACTTGGATCGGGTTTGGATGTTGGGGTTTAGGGAAAAAAGTAGGTGAGAGGTGTCAAATCAATGTCTTTTTTAGTGAGATTTGGGGGAAAAAATAGGTGGTAGGTGTCAAATCAATGTTATATAGGTTTGAAGAGTTTGAGTGTGAGTTTTTGAAAAGGTTTTTGATGATTTTATGGGTTTGGCGAAAACTCATTTAAAAGGGTTTTTGCTCGGTCTCGCGAGACCCGCGAGACCGGGCCAAAACTCATCCACACACACCCTAAGACTAAACAATTTGATTGGAGGTGGTTGTAAATTCCAGTCCACGCCTAGAAGGATAGTAAGGCTATAACCATGTAGGCAATAGCTACCTTTCTCGTAAATCCATGTTTGACTTTTGTAATGATGTGAGTAGAGTAGGTTTTGTTTTTCTTTCCTTTTTCTTACCAGGTAACCCATATCCATGACCACATATGGTCTTCGGCAATCACATTTAAGGATTAGAAGGTTTTATTATTTAAATTTTTTGCATTATATACATTAAATCCATAGATCAAATAAATCACAGTATTAAAATCTTACTATTATATATTTATATATATATACATTTATAAATTCGAAGTTGTATTGAATTTATCTTAACTAATTTTGTTTACAAATAAATTACAAAATACGAATTTTTCATGGAATCCTTCTCATGAAAACCGGATGAAATTGGTGGAAATTTCTGAAATCGATGAAAAAAATTCAATTGAAATCATTGAAAACATGTCAAATCAATGAAAATTCGAGTGAAATTAGTGAACATTGGCGAAATTGATGAAATTTAGGGGTGAAACCAGTAAAATTTGAAATCATGCTTCTAGATAGGACATGACACTTTAACTAGTTATTCGATACGCGATTTCAACTTGTTCGATAAAAGCTCGTTTCATCTCGGTTCATTAATAAATTAAATCTAGTTGGAGTGAAAATATTATTAATTAATTGCATTTATTATTTTTACATTATTTTTTACATTCTTTACGGGTACATGTGAAAAAATTATTAATTAATTACATTTACATCCTTTAAATTTACAATAACCACATAGAATTTTTGATTCTCCTCATTCCACTTACAAATCACATTCCTGCATTTAATCATTAAGCTTATTTGGAATGAGGAATAAGAGAATATTTCCTATTGCTCCAGCATCATCCATTGCAAAGATTAACATTGCCATTAAAGATGAGTTATATTTTGAAACCATTTTTTTCTCATTTTTTACAACTTATGTATATTATAATTCCCTTAAAAATTATTTTTCTTTATGCCAAACGAAATTTATATTTGGGTGAATATTAACAAGCCAATTCAAAAACTACTCATGTATTATTATTACCTTAATCACGTGGATTATGATATGATCAATTTCTACTTCAATGGCATACAAATAAATGATTCACTTACCCTCATTCAGCTTGGGGGTTGAGGATGAAGACTTCATAGATGCGGTGTACATTTGAAATAGAGGTGTGAACTTGGAGGTGGTGTTATTTTGCCGTTTTATGTATTAGGCTTATTCTCATTTTGTAACACAACATCAAATTTCATGATATATTTATTAAAATTGCAAAACCTACTAATTAATGATACAACCTTAATAAAGCGGAATTAAAAACACTCATTAATATAAAAAATTATAATCTACCAATCAAATGTATCCTTAATTACGAGAATTTCTTCTTTTATTTCGTCCAACTAACCCATATTTTTGTTCTTTTCACAAATTTCAACAATCGGCTTGGCCCGGCCCTTCCATAATTAAATCAACTAAATTTCTTTTGATCTCGGCTCTAAAATGGAAAATTAAACACTTTTCTCCATTTTGCTCCAAGTACTTCACATATGTAGATAACCTTCATAATCAAGAAATTAATTATGTTTATAAACATTCAAGCAATTGTCAATATATATTTGCAATAAATATTTACCTCGGTTTCACCGGACTTGAAACATATGGTCTTAGTTTATACACCGCACTAAGTTCATATGTTTAAAAAAATTAGTAACAAAACTTTGTAATAAATTATTTAAGATATATTATACTCTCAACAGAATAACCGAATTAAAATTAGTAAAACTTACAGTTTACTTGGCTACATATTTGCCTTATGCACAGCTCGAAAATATTGCATAGCAATTTCGTACTTTTCAAACAAACAAATGTTAAGTGAGTTGAAATACATCAAAAATTCACCATTGGAGTACCTAGAAACCAAGAATTGAAGCAAAAAGTGGAATTGATTCTTAATTCTTGTAAGATATTGACAACGTTCACACGGGAGTGTTCGATTAGCCTCGTATATTTGGACGTGAGCATCTGCACAGCAACCATATATTTCACATTTTTTTGTTTTATACGAACTGCTAATTTGATCGCCCATGACCTTAGTTGGAATAATGTATGTAGTAAGCATGCAATTGTGGTACATATATATGGAGGGACTGAATATTTGGGGATTGCTATCGAATATTAATAGTTTAGGGGTTATAAGAGCAAATAACCAACCCATAAAAGTGAGCATGCATTCCATTTGTCTGTATGTTCACGTGATGGTATGTATTTGGTCAATGAATAAGAAATTGTCACTCTTTTTTGGTATTGCATGCATTTAGAATACCATTTTTTTCTAAGGAATGATCGATTATCGAACTGGAATAGTACTGATAATAGTGGAATCAAAAACTTCCTAATTAAAAATAAAAAATTCACACTAATTTTTGTTGATTAGTATGAAAAAAAATTTAAATTTATTCGCAAAAGGTAACGACTGCGTGTTTAACATAATATAGTGTAACAATATAATATATTGCAATACTTATTACAAGGGGGGGGGGATAAAGAAAGTGCAAAAGAAGCATTCAGGGTTCGAAATCTAGACCTCATTCAATATTTTGAATACACTTTCCAATGAGCAAATCCAATTGCTATGTTAAGAATATTACTTATAAATAAGTTAAGAATACTACTTATAAATTTGATCCAAAGAATGACTGGTTATTGATTTTCTTAGAATTATTCATATATTTGAACCTACGGAGGAGTTAGTGTTACATAACCACATATAAGACAATTTGATCCAAATAATGACCGATTATCGATTTTCTTAAAGAGTAAATCTCGCTTTTGGTCCTCCTTATCGATTATCGTCCCTCTTAAATTTTTTGTAGCAAATTGGTCCCTCTTATCAATGTAGTATATCACATTCGTCCCTCTTAAATAGAAAATACATCACTTAAATTCAGAATATATTTTAAAGTGGACAAAATTGATGTATTTTGTAATTAAGAGGGACTAATGTGTTACACTACATTGATAAGAGGGACGCATTTGTTGCAAAAAATTTAAGAGGGAAGAATGTGTTATAAGAGGGACGAATGTGTTACACTATATTGATAAGAGGGACCAATCTGCTACAAAAGTTGCAAGAGGGACGAAAATAAAAAAATTTGACCCATAAGGAGGACCAAAAATTCTATTCACTCTTTCTTAAAATTATTCATATATTTTGAACCTACGGAGGAGTTAGTGTTATATAACCACATAGAAGAAAATTTGATCCAAAGAATGACCGATTATCGATTTTATTAAAATTATTCGTATATTTTGAATCTACGGAGGAGTTAGTGTTACATAACCACATAGAAAACAATTTGATCCAAAGAATGACCGATTATCGTTTTCTTAAAATTATTCTTATATTTTGAACCTACGGAGGAGTTAGTGTTACATAACCGCATAGAAGACAGTTTGATCCAAAGAATGACCGGTTATCGATTTTCTTAAAATCATTCATATATTTTGAACCTACGGAGGAGTTAGTGTTACATAACCACGTAGAAGACAATTTGATCCAAAGAATGACCGGTTATCGATTTTCTTAAAATTATTCATATATTTTGAACATACGGGGGAGTTAGTGTTACATAACCACATAGAAGACAATTTGATCCAAAGAATGACCGGTTATCAATTTTCTTAAAATTATTCATATATTTTGAACTTACGGAGGAGTTAGTGTTACATAACCACATAGAAGACAATTTGATCCAAAGAATGACCGATTATCGATTTTATTAAAATTATTCGTATATTTTGAACCTACGGAGGAGTTAGTGTTACATAACCACATAGAAGACAATTTGTTCCAAAGAATGACCGATTACCGATTTTATTAAAATTATTTGTATATTTTGAACCTACGGAGGAGTTAGTGTTACATAACCACATAGAAGATAATTTGATCCAAAGAATGACCGATTATCGATTTTCTTAAAATTATTTATCTGTTGTGATTTTTAAAGTATTTGGACCCGATTATAATACTTATGTTCAATCGTAATTTTCATGGAATTTGACCCTAAGATCATAATCATTTTTGAGTCTCCAGAAGAAAAAAAAATCAACTTACTTTATAAATAACTATAATGTTACTTTTACAAAAGCTTTTATACAAAAGTAATTATTCTATAACTAATTTTTATCATAATCAATTATTACCAAAATCAAGTTTAGTAAAATTAATTTACCTATAATTGCATTTTGAATCGTGATTTCAATAATACCCTTATTGTTATCATTAAAAATTGCTATGACATTTACAACTTTATATAATAAGAATACATATAATATTGGAATTAAAAAACAGTGTTGTAAATAATATCAAATTGGGTAACTTAATAGAATACAAACTTGCTCAAAGTATAAAATACAATAGATAAATATAATGAAGACTTCAGCAAATGTTCCACCATTGTAAAATAAGCCATAAATTTGTCCCGCCAAATGTAATATTCCCCTACCTACTACAATACAATCCGAAATAATATATTTAGTCTCCACCTATTGTAGCTGCACGATGGCACTGCACATCAAAAAGAGAATGTCAACTCAGTACCTACTATTTATTTCATTATGTATTATTCTCGGCAAAACTTCGTAAAGTGGATGAATGAATTTAATTTGAAGTGACAATAAAATAATTTTCAGATTTCTTCCTCATTTATGGACTACTCTTTTGGCATGTTTCCAGCAACCATCTATTTTACTATCTCATTCAATTTGCTCAACACATTTTAGAGAAGGAGCACAACATTTCAAATCATAAATGCAGAACATTATTTCTGAACTCTAAAACCATTAAACACTCTCAACGACTCCATAGTGAGTGCAAGCAAATATGTAAGTTTACATAAACTATATATCAAGTTCCATTAGAGTATTTAATGCTAGTAGTCCATACACTTGTGCAAAAAATTATCAATACATGGTTTAAGTATATTTTCTAGCATATTTTTATATATGATTTGAGTGTTTAAGTGACAATATTTGAACTACTCTAATATTTATACATGGTTTAATTACATTTTCTAGCACATTTAATATATGATTTGAGTGTTTTTAAGTTATAATATTTGAATTACTCTACTATTTATACATGGTTTAAGTAGATTTTCTAGCATATTTTAAGTTCTTATTTGAGTGTTTAAGTGATAATATTTGAACTACTCTAATATTTATACATGGTTGAATACATTTTCTAGCATGTTTTAATATATCATTTAAGTGTTTAAGTGATAATAAATGAACTCGGGTGAGTGTTTAGACTACACATGCCATGGGTTGGTTCTACTCTACATTAAATCCATATGCTACACTCATTTGTCTGGCCGTCTAGGCAAGACCCTATTGATTGAGCCTAGTCCATATCCCTATTGATCGATTCTGCCGATCAAGTATGTTGAGCATGTATAATATTTTATTTTAAAATATTACTATATCTTTTTATGGAAAAAGAATCACGAAGGAATGATAGAGTCTTGATATGGAATTAGGTCTGCTCCTTGATTGGATTGGGCCTCTGTTTGGGCCTGAGTTGGACACGAACCTTCTTACGGGGTATAAATTGTTTATTAGAAATAACATAGGAGAATAGATTGCAATTGATTATTTCTATATATATAATAGAGTAATACATATTTAGGAAAGAATAACCAATGATCATTAAGCAATGCACTTCTCCTTTACTTATATATTGAATTAAAAGTGGTAGTATTTTGAACTATCTTTGAATTGCGGAAATTGAAAAAATTACATATTTCATAAACAAACATATTAAGACAATTTTATATTTCATTTATGTTTCTTGGTAAGTATGTATACATTTTTGCTTCCTGCTAAATATTTATAATTTATGTTGCTATTATATTCCTTCATCCAATATAATTTTATATTTCATTTGGACAAAACAACTTAAATATGTCTTCTCACAAGTATTTTTTCGTGGATTATGATTTAGGGTGATCCGCCAAAATCCCAGGAATTAAAAAGAAAACTGATCTACGTTGACTCGGGTGAGAGTAAGACAAAAAATGTTGTGACAAATTCGAAAGGAAACCTAGTCAAACCATGTTTGAAAAAGGGAAGGCCAAGTATACCTACAATAGTCCAACCAAGAAAAGATTCACAATTATCAGATTTGGACTTTATGATAGATTCAAAGGTGTCTGCCCTCAACAAATCGCAGTCTTCGTTGTCGGATATAAAGGTTATTAAATATTATATAGATCACTTATGCAAGTTAATTTATTCCATTCTCAATACTATGAACAAGAGGACCAAACTAACTAATATTTATAACAGGTTAAAGAAGGTCCACATACACGCCAACTAAACAAGGAGAATAAAGAAGTTCTCATCATTTTTGGAGCCAAATGTGGTACAAATTGCATATTTTCATCTGTTAAAAAAATATTTATATTGAAATTTATATGGGTTCCCAAAAATATAACAATGCATTTTTATAGGGAATAAAATTTGAACACCGAACCTCACTCCGTAAGCTTATTGACATTAACAGTCAACTAAATGCATCACAAATAAAGTCGATTCAAGATATGGGGTTTGGAGCACTTTGCAAGGTTCAAATGGATTCCATTGATAAGGTAATGGTCAAATGGATAAATGACCATTATGATTGTGAAACATATAGAATTCATGTTCACGAAGCTTATGTACCAATCAACGACGTAACTATTATCCCCATTTCAGATTTAAGTTTTACATTGGATATGGATTCTTCTAAAGGCTTCACGCTTTTTGGGGAATAGTTTGTCACTGTTAAGGGGAGGATTGACATTTCAGCACTGGTAGTAAGGCTAAAAAAGTGCACTGAGTCAGAGAAAGAATTCAAGGTTATGTACATGACATTGCTTTTGGGGACAGTGTTGTTCCCAAGTAGTCAACAAAATATGCCTATATATTACTTGAATCTACTTTTGGATTTGGAAAACATTCAACATTATAACTGGGCAGGTTTAGTCTTAGAAAAACTTGAAGATTTGATTACAAAATGGAAGGCTAGTACACAGACATATGTTGGTGGTTGTTTGTTGGCCTTGCAGGTAGTAAACGAAAGTTACAAATTTATTATACAATACAAATTGTTAGAGAAACAATTTTTTTTAAAATGTTTGTGTAATTTTTTTTCATTAAACGGGTCATATTTCGAGCTACTGTGATGCCAATTGGAACTCATTATTATATAAGGCTTCACACAGAATGTCCTTATATGAGTTACCTAACAAAACAAAGGATCAATCTACTAACAATGGATATGCAAAGGTTGGGAGGCTATTGGTGTGCAAAGGTACCTATTATCATTTTGTAGATACATTATAAAATGCTTATCAAATAATATATGACATGTATTAATCTAGTGTATTGTAATTCTAACAGGCATGTAAAATAAATAATGGTTATACACCATTGTCTAACCCAAAACTATTCCAAGTTCAAACATAAAATAGGGATAAGATCAATGAGAGTGAAAGTGGTGATACAATTGGAGATCCTTGTGTTGAGGAAAAACATAACAGAAATGATGGAAATAATGTCACAACTAAGGAGAGGGAGCAAGAATTCTTCACAAAATCTAATTGTGGACAAGAGAAGATTGGTGATGTTTATGATGTTTCAGTGATGACTCCTCAATGTCATAGTGGGTGTCCCAAAAATTCAGTCATCACCTTATGACAGTCACTACATCTATGAACAATTCAGTTTAATGTCAAAGAGGATGGATGAACTTGGGGAAGAAGTCAGGATGTTAAAGCGTGCAATTAAAGAAGTTTCTATTGGATACATGCCTTCTAATAAAAAATGAATTTTTGGTTCATCTGACCCGGAAATTGAAAGCTTGATTCCAAAGATGTATGACAACTTCAAAGAGATTGCTAACAATATAAACAGCAACTTACATGCATCAATAAAGGAAGCCCTTGATAAGTACATCCAACGAGGTGGGGTGCCAAGTACAATCTCAAATTTTGAAACACCCGATTCAAAAGGTTGTAGTTCAAATGAGAAGACAAAGGATCTATCACCAAGTGATATTACCCAGGGTGCAAAATTGGTGTTTTCATGTCATCCAATAATTCCAAAGTCAGGGGACGATGATATTTGTTGTTTCTTGTTTGATGAGGGTCTGAGCTTAAGGTATATTAACATATTTGAATTATCCTAATCATAATTTCATATCAACTTTATAGCTTTACAAGTAAATGTAAGACTAACATTTATGCCAACAGTCAGTTGGTGATCGACTATGGAGCATGGCATTCCAACAGGGAGAAAATATTATGCTTAAAACCTGAACAATTCATCAATGGGAACGTAAGCTTTAAAATACAAACATCAATTTCACATTGTACCATGTCACAGTTACAAAATAATATATGTTGTTATAGGTCATGGACTGCGTAGTCTATTTTTGCACGATGCAGAATAGGGAGGAGAATGTAAGGCAAACTTGTTGGTACTTCCCACCAATCTTTAGTGTATGTTCTTTACCATCTAATTTATGATATTTAGATTATTTGATGATTAATTATTACATTAAAAATTAAAGATATTGTAATGCTATTTGTATTGCAGCATATGTGTTTGATACCGACAATGTCAGATGAAAGAATTCTCAAGCATTTCTTTAGTTCAAACCAGAATTTTGTGTCAAAAGATATGGCATTTTTGGAACGTGTATACATATTTATCAATGATTGCCATCGACATTGGTTCTTGATCATAATTGACATGGATACTTATGATATATGCATTTGTGACACCAAGCCCTCGGCTGCCATGAAGTCATTCAGGAAACAAATTGCAATGAAAGTGGTAAACATTCAAAACTAGTAGTATATTAATGAAAAATAGTTATCAATATGCTACTTTAACAACATGTTTTCAAACAAAACAGGTTTATCGTTTCGAGTATTTGTTGCAACAATGGGCCCCTGACCGGTATAAGAATCAGAATATTGCTAACGGTTGGCTATGGTACAAACCAGATTGGCTACCAATACAACCTAATGGGTAATGCTCATTAATGTCTCAAATACTTATTGTAGAGCTTTTTTATTTAATACTTTAACTGTTAAAACTGTTATGATTGCGGCTTGTATGTTTGCCTAATGATGATGTTTAGTTCCGGCATGCAAAATCAGTTAAGTGAGGTAACTTAATAAACAATTCACAACTTAGTACTTGCTTTGTGTGAATAATAGTTGTTTAATAAATTCATGTATTATAATATGACGTGCAGAGTCCATAATTGCTCGACAACGTATGGCTGTTACGCTTTACAAAGCCAAGTTTAATGGATTTGCATGGAATGCTTAGATGGGATTTGCAGCTATATGTTCAGTTAGAGTAATCTACAATGATGGCATAAATTTGGTTCCGTAATTATCTACTTATTTTGAGGGAACAATAATGTTTATTGTCCTTGTGGGATTAGGCCTTTTGCTTATCTACTTATTTTGAAGGAACAATAATGTTTATTGTCCTTGTGGGATTAGGCATTTTGCTTAGATGGGATTTAGTTCCATAATTATCTACTTCTCTTGAAAGAACAATAATGTTTATTGTCCTTGTGGGATTAGGCCTTTTGTTTTAATGTGTCCTTCTTTATAACTAAAGTACAGTGGTTGTTTAATAGGTATTAATTAGGTAGGTTTTCTACTTGTTTCTAGCATCCTTGTTGCTTTATTGCTTTCTTGTCAATGCCAAGATAACAGGAGATTGCTATTTTTGTTCACATGCTTTTAAATTTTTGTGTACATGTGCAATGCTTTAATTTTTTTGCGCAGAGTAGGTAGATAACCATAGGAGTATAAACCAGCCAATTAGTGTCGAATTATATGTTTCATGCTTGGTTTGAATTTTGTATCTTGCCAGAAATTGTGTTTGAGCTTTGTTCGATTGTTAAATGTTGGTTTGATAGTTAAAAGAACTGAGCTCATACTAGGTTTTATCGATCGAGCTCGAGTTGAGTACTGAGTAACTTGAGATTTTTACATGTACTTTGTTGATTTTTATTTTATTGAGTGGAACTCGAAATTCATTACAAAAATTATGTAAAATAATGTTATTAAGCTTGTTTAACTATGTGATGAACCGAGCTCAAAAAGCCGAGTAGCTTGTCTGATATTCAAACTTAGATTTGTTTAAAGGCCTCCAACATCAAATGCTGACATAATTGTTAAATCCTCCAATGGTACTCCCCTTATGCTTTTAAGCTTTATACTTCAAGTCTTCAACTAAAGAGGCAACCTAAAGTTTCATCACTATAAAAAGCAGATTCTTCATTGCTAGTGAAGCATGAACTTTCCAGTTTTTCGGAAAAAGTGATTCAGGCACTGATGTCTGATTTGCCATTAGTACATCCATATATTTGATAGTAGTCAAGATTTACTTGTGAAAGCAATTGATGATTACATGTTTGTTCATGCATATAGAAGTTATTTGGTTCTCTAGAAAAGTAATCACCTCACTCTAACCTCTAGTTTTATATAACCAACCATTGCATTTAAAACACTTCAATGTAATTATTTAAAATTTATACTTAACCTTCAAAACAGTTATATTTATACTGCAGCTAGAATACATCACGATGGAATCATTAGATACCGACTACTAACTGTCTAAACATAGAAATATTGATTAACACATAAAATGAATGAAGTGTGCAGGCAAAAACGGTAACAAATGGTCATAGAGTGAAGATAAATACATCAAATAAACTCTGTTGCAGACAGAAGAGACAACCAACATATCAATCATAATTCAGACATGAATACAATTTCGATCAAGTGCAGATGCATGTGATCGAAACAAGTATACATCGTGGTACCTCTGTAAGAGGCGCCTATTGGGTTTGGGAAAAGTTTCCTGTACAGCAGAGCGCATTGCTTCCCCACGAGCTTCCTTCCGGTCGATTTCTTCTCAAGACATCCCCCAAAAGAAAACAAGTTATTCCCAAGCTAATTTTAGAAAGAAAAGTTTCAAATTGGCACAATCATGTGGAGTAACAACGTCGAAGAAACTTACTGTAGGTTTCCAACAAAGTAGTGCAGCAAGATGCAGGAACTGGAGATGAAGGTAGCTCCCGAAGAACATGCTTCGGGAGAGAGGTGGTTTTTTTAATAACCATCAGTTAAATAAAATTGTATTAGAAGAACTTAGTAATTAGGCCAAAATCAGACCCTCACACAGTCGCCAATGACATGAGCATCTTCATCGGGACCAAATTCAGTCTTGCCTACAATCAAGTAGCTTCAAATTGGTATTCAATTGATCCAAGTTATGTAAAGGTTTATTCTTATAAAGAGGTTTTAATTCCTACTACAAGGTAGAAAATCATTTACAGATTGACCAAGTGAAGTTTTTTAAGAAAGACGCTGGTTCACCGTTGACTCGACTAGTAAAAAAAAATGCAAGAAAAAAGCTTAAATGAATAACCTCATTAGTCAAGGTTGTATTGAAGTATTTATGATCAGCACAAATGAAATTGTTTATGCAAAACATTATAGAAAAATTTGATTAGCACAAATTTATACATGTACATAGAAAAACTAAATCCACACAGACTAATTAAACATAAATCTAAATCATGATTTCTGACCAATCAAATTAAGTGATCTATTGTTGTTCACAGCTACTTGACCTACGCAGAGATAATAGCTTATTAATATTAGGAATAACTATCGAATCCCAGAAAGTAATTACCTGTAAGGTCTCTAGCATTACAGCACCAGCAACTGTTGACTATGAATAGAAGTAAGAGCACCCTAGTATCCATGCTGCAATAAAAATCATTCGTCTGCTCAAACTATAGAACAATATCAGGGAAAGTAGAAAAACAAATAGTAGAATGTAACAAGAATGTATCAGGAATAAGGAACGGATAAGACAAACCAAACACTTAGCAACGAGGATAAAGGGGCAGCAAAGAAATGCAAAAATTGACAAAGAGACAATTCAAATGAAAGAATGTGAAGCTCTTGATGGAGATTACATATAATTGTATTTTGGGCATGGTATGGACTTCGACTTCACTCAAATCAATATTTCAACCAAAAAAAAAATCACGACTAAATAAACTTTTTAGGACTTAAACTCCCAAGCTTCCATAGTTTGTAAAATATGCCAAAAGCCAGATTTGACTCACTCCAATAATGAGAGTGCAGAAGGAAAACATTTTCAGGTTGTTTTTACTTGGCTACGATACAAAGAGCATATGAAAGAACCTAAGCTCAAACTAAGTAACTCAATTTGGTGCTCGTTTATTAAATGACAAATCTAAACTAAAAATACAAAAGGTAAAGCTATGAACTCAATGTGAATCGATTACAAGTCAGTTGATCCTCACATGATCAATATACTAACCCTCCAGCAAATTAATATTCCTACTAACTGATCATCTTAAACCATAAAAAATGCCACAACCGAAATTTGAACCAAATTTTATAATTTTAACTGAGAGAAGGGGAAAACATAATTATTAGATAAAATTGGAACATGAACTGACAAGATATATCATAAAAGAGCATAACATTCGAACAAACATGAATAATGTGAAAACCCTGAATTTCATAGGCAAGAAAGAAATTGGGGAAATGATAACTCATATAAAGAACAATAAAGTAATTAACATATCTAAATAGAAAGATCTGAAGCTTCCATGAATCAAGAATAGAGTTCAACTAAACAACTTCATAGAAAGACGATTAATTTAATCAATTTTTTTCAGATCTATTGAAGACCCAGCTCAAGAAACTATAGAATCAAGAGAGTAGCTAGCTAGAAACCCCTCACGGTTCAAGTATTAGTAAACTTTTTCGAGAAAAAGCAAATGCAGAAGAAATTACCTGAAATATCAGCAATTAAGAAACTTCCCATTCACCAATTTCTTCATTAGAGTAATCATGGTTTACCTTTCCTAATTCAAACTCCAGTTTTGCCAATTCTGCTGCAGGGTCCAGGATCCGTTCTCGCTTAGGTGGAGGTGATTGAGAGTCATCACGTTTCTCGGTTTCAAGTTCCTTTGTTGCTTGTTCCGTGGAACTGGTTACACTCTGTAACTTCTCACTAGAAGATGAATATGTCTCTTTAGTTGGACTCTCCAGTTCTAAAGTAGGTCTCTCGATTGATTCAAATTCCTCTCTTAGCTTTTCAATATTGTCAAATAGCTCCTTAACCTTCAGATTTTCTTTACTGGATAGATGCAAACCCAAATAATTATAAAAAAAAATGCAACTTCAATAAGGGATTCCCGAAAGGAACAAAATGGAAAATATAACGAGTTTGAGCAGTCGGACCTAGAGATACCTGAAATATCAGCAATTAAGAGACCCAACAAAATTGCAAACTGCAAGCCATTAATTATAGCATTTGCCCAGAAAGAAAAGTTTCGAAATTGGGAGAAAACTTTCAGACAGAAGGAAAAAATCTAATTAGGAAAGACCTCACGACAGATCTCGGCAACAAGGAAGGTTTTCATAAGAATTTGATGGAATCCAACTACAAATCTCGGCAACAAAGAAACTGGGTGGAATGATAACGACATTATTTTAGCTGTGAGAAGGGGAATTCACTTTTCGATTTGCAAATCTCAGCAAGAAACAAATGGGAGGGGTACAAAGGAAATTGATAATTTTTTATGGGTAAAAAAGTAAATTCAATGTGTACAGCCCAGTTTACTGGTGCCATATCTGATTTGTTGGTCTCATACCCCTGTACTTATATTAACGTGATGGGATTCGGTAAGAAAAATGGCCCTAGGCACAGCGGAATATAAAAATTTTCTAGGGCCTCTTAAAGAATCTTGCCAGGATATTCTCTAGTTGTATATATATGAATATAAATAAATGACAGTATAAGTTTTCTCGTTTATACCTGTCTCCTTGCAAATCCTTGTTGGCTAAAACGAACTCTGAACTCTCCTCCACAGAAATCGATCCAAGCTCTGTAGTAGCGCCACGTGTTGCGCCTCTACGGATTGATACACCACAATATCACGAAAATAATATAACCTAATCGACTAGAACATAGGCTATATTAATTCAGGACTTTAAGAACGACTTTGGGAACTAAAAGATCAAAACCGAAAATTCTTCCTAATTTTGCACAGGGTTCGGCCGATCACACTTGGGAGGGGAGAGAGAATTTTTGCTTTTCTTGTTTTTGCTTGAAGAGTTGTGTGTAAGATATGAGACCTAGTCTCTTATTTATAGATATCTCATAAAACATAATCCTTCTAGGATTAGGATACTAATTCTCCTACATGGGCCATAGCCCTCTTAATTAGAAGACTAAGTTTTCTAATTAATTCATGGCCCATATTAATTAATCTTTCAGGGCTTTATTTAATCTCCCAATTAAATAGCCCAATTAATTAAATCATCTCCCAATTAATTAATTAAACTCCAAGTCTAATTAATTAATTATTCCATTAATTAATTAAATCCTAATTAATTAATTTACTCATAAATTAAATTCCAATTTAATTTATAATCTTGATCCAATTCCAATTGGATCCAATTTCGTTCCACATGGGTCGACCCAGTCGACCCACCCATTTAATCGACCCAGTCGATTTTGACTCAGTCGACCCAGTCGACTCGTTCGTTCTTGTTTCCTCGCTTTCGCTTCATGTGTATTGTGTATACCCCCGTAGGTTCACCACATAATTGGCCGCGGGTTGTAATTAAATATTATTTAATTACTCGAGCAATTAATACTCTAAATTAATCGAACACTCTGTCGATTAATCATTCCAAAATTAGCACCCCTGCTAATTTGGGAATTCTCCCACACTCCACGGTCGATGTCCAGTCACAAGCCCATGGAGCCCAATCACTGGTGAATTAATTCAGTGAACCTTTTATCATTTACAATTTCCATATATGACAAAATCTCTCCATCGATCAATCTCCCAGTCGAGACTTAAGGGTATGGTCTTTTATCGGATTCCCTTTTCTTTTGTCTTGACCTTATGTACTCTGGTCTCGAAATAAATTCCCTTTGACTTAATCTTTATGAGCTACTTACATAAAGTCGTCAGATACCTTGGCCAAGGATTTTACCAGAATTAATTTCTCACAGAAATCCATAGGAGAATTTCCCAACCTATCAAGTCGGGTCAATGGATCCTTTGTTGATGATATGAATCTGCATACAAGTTCCTCTATACCCAACATGAGTCCACAGAGACTTTCTGGCGATCCCCAGTCAGTCGGAACTCATATCAAAGTATAGACGTTCTCGCACCAGATAAACCCTATCATCTCAAGTTGTTAGGGATCGTTCCTCGTATACTATTGCAAATTGGAATAACTTCAACCCCGATATGCGACTACCGCTTCCATGGTGAGTTATTTCCTAATTGGGGTATTCAGTGCGCTTGCTATCCCAGCAAGCCACCCACTTATGTGTATCGACTATCCCAGTCACGCTCGTGGACCCCAGCGTCCTCCAGTTCATCGGAGTATACACAATAGTGAGAGTCTAACCGAATCCAACGATGTCCTATCTCTATTGGATTCTACGACTCTTGAATATGTTCTAGATCACGGCCTTGGAGATCAGTCCACGGGTTGTCCCATAGCCCTGTGATCTAAGGACTTCTATCCTTATGCGTAGATAAATATTACATAAGATAAAGTTGACCATTTAATAAAAGTGCATTTATTAATCTAAATTGAATAGTTCCTCATTAATTACAATTAATGCTAGCCATACAGTTGGCTTGTAGGACACTATTTCTATCATAACGGTCAAGATTAATCCGAATTTATAATCAAAGGCTGAGAATCTTTTTTTATTATGACTCACGTATGATGAATGAATCATAATAGACTGCCTGTAAAGACTTTAGGGTTGAAACATCCTATAAAAATCCAAAAGTATTTGCATTACTTTAAATTGTTCAAATATAATTTTAATAAGAGAAATAACTCAATCAAGAAATATAAATACTCAACACTATAATAACTTGAATGATGGGGGCCCAAGATGTTGGGGGTCCTAGACCTTGGCCTAGTTTGTCAAGTGCCAAGGCTGGCCCTGTTAATAATGTACCGTAGATTGGAAAGCGCCTTCTAAAGCACCCCATTCTAAAGCATACTATCGTCTGGAATGGTATTTCCTCTTTCAATGTTGCATGGTACAAAGTCGTTTTATTACGTATGTACTAATGGGTAAGTTTTCTTAATTACTCAAAAAAGTTATTGGAAAAAGAATTGGTTGAGAGGTATTCATAACTAAGCTTAATATAGAAAAGATTAACTATTGACATATTTAACAACTTGATTCAAATTATTTAAGTGTTTAACAGGTTACATAGAAGGAGAATGAAGGTGAAATTAGTTTTAATGCATTAAAACTAATCATGTTGTTAGGTCATCTCCAGCCGAAGCAAGCAATAGATCCCTCATGTTTGTATGTCTGTCTTACCTCGTTTGTCATCTCCAACCGAACCAACAATTGAAAATATTTAATTCATTTTCAAACTTTTCCACTCTCACTTAACAATAACCATAACAATAACACTACTAGAAATTTGAGTTTTAGCCACATCGTATTAGCTACGGTAAAAAAAGTAGTGGCCAATTGACATTTGAATCGGTTACTGGGCCGATTAGAAAAATGTTCAACTTATCCGCCACAGCCCACCTTATTAGATATAACAAATGCCACGGCCACTTTTCCATTTCTTTTTCTTTTTCCTTCTTTCCCCATTTATTCCACACTTGATATTTCATTCTAATTCACGTCTTCATTTCTCTGAAAAATATTTATTTCTCTTTCCCCATTTATCTGAAAAATGTTTATTTCTCTTTCCCGTCTTCATTCTAATTCACGCATACAATGTTTATTTCTCTTTCCCGTTTTCCTCATTTCATATACACAAACAAAATCGAAGTTCATCTTTCAAAATTGAAGTTCATCTTTCATAATCGGCTCAATTTCAGTTGACAGTGCTCAATTTTGATTGACAATCGGCTCAATTTCAGTTTGAATCAGCTCAATTTCAGTTCGAAATCGGCTCAATTTCAGTTCGAATCAGCTCAATTTTAGTTCGCAATCGGCTCAATTTCAGTTTCAATCAGCTCAATTTCAGTCTGGAATCGGCTTTCAATTCCAGTTCATAATCCTATTCTCACTCAAGGTAATAGTATTTCAGCTTTATGGGCATTCTTGACTGAACTTGTAAGCTTTTAAGCATTATCGTTTTCTGGTAGAAAATAAATCAAAATTATTGCTGCAAATTATCAATACAGTGTAATGTTGAGAAAGTTCTATTGCTTCATTTGAAAATAGGTGTACTTGCCCTTGAGATTTTTCAGTGAACATGCTAACATGGATACATATAAATGCCACCAAGTTATATCTTGTTAATAGGAAAAATAATAGAAGTGCTTTTCAGTATTTTGTTAAGTTTTATTTGATTTTGATGTTTCAGCTTCTGCAATAATTAGAAAAATAATGATAATATAAAAATCATTCAAATTAGAAGTAAGTTAAGACTTGTTTGTAGCTTTTGTTAGCAGCAAAGCTTTTCAAAAATAGCAAAATTCAGCAAACAAGCGCTACGTGTGATTTTACTTGCACACATACGACGTTTAATTATATACTGTATAATGCTCTATGTATGCTCCACATGTAATTAACATGTTTAATAAACTTAGGGTCCAGCAAACCATGTGACAAAACAGAATGATAAATATGTTACCGGATTCTAAAACGATGCAGACAAGTTATAAAAGAGAGTACTGTCTGTCATATATCAACTTCACCAAGAAATGTACCTAGCCTTATTAGTTGGCATATTTCTATAAATCTGCAGAATTTGAACACTAAAGCTATGTTTGGTTCTTGGATTTTCATGAGTTAATATGATTAGAGAAATGTTTTTCTTTGTATCAAATGACTGAACATTGAGTTTCTTTCATTTTTATTTAACTTATCATATACTCACTGAAATCCAAATCCAAGAACCGAAAATAGCTCAAGAATCTACAACAATGTCTGATAGTTTCAAATGGGAGGGGCTAAACACCATTACACACCTGCCAACAGAAAAATCAATGAAGTAAAAAAAATTACCTACATTAGAAGGCTAAAAGTTGATATGTGATTTTACTTATGCTATAGGTAGGTAATACTATAATCTGTCATTTATATTATATTACTAAATCACTACTTCACAATTAAAACTCTGATACATTCATCTTATATACAAGCTGTGAAATAGTAATGTGTAATATGTATGTAGCAAACATCTGTTCTGTTCTGTTCTATATACTATGTTCTCTGGTCTGGGCACAATCTATTATCTATTTAACATACTAGTACATAATAAGCCTAATGGCTGATGATGCATCATGATCTCTAAGTATTTGGGCATCAAATAACATGGAAAATAGATGAACAATGTTAGTGTTATATCTATCAGAGAATTATTAAATAGTATAGGAGTAGTTGATTTGATCAGTGGTTTATTGCATTTCTTGATTAATTCTATGTTACCTGTATATACTTGTTTTCCAATTCAGATCTTCCTTTTTCATTTCATATATTTTCAAAATTTTAACAGGGAAATCGCTTACATAAGGGGCTGTTGGATAAAGATGAAGATGAAAGCACTGAAGACAATTTGTTAAGGGAGGTTTTGAAGGATTCCAAAACTTCAAGATTGGCTAAGTATGGAGTAACTTAGCTGATGATCCCTTAGAAGAAATTTTGACTAAGTATAGAAGACATCAGAAGAGTCAAAGTTTCAAGGTCCAAGACTTCTGATCTGCTGAAGAAAAGTTATCAGACTGGTGAAGATCAGCCGACTCAAATCAGATTTGTTCAAAGTTTGAGATCAGCTTTGTTCGCCATCAGACGCGTACTTTCATCAGCAAAGTGAAGAAGATCATGAAGTGTTCCCAACGGTAATAAATGCCCTTTGGAGTAATAAATGCTGAAGTACAAGGTTATTAAAGACAAATGATTGAAGAAATGCTTCGCATCAGCTGGGTGCATTTAATGCTGCCTGCAGAATAGTACTGTTCACAGTACGGACAGACTGCAAAAGAGCCGTTCGCGGATTTTAAGGACCAGTACTCGAGGAATTTGAATCTTGTCTCTCTTCAACGGACACTTTTCAATCCTCAAGTATAAATAGCTGGAAGAGACGAAGAAGAAATAAGCAACACACAATCTCTGAGAAATTTTCGAAGTAAAATTCTTTAAGTCTCAAGAACAGCTCACTCATCAGCTGAGTCATTTGTTGACGAAAGCAGAGTTGAAGAATCAAGCAAAATACATCTTCTGAGTGATTTTGTAAACATTGAGTGTTGTGAGAAGTAGATATCCATCTTAGTGAGTGATATTACTTCAGAGAAGTAGGATCTCTTTGTGATTTCTTACTGCGAACTTACGGCCTGTTCATTTGTTGTAAGGCGTAAGCAGAGTATACTGATTACTGTGTGTTTTTAGTATAACCCAAGATCTGTGTGACTTGGAAGAGTGGATTAAAGGATATTCAAATCCATATAACCACTATAAAAATTGCTTGTGTTTTTATTTGCTTTCTACTTGCATATTTTCAGTCTGCATAAAACACATTAGCTTAACTGTTTGAAAAAGAATTTGAAGGAGTTTATAAAACTGGGGAAACATTTTTCAAACTACTAAGATTACTTGTGAAAAACACTTTGAAAATCCGCTGCAAGTACTCTAAGTATTAAAACTGATTTTTGCAAAATCAGCTAAGTAACAATCAGACGAGTGGTCAACAAGGCTGTTCAAAGATTTGTTCGCGAACAGAATTGTAACTAACTAATCTGATCAGCTTAGTCTGTTCAGTTAAAGTGAAAGCTTTAAAGTTAAATTTGAAGAAAATTTTTAAAGAGGTTTATTCACCCCCCCCCCTCTAAACCTCTTCTGACCACTTGGGACCAACAGGGGCTATTGAGTCATTGGCAGAAGTTCACTTTTAATCCAAGGTAATTCTTTATGACTTGATATGTGGTTTAATTGTTATACAGACGTGCACCTATATTAGCGATTGTCTTTTTTATGCTTTGCACGACTTGTTGACATATGCTCCCAAAAGATTATGAAGGGAAAACTAGCTCTCCCTTTGTTTCTCTTTCTCACTTTTCCCTCTCTCACTGTACCCCCACTTATGTAGCTCTCCCTTTGTTTATTTCAACTTCAGTTCCAGTTCATAATCGTATTCACCCTCAAGGTAATAGTAGTTGTTTATTATGAAGTTAAAAGTAATTTGCAGCTTTATGGATTTTTTGGTGATCGATGTCATTGAAAATTAAGTTATCCATGGTTTTTTTTAGATAATATAAAAATAAAATTATGGTAGTCTATTCTACTTTTACATTTTGAATTATTAATGAGTCTTGTGAATGATTTTAACGGGTTTTTTTTTCCGAATAGGATAGATCTAGAAAGTAAGACACCTTCTTATTTACGTGGAATAGATGCATTTTTGGACTTTGCATTTAAGAATCGACCTAATGATACCACGATTAGTTGCCCTTGTGAAAAATGTGACAATCGTTATTTCAAGAGCCGTATGGACATTCGAGATCATTGTTTTTTTAATGGTTTTTCTAAAAACTACAAGAATTGGACATACCACGGGGAGTCGTATGTACCCATTCAAAGACCTACCGTAGAAGCATCTAGGTTCCAAAACAATGAGTCGAGAGTTGACAATGAAGGAGATAATATAGTTGGACTTCTTTATGAGGCAATGGGAATGCAGCGGATGTCTGACAATGAAATGAATGATGGTGAAAGTTCAGAAAATAATGATCTAAGTGGAGCAAACAAGGAAACACTTCAATTTTATCAAATGTTAGAAGATGCAAGCCTTGAACTATATCCTGGTTGCGCAGAGTTCACAAAGTTCTCCTTCATCACCCACCTTTTGAATTTAAAGGTGGTCTCGGGGTGGACAAATACATCTTTCACACTACTTCTTAATTTATTGGAGAAGGCATTCCCGAAAGGTGTAAATTTACCAAAAGATTTTAATGAGGCAAATAAGATTACTACGAAGTTGGGCTTTACTTATGAAACATGGGATGCATGCCCTAACAATTGTATGTTGTTTAGGAATCAAGATGAATTTTTGGAAGCTTGTGAAATTTGTGGAACTTCAAGGTATAAAGAAGGGGACAAAAAGATAGCTATAAAAAAATGAGATACTTTCCTTTGAAGCCACGATTGCAAAAGTTATTTATGTCATCACATACATATCCACTTATGAGATGGCATGCTGAAGAGCGTATAAATGATGGTAAATATAGGCATCCTGCTGATTCACTTGCATGGAAGGATTTTGACCAAAAAAATGTTCTCTTTTCTAGTGATAGTCGTAATGTCAGGTTAGGTCTTGCTGCTGATGGATTTAGCCCTTTCAAGCTTATGAACACAAGCCACAGTACCTGGCCTGTCGTGCTAATTCCATATAACTTGCCACCATGGATGTGCATGAAAAAAGATAATTTCATATTATCAACTCTTATTGATGGTCCAAAAGGACCTGGGAACAAAATAGATGTATATTTGCAACCGTTGATTGAGGAATTGAAAGAGTTATTTTACAATGGGATTGAAACATTTGATATATCTAAGAATGAAATGTTCATGTTGAAAGCAGCTTTGTTATGGACAATCAGTGATTTGCCCGGTTATTCCATACTATCAGGTTGGGGTACAATGACTGATAAAGGTTGTCCTTGCTGTGGAATGAAAACTATGTGCCGTCATTTGAATTTTGCTCGTAAATACTCATATACTTTTCATAGACGATTTTTAAAAAGAAATCATAGGTTTCGTAGAGATACAGTGTCTTTTGATGGTACTATGGAGTGGGGAGTTGCGCCGAAAAGATTGTCAGGAAAAGAAGTGTTGGATCAACTAGAGTTGGATGGTGTTCTTACAGAGTATAAAAAAGAAGATTTGAAAAAGAGATTTCGTGGAGATTATAATGCGAGCAACCATAGATACTGGAAGAAGCGAAGTATTTTCTTTGAGTTGCCATATTGGAAAAACAATTTAATGCGCCATAATTTGGATGCCATGCACATAGAGAAGAACGTGTGTGACAATGTAATTTTTACGTTGTTAAATGTAAAAGGCAAGACCAAAGATAACTTGAATGCTCGTCGTGAACTTGCCAAACTTGGAGTTAGGAAACCTTTACATGCTTTTAAACGTCCTAGTGGAAGATGGTGTCTGCCTCCCGGTCCTTGCAACATGGGCTTACATGAGAAAGACATATTTTGTAGGACTTTGAAGTCCGTAAGAGCCCCCGATGGTTATGCATCCAACATTTCAAAGTGTGTCCAAGTTGAGAAGCGGAATATATGGGGCCTTAAGAGCCATGATATCCATGTGCTCATGCAACAATTACTTCCTATTGCTGTGCGCAATGTCTTGCCAAAAAATGTAGTCGAGGTATTGATTGAACTGTCCACCTTTTTCAGAATACTGTGTAGTAAGGTAAATGATGTATCGGAGTTGGAAAAGATTCAAGACCGAATTGCTCTTACACTTTGCCATTTGGAGAGAATTTTTCCTCCATCATTCTTCGATATAATGGAGCATTTGCCTATGCATTTGGCTGAAGAAGCTATAATTGGCGGTCCAATCCAATACAGGTGGATGTATCCTATTGAGAGGTAGTTTAATATCTTATTTTTCTCGTTTACTTCTTGTTTTAGATTTTTAAATAAGTAATTCATATTTTTTGTGATGGTATAAATTAGGTTTCTTATGACTTTGAAAATATACATGCGCAACAAAGCCCATCCCGAGGGCTCAGTTGCCAACGGATACATCCTCGAAGAATGCATGACTTTTTGCTCTAGATATCTCCATGATGCGGAGACTAGAGCTAGCAAGACACCTAGAAACTATGATGGAGGTAATGAAAATGGTCGTCTAGTTGGCAATGGAAAAGAATTTCATATTGACCACGTCACTTGGGTTCAAGCCCACCGCTATGTGCTTCAGAATTCAAATGTTGTGAAAAGTTATCGCGAGTAAGTTATTGAATTGAAAACCACTATATTTTGAAATAGACTTGCCAAACTTACACATTCTTAATAAACAGGCTACATATAACTCAACTCAAAATTGAATTTCCTCGTGCTAATACGAAGCGAATCGAAAGCCTCCATCATGAAAGATTTCATGATTGGTTCAAGGAATATGTGAGTGAAACATAATGTTTATGTACGATTGGATAAATGTAGACCATGTATGATTTATACTCTTATAATATATATTTAGAATCATAATACAGTTTTTTTTTCAATCATAAAACAGATTGAAAATTTGAGGTTAACTTCTGGCGAAATGGTGTCAGAAGATGTAGTCACATTGTCCCAAGGCCCAAGTGATTGGGGAAGGAGATATAAAGTTTGTGTTGTACATGGATTTAGATTTCGCATCAAATCCCTTGATTCCAAGAAGAAAACACAAAATAGTGGAGTTTTTTGTAGTGCATATACAAGTTGTTATGCTAGTTCCAAGGACAGTAGGCCACAAATTGGGGTAGTTCCTTATTATGGAGTTCTGACCGATATTATTAAGATTCACTACTCAAGAAATATGCAATACATCTTGTTTAAATGTGATTGGATTAACAATGATCATGGTCTAAAGATAGATCAATTCAAATTTACAGCGGTAAACTTTAACCATGTAATGTACACGGGTAAAGAGTATTCAGATGAACCATACATTCTCTCAACTCAAGCTGAACAAGTTTGTTATGTTGATGATCAACTTGAAAAAGACTGGAAAGTGGTTATGAAAATGAACAGAAGAGATAATTTCGATATTTATTCTTGGGAACGTCAGGCCGAAGTACATGCTCCACTTGAATTAGATGAACGCCCCATGATTGGAGATGAAAATTGGTTAAGAGAAGGGATTGAAGAAGTTGAGGTTGGCGACAACAAAGAAGAAGATGTGTTGGATGAAACGGACATTTGATTGCTAGTATTAGAAGTTTTTTTTTTCAATTTCCTTATGTACTTATACAATGAAAATCAAAATTCAGAATAGTCTAAAAGTAAAGTTTACTATGTTGAATTGTAGTTTTCTGTGCATACTTTCGGTTCTTTGATGCATTTATAATTGTTCTTGTAAAGAAAAAATAAACAGTAAGTAGATAGTGTTTACTTTTTTGCAGCTAGATTTTAGTTTATCATGGCCGAGAAGAGGAAGCGTATTAGGAGAACTATGACCGATGCCATATCTGAGGCTGAGACTTCATCTGCCACTCGTTCTTCATCTACACAATCAGTGTCACGTTTTTGTTCTAGATCTGGAACTATCTCCAGCCCAGCACACCATCACCATGATGCTACACCAGGTATAATTATCTGCTTTTAAGCTTATATTTGCATTATCTCTTATTTTTCTTGTGAAAACGATTGATTTTATGGAAGTTAGTGTTAATGGAGATAATTAGGTGTACCTGAAAACCATGAAGTTGGTATGTTTGTTGGTGTACCTGGCGCCTACATTAGGTGGCTTCAACCTTGTTGGCTTGGTGATGTAGATGTTAATTTCAGGTGAAAGGGGTCCTTAGGATATTGCCTACTCCAGCCTATTTTTCAATACAATGTTCTGTTTGGTTGGGCTTTCTTTATTGTGTTTACAGATCTTTTCATGCCTAGAAAAAAATGTGGAATTACAGTAAAAAACTTGAGCAAAATCTGGAATTTAATCAAGTTGTACGATTCCCTTTGAGACTTTGGGCTAAATGATGAATCTTTGTACTGATATAGATATAGTTTACTAGAGTTGACTGGTTGACTACAAGTGCTAAGCATATGTAACAACAATTCTTGAATTATTTATTAATATATATATATATATATATATATATATATATAGTTTTTGCTTCCAATTAATTTGATATTTGTTCTTAATTAGTTAATTACTCTGACTAAGAGATTTAGAATCTGCCTAGGACTAAAAATTAAGGAAACTTTTATTTCTATCCGTAGGTTTTGGGCTTATTTAAACATAGGAGATTTATTTAAAAAATTTACCTTTGTAATTTAGGTGATGGAAGGGATGAAAGTGAGAATCAACTGCCAAATAATAATCCAAAAACAGGCAGAGGTCGGAGCAAACAAACTCCATTATGGGATTCAGGTGTAAAGCTCCAAGTGCATCTAACTAGCGATGGGAGAATTGATGGACCTGATAGAGCTAAGTTTAAAACGCAGCTTGGGGTTTTAGCTCGAAATTCGATCAAGTTTCCACTTACATGTAAATCATTCAAAAAGATAGGTGATGGTACCAAAGATGACATTTGGCGTAACATAAAGGTACGTACGAGTAAGCATACAAGTTTTAACTTATGGAATATTTGTGTTGTTGTTTTTAATATTTTGAATTAAATTGACTTGTCGTATAGGAGAACTCGACTCTCCCAGACGAGGCAAAGAGTATTGTTTTTGAAGATATAAATGCCAAGTGGAAACAAGGGAAATATCGGTTAAAGAGAAAAAACTACCTACCTTATGAAGATGACAATAAGAGGATGGAGGAACTGGAAAAATATTGTGTTCCTCCTGATCAAGTAAAATCTATTATTGACCAATGGAATTCGCCTAAGACACAGGTTATTGTTATCATGAAAAAATATTGGTTTTTTTTTTTTTTAACTTGCAAAATCATAAGAAAGTTTAACCGTTAATAGTGAACTTCACTTGTATATTTCAGGAGGTGTCTAGGAGAAATGCTCAGAACATAAGTCAATATAAATTCCATCACCTGTTAGGATGGATGCCAATCCTTGAACTAGAGAAGAAGGTACGTTATATATTATCTTAAACATCTATACACAATGAAAATTCAGCTCTACATTTAATCTTTTTGTTATCAACTCTAATGGATATTTGGTGTTTCAACGGTACAGTTCCTTGCTGAAGGTAAAGTGCCCTCAAAAATAGATATATTTGTTTCATCTCGAGCACGAAATGGAAAACCTCCCGTCAATGAGCATACCACCGGTCGCATTGTAAGTATATACTTGAAAGTGTTACTTTTTCCAGTTGGATTAGTGGATATGTTGTGGTAATGAATCTGTTTTTTTTTTTCTTTTTTCTTTTTTGATAAATAATCTGTTCCATAACAGTACTTTGTACTGGCAGTGACAGATTGGGGATATATATATATAAGAAATCTTAATGAACGAAAGTTTAATGGCAAGTTCAGAATAATATCAGTTTCTTGTTTGGATTCAAGGGTGATGCAGTCATAAATCAGAATCGACCCAACTTTCGAATAGATGAAATTTGTGGCTGTTTTAAATGTTTTGTTCAGTGGTTGATCATGTGTATTGGTAATTCATTGTTTTAACTGTCATATTGTCCTACTTTGAATGCAGAATACATTGATAGATAAAGCAACTCAAGAACCTGAAGGAGAGCGCACTCGAGAGTATGATGAGAGGGTATGGATAGAAGAAATGGGAGTTGATGGTCATGGTCGCGTAAGGGCTGCGGGCCAAGGTGTTAAGCCATCAAAACATCATCACTCATATGCCTCTTCTTTAAATGATGCTATCAAGGAAAAGATTCGAGAAGAGTTGAGGGAAGAACTAAAGGAAGAGATGAGGGGGGAAATGTATCAAATGAGAAGGGAAATGGAGCAAATGAGAGGATTTACAGAACAAAGGGAAATAGATCAAATGAAAAGAGAAATGGAGCAAATGAGAGAGGAAAGGGAGCAGATGAGAGGATTAGTGGAGCAAATGGCACAAGGTATGGCTCGTGCACAATTAGTTACATCTCAGGCACGAAACGAAATGACCCAAGAAGTGGTGGAGGAGGTGGTGTCTTATTTCGGTCTTGGGAAATTTCCTACTGCTCCATTTAGAGCACCTATTGCTCCACTTAGAGCACCTATTGCGCCACTTAGAGCACCTACTGCCCCACTTAGACCATTTCCTAGCTCGTTTAAGCCTTTCGATATGAGACATGAATCAAGTACATATGGAGCAAGTGCAAGTGGAAATTCAAGTGATCTATAGACACAAATCATGGTAAGATTTGACAATTTTTTTAAAGTATATAATATATAATAATGAAGATCTTGCATGTGTTTTCTGGGTAGCTTGCTCTGTTTGTTGAACTGCTTTGATAGTTATAGATCAAGAGTTGATGCATTGTTGCTAAGTATTAAGTTGCCTTTTAGTTCTCTGTTGATTTTGATTTTTTTGGTTTAAGTTTAAGAGTTGATCTAGATTTTTGTTTGTTGTTTTTGTTGAACTGCTTTGATGGTTATAGATCAAGAGTTGATGCATACTCAAATTTTATCTTCTTATGTTATTCTTATTAGAAATTGTTCTCTGTATTTCTGAAAAAGTAGCAACTAAATCCTGCATCTATAGTGTTCTACTCACGTTAATACTGTAAGTGTTAATTAAATTTGTATGGTAACATGACTTATTTACCCTCCTGATATTGTAGATGGAGTATTAACATCGATTCATATGGCTAGAATATTAACCTCTTTTCTTGACAATATATATATATATAGATGAAGTGTTTTGATTGTATGAGTGTATAGGGGGTGATACTGATATTATTGTTGGATCCTTATGTTTTTCCTCCCTTGATATTTGAATAAGATTGTAGATCTTTTCCGGTTCGTATGATTCATTTGCATATTTGTTCTGATTGAAAAACAAACCTTTTCTAATTTGCCCTTTATGATTGTGAATATTTTTTTTTCTAGGTCTTGTTGGAGTTCTTGGATGTAAGGAATTTGCCAGAGGATTGAGATCTTCGATGCAAAGAGGAGTATTGCGGGTTATTTTGAATCTTATGAAAATTTTGGTTTTCCTTTTTCTTTACGACTTATGTCTCTTGTACTTGCTGGATTTTGAGCAATGATGATAATTCTAAACTTGATGAAAATTTTTGTTGTGCACAAAATATTTTGGTTATTGAGAAGGAGAATGAAGAAAATTGGACATTTGATAATTGGGATATTGTTTAAATATTTAGAGAATTGGAATAGGGTTATAAAATGCAATTATTTATTGTATGCATGTTAGTGTGGATATAAATAAATAGAATTCCCTAAAAAAATAATAAATAAAAAAAAATCTATAAGCCACGGCCAAAATGTTGTGGCCAAAGTTTATAAACTAATATCCATAATTAATGCCACGACAGTATTAGCCATGGTTTTTTGGGTGGCCATAACATTGGCCATGACTATTACCCAATGTATTGGATACCCTCTTTAATAAATCGGAAAGATGCCGTGGCTTTGTCGAGGCAAATAGCTATCGGCCACCCCAACACTACTATTGGCCACGGCTATGAGCCATGGCTAAAAGTCATGATTCTTGTAGTGTAACAATAATAGTAATATTATTAGTATCAGCAATAATAATAATGAACACAATTAATGAAAAACAACAACAATTATTATTAATGGAAAACATAATTATATTTTTAAATTAAGTTGCAATAATAATAAGTTTTATTAAGTCAGAGTTATAAAAAAATAATTTATTTATTTAAAACTAAGTCGCAGTTTATCAAAATACAACCATTTTTTTTACAAACACACATAAATATTTTAATTTATTAAAAAAAAGTGAGTCGTTACATAAAATTGACTATTTTTTAAGAATATTTACACAAATTTTTTGAGGATTTTTACATACATATATATACATGTTTTATTTAATTTTTTTAAAAGTGACCAATTAAATTTTTTATACTCATTTTAAATTGTTTTTATAAATTAAAAATTAAAAAAAATATAGGGGCCCGTCAAATGGCGGCCACCCATTGGCCTGAGCCTTGCTTGCCCGAAGGCAAATTTGCATGCCTGCCTGCCTGCCTAGATGCCCCCCGGTTGCCTTCATGCCTGCTTGTCCTAAGAAAAAAATTCCATCTCCAGCCGACGACCCCCCCTCATGCCTGCCTCCCCCTTCGACTGGAGATGGCCTTATATTAAAAAAAATGCTAAAAGTGAGATTATAAAGACAACACAAGTTAAACTGACTGTAAAATATTTTAAATTACTTAAAAAAATTAAATATTATGTTCGCTCTACATATATGTAATTTTGAATGGGTTTTTCTCGCCATGCATCCCGAAATAAAGGAAATAGACACTTAGCAGTCTCAAAATACGGATTTAACACTTTTCAACCCCCGAATTATGAACAATTAAACACTTTGCACCCTCTTTTATTTTCCTCTAGAAATATAAGGATAAATTAGGTAATTCATTTTTGTATCTTTGGCATTTTGCACCCTCGAAACACGAGAAATGGGCATTATGCACCCCCGAAATAGAATTAGCACTTAGCACTCTCGAATTAAGAATAACTCATCAACTTGCATCCCCGAAACACGAGAAATTGTAACTTTAAACCCCCTAAACATAAAATTAACATTTAGCACCTCAAACTAGTATTATATTATGATTTGTGATTACGTATTAGTAATGTAATACTTATATCTTATATTAGTCAATATGTATCATCGGGAAGATTATTTGCCAAGTCTTTGACGGAATTGTCCCCATCGGCCATTGTCCCATCGGCATATTTAGAAATGCGGTGATTGTCAAACACATTGTATGTACCGATGGTGATGGCAATACCAATCGGGCGATACATTCCAATGAAGGCAATTTAGAAATTGTTAATTTATGGTACAAACAAAAATCAAGCTACTTGTCGTCTTCGGTTCAATTAGAACTCGTTCTGAGTTCAGGTTATTTTAAAATCAAACTAAAATTAAACACAATTTCAGTCGCAACTAGAAAAAGATATTGTTCCACTGTATTGAACTTCTTTATGCCCCTATTTACAATGTCTCTCTCCAGTTCAATATTTTTACTCAATTAGCTAAAGTATCGGGTCAAATTATTCAACTTTTTAAGTGACACGTCATATTCACATTTACGGTGTTTTAAAACTTTTTAAATATTAATATCTTTAGGAGCAATATCAAATTAACTCCCTGTGTTATTAGGCAGTTAAACTCCATGTGATAAGTAAAATGGTAAAATACCTCCCAGTGTTTTTATAAAAGAAGCACATTGCCTCCCTCTTGATTTTTACATTTTTACAAGGGGGGTAAAATGCTCATTATGCAATATCACAGGTAGTTTAAGGGTTCATTTACGAATATCACACATAGTTAAATTGTCTATTTACACATATCACAGAGGGGTAAAATGAGGTGAATATCTTGTCAAATGTAAGGTTAAATTGATCATTTTTTACATGAAAATAAAGTCTCAGTCGCATTATATAGTGTGTGTGCAACACCTCCCACTAGCAATGAGGTAAATTGCTCATTATTTCATTTCACATGGAGTTAATTTGTCTATTTTCATATCACATGGAAGTAAATTGTCCACTAAACATATCACATGGACATGGAGTTAACTCATAAAAATCCATATACAGAGTATCATATATATAATATTATCAAAATATAATAATTAATTATTTATTATAATTTTTTGAAACCCACAAATTAACTGGTCAACCGTACTAAGAGATAAAGAATTATGAGAGGGAGAAAGTATATGATAAGTTCAACAATCAGTTTGGAGCTGAAAGTGTCTTTAGCAACCAAAAGACAAATACCCAAATGAAACAAGTCATGGCTTATGTGTAATTTGTGAATCACAATTTATTCACTTGTATCGCTAAACAGATAACAATCACATAATATGGAATGAACAATAAAGCTACATCACTTTGAGTATAAGTATGGAGCCAAAATGTAATTGCTTTCATAAAACATTATGTATTGCCAAAATTGATGCAGTGTACAATTTGTTGCTGCAATATATAATCTTTAAACATGTATATATAATGTATGTAAAGATATGTGAACTTTTAGCATGTATAATCTATATATCCTTCCTAAAGTTTTTTCCCAGAGGCTACCAAACTGCTTAATTGGAGAAGGGTAAAACCTCAGTAAAAGAATGTCTTCTATGCTGCTTCTAAAGTACAAATTGGACTAAACCTGCACCACAAATTTGAAGTATATATATCTTGGAATCTAGATTAAAATTAAATTGTTTTAAAGAAAATCATTAACTTATCAAATGTAAATACCTGAATATAAATGTCAAGGTATCAAGTTATGGCAAGTTTTATCACAAGGATATGGACAATCAATCTCCTTGCTTCTGCTTCTGCTGAAGTACCAATTTCCAACAGCTTTTGAGATTGTCTAGAAAACATTATAGTGGTCAGTAGGGTCGAAAATAAAGGCGATTCAACCATAAAAAAAGCGCTTATGGATTCACGTTTTCAAGTAATCAATAAACTATAACTGATGTATGGTCGAATTACAAGGAAATCCTCTCTGCTTTAGAAATTACACACACTACCCTTAAAGGATGAAACTTTGTCGTTCGTAAAAGAATGAAATGACCCATCAATATTGTCAACAGAAATACCTCTATAATGTAACACAGACTTAGGGACGTAACTTTAGTACCTTTTCTCATGAAGGGTGTCGTTGTCTTAGTAAATAAGGTATAGTTGGAGGTGTGTTTGAAGTAATAGTCGGTTGGATTTTCATACATATGAACTTGGACATTTACGTACTTGTAGCTAAACCGTTAGGTGTCACAATGGAGGATATCAGAATTAGGGTGGTTTGTGTACTTTCTCAATGTCTTGACCATACATCAAGAATTGATTGTGTAATTAGAATATCCACTTAAATACGAAGAATGAGGCGACATACCACGTTGTTCACTCTGGGTGAGTCGGGTGCAAGCCAAGTGCCTTGATCTTCACTTTGGCAATGAGCAAAACATGAATTTATGAACATCCCTCCTCGAGTGGAGTTGGTTAAGAAAAAATGCAAAGTTTCGAGCATATATTTCCTGAATCCTGAGACAATGTATGAACAAAAGTATTTTAGCGTGGAACTACGAATGAGGGGACAAAGAAACTAGTACATTTAGAAAGGGGAAATTAACCTTGCAATGTATTAATCTGGACTGCATTACAAGCTGCTGGATCAAGCTTGCAATGATACCAATGTCCGTGAGGATCAGCAGACGGAGGCACCAATATGTGATGAAACTGCAAGAAAAAATAAAAATAAAAAGCTTTATAATTTGATAATCTATGCTTGTAATGCAGTGATTAAGTAAGGAGCCAATGATAATCTTACTTGGTACACGTCATATGCCGAGTTCAAGATGAAATATGGTGTTCTAATAAACGGTAATGCATATTGTGGGAAGAAGCACTGCAACGAAAAACGAGAGCAAGAGAGAGTGGTTAATTTAATGTTATTGATGGCAAAATAAACACTGAAAAGAACAATCGTGCGTACAAGTTCGGGATCAAGAGAGCTTGTGCAGTTCTTATCCAGGTTCTTTGCTACACCCTGTCAAGTAATTTTCCGTAAGTGATTAATTCATATCTTAGACGATCGATGCTCTTAAATGACAGGCTTACCTGTAGAGAAACAACGCCTTTGAAGAAAAATCTCATGGTGTAATTCAGAGCTATGTCTCTTCTGCAAAAGGATGCCAAAATGTATTAAGGCTAAAGTACAAGTGATCAAATGTGAAGTTCCTACGTTTGTTTTTGAAAAAAACGTACCCATTAAGAAAGAATCCAGCATCGCTCAAACATTTTACACTCGCGTTCCTTGGCAAATAACCAGCAAAACTGTCACAATGATGGAAAGTCGCCAAACCACCAGCGGAGCAACCAGAAAGCAACGCCTGAGATAAATGAATATAACTTTTTATACTTATGATAATTAACTCACAAGTCCAAATATGAAACAATAGCACAAGAACAATAAAATGTTGAACATATAAGTACCTTCTCTGCTTGAGCCAAGCCTTTTGGGAGAAGATCTTGAATTATGGCTTGCCAAATTCTTTGCCCTCTGAAATAAAGCAATGATGTCTGTTCAAAACCGAAAGTTCACGAGTTAAATATAAGAACTAATAAAGTCTCAAGCAACACCGCGCTATGTTAAAAGATAAGTTGGTATTGCATCAAAATACAGAAAATAAAGTTTATAGCAAACTCACTCCGTTTTTATATACAGCGTCGCCAGCAAACGAGGCACCATCACAGTATCTGAGCTTTACCCGGTTCCAGTTGTAAAAATCTGTACAATTTGGTTAACAAGATTAACTTTTTCGAAGACAAATTTGTCAAAATGTTCTGAATAAATACATTTCTTACAATTATTAACATGTTAGTAACAGTAAAATGTCTCTAATTCTAATCCCATTAATTAGTAGTTAGTACCTATAAGTATATTCTGTTTCACCATTTGTTCATGTAAAACAATTTCCATCTTTTTCTTGAATGATTACATGACCATACATACCTATATATGGTTCATCAACTATAACTGGACAACCAGTAAATTTAATAATGTAAATGTGTGCTTGAGTTCTTGTAGTTTTTCAAACAGAAAGAGTAGTTTATGTAATTACAACAAACCTCAGGGGTCTTATATTAATTTATTCTTGTACTTGTACATAATTAAAGAATAAGTTAAAGGAGCATGTAAAGGAAGACCCGCCTACAATTAATGAAGAAAGAGTGTGCAAGTTGCATACAATAAATTCACACACATGAATAAAGGCCTGCCTAGAATTACACAAGAAACTATAACAGATGAGTCCATAATTCGCATACTGTACTGGCTGATTCTTGTCTTTAATTGGAGTTGGTGTCCCTACTTAATTAAATCAATGATACATTCTTTTTTTCCTTATAAATACATTTAAGATTTGTATATCATTTGTATAATTGGCAATTAATTATATTACTTGAAGATTCAACAAAAGGGAATCCTTACTATTATTTCTTCACTTCTCGAGAAATCAATAAAAAGATTAAGGAGGTTTATAGAGCAGAACATGAACTTAACTAGAGACCATTTTGTTTATTTTTTCTTTGAGCTAAATGCAAAAATACCCCTTGTGCTTGCCTAATGGACAAAAAATCACTCTTTGTTATTTTTATTACAAACCCACGTGCATTTCTTTTTATTAGGAAAAAAAAATCCTTGTGTCGGCATTTTACTCATTCACCACACCCAATTTAAATACTCTCACAAGTCAATAATGGGATTATTGTCAATTTCTAAGCAAAAGGGTTGGGGGGGGGTTATTGTTAATTTTAAATTTAATAGGAAATTATTGTCAATATGTTAGGTGAACAAGGGTGTTTTCACATTTTATGGTAGGGTATAAATGTAATTTTTCCTACAAAATATGAAAAATATTCGCATTTACAGCGTGTGAAGCACACTGCAGCTTGAGATGGGTATTTGGTAATACATGGATTTTTTAGCTAGTAAAAATAACACAAAGAAATTTTTGTCAACTACCCAAAATATAAAGGGTAGTTTTGCTTTTGACTCTTTTTTCTTTTAATATTAATTTTTATCTATTAATGTGTTTAAAGATATCATAGAATGAATGGATATGGGATACTGCAAAGATGAAATAAAGTAGTGCTTAGCTATTCTATTTGGCATTGATTACTGTAGACTATCTCACATGAGAGAGGACCACATGTCATGATACAGGAGGAACATGGAATTATTTTGTTATGCAACTTCATTTTAAATTATCTTCGAGCATGTTACCATTTATTAAAGATTTTGATTAATAATTTGACCAAAATCAATCCAAATTTTTAGTTCATCCAAAAATCGAATATTTAATTTGGTCAAACTCAACTAATCACGTATTAACGCATATAACTATACTTATCAAAAGAATTCGCATTTGAAGTGTGACTCAATTAAACAACTATCGAATTGCTTGAAATTTGACGGGACTCAATTCAAAGTGATGGATATAAATTTTCATAACGATAGTTACATAAGTTTTGAAGATTACCCGGATTTAAAGAAGCATTGTTGCTTAGAATTCCAGAGAACACTTCAGTCTTGCTCATGTAGGTAGTCGAACCGCGTCGAGTCGGAGCTCGCTCCAAGCAAGATTTGATGTCATTGCACCAGCCACCACCCTGTAATTAATGTTCATCAATTTTGAACTTAAATTTGTTATCAATAACATCATAATACTATATAGTATAACATTTCAACCACTAATCATTAGAATTAACTTGGGATCGTACAACCTAGGCTATGTTTGTGCATTGTCGGTCAATCATTCAATTGGACTAACAAATGTAACATGTTTCTTGATTACCTGGACACGTGATGTTGCATGTGACAAAAAAAATTAATTCTTTAAATAATTGATTTGCTAGTTGAGACTTGAGGGAGGTCCCCAATCTCAAAGATGTGACCTCCAAAAGGAGATTCTAAGTTATTCAATTCATTAACCTTTTCTATTTTTTCAGCTTGTTTTTCGAATTTTCAAGCTTTAAAATTTGAATCATTTTAAATTTTTGAGATTTTTTGTTGAATTATATTAATGGTCCCTCAAGTATAAAGTGTTTTGCAGCTATATCATTTTTTTCAAAAAATTTACACTTAAGTCCTCTTTTATAAAATATGTTACATTGATCAAATTTTTAGGTTTTTCGATTAAATTACACTGATAAAATGTGTTAGTATACGTCAAGTCAATATATTATAACACATAAAAATCGAAAATATCGTTATTAAAAGCAACGTGATTACATTTTTTTTCTGGAAAAGTGTTGGGAAACTGGTCGGTGTAACACATTTTACATAAGAGGGACTTAAGTATAAATTCTTTGGTAAGAAGAATATAAGTGTAAAACACACTTTATACTTGGAGGATCATAAATGTGATTTAGCCTTACGTTCAAATCATAAAACTTATAAGAAAAAAAACATGTTCCAATACAGTATAAAAAAATAATTTTTTATTTACCATATTTAAATTTGAAAAAACCTAGAATAATTGCCTACTTATTCAATGAAAACCAAATATCTAAAACAATTGCAAATTAAGACCTTTTCACATTTTGAAATGCTCAAACACTTAATAGAGTGAAATGCAAAAACACTTTATACCCACATGTCCCAAAAATAAGACAGTTCCCACTTTTCTAATCAACAAAACCATTTTTTTTAAAATGTTTACATTTGAAAACTAAAAAATCATAAAACATAATGCAATTAAATGCAAGTTACGTCCACAATAAAAAGATTGAATGGCTAAGTATAAAAGAAATTCAATAATTTTGAGGTTGATTGATACCGATGTTAATTATTTTGAGTTCGCCTATTAGTTGCAATGCAGCTGGATTGAGATAAGGTTTGGCACTTCTAATTGTTTTGTTAGGCGTTTTTTTAGTGGCGGCCCCAGCCCCCAGTGTATTTCAGAATATTATCTATTTATAGAAAAATTAGAAAATATGTATGAAATAATGAAAAATATAGGAGCTTAGAATCAGCACATCACTTGAAATTTTGACTTCAGAAAAATAAATTCAAGAATTTGTTCACTTGTTTATTCTTTATAGTTTTGTTTGGCAAAGGTTACATCATGATTAATGTTCTTGTAATGCGTTACATGTTGCATGTTTTGGACATTCTAGCAAATCATTATTCCAAAAAAAAAAGTTGGAAATGATTCGATTATTAAACAGTCAATAATCTTTGAACTGAATAGCAAAAAGTAATTTAAAAGTCTTAAATATAGTATCAAATATGGTTTTCAGTCTACTATCCCCTAAATGCGAGAGATTATTTAGTACAATCGCTGCACCACGTCATTAAGTATACGTGGTGCAGTCCACCAATATATTCGGGACATGTGGAGTGATAATCAACATCACCCCATATTCTGCCCATGTCCCAAAAAATAGGGTTTCAAAAAATTGTGTTCACATTGTCAAAATATGGGGTGATGTGAATTATTACTCCAAATGTCCCAAGTGTATTGGTGGGTTGCACCACATGTACTTGATGACGTGGTGCAGCGGTTACACTAAATAATTTCTCCCTAAATGCACATATTGGACAACTTAATATGTTTTCATCTTAAAATAGACAAATTATCCCTTTATGAAAACCAAAAAATTATTCTTCAAAGGACTAAAGAGAATTGCATGATATTATATATATATATATATATATATATATATATATATATATATATATATCAAACCATCAATAATATCTTATATGACATCTAATTTTCAATTCACTAATCTTGTCCCATTCTTATGGATTTCATTTCTATATAGAGATCAAAAACTTTGCTCAAATCCAACCTAGATTCATGACCACGTAAAGAACAAAAGAAAATTGTATAAAAAACAATTGAAAAGCATACAAGTAAATAAATAAAATCACATGACACGTGGCGGAGGTCTGATTTGGAAGGCCATTATTGGACAAAACAAGAAAAGCACATTTACTCCTCCGCAGAAATCCTTTTCCCTTTTCGCCCCACAAAAGGTGAAAATTTTATACTACCAAACAAACAAAACACAAAAGTATGTTGCTTTGCGTGCATGTTTTCTGTACACGCTTAATCTTTCCTTTATTCCCCAATTTACCCCCACAAAAAGCAGAAAATCACAAAAGTTTACCTCAAACTGCAAAAGCCAGTTGCGTGCCCCTGCCCCGAATCCTCTGTCCAGATGATATGCCGGTAAGCTACCGTCCAAACAAACTAACAGAATACGAATAAATTAATTATTATCATAAATTCATAATTAAGAAGAAAAAAGAAAAAAGAGTTTATTTCAGATTTTAAATGCCGACGGCGATTACTAACATGCGCCGAGAGACGACGCGTTTCGAACGAGAGTCATGCTCACAAGACGACGCTCCGGTTGGGAGTAAATGCGCCACGGTGCGCACGTTAGCAGTATCAGTAAACTTAATGCAGCTCTCATTGCTTTCACATTCATTTCTTCTTCTTCTGCGCTTCTTATCAGAAAACTTAATGAATGGATTTTTCGTCCGATTTGAAGAGAAATATAAATAGAATTTGAGTAAGCGGAATATGGAAATTTTATGTTAATCCTTTTGGATTATTAATTCATCGATTTGTTGAATATGGAAAAAAATTAATGGAATGATATCTACAGAGAATGAAAAAAATGGAAAATAACTTGTAAAAATGGGAGGAAAAAAAAACAGAGGGAAAGAAAAAATTTGGGGTCGGAGTGAATTTATTATTACTCTACATAAATATTATTTTCCTTTTAAAGAAGAGGAAATATTTGTGGGCTTTTATATGGGGGTAGGGGGTTGTAAATGGGCCAATGGAAGCCAAATTTTTTGGGGCCCATTTTTTATTAATGATGATGAAAAATGAGATGAGTGAATTGCAAGTTACATGAGATGCGACATAAATGAATTTTTTAGGTGAGTTTTACACGCTTTTTCGGTTAAGGTTGTTTGAGTTTTGATGGTAGTTGATGTAATTGTACATTCGTGGCGTGAATGATGGGGGTGTTTGGAAGTTAATTAGAACTTTTCTTTTCATTTCTCTCTCTTTTTTATTTTTTATTTTTTTTTTGTTTTTCAAGGGTTTAATCCCTTTGGAGTTATTTCTCTTTGTTTCAAAGTTTAATATTTGGCTGTCTAACTAGAGATAATCTTGTGGTTGAACTTATGGTTTCGAAACCCTAGTTATGGTACTAACTTTTGGAAAATCGAATGACGTTAACTTTTTGTTGTGCTCAATTAGACGTTGTAGGAAGAATTTTCGTTGATCTTATGTGTAACTCATGTAATCTCGTTGATCTTATATGTAACTCATGTAATTTTTTTCTCTCAGATGAAAAGTATGATTAATTGAAATGAGGGAAAAAATTGCTGATAAACAAAATAATAGAGAGAAAAAAGACTTGTAGAGAGACGGGGTTAGTTGGGAGTTACCAAAAATCTCTCCTAACAATCATAGTAGTAAGAATCTTACGATTCACGATACGAATCGTACGATTCGATACGATTACAGGCCTTGGCGATTTGATTTTGGTCGAGAGAATCGCCGGGTGTTTGTTTCGCAACGATTCGTTTGCGATACGATACGAATCGTACAATACATGATACATTCGTGCAAGGCCGGCCCTGAGTTTTCAGTGGCCCTAAGCTAACTTTGAATTTGTGGCCCTTCATATAAAAAAATCTTGCGATGTAAAATGCATTGATAATACGAGACATAATTATATTAAATAAGAATTAATTGCGTTCGTGAATACAATATAAACAATTAAACTCTTAATAAAATATTATTACTTAAATATCACTCTCCTAGCATTTTTTGAAGCAAAATCACTAATTACGCTTGCATAATCAATCTTATTTACCATATTATTTTCAATCGACATTTTTATTGCTAGTAATAAACTTATCATGTGCACCTGCTTGAGATTGAATAAGTTCTTCAACTTGTTTTTTTTTTCTTTTTTCATGCCCAGACATGTGTTTTCTAGGACCCATGGTTAACTTAGCAATCGAATTTCAAAAGCACAATTCACATACAAATTCTAAAAGTAGCACTTAAGCAAGCCCAACAACATTTAAAGGAAAAAGATCAAGTCCTTACCCGAAGACTATAAAGAGTGAAGATTAAGCTTGAAGATGCCTTATGCCCGTCTTGTGTTTCAATATTTTTGCAATTAGGATTTGCAATATGCTTGTTTAGATTTATCCCCAATTTTTGCAATTTGTTTGCTTAGATTTATTTCTACAATCCAATAATTTTTCTTCTTACTTTTAAGTAGAAGGGCTTTTTTTGCAAATACTTCTTGTCAAATTTTCATATATATTTGTACACGGCAGCTGGCAGCAATATCTTATGTTTTCCTAACCTAGTCAATTTAAAATAAAATAGGCCCACTTAACTTTTACTCCTACAAGAAACCCAATCAAGTATAATTACAATTTAGGCCCATATAGCACCTCTTCTTCTTCCTCAATTTTGCCGACCTGCAACTCTATTCCTCCATTGATATTCTACGAGCTTTCTTTATAATTCATTAATTAAAATTCTTTTTTCACAACATTAATTCGAAAATCAGCCTCTTATACAACATTATTAGCCTATTTCTTCATAATTTTTTAAAAATATATAGTTATATATATATAATAGTAAAAAAGTCGGAGGCCCTCCCGGATCGATGGCACTAAGCGGCCGCATACGCGGCTTACGCTTAGGGCCGGCCCTGCATTCGCGATATGTACGATTCTTTGACTTTAAGTGATTTTTTTAGTAACAATATGGATCTTGGATCCAGATAGAGTTAGCCCACATAGGCGACTCTGATCCGATCCAAAGACTAATAGTATGTTTGTTGACTCATTGTCATTATTTATACTTACATATTCTTTTTTAGTTTATTAGCTAGCTCAAACGCTAACACGTGTATTCAACAGTGTTCTCAAAATCGGACCGGACCGGCCAGTTCGCCCGATTTAACCGCTAACCGGACCATAATCCGGTCCGACTGGACACTGAAAACCACCTTAAAAATTAACCAGTTCGAACCGATGAAAACCGGTCCGAAACCGGTAAAACCAGTGAACCGCCGGTTCTAGTGAACCAGCGGTTCACTTAAATTTCAAAATTTTTTTTTTGCAGAAATAGGGTACTGTATGGCTTCTCAATTTCTCCAATTCCTTTCTTCTATCCATGGCGGCTTCTTTCTTCACAACAAAGATAAAAGAAATTAACTTGCTTATTATTAGATCTGAGACTTGATAGAGTAATATCGAACAAAGGTGGTCTTCTGTAATCTTCCCTCAATTGATTTTCTCTCATTAATTTTCAGGTGACTTATGATTTTTAAAAATTGCTAATCTACAATTAATGTTGGCCATTGAAGAAGTAATGAAAAGGAAGATAAACTGGATATGAAAGAAAAATTTCCAAGACATTGTTATGTCCATGATTGAAATTAACAGAGAAATTGGAGAAGATGCTGGGAATTTGGATGGTAATTTGAGGAGAATTGAAGAGAATGAGATAAAGTTGGGGTTTTTGGAATTGGATGAGAGAGCTGTACGTCTGACTGATTTGGAAGATAGTACCTTTCCAATTGATACTGAACTTGGAGCGGGCATGGAGAGTCTTGGTCTAGTTTGGATCAGATGAAGACATTGGGCCAAACTAAATATATTGGCCCAGTTGATTGTTTTAATTGATTGGCCCATTTTATTATTAGTTCATGAAACAATTTACCTACTTGAAACAATTTGATTTTTGCATGAATCATATTAATCTTTATTACAAAGAATTACAATTTTTTTATAATTATAATTGTATTTTAAATAGTCTGAAAGAAAATATATATATATATATATATATATATATATATATATATATATATATATATATATATATATATATATATATATATATATTAAATTACATAATAATGACGTCACGCCGGTTATTCCGATCGAACCACTGGTTGAACCGATTTAACCGATCGAACCAGTAACCAGTAGAACTTCCGGTTTTATGACCGGTCCGCTTTTGAAAACACTGGTATTCAATTATTCATGTAGTGAAAGTATTTCTTCTTCATATTTTTTTTTATTACAAATCCAAAGTAATACTTAAAATGTTTGCAATTAACTTTCATAAAAGAGGAATTTAACAAAGAAAATTAAACCAACTTTTTAAAATTTAATTCAAATTTAGTCGATGTGTTTATTTCACTATCTCTATTATATTTTAGGAGTCTAGGTTTAGTTACATGAATTCGAATAAGTTCATTTGTGAATTATTTCAAATAAAGGACTAAGAATACTCACATGCCTAAAATATCAACTGCCAATTCCCAGTCCTGGGGTTCAAATGCAAGAGTAGGTCGACGCTAACTATCCATTTCATAAGAGAAAAAAGATCAACGGACGATTCGAAGCAGAAAGAGAGAGAAGAGAACAAAGAGTCACTGTTTAGCAATCTAAGTCATTGAGAGAAAGACCGAAGAGATTGAAATGGAACTGTGGCACGACGGGCAAGGCATGAGTTTGAATTTGACTTTTCAAAGTGAGTTCGAATCCGGCAGGTTCCTATGTGGTGAATAGGCATAGATTGAGTATTAAAGACTGCGGTACGAGTGCTCCGTTCGTCAGCTTCTTGTTAAGATTGAAACAGTGTCACGTGAATTAAATCGCGACACTTAATATGAATATTTGCTCGGGGAAAGAGAAGTTTTGGAAATGAAAAACGCCGTGTTAGCCGGAACTGTTACTCTTTCTCTGCTTAAAATCGTCGTTGTGGAGAAGGATGATCCTCTTCAGAACAACTTTTCGGTTTTGGTGGAGTTTCCTGGACTGCCGAATCTTTTTTTTTTCTATTTATGTCGAGCCCGAAGATGAGCTGGTTCTTATGGCCCTTGCTGGTCTTCTCCTTTAATAGTGCAAAAGTCTTTCATACGCAATTCCTCGATCAAGTCATTAATGCGCAAGAGAAAGCGATCTATCAGACTAGAGGGAAGTTGGTCTTTCTCCATGACCTACCCCCTTCGCGCAACTTCTCGCGTAAGGCTTTCGCTTGAATGTCGTTCCCAGGGCCTTCTTCCATAGATAGGTATGATTCCCTACTTAAAAAAGAAGAGAGCTAGGGAGGTTATAGATTCATAATGAGAATCTTCGACAGAGATAGTTCCTTCCGTTTAGCAATCAATTAGATCTTGATTGACTTAGCTTGAAGCATGGCTTGCCGTTTATTGTATAAGGAATCTTCACTCGTAGAGTCATTATTCATATAACTAGAATTGCGATAACTAGAAAAAGAACTTTCTAGTTCACTGAGAAAAGAGTGATCGTTGTCAATCTCAAAAATCTGATTTTCAATATCAAAATAGATAGAATAACCGTCTCCATTACTATCCCTAACTAAAAAAGTATCATAAGAGATGAAATTCCAAATGTCTTTGACGCCGAATAAATCATGGACATTACTGTAACTAGAATTGTAACGACCCCTCCAACTATGAATGTTTTTAGTCCTACCTTTTCTATTCGGATCTTCACTTTCACTAGTCTTTTCAATAGGACCAAGATTGTCCGTCGATTTATTTATCCCATACCAGCGTTCTAACTCCTTCTTAAACACCATTGAATTAAACCACCACTTTTCCATAGAGTTTTCTTGCCCCCTATTTGCATAAAAATACAATAGATGAATAGTCATTCGATCCACAATTCTTTATATTGATTTGAATATCTTATTCTCCTATAAGATTAAACATAGAAATTCAATCACTACTAATAAGAAGTGTGAAAAAGGATTATCTTTTGTTTTGTAAGAATCTCGGGGTAAGACTTCACTATATATGAATATGATGCAATCCCCTTTCAGTCTAAATAGAATGAAAAAGAGTTTTTTCCTATGTCTTCGCATCGACCAAAAAAAAAAAATTTTTCTCTCCTAGAAATAATTTTTTCGTAAAATCTCGTCTAATAACTAACTAATAACAAGTCATAAATTGCGGTTCTATTCCAACACGGAACGAAAAAGACAATATACAGGATGGGTCGAAAGGTTTATGATACTTCGCTTGATTCAGCGAAACTAATATAAAGAATATACCAATCCTAAGAATCCATAGGTTTAATTGTGGATCCAAGACAACAATAGAAACAGTTGAGTCTTAGATTTTGTATTTAAAATCTTGTATATCTAGAGATATATGTATTTATACAATGTAATAGAATCTTTGTATTCGGCTCAATCCTTTTAGTAAAAGATTGGGCCGAATTTAATTGCAATTCAATTAAGAGAACGGAGAGTAATTACTTGTCCAAAGTATCCACTGGCTTAAACTCAAATTTGATCTCTTTCCATACCTCACAAGCGGTAGCTAGTTCAGGACTCCATTTGCAAGCCTCACGGATAATTGTATTACCCTCAGCAGCAAGATCACGTCCTTCATTACGAGCTTGTACACATGCTTCTAGAGCTACTCGGTTAGCTACGACACCTGGCGCATTCCCCCAAGGGTGTCCTAAAGTTCCTCCACCGAACTGTAGTACGGAATCATCCCCAAAGATCTCGGTCAGAGCAGGCATATGCCAAACGTGAATACCCCCTGAAGCCACGGGAATAACACCTAGTAGAGAGACCCAATCTCATGAGAAGCAAGCCCAGCAGGCCCTGCCTTAACCTGTCCTCAGACAGCCAGCCCTCACCAGGCTGCTGGCATTGCTAAATGCTCCGCCACGAAGCAAGCTTTCCCGAATACGACAGATATTGAATTTTGAAGTGCATGGCTACCACTACAAGAAAATGGGTATTCTGTAACACATTTTTTTGTTGGTGAAGCCTCGATTTCCGTTGGTATCCAAGAGTAGCGACATATATTTTTCGTTAGATATTTTGTGTGTGAAGGCCCCCATAGGTAAATGGAGTGACGGAATCATTTCCGTTGGTAAATATAGCGACAACAATGTGTTTGTTGGTAATACCGTTGAAAAGTAATCTGTTTCAAATAGCTTTGCAAATGAAAAAATTGTAGGTAATTCTGTTAGAATATTACCAACAGACTTCCTTCGGCTTAATTCAGTTAGTGTTTTGTTACTAATCGGTTGGAAACATATCCACGGATCTAGCATCCAAATTATTCCGTTGCTTGAAATATGTTGGTAATTTGTCGCTAATTTAGCTGGAAGCATTCCGACAGGTTTAGCATCAAAACTATTCCGTCGGCTTAGATTTGTTGGTATTCTGTCACTGATCGATTGGAAAAATACCGACGATATTAGAATCAAAATATTTTTCGTTGTGCTCACATAGCCCGTTTAATCGGGCTTCGCCTGGTAGTTGGTCCTCGACTAGTCGTTTTTGAGCGGTCAGGCATTGCATGGGCGCCCAGGCAATCATGCTTAGCCTAAGCGCCCGTGAGTTGAGCTTTGCCTGGGCGCCCAGGCGATGGGGCTATGCCTGACTGGTCAAGCAGTCAGGCTTGGACTAGGCATTCGAGTCACTCAAGGGCTGCCTCGAGCTCGCCTGGGCAATGTGCCCCGGGCGATGCTTGGTGACTAGGCAATATATTTTTAATTAGCTTGTTGGATATGAGATTTGAACCCTTGACCTCATATATACATATTAAAGGATCAAACCATTTGAGCTGGACTACTTTATTGTATTTTCTTTAGACAATTATATATATATGCCACATAATAGTTTATCTCATCTTTCTCATAAGTTTTTTTTTTTTTTTTCAAATTTATCAATTGAACCCATTTTTTGATTGATTTCACCATTTTTTCTCTCAATTGATTGATTTAATTTTTTTTATCGATATAACTAGTTTTCCCCTTAATTTCATCAATTTAAATCGTTTTGACCAATATAACTAGTTTTTCCACCATTTTCATATTCTTTTACCCATTTTCATCGATTTTCGCCACAAATTTTATCAACTTGATTTGTTTGATTTATTTAACCGTTCACCCACTTTTCATCGACATCACTTAGTTTTAACTAAGTTAGCTAATTCAACATGTTTCAAAAAAATTTTTTTTACCGATTTCATTTGTTTTTACAAATTTCATCAAATTTACATGTTCCTGATATGTTAAACTAATTTTTAATCGAATTTACCAATTTTTTTCTTCAATTTAACTGATATCATTCGTTTTAAATACCCCGTTTTCAACATTTTTTCACCAATTTATAGATTTACACGTTTTTTCGTCGAACAATTTATTTTTCCACTAATTTTATCGAAGTGTAAAAGCAGTGAAAATCTACGAAATTTATGAATTATTAAAAAAATTGGTTAATCCATTGGAAAATAAATTTAATCAATGTAAAATCTGGTTGAAACGATCGAAAATGAGTTTTATAGGTGAACGAGTGAAAACATCGATGTTATAAAATTGGTTAAATGTGCTATATATAAAATGATGAAATTAGTTAGAAAATTAAAAAAATTGGTGAAATTTATGAAAAAAATGGTGAATTCGATTAAAAAAAGTTAAATTCATCAAAAATTGATTAAGTCGATGAAATTGGTGAAAAAATATGTAAAACGAGTATACCTGGTAAAATTAGTGAAGTCGGTAAAAAGAGTTAAATTGGTTAAAAAATTTGATGAAAAACGTGTTAAATCGTTAAAAATGGTTAGACTAGTGAAATTGATGAAATAATTGACGAAATCGAAGTAAAACGGGTTAAACTGATAAAAAAATGAGAAAATCAATGATATCGTTAAAATGGGATATACCGGTGAAATTGGTAAAAAAAAGTTAAAATGACGAAAAAATGGGTCAAAGTTTATGAAAGAGAAGTAGTGACGTATTTTTTTCACCTGAATTATTTCACTACTATGGATCACCTTTTCCGACAACTTAATAACAAATGTCATATATAGAATATTTTTTATTTCAAAATTTCTTTGGTAATTTGTTGTTATTATTCGTAAAACGTAATTTATTGTTATTATTCGTGAAATATATTTCTATCATTGGTAATTTGGTAATTTTTCCGTTGGAACAGTTTCATCGCTATGGATAACTTTTTCCTACAATTTAACAACTGAATTCCTACAAAAAATAATTTTTTCCAATTTTTCGTTGGTAATTTATCGTTTTTATTGGTGGAATATATTTCTATTGATGGTTCCATCGCTGTTCAGTTACTAAATCTAAATAGCAATGGATAATTTTCCGTTGGAATGATTTCGTCTTTATGGATAATTTTTTTCCTACAACTTAACAACCGAATTCCTATAAAAAATATTATTTTCCAGTATTTCGTGGGTAATTTGAGTTGATTACTTTGCATGTGACTTTTTTTGAATTATTTGCAGTGAGGTAGTTGAAGGCATGGAGCATTAATTTAATACTCGATTGATATATATCCAAACACTCAACTGGGTTGTACAGTTTCTAAATTGACATTAAAGCTCCACGTTTTGAGGAAAATCTCAAAGTTTTGAGTGGTTAAGTATTCTTCTTGGGCTGAATGTTCCCTTTCAAAGAAAACAAGAGATTTTTCATGAATAATGCTTTTAGTTGAAATTTTGTTGGTAATTTATTGGTGTTATCGAAGGAATACCGTTTTCATTGGTAATTAGTTATAAATTCTTTAGTAATAGCGATATTTTTTTTTTCCCGTTAGAATAATGTTGTTACTGAAGACCCCTTTTTTGTAGTGACAATTTTTCGTTACAAAGTCCGTTTATAATTGGTCGATATTTTTGAAAAACATAGTTTTCTTATATTTTCGTGGTTGTTCGGTTGCATACTTGTTATTGACAAAAAAAATTTAACAAATTATTTTTCGTTGGAACAATTCCGTTGCTATCTATCATCTTTACCGACAACTAAACAACAAAGTTCCAACCACAATCCTTTCTTTCAAAATTTGTTGGTAATTTGTTGCTATTTTTGAAGGAATACTGTTTCCGTTAGTATTCAGTTATAAATTCGTCACTAATAACGACAATTATTGACACTAAAGCTCCAAGTTTTGAGGAAAATCTCAAGTTTTGAGTGGTTAAGTATTCTTCTTGGGCTGAATGTTCCCTTTCAAAGAAAACAACAGATTTTTTTTATTCCACTAGTTTTAAACTAATTCGTAGAACTGGGAATAAACATAATTTTTTCCATGAATAATGGTTTTAGTTGAAATTTTGTTGGTAATTTGTTGCTATTCTTGAAGGAATATCGTTTCCGTTAGTAATCAATTATAAATTCGTCACTAATAGCGACAATTTTTTTCCCGTTGGAATCAAGTCGTTTCTGAAGACAGCTTTTTTTGTAGTGACAATTTTTCGTTACAAATTCCGTTGAGAATTGATCGATATTTTTGAAAAACATAGTTTTCTTATATTTTCGTCGCTGTTCAGTTGTACATTTGTTTTTGACAAAAAAATTGTAACAAATTCTTTTCCGTTGGAACAATTCCGTTGCTATCTGTCATCTTTACCGACAACTAAACAACAAAGTTCCAACCAAAAATCTTTTCTTTCGAAATTTTGTAGGTAATTTGTTGCTATTTTTGAAAGAATACCGTTTCTATTAGTAATCAGTTATAAATTCGTCACTAATAGTGACAATTTTTTTTCCCGTTGGAATCAAGCCGTTTCTGAAGACAGCTTTTTTTGTAGTGTACGGGTATATCAACTAACTCGAATGGTATATCAACTAGTTCGCTTCTGTTTGTTTAATGTTTGGCAGAGTAGTGGAAGTTTGTGAAATAATCTCAATTTGTGTTGTGTTGTTTGACTTTATGTGAAATCAAAGTAGAGTTTATATATGTATATTTTTAGAGATAAGAAAAATATTGTTTGACTTTTGGAAGACTAGTTTGAGAAAACTGAGAGATGATAAATTTATTGTAAAAAGTAGAAAACATGTTTGTTTCGTTTTTCCCAAATACGAAATAATTTTGGAAAAAGCCACACAAACAGACCCTAGGTACTTTTAACATGAGGATGTTGATATTTGCTACATTACTTAAATAAATTGGTTTTGCTAAGATTAGGGCTATCAATGGGGCGGATTTCAATCCGAATCTGATTCAACCTGAGTCCAACCCAATTTGCTAGGATTTTGATTCAATTAGAGATTCGATGGATCCGATCCAATTATAAGATCCGAAATTCGAAATACGTGAATATGAATTTGATTTATCTTATCCGTTATAGATCCGTGTCCTACGATAAACAAAATATTTATACATATACATAATAATCTATTAAAATAAATAACATTAATAATATTTTACCATTAAGTTAAGATGAGAAAAGTTAATATTTCATTCCTAATTACATTTTATGCATATTTTCATCCAAAAATATGGATAATAGTTAAAAAGTTTGAACTATGAGTTAAATTACATACAACCGTAAAGTTATCACACTTGTTTTATGAAAAAATAGTTAATAAATCCCTACCATATTTTTAATTTAGGCCGTGATATTTTTTTATGATGCCAAGTGTAGGTCATAGACTCATAGGGTCTCGGACTAGGTGGAGTTGTTATGGTTCATCAATTACACACAAGATCTCATACGATAATGTAGCTAAATTATTTATTAGAGAGAATTATGTTTACATATAGTATTAAAGTGGTCATATATACATGCATTCTTTTGATCCACTTTTCTTTATTATTATTATATTTTCTATTCTTCAACGAACATAATCTTGCGTGCTTGATTCTTGCGGTTTTTCATTTCGATTGAATCCGAAACTTAGAATTTTTATTCCGCTTGTTTCAAGGTTTGATTTAATATATATTATATTTTGTTTGGTTGTGTAATCAAAGAGAATCTTGTGATTTAACTTTTGATTTTGTACCCAAGCTATAGTGCAAATTTGTGTAAAACCGAATATTGTTAAGTTCAATTAAACATTGTATGATATTTCCAATTGTTAATATGTGTAACCCATGTGAAAATTCTGCGTATAAGAAGATTAATATTGAGTTTGCATGGAGAAGGGAGAAAATTGATTTTGTTCTTCAAATTTGAGAGTGATTTTGCTTGTTTTAGTTCAATAAATTGATAGTATAATTTTTTAAAGTTGCATGAATCTTTAGAAACCCTCAAAGAAATGTAAGAAAAGCTGATCCCAACATGCACAAAATTCAATACGGAAATTGAAAAAAATTCTAAAATCATCAATTTATTTCAAAAATACTATCAAAAAAGCAATACAAACCAAACAGGCCCTGAAATTCTTGTTACTTATAAAATGGGGAACTCTAAACAAACACTTGATTTAACTAGGTCAATAGTCAGCCAGCTACATAACTTCATTTGGGTTTCCTTTCAACCCTCAATCAATTTGCAGATAATTAAAAGAGAGTAGTATAGCTTAACTATTTTACCTTCAAAAATGCACTTTTCAGATTTTATTTGGATTTTTTTCAAGCTCAAAGTTATGTAATTTGCATTGGGATATATTCAAATTAAATTTGATTACCACATATTTCTAAATACTTATTAAGGTCAATTCTTTTCGTTTTAAGGATATTGAAAGTTTGAAAATGATATGCGTCAAATTAATGACTTTATTTTGTAGATTTATGAATTATGATTCTTGTTAAATCTGAAAAGATAGATGAAAATTTGATTTGAGATGGGCCTTAAAGTTGTGCGATAATTTGGGCTTGGACTATCATTATGAACTATGAAGTTTTATCATAGTTTGGGCTCAATTTAGAATTTGGTTCTATTTTAAAGTGGGTTTAACATGCATATTTAGAAATTCATTATTTAGATAACTGGACTAGAATTTAGATAAAATAAGTGGTACATGATTAATGAGCTATAACTCAATGGACTGTTAATCAATTGGTTTAATTTGACTCGAACCAACTTGGCTGAGGCTAAATCATTATAATATTAAACTTTGATTTGATTATTATAATAGTTCGGGCTGGATTTGGTGTTCGAACGCGAAGGTGTGAGGGCGTTGAACAAGGAGTTGAAGTCGAATGGGAATAAATGCAAGAAACTCGTGTGTTATATCGAACACACAAAATTACTTTGTGAAATATTTATTGCATAAAATTCATTCATATTACTATTAGATATTCAGCACAAAATTCCTTATTTGTACGTCAAGGTATAATACAATTTCAATTTCAATAATAAAAAATAAAAAAATCAAGCCAAGCTCAAGCTCAAGCGGTTGTTTGAAACATGAATAATATATTATTCGTCTTTAGTATTGAGACTAAATATCTCACATTGGTTGAAAACAATAGTTAAGTCCACATTATAAGGTCTTGAGCAATTTTCACCTTACAAGCTAGCTTTTGAGGTTGAGTTAGGCCTAAACCAAGTAAGTGGACTTAGTCAAATCCATGTGGTGAATTCTAATATGGTATCATAGCCCAGGTTAAATTGGGCCACCTCTTTCCGTGATGGGTTCCTCCTTGTACGTATGATGGGCTTCAATATCTACCCACACACTTCGCTCAGATAACAAAGACTTGGGTTGTCATTATTCCTCCAGTTAATCAAAGCTTGGAGTGTCATTGTTCCTCTGGTTAACAAAGGCCTAGTTTGTCATTATTCATGTGTTGGATTCACCCACATATCGCAAATTCACAAGGTTGGACTTTCATATGTCACATGTTGGGTTTGTTTCACCCACACATTCTACCCGTCCACACGTGAATTCTAATATGTTCACATAATAATTTACTAAATGAAGAAATCTAATATAAAATAGGCAAAATTGCATAAAACGTCACAAACTAAAAAAATCCCAAACATCAAACAACATTCAAAATATCAAAAATCAGAAAAAATTGTAAACATCAAACAATATTGATATACCGAAATCCACAAATTAAAAAAAAAATCATACTACACAACAAATCAACATTCTAATAACTCAACATTGTTTTGTATTTCGGAAACTGCAGTGTTATTAGAGCCCTGAGAACCGCCTTGTTGCAACGGTTGTTGATCGTTTACCTTTGTACATCGATGCTCGGGTGTGTCCATGTGATACCCCTACCTCCTCTACATCTACCTCTACCTCTTCCTCTGTCCGGAGTTGACATCTACATTTTGGATAATATGTTATTATATGTAATGACAATTAAACTCACAACATGAGCAAATCCATGATGTTATGAGCAATATCACTAATTTATTAAAAAAATCATAATTCTTGCATATTGGACGGACAATATGTTGGATGAAATATTCGACCAAATTCAAATATTATCACCGAATTGGATCAACTCCTAATAAAATCATTTCTAGGTATCCATCAATTAAGGGCATCAATTTTGATTTGCCTCATGTTGTCAAAGATGCACCATCTTGTAAAGGTACGTACGTTCCGATTCTTGTTATAAACTAGTCAAGTAACAAAATTTAATCATAAATTTCGGACCAATTATCGAGTAATTTGATTTTCAGTTCTACTAATTAGAACTAAATAGTCAAATAATACTTGGTTAATCTAGGGGTGGAGCACATTGGTGGTGACATGTTTGTTAGCGTGCCCAAGGCCGATGCCATTTTCATGAAGGTATTAATGTCCAAATTGCATTTTTAGCCTCACACAATGATCTTCAATACTTTTGATCCCATACTTTATAAGTTGCATTTTTAATTTCCATCTTAGTTCTTAAATTGCTATGCATTGTTGGTACCAATATAATAATCTATATCAACATTCTTTGGTCCCATAAGATTAATGGCTTAATTCCACTCATTTTTCACTTTGCACCCTAAAAAAAATTGAATTGTAGATTGCACCTTGAAAACCATATGCATTCTGATCATATTTCTAAACATATCCCTCGACGTTGAGAGGGTATTTTAGTACATGCCTATTAAATATCACCCTAGTCCCACAATATTAACTGTCTCATGTCATATTTTTGGTCAGTAAGAAAGCGTCGGACCGAAAGTGCAAAAGATATTTGAAAGAAGGTACCAACAACCCATTTTGTGAAGTCCTAAAACGTGCTAGGGTCAAGTTCTATGGGACTAAAAGTGTAACTTCCTCATGTATAACATAATTACATATCATTGCACAGAAAATGACCAACAAGATTATTCTACAACCAAAAAACATTTAGTATTTTAACTTTTTTGTGGAGCGATGATCGGGTACCATCGATCGGTGGTTTTCCGGGACATTGACTCTCGGAAATGGGAGAAAAATTACGGGTTGGACTATGTTTCCCGTACGTGCCATGGTCAGAGACTTGTCTATTGTTTACAATGAGACCTTATCAGCCTGCAATTCAATTGATTTACTAGCGGAATGTAACGGACCACCCGACGGGAAGCCAAAATCTGCACCCGAGGAACCCGACGGCAAGGCCAAGGCACCCGACGACAGGACATGGCTTGGTTCAAGCTTTGCCATGACTTGGAGGTTTAGAAGTCTCTACTACCTTCTATATTACTCTTGTACATAGTAGAATTTTCTAGATTAGCCCACATACTTCTACACAAATCTTGTGTATGGTAGGGGATTCTAGATTAGCCCACACATGTGTAGAAGATTGTACAAAGCTCTACATTTTGGTAGATAGGTGTAGAAGGGTCGAGAGAGTAAATCTCAACCCTTGGATCAAGTTAATCACCACCATCCATTTGAGGATGTGGGACTATAAATAGGGCGCTCTTGATCATTTGTATTCATCCAAGTTTCAAGCAAATAAAAGCATACTTAAGTTCTCTCAAAAGCTTTCTTACTTACTTTCCACTTACACCCACTTTATCCTTCAAGAAGTAGGCTGACTTAGCCAATTCCACAAGAGGCGGTAATAGAGTGCAAGGGGCGACGAGGCTAGGTGCCGCACGACACTTGAAAGAAACAAGTTGATGACAGGAAGCTCCAGATCCAAGTATCAATCATCATATGCAATATAACCGATGAAACTACAGAACTTTTCTTCCTAAATCGTTACCTATCCCAATCTAATGTCCGAGCAGCGATCATACTATCTGAAGACACATTACGGGAGGGAATGTATCTAAAAACATGGGTAGCAGATTGATGTCGTGCCCAGAAATGGACTGTCGGAGTTTACAAGGTTGATACCTAATGAACAACTTACGTTAAGGTATCATTTCATTAAGTTTATGCGTTCTTCCAAAAGATCACCTTTCTTCTTTATGCCCATCCTAATATCATTTATATCTTTCTCCATTACCCCACGGAACGACAATGGAATACTGGTGCAAAAAAAAAAAAAAAAATTTCTGCGAGCAATTCTTCTCGAGTAGTGCTACTGACAGAATATATAAAATAAAATGATAATATAGATTATCATATAGGTAACTCACCTCATGCTTTCATATGCTTTGACTATTGAGAGACCCTGCAATTATATAAAGCTCATGTAAGACTTATGCAACAAAATTAGAAAAGCATTAAAGTAGCTACACCAAGCCACAAAATGTTATGAAAATTAAGTAACGAAGAACCTTGATTACATACTCAGCTATCAATCTTAATCTTAAATTCAGAAGGCGAAATGTTGGTCTTTCATCGAATTTCTGAAAGGGCATCAGTGTTGTAGCATAAGATTATATGCAATATTTTCTAAATATAAAATATAGTTTAAGATATTAACCTATCATATCAAAAGATGTGGAAAATGGAAATGGTAGAGAAAGTGTTGATAAAACAAATAATTTCAGAGATAGAAAGAGATTACCAGTTTTGTAGGACTGAAACTGGAAGAAACTTGAGTAACATAACCACGTTCAACTAGATTTTTTATTTGTCCATGCATGGTCGCTGCCGTACTAATTCCAGCCTATAAAATGAACATTGCAATCAATGGGATAAGTTAATTAGTATAAACGAATTTACATGGGCTGTTAAAAAATTAGAAAGAACATATGGGACTAAACGTGTTTAACAACAAAATTGATAATTCCTTACTTTGTACATACGATCTAGTAACTCGGCCTCACTTAACAAATGAGGTTTGGTAAGTTCACATTCTACAACTGTGACAACAGAATTAAACTGCAATAAACGAAGCATCAGTACAATGTAAGGAAAAATTGATAAACTGAAAGAGGTGGATAGATCATTGAATGGCCGCAGATGCTTTTTAAATTTTATGCTAACAATATTCATTTACAAGGTTAAGAAAAAAAAAAGGATCAATAAGTTCAACCACGAGAGAGAAAAGAAGGTCCAACAATATTTTGTGAACTAGTGAGCAACTTAAAATAGAGTTGGACTAAGTAAAATAATATAGCCTTATATGCTTCACAAGATACAAAGTATTGAATTTTCTTGTTGCAGTATTTTTACGATGTACTCCATAAAAGAAGAAAAAAGACAAGTAGAAAGCACAAAAAAACATCAAGAGTGTTAACTACATTGAATCAAAACCAATACAAGTTCTTGGAAGGAAAAGAGAACAGAAAAATCTTCATTATTAGAGAGAACATGTCAAAATACAAAAGTGAATAGGCTATTTATACTTCTTAATAAATATAACCGACTAAAAAGACTCATTTACTTGTACATGCTTAACCTAAAGAAACTACATATGAGATGATTAGTTAGAACCTAGTACCCCACTTTGTATTCTGTGATCTCTTGAACTTGTTCCCACTGCGCAGATGGCCATAAATTGAAGTAACTTAGCTGAACAAGAAGCAGCAAATAAGTTTATTCAGCATTTTAGATATAATTATCATAAAATATTCATCAAAAAATTAGGTATTAATGATATTAGTGCATACATATCTAAACAATCTTCACAGGGAAGGCAACCGCCAAAAAACATATTAAACAGCATAAGGTTACATACTGATGTTATCATCTTTCCATATGCATAAAATTGTTCATCGCCCATTTTGATCAGAACTGTTTTTTCAATGCCTATTACAGGGGGCGAAACACTCGCCAAAAAATGGCGTGCCACCACATCTTGCACAATCTGCAAAAATAAGATTCAACTTAATATTGACAAATGGTGACAGATATAGAGCAAAAATATAATCAAGGGTTCATGATGGTTTTGGCTCGATTTCGCTAAATTTTGGTTTTGAAAAGTTGATTTGAGAGGTTACAATGAAACTTTTGAAATACGATTTGTATTGAGTTTGGATATAGGATTTTGTGGGTTAAAAAATTGAGATATGATTTGGAATTTGGATTAAGTTTGGACGTTGGGGTTTGTGGGGTAAAAGTAGGTGGCAAGTGTCATATCAACCTTGGATTTCACAAAATCTAGGCCCAATCATTCTTTGGGTATGTGATGGCCTAGTTTGCGATTTTACAAAACTGAGCCAAAACAATCCACGTGAAGCCCAATAAATTAGCTTTTGTCAAAAAGTGGCACTGACGAATTTTGTATTAAGCCATGACTTTTTTGCTTCAGGAGGCCTAGACTTTAAGGGGTAAATGAGAGAAAAAAAGGTTTCACCACGGTCAACTTTAAGAGGACCTTTCACCAAGTCTGTTGCATACTGGCCCCATTCACCATCTTGAATTTGTTCTTCCACTAATTTCTACGCCAAACAGTTAATGAATTTAAAACAGTTAAACAAAGCTTACCGATAAGTTGTGATGCGAGGAAGTTTAAAACTCTCTTAGCGCTAGAGTACCTTGTTGTGCATGGTCACAATGGGACAACAACGTCTCTATAAACTCTAACATGCCAAAGACATGTGATATATATTTTAGGAAACCGTAAACCCGGGTTTGGGCAAGCAAAGTGACATGTTTTACTAAATTATTATGTGGCAATTACCTTCTGTATAACCCAGAGTTTTAGCCATTTTGATTATTACCTTCATACATGTTATCCAATGACCAATCAAAGGTAACCAATATACAATTATATGCAAATTTATGGGATCTATATTCTAATTTTCCTTCTCTAGTAGCCATCAACTTGTTGATACAAAAGGCAAGATAAAATAAGTTTTTTATTTTCTAGCTAACAAGCTTGGACTTATCAACATCTATAGTCAAGCTTGAGAGGAAGTAGTGGCAGATCAGATTTGATATGATCAAAGCTTATTTCTCAAGGAGGTATTTTAGGAGGTAGAGGTAGTACCGTAGTAGTCAAATAGGTTTACTTCATAAGAGTTAGTAATCAATTAGGTTAGCTTGTGAAAGTCACAGGTACAAATTCTTACCTTAATATATAAATCAGAAGGGTGTAAATCATCAATGGTTCGTGGATAGCTAATGTAACCTTCATTATGTAGAATTTGTGCTTGCTGCTTGAAATTAGTTTCAGATATATATTAATATCAATTTAGAGCTAACCAAAAAAAAAATACTAACAAAATTATTATTTTCAACTAACCTCCATGACAGCTGCAGAATTTAGTTTGCATAAATCTGTAGCAAGCTTGAGCAGTTGAATTGTAGTCAAAGAACGAAAACGTTCAGATATATCCGTTCGTTCATATTTTGCTACCTGAAGAAGAACAATTGGAAACTTAAGTCATGAGTTCACTTGCAACATTAATCTTTTTTAGTAACAATATGGATCTTGGATCCAAATTGAGTCAGTCCACATAGGCGACTCTGATCCGACCCAATTTGATCGGGTCAGACTAATAGTATGTTTGTTAACTCATTATCATTAAATATACTTACATTTTTTTTTAGTTTATTAGCTAGCTCAAAGGCTAACACGTGTATTCAAGTATTCATGTAGTGAAAGTATTTATTCTTCATATTTTTTTTTTATAAAATCTTAAGATTTTTGCAGTTAACTTTCATAAAAGAGGAATTTGACAAAGAAAATTAAACCCATTTTTTAAAATTAAATTCTGTTATAAAACTTAAGATAAAATGATGAACAAATTGTAGTAAACAAAGTAATATGTAGAGAAAACTCCTCAACTCTTTTCATTCTTTCATGTTGTAGTTCATCTTGTACAAATGAACTCATCTATTTATAGGAGTTCAAGACTACACATGTCTTACAAAGAAAAGTGATGGGTGGCTTTCACTAGTTAATGCCACACTTAATCCTTCATGTCTTGCCACATATCTGATAGAAATAGTGTCCTGCAAGCCAGCTGTATGGCGAGCATTTATTGTAATAAATAAGGAACTATTCAATTTCGATTAATAAATGCACTTTATTAAATGGTCATCTTTATCTTATGTATTAATTATCTACGCATAAGGATAGAAGTTCTTAGATCACAGGGCTATGGGACAACTCGTGGACTGATCTCCAAGGCCGTGATCTAGAACATATTCAAGAGTCGTAGAATCCAATCGAGATAGGACATCGTTGGATTCGGATAGACTCTCACTATTGTGTATACTCCGATGAACTGGAGAACGCTGGGGTCCACGAGCGTGACTGGGATAGTCGATACACATAAGTGGGTGGCTTGCTGGGATGGCAAGCGCACTGAATACCCCAATTAGGAAATAACTCACCATGGAAGCGGTAGTCGCATATCGGGGTTGAAGTTATTTCAATTTATAATAGTATACGAGGAACGATCCCTAACTACTTGAGGTGATAGGGTTTATCTGGTGCGAGAACGTCTATGCTTTGATATGAGTTCCGACTGACTCGGGATCGCCAGAAAGTCTCTGTGGACTCATATTGGGTATAGAGGAACTCGTATGCAGATTCATATCATCAACAAAGGATCCATTGACCCAACTTGATAGGTTGGGAAATTCTCCTATGGATTTCTGTGAGAAATTTATTCTGGTAAAATCTTTGGCCAAGGTATCTGACGGCTTTATGTAAGTAGCTCATAAAGATTAAGTCAAAGAGAATTTATTTCGAGATCAGAATACATAAGGTCAAGACGAAAGAGAAACCGATGAAAGACCATGCCCTTAAGTCTCGACTGCGAGATTGTTCGATGGAGAGATTATGTCGTATATGAAAATTGTAAATAATAAAAGGTTCACTGAATTAATTCACCAGTGATTGGGATCCATGAGTTTGTGGCTGGACATCGACCGTGGAGTGTGGGAGAATTCTCAAATAGGCAGGGGTGCTAATTTTGGAATGATCAATCGACAGAGTGTTCGATTGATTTAGAGTAAGTCTTACTCGAATAATTAAATAATATTTAATTATAACCCACGGCCAATTATGTGGTGAACCTACGGGGGCATACACAATACACATGAAGCGAAAGCGTAGAAATAAGGACGACCGAGTCGACTGGGTCGACTGGGTCGATTATAATGGGTGGGTCAACTGGGTCGACCCAATTGGAACAAAATTTGATCCAATTGGAATTGGATCAGGATCATAAATTAAATTGGAATTTAATTTGTGAGTTAATTAATTAAGTTGGATTTAAATTTAATTAATTAAAGGAATAATTAATTAATTGTACTTAGAGTCAAAGTTAATTAATTGGGAGACTAGTTAATCAATTGGGCTATTTAATTGGAAGATTAAATAAAGACTGGTCAAAATTAATTAACTGGGCCATGAATTAATTAGAAGACTTGGTCTTCTAATTAGAGAGGGTCATGGCCCATGTAGGAGAATGGAATCCTAGTCCTAATAGGACTAGGTTAGGGAGATAACTATAAGTAGCTTACTTGTAGTTATTTTTCACACACAACTCAATAAGCAAAAATTAAGCATATCAAAAATTATTTCCCTCTCCCCTACCAGATCGGCCGAACCCATTCTTCTCTGTGGAAGAATTTTTTCGTTTTTGATTTTGTTTCTAAATCATTTCTAAGTCCTAGATCTTAATATATCTTGTGTTCTAGTTGATCAAGATATATTATTTTTCGTGATATTGTGGTGTATCAACTCGTAGAGGCGCAACACGTGGGGCGCTATTGGAAAAGCTTTGATCGATTTATTGGAGGAGAAACTTGATCTCGACTGCCAGTTAGGATTTGCAAGGAGACAAGTATAACGTGTAAACTGTTCATACCGTCATTTAAATTAATATTTATATATATACACCTAGAGTAGTATCCTGGCAAGATTCTGTAAGAGGTCCTAAATAGTTAATATTCCGCTGTGCCCAGGGCTATTTATCTTACCGAATCCCAACAATATCATATGCAATGCCACACTTCTTCTTGTCTTGACACATAAAGAGATATGTGTTAATTCTTTATACAACCAAGTGCAATAATATTGTCTTTGCACCATATAACTTGAAGTGTAAATTGCAGTGGCATCCACAACTTATATATATATTTCATAACACTCCCCATTGGATGCCCATTGCTTCTGGAGTATGCCTCGTTAAAACCTAGTCAAGAAAATGTTGGGATTCGGTAAGATAAACAGCCCTAGGCACAGCGGTATATAAAAATTTTAGGACCTCTTACGGAATCTTGCCAGGATACTCTCTAGTTGTATATATATGAATAAATAAAACGATAGTATAAGTTTGCACGTTATACCTATCTCCTTGCAAATCCAAGTTGGCAGTCAGCAAAACGGACTCTGAAATTCTTCTCAGCAAAATCGACCCAAGCTCTGCAGTAGCGCCCCACGTGTTGCGCCTCTACGGGTTGATACACCACAATTACACGAAAATAATAAATCTTGATCAGCTAGAACACAAGATATATTATGATCTAGGATTTAGGAACGATTTAGGAACAAAGTCGAAAACGAAAAATTCTTCCAAAAGGAAGACAGGGTTCGGTCGACTATTACTGGGAGAGGGGAGAGAGAATTTTTGCTCTTGCTCAAATTTTGCTTATTGAGTTGTGTGAAAAATAACTACAAGAAGGCTACTTATAGTTATCTCCCTAACCTAGTCCTATTAGGACTAGGGCTCTTCTCTCCTACATGGGCCATGGCCCTCTTTAATTTAGAAGACCAAGTCTTCTAATTAATTCATGGCCCAGTTAATTAATTTGACCAGGCTTTATTTAATCTTCCAATTAAATAGCCCAATTAATTAACTTAATCTCCCATTTAATTAAATCAGACTCTAAGTCCATTTAATTAAAATCCCTTTTAATTAATTAAATCCAACTTAATTAATTAATCCACAAATTAAATTCCAATTTAATTTATGATCCTGATCCAATTCCAATTGGACCCCAATTTGTTCCAATTGGGTCGACCCAGTCGACCCACCCACAATAATCGACCCAGTCGATTATTCACCCAGTCGACCCAGTCGACTCGGTCGTTCTTATTTCCTCGCTTTCGCTTCATGTGTATTGTGTATGCCCCCGTAGGTTCACCACATAATTGGCCGTGGGTTATAATTAAATATTATTTAATTATTCGAGTAAGACTTACTCTAAATCAATCGAACACTCTGTCGATTGACCATTCCAAAATTAGCACCCCTGCCAATTTGGGAATTCTCCCACACTCCACGGTCGATGTCCAGCCACAAGCCCATGGAGCCCAATCACTGGTGAATTAATTCAGTGAACCTTTTATCTCATTTACAATTTCCGTATACGCCATAATCTCTCCATCGATCAATCTCCCAGTCGAGACTTAAGGGTATGGTCTTTCATCGGTTTCCCTTTCCTTTTGTCTTGACCTTATGCATTCTGGTCTCGAAATAATTCTCTTTGACTTAATCTTTATGAACTACTTACATAAAGCCGTCAGATACCTCGGCCGAGGATTTTACCAGAATTAATTTCTCACAGAAATCCATAGGAGAATTTCCCAACCTATCAAAGTCGGGTCAATGGATCCTTTGTTGATGATATGAATCTGCATACGAGTTCCTCTATACCCAATATGAGTCCACAGAGACTTTCTGGCGATCTCCAGTCAGTCGGGACTCATATCAAAGCATAGACGTTCTCGCACCAGAAAAACCCTATCATCTCAAGTAGTTAGGGATCGTTCCTCGTATACTATTGTAAATTGGAATAACTTCAACCCCGATATGCGACTACCGCTTCCATGGTGAGTTATTTCCTAATTGGGGTATTCAGTGCACTTGCTATCCCAGCAAGCCACCCACTTATGTGTATCGACTATCCCAGTCACGCTCGTGGACCCCAGCGTTCTCCAGTTCATCGGAGTATACACAATAGTGAGAGTCTAACCGAATCCAACGATGTCCTATCTCAATTGGATTCTACGACTCTTGAATATGTTCTAGATCACGGCCTTGGAGATCAGTCCACGGGTTGTCCCATAGCCCTGTGATCTAAGGACTTCTATCCTTATGCGTAGATAATTATTACATAAGATAAAGATGACCATATAATAAAATGCATTTATTAATTCAATTGAATGGTCCTTTCAATTAAATGCTGCCAAAATAGTTGGCTTGCAGGACACTATTCTATCAATCTCCCACTTGTACTAAAGCCAACTTTTCATACTTCTGATTCCCATCTTAGACAGATGTTTTCGGATGCCTTTGAGGCAATGGCTTAGACAGCGGGTCCGTCGTATTATCCCTTGAGGTGACACGTTCCATCTTTATGTCTCCTCTACCAATGATATAACATATCAAATGGTATCGTCTTAGTACGTGCTTGGATTCTGATGAGATCTCGACTCCTTCGCTTGCGAGATAGCTCCATTATTATCACAGAAGATAGTAATGGCTCGACAATGCTAGGTATCACATCCAATTCCTGGATGAAGTTTTTCATCCAAACACCTTCATTTGCTGCTTCACACGCGGCAATGTATTCTGTCTCAGTGGTTGAATCTGCGGTAGTGTCTTGCTTGGAGCTCTTCCAGCTTACCGCACCACTATTAAGGCAGAACACGTATCCAGATGTCGACTTGAAGTCGTCTACATTACATTGGAAGCTAGAATCAGTATAGCCTTCCAATTTCAATTCTCTTCCACCGTATACCAAGAACAATTCCTTAGTCCTTCTCAGGTACTTCAGAATTGCCTTTACGGCTATCCAGTGCTGCTCACCTGGATCAGACTTGTAGCGACTTGTAACGCTTAAAGCGTATGCTACGTCTGGTCTCGTACATAACATACCATACATTATGCTTCCTTTAGCGGATGCATATGGTACTTGAGACATATTGCTTCTCTCTTCAGGCGTCTTTGGGGCTATAGACTTAGAGAGTGCAATTCCATGTCTCATTGGAAGCAATCCTCTCTTGGATTCTTCCATATTAAATCTTTTCAAGATTTTCCATGTACTGCGATTTGGGAGAGGCCCAGCAGTCCTTTTGATCTATCTCGGTAGATCCTTATACCTAGTACAAAGGATGCTTCTCCCAAATCCTTCATTGAGAATTGTGTAGATAACCATGCTTTAGTTTCGGACAACACCTTTACATTGTTTCCAATGAGAAGAATGTCGTCAACGTAAAGCACCAAAAATTCAACTGTACTCCCACTGACCCTTTTGTACACACAAGGTTCGAACACGTTTTTGATGAATCCAAAAGTTTGGATTGTTTCATCGAAACGGATGTTCCAACTTCGGGAAGCTTGCTTCAGCCCATAAATGGACCTCTGGAGTTTGCACACCTTGTGTTCATCTCCTTTGGATGCATACCCTTTTGGTTGCTCCATTAAGATCTCCTTGTCAATGTCCCCATTGAGAAAGACAGTCTTTGCATCCATCTGCCATATCTCGTAGTTATACCACGCAGCTATGGCCAGCAAGATTCGAATAATGGATTTAGGCATTGCGACGGGCGAGAAGGTCTCCTCAAAGTCGATGCTTGGCCTTTGAGTGTATCATTTTGCCACTTGTCGCGCCTTGTAGGTTATTACCTCTCCGTTCACTCCAAGCTTTCGCTTATAGATCCACTTGCAACCCACGGGAGCTACTCCCACTGGTGGATCTACCAAGGCCCAGACCTTGTTCGAGTGCATGGAGTCCATTTCGAATTCCATGGCTTCACGCCACTTTCCCGAGTCTATGCCTAGCATAGCCTCTTCGTAAGTCCTTGGGTCGGTTAGAGACTGTCTAGTCTCACGCAGCAGACCGTAGTACCTCTCGGGTTCTCTACGTTGTCTTTCTGACTTACGAAGTACCGGTGTACTTTCTGGTGCACTTTCATGCTCATGTTCTCCCACTGCCTGTGGTGATGGGTCAGCTTGATCGACCTCGTTGGTCCTTTCAGCTTCAGTGACCTCATCTAGTTCTACGTTGTGTTCCTTCTTGCCTAGCAAGAAATCCTTTTCCAAGAAGTGTGCGTTCCTTGAGACAAACGTAGTTTATCTTGTAGGATCGTAGAACTTGTATCTTATAGAGTTTTCTGGATACCCCACGAATTGCATAAGATGGACTTTACGTCCAACTTATCTCCCACCAGCTTATTCACATAAGCGGGAGACCCCATATGCGCATGAATGCATATGAAGGTACAATACCAAAACTCATATCACGTGATATGTTTTGGATCTGGCTTCAGAGATACTTAGCTCAGTATCTTCGATTTTCTCGATCAAGTTTCATTTGTTTGAATAAGGAATTTCATGTAAGATTTCTTAATGGACATTTACATGTCCAAAATGCTCAACAACTGACAATGTTTTGAGCGAGTCTTACATTTCGAGAATCTAATTCTCTATTAAATAATCAATGGCATACTGCCAATGCATGTTCGATTTTAAATCGATCCAAATCTCTTACATGCTTTCATTGATTAGGCTCTCTTCTTTTATTCCAAAAGTAATTTGGAATTGTACATCACAACGTACTTTCACCCATGAGGGCAAAAGAGACGCCTTATCTCCCACTAATGCTTTAGTGTTTCTACACACTTGTAAATGGATTAAATCCATTGTAATTGTTTATGCCTCTTGGTTGCCTAGCAACCAACTACTAAATCTAATTTCCATTAAGCAAGATTCGAAAGTCGGTTACTATATACAGCATCCCAGTCAAGCTTGACCTAGTCGAGCTCAGTCTTTGAATCTTTCAATTCGAAAATATGTTTTAGTATTCGTGTATCGCCTTTCGGTTTTTACAACGACTCAAGTGTGTGAAATCTTGATTATTTATATTTTATTGACTATGCATATTTTATTTAGTCGATATATGAGTATTCATACTCATTTGCTTATGTACACCTTTTGCGTATAAATCTTATAGCGCAATCAATTCCAACCATTATGGAACTATCACATCCCTTAAGACAAGAGATGGTATAAGCAAATTCCAATGATCTAAATAATTCATGGCTTTAGATGCATTGAATGCATCAATGAGTGCTTCATCGGGCATCCAACACCCTTATGCATTACTTTAACCATAAGGTTAAGTTCAATAAAATTTAATCATCCCTTATGGGATGAATAGGTTCAATTCCCTCTTCCCTTGATCTTAATCCATGGAAGAATCATTTTGATTGACTTTTCAACTTATCATCCTTACAGAAAAAACCTCCAAGGTTATTTCCCTTTAGAGAGGATTCATTCCTCTTCTTCGATCTCTCGAGCCTTTTGAGGCCTTTTTACAAGATGTTACTTCTCATTCATGGGAGACTTCATGTTTGCCTTCAAGAAAATTTGGGCTTGAGAACCATCCTCAACCCTCTGGTGAAACTTATCACCTTTCTTATTTGAAGAGTAACTTCGAAAAAGGCAGCTTGGTGAAACCTATCACCATTCCAGTTGAAGTGTAACTTCGAAAGGAAACACAATGAAATCTTTGTAAGGAGATTAGTCCTTGCTTGGACTTGAGAATAATCTCTCAAGTTTTGAAGTCATTCAAAATTCATTTGGGTTCAGTCAATTTATTTGATTCAAGTATGATGGTAAATATTCATGGATACATAACTTATGATAAAACTATCATAAACATGACGATAAATACGCGGCAGATTAATATCAATGCATAATTTACAAACATGGTTTTCATTTGTAAATTACTCCCACTATTTTTGTCGAATACTTATTCCCCCACATAAGGTTCGGGAAATAAAAATTTCCTAATGGGCTCAAGGCCCAAATGCAATCGCTCAGTACCCACGACTCGTTGGCCATACCAATCGATCCACTTGGTGGGCGATCACGTCGCCGGTTAACCATCCCGGCTAACCCTTGAGTTCATTTAGCCTCGGTTTTCGTTATGGACCCACGACTCGTGAGACATCCATACTTACTCGCGTTAAATCATGTCCAATACTCGTGAAGAGAAATAGTTCAATCCTAGACGCCCCACGACTCGTGAGACAGCGCCTAGAACCTTGCTATCCCCTCCCTTGGCACTAAACTGTGCATCGAGGCAATAGACATATCATCTTCCTATAGCTCGACCCACGACTCGTGAGACATCGAGATATATTTGTACAATATGCCTAAGACCTAGTAATTGGATAGGCTCGGACCATAGACACCATTCATATGCGCCCGTTAATCGATTTAATATTCTAATTGAGTTTTTAAGTTCAATTGGAGGTTTTAAGTTTTCTTCGTGCGAGGTCTCATCAGATTATGCTTTATCTTGTTTACGTGATCTATTCTAAGCATGCAAGACATACATCAAAGAATAATAGTAAACATATATCACCTAGCATTGCACATATGATTGGTCGATTGTCCATCCTATGCGATCCATCACGAGCCACATGATGGACCAATTGGTCAGTCTAGGGTGGAAATTAAATGTCCTAACTATTACAATTTTCAAACCCATACATCATGGGCCTTCTTGTAATATCCACCTGGATTGGGCCTCCATGTAATGAATTGGGCCTCCATGTCCTCCAAGGTTATGGGCCTCCATGTGGATCTCCAAGTCTTCATGAGGTCTTCTCGGCTCCAAGCCTAATCTAAGCCTAGCTTACAAATTTAAATGGCCCTATTCTATTACATTCGTTTGCGCAAGCAAGGGCACCAATCAGGCCCATTTAATTACAACCCATAAAATAAATAAACCAAAACTACATAGGGCTTAAGGGCAAAATCGACCAATCCACATATTCACTCAAGAACATGCATAAATTCACATAAGGGCATAAATGTAAATTTACTGGCTCCTTTAATTTTAATTCACAAAAATTATCCAAGTTAATTTAATTTTGAATTAACAATTAATCTCTAAGATTAATTAACTCTTACTTGAGTTCTAAGTAATCTACAACTCTTATCTTGATAAAGTTGGTTAATTAAGATAGTTACAAATCTTCCAAGATTACTATCTTATCCAAAACTCTAAGTTTCCCAATTTTACAAATCTCTAAGATTCTCAAGATAATACTATTTTGAATGGATTAGTTAACTAAGGTAGTGTCCAAATCCAACAAGATTTCTACCTTATCCAAAACTCCAAGTTTCCTAATTTAATAAGATCTCTAAGATCTTTAATCTAGGTAACTTACTAGAAGAGATTAATTTTAATTAAATCTCTTATCACAAATGAAACTCTAAGTTTCCTTGTTTAATAAGATCTCTAAGATCTTTAATCTTGATAACTTTACAAGAAGAGATTAATTTTAATTAAATCTCTTATCATAAATGAAACTCTAAGTTTCCTTGTTAATTAGATCTCTAAGATCAATCCAAGATACACCAAGATTCCATAACAACCAAATCTCCAAGATTTTCAGATTTATCAAAATAGCCAGAATTAGAGTCCAACAAAAAATCAGCAAATTCGTGACCAATCAAAGACTGCCACGTGGCCAACATACGCGACACAAAGTCCGCGCGTGGGCTGTCCATGCCAGCCGCGGCTGCGCGTGGCAGCGCACGACAGCGTGCGGCTGTGCGTGACAGCACGCGACAGACAGCCCGCAGGCTGCTGTCGTGTGCCGCACGCGCAGCCAGCGTGCTGCTCGCACGCTGCCGTGGGCAGCAGCCCACGGTGGGCACCTAGCCGCGGTGCGCTGCCGCGCACCGCTGTGGTTGGATTCCAAAAATTTTTTTTTGTTGTTTCGATTACTTTTGATTTAATTAAAACAGATCCAATTAATTAAATCCAAATCCAAAAATTAAAAATTAACACGATAAAATTTTGAATCAAAATTTTACATTAACTCTAAGTTAATTAACATACGTCCTAAAACATGCAAAGTTAAAGAACTAGCCACACATAAATCAAACATATGATTTAAATCACAGAATTTGCAAATTCATATATATACAAAGCCTAGAGTTGGCTCTGATACCACTGTTGGGATTCGGTAAGATAAACAGCCCTAGGCACAGCGGAATATAAAAATTTTAGGACCTCTTACGGAATCTTGCCAGGATACTCTCTAGTTGTATATATATGAATAAATAAAACGATAGTATAAGTTTGCACGTTATACCTATCTCCTTGCAAATCCAAGTTGGCAGTCAGCAAAACGGACTCTGAAATTCTTCTCAGCAAAATCGACCCAAGCTCTGCAGTAGCGCCCCACGTGTTGCGCCTCTACGGGTTGATACACCACAATTACACGAAAATAATAAATCTTGATCAGCTAGAACACAAGATATATTATGATCTAGGATTTAGGAACGATTTAGGAACAAAGTCGAAAACGAAAAATTCTTCCAAAAGGAAGACAGGGTTCGGTCGACTATTACTGGGAGAGGGGAGAGAGAATTTTTGCTCTTGCTCAAATTTTGCTTATTGAGTTGTGTGAAAAATAACTACAAGAAGGCTACTTATAGTTATCTCCCTAACCTAGTCCTATTAGGACTAGGGCTCTTCTCTCCTACATGGGTCATGGCCCTCTTTAATTTAGAAGACCAAGTCTTCTAATTAATTCATGGCCCAGTTAATTAATTTGACCAGGCTTTATTTAATCTTCCAATTAAATAGCCCAATTAATTAACTTAATCTCCCATTTAATTAAATCAGACTCTAAGTCCATTTAATTAAAATCCCTTTTAATTAATTAAATCCAACTTAATTAATTAATCCACAAATTAAATTCCAATTTAATTTATGATCCTGATCCAATTCCAATTGGACCCCAATTTGTTCCAATTGGGTCGACCCAGTCGACCCACCCACAATAATCGACCCAGTCGATTATTCACCCAGTCGACCCAGTCGACTCGGTCGTTCTTATTTCCTCGCTTTCGCTTCATGTGTATTGTGTATGCCCCCGTAGGTTCACCACATAATTGGCCGTGGGTTATAATTAAATATTATTTAATTATTCGAGTAAGACTTACTCTAAATCAATCGAACACTCTGTCGATTGACCATTCCAAAATTAGCACCCCTGCCAATTTGGGAATTCTCCCACACTCCACGGTCGATGTCCAGCCACAAGCCCATGGAGCCCAATCACTGGTGAATTAATTCAGTGAACCTTTTATCTCATTTACAATTTCCGTATACGCCATAATCTCTCCATCGATCAATCTCCCAGTCGAGACTTAAGGGTATGGTATTTCATCGGTTTCCCTTTCCTTTTGTCTTGACCTTATGCATTCTGGTCTCGAAATAATTCTCTTTGACTTAATCTTTATGAGCTACTTACATAAAGCCGTCAGATACCTCGGCCGAGGATTTTACCAGAATTAATTTCTCACAGAAATCCATAGGAGAATTTCCCAACCTATCAAAGTCGGGTCAATGGATCATTTGTTGATGATATGAATCTGCATACGAGTTCCTCTATACCCAATATGAGTCCACAGAGACTTTCTGGCGATCTCCAGTCAGTCGGGACTCATATCAAAGCATAGACGTTCTCGCACCAGAAAAACCCTATCATCTCAAGTAGTTAGGGATCGTTCCTCGTATACTATTGTAAATTGGAATAACTTCAACCCCGATATGCGACTACCGCTTCCATGGTGAGTTATTTCCTAATTGGGGTATTCAGTGCACTTGCTATCCCAGCAAGCTACCCACTTATGTGTATCGACTATCCCAGTCACGCTCCTGGACCCCAGCGTTCTCCAGTTCATCGGAGTATACACAATAGTGAGAGTCTAACCGAATCCAACGATGTCCTATCTCAATTGGATTCTACGACTCTTGAATATGTTCTAGATCACGGCCTTGGAGATCAGTCCACGGGTTGTCCCATAGCCCTGTGATCTAAGGACTTCTATCCTTATGCGTAGATAATTATTACATAAGATAAAGATGACCATATAATAAAATGCATTTATTAATCCAATTGAATGGTCCTTTCAATTAAATGCAGCCAAAATAGTTGGCTTGCAGGACACTATTCTATCAGAAAAACCCATTGGGACAAAAACTTGAACAAAGGAAAAAGAGTACATATCCAAAAAGGGGCTTATAAGCGTGTAATACTGCTTCGTTAGAAAAACCCATTGGGACAAAAACCTGGACGAAGGAAAAAGAGTACAGTGTGAGTATCGTTAATTACACGCTCCCCCTGATGCCGACATAAGATCCACAAGTCGCCGCATTCCAATGTTGTAAACCATATTCCTAAATGTTGTAGTCGGCAATGCTATAGTGAATAAATCAGCAAAGTTGTTACATGACTGAATCTGAAGAACGTCAATATCACCCCTTTTCTGAAGCTCGTGGGTAAAGAAAAACTTTGGTGATATGTGTTTCGTTCTGTCTCCTTTGATATATCCATTTTTTATTTGAACAATACAAGTGTCATTGTCTTCATATAATGATTTTGGTATGTTCTTTGTTGAAGGCAACCCTCAAAAATTCTTGAATATACAGAACCATTGATCTCAGTCATAAACATTCTCGACTTGCTTCAAGCAATGTCAAAATTTCAGCATGATTGGAAGAAGTGGCTGCTAGAGTTTGTTTAACAGATCGCAATGATATTGCAGCGGTAGCACAAGTAAATACATATCCACTTTGTGATCTACCTTTGTGTGGATCAGGAAGATAACCGGCATCTGCATAACCTGCTACATGTGCATCAGCATCTCTAGAGTAAAATAAGCCCATGTTTATTGTTCCACGAAGATAGCGCAATATGTGTTTAACTCCATTCCAATGTCTTCGTGTTGGTGCAGAGCTATATCTTGCCAGTAAGTTAACCGAGAAGGCTATATCAGGTCTCGTACAATTTGCAAGATACATCAAGGCTCCAATTGCACTTAGATAAGGTACTTCAGGACCAAGCAATTCTTCATTTTCCTCCCGAGGACGGAAAAGATCTTTCTTTATATCCAAATATCGGACAACCATGGGACTGCTCAATGGATGAGCTTTGTCCATATAAAATTTCTTCATAATCTTTTTTGTATATGTCGGTTGATGGATAAAGATTCCAGTTGATAAATGTTCGATCTGCAGGTCGAGACAAAACTTTATTTTCCCGAGATTTTTCATCTCAAATTCTTTCATTAAATAGTTTGCGATCTTTGTGAGCTCTTCAGGAGTCCCCACAAGATTTAAGTCGTCCACATATACCGCAGTAATGGATAACGTGTTATAAAACTTAGGATAACAATATGATGAACAAATTGTAGTAAACAAAGTAATATGTAGAGAAAACTCATCAACTCTTTCATTCATTTCATGTTGTAGTTCATCTTGTACAATTGAACTCATCTATTTATAGGAGTTCAAGACTACACATGTCTTACAAAGAAAAGTGATGGGTGGCTTTCACTAGTTAATGCCACACTTAATACTTCATGTCTTGCCACATATCTTATCCAATGCCACACTTCTTCTTGTCTTGACACATAAAGAGATATGTGTTAATTCCTTTTACAACCAAGTGCAATAATATTGTATTGGCACCATATAACTTGAATTGTAAATTGCAATGGCATCCACAACTTTTATATATATATATATATATATATATATATCATAACAAATTCAAATTTAATCGATGTGTTTATTTCCTTAGCTCTATTATATTTTAGGAGTCTAGGTTTAGTTACATGAATCGAATAAGTTCATTGGTGAATTATTTCAATAAAAGGACTAAGAATGCTCACATGCCTAAAATATTAGGGCCTGTTTGTTTGATGTTTGGCAGAGTAGTGGAAATTTGTGAAATAATCTCACTTTGTATTGTGTAGGGGTGCACATGGTACAGTTCTGCGGTATTTTTAACAAAATTTGTACCGTACCAATTAGTGCGGTTTTTAAAAACTCAAAACCAAACTAGAGTTTTATGAACCATACCAACAAACTCGGTTTTGTGCGGTTCCGGTACGGTAAGGTACGGTTTTGCAGTTTTTTCGAACAAACTTTTTCGTGCAATTTTTCATATCTAATTGATCACATAGTTGACAATTATATAAGAAATTAATAATGTAATATCTTATAAACTATTTTTTTACATTAAATAAAGCATTGGAAAAGAAAATATTCACAAATTTGACGCTATAGTTCTCGACCAAATTGAATAAAATTAATTGATTAATTATTTGATCATTGTTTTTATTATGTGAACAAACTTATTATTTGGTATTTGTTGTCTAGAATTTTTGCATTTTAAGTTTTCAACATATTACAAGTTTAATTTGTGCTAAATTTGAGCATATATTTTTTTAATTGAACGATAGCAATGTAGTAATTATAAACTATGATGGACTATAATATAATTTATAAATAATATAATACTCAATAATATTTGAATTATAAATTTATAAAATTTAGTTGTAAATTTAAAAAAAAAGAATAGTTAATTCATGTTTCTTTTCAATTTTGGTACGGTACGGTTTTTTACGGTACGAAAAGTCTAAAACCAAAATCATACCAAAATACTCGGTACGGTTTTCATTCATATTAAGACCTTCGGTTTTGTGGAAAAAAAACCTAACATTCGGTACGGTTCGGTACGGTTTTGAAAACCATGTGCACCCCTAGTGTTGAGTTGTTTGACTTTATGTGAAATCAAGTAGAGTTTATATATGTATATTTTTAGAGATAAGAAAATTATTGTTTGACTTTTGGAAGAGTAGTTTGAGGAGACTGAGAGATGATAAATTTATTGTTAATGTTATTAAAACCGGCCGGTCCGACCGGTTGGACTGCGAACCGGAGGTTGATCCGGTCCGGTTTACCCAAAACCCAGTTTGAACCGGGTTGAACCGGTCCTAAACCGCCGAACCGGTGAACCGGTTCAACCCGGTTTTGAATTTCCTTTTTTTTTTTTTTTTTTAATGTTAAAAATAAACTAAAAATTCTTGTAAAGTTGGGATTTGAACACCTAATCTTTAGAGTAAAACATGATTTCCTTACCATTTGAGCTACATCACTTTTGTTGAACTTTTAGTACAAATTAAAATTTATAAATTATAGAAACTTGTAGCCAAATTTATTTATAAATTATATAATTAACTCAATAAATATTTTACACATTATGAATGAAAATTAATACTCAAATAACAAATTTTAATAATTTATTCTATAAAATATTTATTTTCAATATTATTTTTAGGATAAAGAGTCAAATCGATATAATACGCAAGTTTGACTTGGAATATTAGACTTTTATACATAACCATATTTTAAAATTTATGAATTTCTTAGTTTGTTGTATTTTTAACTTACACTTTTAAACTTTTATAAAGAAATATAATCATTTATATGAGCATACAAATTAGTACCATATTATCATTATGAAATAAGTTAGATAAATAGTAGTATATGATTAATTTTAATATAATATAACAAATTTTATATTTATAATAAATTGTAGGATAATATTTAAATTTTACGCACATTACATATATTTTAAAATTAAATATATTTATTATATAATTATGACGTCATCCAGTCCGACCAGTGGTTCGACCGATTCGATCAGTAAAATCAGTAACCAGTTGGCTCACCGGTTCACTGTCCGGTCCGGTTCTGAGAACATTGGTCTTTACCTAGAAACGTCAGAACTAATAGTACACGATTACAACATGTTATTCGGCCCAGCTGTTTACCCAAATTTAGACGGAAAAAAAAAAGTTAAGAAAAAAGGTACTCTGACATAAAACTTGACTTATTTATTTTTGCTATTTTAAGAATATATTAATATATTGTAGAAAATAGAAAACACATTTGTTTCGTTTTTTTTCAAATACGAAATAATTTTGGAAAAAGTCACACAAACAAGCCCTAGGTATTTTTAACATGAGGATGTTGGATATTTTATGGGCTACATTACTTAAATAAATTGGTTTTGCTAAAATTAGGGCTGTCAATGGGGCAGATATCAATCCGAATCCGATTCAACTCAAGTCCAACCCAATTTGCTAGGATTTTGATCCGATTAGAGATTTGATGGATCTGATCCAATTATAAGATCCAAAATTCGAAATACGTGAAGTAAATATGAATTTGATTTATCCTATCTGTTATAGATCCGTTGTCCTACAATAAACAAAATATTTATACATATACATAATAATCTATTAAAATAAATAACATTAATAATATTTTACCATTAGGTTAAGATAATAAAAGTTAATATTTCCTTCCTAATTACATTTTATGCATATTTTCATCCAAAAATATGGATAACAGTTAAGAAGTTTGAACATGTGAGTTAAATTAAATACAACCGCAAAGTTATCATACTTGTTTTATGAAAAAATACATGTGTAAATTTTTAAATAAAACTTTCATTGAATCGAAAGAAATCCGATATCCGATTGAATCCGGCTAAGATCCGATTGACTTAAGAAATCTAGATCCAAGTGAGATTCGAATTCAAGTCTACCCTAATCCGACCCATTTAGCTAAAATCATGTATAGGTTAATGAATAGTATATTGTTTAAGCAGCCCAATAAATCCCTACCATATTTTTTTATTTAGGCCGTGATATTTTTTTATGATGTCAAGTGTAGGTCATAGACTCATAGGGTCTCGGACTAGGTGGAGGTTGTTATGGTTTTGAATCTTATGATTCATCAATTACACACAAGATCTCAGGCAATAGATCCTCTGTACCATAATTTTGTGTACCACAATTGTGCCACAAATGAGTAATTGCCATATGTATTTATGACAATTATAATAATTGTCATAAATACATGTGGCAATTACTCACTTGTGGCACAATTGTGGTACACAAAATTATGGTACAGAGGATCTTGAGCCAAGATCTCATACATTGATTTATTTATTAATACACTCTGTATATTATATTTTATTTGGTTGTGTAATCAAAGAAAATCTTGTGATTGAACTTTTGATTTTGTACCCAAGCTCTAGTGCCAACTTGTGTAAAATCGAATTGTTAACACATAAATTTTTTCAATTAAACATTGTATGATATTCCCAATTGTTACTATGTGTGACACATATAAAAATTCTGCGTATAAGAAGATTAATATTGTGTTTGCATGGAGAAGGGAGAAAATTGATTTTGTTCTTCAAATTTGAGAGTGATTTTGCTTGTTTTAGTGCAATAAAATTGATAGTATAATTTTTTTAAAGTTGCATGAATCTTTAGAAACCCTCAAAGAAATGTAAGAAAAGCTGATCCAACATGTCCAAATTCAATACGAAAATTGAAAAAAAAAATTCTAAAATCATCAATTTATTTCAAAAATCACTTTCCAAAAAGCAATACAAACCAAACAGGCCCTGAAATTTTTGTTACTTTTAAAATGGGGAACTCTAAACAAACACTTGATTTAATTAGGTCAATAGTCAGCCAGCTACATAACTTGATTTGGGTTTTCTTTCAACCCTCAATCAGTTTGCAGATAATTAAAAGTGAGTAGTATAGCTTATCTATTTTACCTCAAAAATGCACTTTTCAGATTTTATTTGGATTTATTTTCAAGCTCAAAGTTATTCTGGTTGAATAATTTAAGCTCGATTGTTCAAACTTTCACCTAAAACTTTGAAATGTAATTTCCATTGAGTTTTAGGGATATTAAAAATTTGAAACATGATATGCGTCAAATCAATAACTTTATTTTGTAGATTTATGAATTATGATTCTTGTTAAATTTGAAAAGATAGATGAAAATTTGATTTGAGCTGGCCCTAAAGTTATGGGTTTAAAGTTTAAATGTGTGATAATTTGGGCTTGGACTATCATTATGAACTATGAAGTTTTATCATAATTTGGGCTCTATTTAGAATTTGGTTCCATTTTAAAGTGGGCTTAGCATGCATATTTTGAAATTCATTATTTAGATAACTAGACTAGAATTTAGATAAAATAAGTGGTACATGATTAATGAGCTATAACTCAATGGACTGTTAATCAATTGGTTTAATTTGACTCGAACCAACTTGGCTGAGGCTAAATCATTATAAATATTAAACTTTGATTTGATTATTATGATAGTTCGGGCTGGATTTGGTGTTCGAACGCGAAGGTGTGAGGGCGTTGAACAAGGAGTTGAAGTTGAATGGGAATAAATGCAAGAAACTCATGTGTTATCTCGAACTTGCACAAAATTACCTTGTGAAATATTTATTGCATAAAATTCATTCATATTACTATTAGATATTCAACACAAAATCCCTTATTTGTACGTCAAGGTATAATACAATTTCAATTTCAATTTCAATATAAAAAAAAAAAAAAATCAAGACAAGCTCAAGCGATTGTTTGAAACATGAATAATATATTATTCGTCTTTAGTATTGAGACTAATTGTTTCACATTTATTGAAAATAATAGTTAAGTCCACCTTATAAGGTCTTGACCATTCCTCCTATAAAGTACATCAACTTTTGTCCATTTTAATATTTTGAATTTAAGAGGGACTAATATGTTACACTACATTGATAAGATGGACGAATTTGCTACCAAAAATTTAAGAGGGAAGAATGTGTTTTAAGATGGACGAATGTGATACGTTACATTGATAAGAGGTACCAGTCTGCTATAAAAAATTTAAGAGGGGACGAAAATGCAAATTTGACCCATAAGGAGAAACAAAAATTATATTCACTCTTTAGGGTAAACACCACTAATAGTCTTCGTTAACATTATTTTTTTACAAAGTCGTCATTCTTAAGGGGTTTTTTTTATCACATTAGTCTCTACTAAGAGTTATTTGTTTTATTTTGACATTTTTCAAGCTGAGCACGATGGATTCGATATCTCCATCTTGGCTTCGTCTTTTCACGTGTCCATTAAGTAATATCATAGGCGTGTAAATTGTTCAATATATTTTGTGAATGAATGGTTAAATTGATAAATTTTCACATCAAAATGATGTTTTAATTACATTTTTGGAGCATATGCACTGTACCTCCACAAGGAACAAGAGAAAATCATTATTATCACGTGGATGGGAAAATTAGTACCGTAATATGTCTGTTTTGATTTAAAAGACGGTAAGTGTCACATGAGTTGGAATGAAGTAAAAATGTATGATAGTTTGGGCTTGGACTATCATTTTGTGTAGTTTGGGCTCAATTTAGAATTTGGTTGGATTTGAAGTGGACATAATTTATGTTGGATATTCATTATTTAAAAATGATATGGAGGGAACTGGACTAGATAAAATAAGTGGCACATTAATCATTAATGAGCAATAAATCAATGGACTATTAATCAAGTGGATTAATTAGACTTGGACCAACTTGGCTGAGACTTCTGACTAAATAATTAAAATAAATTTTGTTGTTGAAGTTAGTAAGTATGGAGGTCGAGGTGGTTTCAAATAAGGGCTCGATTTGGGGTTAGTTTTGGGCACAATGGAGTGACTGACACTATTGGTTCGGGCTGGATTTGGTGTTCGGGCCTTAAACTAGGAGTTGAAGTCGAATGGTAATAAATGCAAGAAGCTCCTCATGTGTTATGTTATGTCGAATTTGCACAAAATTATCTTTTGAAATGTTTATTGCATAGATTTCATTCGGTCAAAGTATAATATAATTTTCAATTTAGATAAAAAAAAAAAAAAAATCAAACCAAGATGAAGTAGTTTTTGAACTTGAACAATAAATTGTTTATCTTTAGGTAAAATTGCAAAATCGTCATAAACTAATCATTGATTTTGGATTTTCGTTCTAAACTATATCAACTTGGTGAATTTCGTCCAATAATTTAATATTATTTTGGAATATCGTCCCACAGTTAATTATGAGACGAAAATTGCGTATTTGTCCGTTAAATTACCACATGGCTACTTACGTGTCATGACATAGTAAATTTTAACATGAATAATTATATAATATTGCAGAATTCATCCCAAACTAATTACAAGATTGAACCGTCATTTTCATTAAATTAAAATTTTAATATTGAGTCTAAATTCATACAAAATAATAAATTAAAATTAATTTTAAACGATATTTTAAAAAAATATTAAATTACGGGATAAAATTCAATGAGATAATATAATTTGAAACGAAAATAAAAAAGTTACTAATTAATTTAAAACATTTTCTGTAATTTTACCTTATCTTTACTTGACTTGTAAGTTTTACGTATTAATGATTTATTGTATCAAGAAGTTGGTCCGCCTCTGTCATTTTGCTACTAATTAATAGCTTAGTCAAACAAATTATTTTATACTAATTTTCATGAGCTCGCCAGTTGCGTCAGTAAATTATTTTAACAATTGTGATGAGCTGGCCTCTGCCATTAATTTTTATAACGTGGACTTTGAGAGGATATATATAATTCTTTTTTTTTTTTTTTTTTTTTTTTTGATAACCCAGGTGTACAAGCTTACACTAGACTAATCCTGGACCCTCAGAACCCTTGCCCTAAAATCCTGAAGGATGTAAATCGCAGGATGTGCCTTCACCAAGCCCCGGGTTCCCACCATACTGCTGTACACTCTGCGCAAAATAAGATGTAAGTAGGTCTCGTCATTTAACTTTTCAATATTTACAAATTGTCGGTTAATTCGCGGCAACTCTCGTTATCTGTCATTTTAGATTTCTTTGAGAGATATTTTTATATTCAAAATGTCCCTAAAAATCCTCTAACAAGACATATGGTGGCTATATCAGAGGATAGCCACAAAAATTCTGAATTTGTCCACATATTTGGTCCATTGTTCTCGGAATTACTCTCTCCGTTTTTTTCTTTGTCGCTTTGGCAATAAAAAAAAGTTTTTATTTTTATTTTTCGTTTCAATATTGCAATGTAAAATTAATGTTTTTTTTATCAATTTTACCCTTCTTACTAATACTTGTCATTAATATTAATATTATTTGATTAAAAGAGTATTTTGGAATTTTTGCTTCAAAAAATGACTACCTATGATATTTCTTAATTCGTGTGCAATCCTAAAAATGAACAAAAAAAATTTGGAGGCGATAATGTGTTGCTCAAATGACAAATTGCACCGAATTTTTTTAATTCCAATAGAAACGAGACAAAATTACAAGCAAATGTCCTAAAATTGTAAACACTAAAAAAGCGTCGAATAAGCAATCGCCTCATAATCGCCGCCCAATAAAACTTAAAAGGGCTAAAAGTGTATTTTTGTCCTCAACCCCCTATATATTCTCCTCTACCAACTCTTAGTCCCACACAAAAAACAAATTAAACAATCAACTTTTTTTCTCAATGGAAGAAGAGGATTGTTTATATGCAATGCAACTTGTAGGAGGTTTAGTGCTTCCAATGGTACTAAAATCAGCTATTGAGCTTGATCTTTTGGAACTTATTAAAAAAGCTGGTCCAAATGCTTCTGCTTCTGCTTTTGAACTAGCTTCTCAACTTCCAACAAACAACCCTAATGCAGCTAGCATGATTGATAGGATTCTTCGTCTACTCTCCGGCCACTCCATTCTCAACTGCAGCCTCGAGACGCTGCCCGATGGTGGAGGCGTTGAGCGGCGATATTCTTTGGCTCCGGTTTGTAAATTTCTTACCAAGAATGAAGATGGATTCTCTGTAGCCCCCCTTTCACTCATGAATCATGACAAGGTCTTGGTTGAGATTTGGTAAGTAGTCAATTAATCACTATACATTGATTCAATATCTTATCATTTTTAATTTGTCAATAAACTAATTCGAATACGACCTAAGATACTTAATTTCTCGACTAAATATGACTTAATCTGATTCGATTTTGATCCGATCTTTCTTTTTTTAATGACTCAAATTTTGGTCGTATAGTAGTTTTTTTTAATGATTTTAAATCTTAAAAGCCATGGAAAAAAAAGATAAGTACCTTTAATTTTATTTAATTATAGTATTTATTAACAAGTTATATATTTATACAATTGAATTTGTTTTTTTAGTGATGATATCTGTTTTCTTAATAGTGAAATCAGGCATTTTTTTATGTTAAATAGAAGAAAACACATACTATTATTATTTTTAGAGCAAAAGACAAAAATACCCCCTATGCTTTGTCTAATTTCCAAAAATCTCCCTGTGTTATTTTAAATACCAAGAAAATCCCTATGTTTGATTTTAAATACCACACTCGACCCAAGTAGTATATATTTATAATTTTATTTTTGACTTTTGGTAGAATGACAAGATTACCCCTATGCGTTTGTTTTTTAAAAAATTTATTTATTCTTTTTGAAAAAACAAGTATATACTACTTGGATCGAATGTGGTATATAAAATCAAACACAGGGGGGTTTTGGGGATTTAAAATGACACATAGGGGTTTTTTTTTGGGAGTTAAACAAAGCAAGGGATGTTTTTGTCTTTCGATGTCAGGGGTAAAATTGTCATATCAAAAGTAAATTGTGAACAAATACTTGCAATTTTGGCGTTTGAAACACACTCTCTTTCTTGGGGTGTATTTGGCACTTATTTGAAATCATAGGGGATTTTTCGGGAGTTAAAATAATACAGGATGATTTTTGAGAGTTAGACAAAATATAGGGGGTGTTTTTATCTTTTGCTCTTATTTTTATATAGAAGAAAAAAATAATGGTTGAGCTGATCCAAAATTTTGATCCAACAATGGGGTTATGGGAAATTTATTCTAGATTTATTTTGGGCTTAATTCCACTTTGCATCCTACAAATAGGAGCATTTTTCACTTTGCACCCTACAAAAAAATTAATCCCACTTTGCATCCTACAAACCACTCTTTCATTTCAAATTGCACCCTCAACCATTTTCAACCCATTTAAGTTGTTGAAGTAAGGGTAAATTCGTCCATTCATCACCCCAATTTCCCTCCAAAAATATTATAATGGCAAAATTGACATATCAACATAATAACTTTAAAAAAAAAACCTGAAAACTCTATTATGCGGAAATCAAATACATAACCACTTTTGTATATATAAGCAACTACATCATGCTCATTATTGCATCCAAACAAAAGAAGTTGCTCATTACTTCATTGAAACAAAACAAACTACATTATACAATTAAATCATTAAAATGAAACTTAAAATTGCACCCAAATTGTATACAGGTTAAATATTATAACAAAAGCATACTCCAGTTAGTCTAACACAAGTTTACTCGACTACACAAAAGCAAAATATTATTCTAATGTCCATCAAACATCATATATTTAAATCTTCACACAAGCCAAAAAGATGCAGTATCTGGAGTCTAGTGTTCTAGTACAGCAACAAAGTGCAGTCAAGCAACAACAAAATGCCCTCCAACTCTAAACACCCGTCACAAGTCACAACAGATTCAGATGGCCCTGTATCACCCTGTCATTAATCATCAAATACCTCATCAAATTAATATGAAAAATAATACTAAAAATCTACCCAAATCAAAAATATATATGATCATACCTGCAAATCAGTTGTAGTCCCTGTTTCAGTTGCTTCCTTGGATTTTTTGGACTTGTTTTGGTTCTATATATAAAAGTTAAAAGTTAGGATATATGTCATGATAAATTATATAAAACTAAAATTGCATAATTTATACATACTTTAGGCTTTTTTGAAGAGGTTGCACTTGATTCAGCCTTGCAACTTTTTTTATTATGTCCTTGTAATCCACAATTAGAACAAAAGTACTTGTAGCCATTTCTTTTCAATTTTTTTCCATTTTCTTTCTCTTCAATCAACTCATTTGGATCTTTTTTTCTTGCATATTTCTTTGGTCTTCCAGCCTTTTTAGATTTCTCAGGCCATGGCACTAATGGTAGAATTTCAGATTTTGGCCACTCATCCTTTCCTTTGATTGGCTTCAACATATGATTGTATGCTTTAATGTAAGTGGGTTTTTTGTACCAATGGGACACATAAATTATTTACATAAACTTCCAATAAATCGGACCCAATTCATTCTCTTTTCTTAGCACCCAACTCATTTTTCTTCAAACATAAAAAAGAATAAGACGGCAATGGAGAGGACTTGAAGAAGAAATATGAGAAATTTGAAATATGGTAAACCCTAAGACCCCGTTTTGTTTTCTATTTTCCAGATATTTATTTTTAAGTTATTATGTTGATATGTCAATTTTGCCCTTATAATATTTTGGAGGGAAATTGGGGTGATGAATGGACGAATTTACCCTTACTCCAACAACTTAAATGGGTTAAAAATGGTTGAGGGTGCAATCTGAAATGAAAGAGTGGTTTGTAGGGTGCAAAGTGGGATAAATTTTTTTATAGGGTGCAAAGTGAAAAATGCTCCTATTTGTAGGGTGCAAAGTGGGATTAAGCCATTTATTTTGTGAATTTGCCCAAGTCAGATCGTGATAATATTTTTTTCGGGATTATCCCCTTAAACGTTGAACCTTATTGAATTGCGAGCACGTATTTTAAACTTGTATATAAATATAAATAATAATGTTGAATTTAAATTTAGCATCACATGCATTGAGATGTCATTAGTTTACCTAATACTATTTTAAAATGTTTAATCATAGGTGTCATTTAAAAGATGCAATTCTTGAGGGTGGAATTCCATTCAACAGAACATATGGCAAGAGTTTATTTGAGTATACTGCTACAGATTCAAGATTTAACCAAGTATTCAATAAAGCCATGTCTGAACAATCAACAATCTCTGTGAATAAAATTCTTGAATCATACAAAGGATTTGATGGTCTCAAGTCCATAGTGGATGTTGGTGGTGGAATTGGATCAACTCTTAATAAAATCATAACTAAGTATCCATCAATTAAGGGCATTAATTTTGATTTGCCTCATGTTGTCAAAGATGCACCATCTTATAAAGGTACGTTCCGATTCTTGTTATAAATTAGTCAAGTAACAAAATTTAACCATAAATTTCGGACCAATTTTCGAGTAACTTGATTTGTAGTCCTAATAATTAGAACTAAATCAAATAATACTTGGTTAATCTAGGGGTGGAGCACATTGGTGGTGACATGTTTGTTAGCGTGCCCAAGGCCGATGCCATTTTCATGAAGGTATTAAAGTCAAAATTACATTTTTAGCCTCACACAATGATCTTCAATATTTTTCCCATACTTCATAAGTTGCATTTTTTATTTCATTTTAGTTTCTAAATTATTTTGCAATATTGGTACCTATATAATAATCTATATCAACTTTCTTTGGTCCCATAAGATTAATGACTTAATTCCACTCATTTTTCACTTTGCACCCTAAAAAAACTTAATTGTAGATTAAACCCTGAAAACCATGTATTCATTTTACTATGCTTCCTGGTCATTTTTCTAGCCATTTCACTCGACGTTGGGAGAGTATCTTAGTCCATGCCTGTTAAATATCACCCTGATCCCACAATATTAACTTACTCAATTCACATTTTCGGTCAATAAGAAGGCGATGGGACCAAAAGTGCAAACAATATTTTAAAAAAGGGGCCAACTACCCATTTTGTGCAAACAATATTTTAAAAAAGGGATCAACTACCCATTTTGTAAAGTCCCAATCTAGGGTCAAGTTCTATGGACTAAAAGTGCAACTTCCCCAATCCCATGTATAATATAATTACATAATTTGGCACATAAAATTACCAACAAGATTATTTCTAAAAAAAAAAATTATTATTTGTCTTTTTTGTAGTGGATTTGTCATGATTGGAGCGATGAACACTGCAAGAAACTGTTGAAGAATTGCTATGAATCAATTCCAGAGAATGGGAAAGTGATTATTGCTGAATCAGTTCTTCCAGAAATGCCAAACAGTGGACTAAGTTTTCTGAAGGCAGCTCAAGTTGATTTAATCATGATGGCCTATACTCCCGGTGGTAGAGAAAGGACAGAGAAAGAATATGAGGCTTTGGCAAAATCAGCAGGATTTAAACAACTCCACAAAGTTTGTTGTGCTTTTAACATATGGATCATGGAATTGTATAAATAAATGAAAAACACATTAGTGCTTCTCTCTAGCTGTGGATTTTTAACTTCAGTTTATCTATGTACTTTGATCCTAAATTTGAATAAAAGCATAACATTAATATCGAACTAACTATTTAGATTTTTTTTTTAATTTCTTTTTGCATGGTGTGATTTAGGCAGTGTTTTAATAATTGGATCGACTGGTTCGACCGATATCTGGCTGGTATTCGTTCCGATCAACACTTCAAAACTAGTAATCTTTGCTTTGTTGGAAGCTAGGGTGTAGTGCACTAGTTTGTACTCCTTTGATGATTGACAAGTGTCATTTGTGATATTAATTTATTTATTTTATCTTTTTTTTCTCTCCTTCATGGGACACTTGTCAATCATCAGGGAGTGCAGACCACTACACTGTACCCTAGCATCCAATGTTCTGTCCAATTCGAACCCAAAAAAACCTATTAGAAACTGGTAAACCAGTGATTCAGTCAGTTCACCGGTTCACCAGCATCTGAAAGGTTTTTCCCAGTTTGAACAGGACAGAAAAATTGCTGATTTTGAGGAGTTGACCTAACCGGATTACACTTATAATCAGTTATGTAATTCTTGATGAATATTGATGTTATAATTCTTCATTTGAACATGTTATGCTAAATTTAAAATTTCATAATTACTTGTATTCATTTTATTTTTAGTTACTTAAATAATTTGTTATCTACTACTTTTGACTTGTGAGATAGTATTTACTATTTAGTTTAAGAAAATAAAACTTGAAAAAATGTGGATAAGAATTGATCTTTTTAAATGGTAGATTACATACATTAAACTAAAATTAAATTATTATTTCGTAATGACGCCACGCCGGTTGAACCATAAGTTAACATGGTATTCAACCAGTAACCAATAAGGCTACCGATTCGATGTCCGGTCCGGTTTTCAACACATTGGATTAGGTAAGAAGTAAACTCCTTTTATGGTCTAGCCCAGTACAAACAAATTCTTGTTTTTACAATCAAGTAGTACTAAGCTCACACTTCTGTTATATGTATTTTCTCATTTTGATTTGTTGTATCAGTTCCTTCCCAAAGCTCCCATAGTTCCTTGTTCATCCAAGAGAGCACGATCACGGGTCCCAACGTACAAGGTACCTACATTCCTCATCATATGTATAAAGGTTAAGAATATGAGTTGCGTAATCAGATGTATAATCGTCTGGATATGTCAACCTGTCATAAAAAGCTTTGTCCAGTCGGACCTCTCCCTAAAAGTCGAGATTAAGAAAGAGATAGTGCATTCATACCAGATAGAGAAGTGCCGGCTGAGGTGAGCGAGTTAAAATTCCAGCTACTAAGGCAGTAACTAGTCCAATTGCATACCCAGAAAGGGCGTACCTAAAGTACTTGAATCCCTTTGAAGATTGTTCATCCAAGATAGTTGCGGTCTTTCTATGATCGAAACAGAGAACCAAAGCTAAAAGCATAGAGGGAATAGCCTGCAAGACCAGTACACAGCAGCAAATGCTCAGTTTGTCATCAGCCACATTTCTTGAGCAGAACTCGGGACCAAAAAAGAAGGAAAAAAGACAATGCATGGATATACTTGAAATTTAATATAACAAAGTTACACGACGCCGCTTCCATTTCAAAGAATCACACGCATTCAGGGAAAAGAAAAAATAGGAAAAAAAAACAGTGGATTTCTTTACTGCCACACTGCAAACTACTAACACCACCAAATTACTGCAGATCATTGCAACTAAGATGCAATAAAAAAGACAACATTACAAGTTATGACAATTGTTTGCAAAAACATCTATCAAACATAAGGAAAATCATTAACACATTACAAAATAAAAATCATGTTGGATCAAGTTCAAGGTCCAAATAATAATAGCAAATACTTCTGAAGGGGATCTAATCATAGCTTTGTCTATTACAATTGCACAGGGAGTTCTCCTAATATTAGCTTATCAGTCATTTGCTGTCACCCAATGACTGAATATGGAGGATAGATGAAACTTAAAACAATTTACTGTATTGAACAGATTCATCTGATTATGATCATCAGCTCTAAAAAAAAATGGTTGATTGATCCGGGAGGTGGTTAAAGTCTAATGGTTAAGCTCTAGTAGCCCGAACTTTATAGAGCAATTCTAAATTTCGATAATCCTACCTCCTATTCTTACATTACTCAAAGAGGAAGAGTGCAATGTGTCTTGCACAACCAGGCTTATATAAGAAGCACAACTGTTAAAGTCCTCATCACTACATCTTAAGCAATAAAATATACCAAAGGAAATTTTGCTCGTGTTTTAACTAACTAACACAACCGCGAAATGACATTGAATAAGACGCACGACTTCAGACATGACCAAAATTGCAGGCAGTTAGAACATTAATTTATTTCAAATGCCACAGATGAATTGCAATGAAATTTTAATTAACTACTACCCAAATGCCATTTCTGATATTGTTGATGATACAACAGTCATTTCGCTCCAACATTTGTTCAATTGTATCTTTGGTCATCTTTGAAGAAATGTTGGAGCAAAGTGTTGTGTTGTCAACAATGTCAAAAATGGCATATGGATAGAAGGTAGTTAAAATGAAATTTTCATTGAAATTCATGCATAACACTTGAAATAAACGCTCTAATAGTCTACAACCTAGGTCATATTTGAAGAGTTTGATGTCATTCTTGTTGAGATGGTGAATTAAAATGCGAGGAGATGTACCATTGGGTACATATGTTTTATTGATTGACACAAAGCGATAGGGACTTTAAATACAACTTGTGCTTCTTAAAGGAATTAATGCAACCCTAATCGAATAATTGATCTATACAGTTCAGGCAAGTAGAGCTTTAACATAAATATTTAATTTTAACCACCTGGAATGAATTTTTTTTTTAAGGGAAGATTATCTAAAATTCGATGGATATGTTCAAGAAACAAGTTATTTCAGATGCCTTCATTGTTAATCATGGGGAACAACCTAATGATCTATAGGGCTGCTAAAATTAGGAAGACTAATAATGAGGTTGCAACTTGCAATAAACAGCAGTACTTAGTTTCATCTATGAAATTCATTTAATAACAATATTGACTTCAGAAGCAACAAGGATAAAGAAAATAATAAAAACAATCAATTTAATACAAGTCATAGGAACTTACAATAATAAAAAATGAATACATCAAAGGGTGTCGCATGGTAGAACATATGAATCTTTTAACAAAGATAATTAAATGAAGACGAGAATAGGTCAATCTGCATGTCAACTTTAAGAACAAAGGCCTAGAAATTTAAGATAAATGACCTTGAACTCGTGACTTTATCTTATAATATAGCACTAATATGTCCTTCATTAAGCACATAAGGAGTAACATAAAAACTTACTGAAATCTGAGTGTGAATAAAAAATTTGGCATTACTCCATAGAAATTATAAACAACTTATAGTAATAGCAGCCGTAATGAAAACATATCTTACCATGTCACCAAGACCAAGCATCAGATAATCAGAAATATTATTTCCAGGTACTGCACGGCCCAACATATTCCTGGGGAAAACAATCTTTACAGGCAACTCGAGTTTTTTGGTTATTAACTGCAGTCCAGGAAGACTTAAACTATTAGCCACCGTGTGTACCGGATTTGATGCTTGTTGTGTTGCAACTGATACCATAACATTTGCCCCAAAAAATCTCTCAGAGAAGAAAACCCAGAATATGTCGTAGACAAATAAACACGCCAGGAGCATGGCACATATCTTGATATTGGGTAACCGAACATGGCTGACAAAAGCTATGCAAAGTGAGATACCCAACAGATTGTTTAATATCCAGTTGCCAGTTACAAGCCATGCTACAACTAAAGAAATACATAGGGTCAATAAAAGACCTTGGATTCGTGTAAATGACTTGGAACAACACCGAGATACATATGGGTCGGATAACCCAAATTGTGACTTGATATGAGCAGGATATGGTGATAAACAAAAGTATAGGGCTGATGCTGAAGCAACTGCAGTAAAAGCAGTGAGGATTTGAGAAACGGAAGAGAACATGTAGAACATGAAAAGCAAGCTGCAAGAGCTCATTATTGGGATCATTAATGCTTGAGACCTATCTAAAGTAATGGAAGCTTCAGACATGTCGCGATTTCGTTCCATTTCCTTTCCGTAGTTCAGTGCTCTAGTAGCAGATGCATATGACACTGCTATAGCTGTGGCAATAAGAGTGACTGAAGATGGTTCCAGCAAATAAAGAAGCTTCCATAGAGGCTCCATGTTCGATCCTCCACTTTCAACAACTGCAAATTTTCCTAAAACCACAATAAGAGCTGATCCTCAACAATCGGGATGAGTTAGAATCCAACTATATACCTTTGAAGTGATGAAAATTATCGAAGTAAGAATGCCAATTGCAGTTCTTATATACTCAAAAACATTTCAACAGAACTGCAAACCTGAAAAATATATCACATGAATAAGATATCATCTCCACAGAGGAATGAATACAAATTGACAATGCAAAATAATCAAATTTACAACTATAATGCCAGAAACTGTAATAAGTCTGATTTCCAGACCCAATTTATAAATACATTCATCTATGACGCATCAATTCATCAGACCTTACAAAAAAGAGTGAAAACCCTGCCATTAAATTAATCCAGTGTTCCTAATGCTGTCAAGGTTCAAATTCAACAATGTCTATGCTTATTTCAAACACTCAACTGGTAAAAGGGTTCTATTTCGATTAATTTTTTAGGGAAAATGAAAATTCTTCAGCAAAATTGACAATTAGTTGACTGAATAATCAACTGTGGATAAATAATAACAAGAAGAAATATCATGAAATTAAACCACAGAGATCTTACAGTAAATAACAATGGGTTTTTCTAGGGATTTACCTTTGACTTTACAATTTTGAGAGGAGGAAATGGGATTCATTTCATTTTCAATCGTGATATGAATCATATGATGATATAGTGATGCTACGAGTAAAAGAAATTGATAATTAAGCGAAATTGGGCCGTGAATAATTAGTGGACTTGTCCGGCCCAATATCTATTGTTCTGTTACGGTGAGCCCATCTAATATGGGTCAAGAGTCAAGACCAAAAGACCACACCGGAGTTATTTTAATTCGAATTCGATTCGATTTATTAAAAAATTTATTTGAATCGAAATTCGTTATAGCTGATTCGAGTAAAAGAATATGGGTCTGTTTGTCTCGCTTTTGGGAGAGTGGTTTGGGAAAGTGGTGGAGGTTTGAGAAATAATCTCGATTTGCGTAATGTTGTTTGTTTGGGTTTTGGGAGAATTGTTTGGGAAAAAAAGTAGGTGTAGGTTTTTTTTTGTAGGTTTGAATTAATTAATTAGGTGTAAGAATAGTGTAAGACTTTATGTCACATCAGTTAGTTATATATAATTAATTAATTGATGTATATATTATATGTAATATATGTGATAAATAATATTTTATAATTAGTTATTTGTGTTTTCTAAAATAATAAAAAATAAAGTAGATTAATTTTTATTTTGTTGATTTTTGCTTTTAAAAATATTATAATAAAATTATTTTAATCATTTTATCTCACCGACGAATTCATTCAAATGGCATATTAAATTGAATTAAAATTACACATTATCCTTAAAATATTAACTTAATAGTTATTACACAATATCCAGATTAATCTACATACGAAAATAACATATTAAGTTGTCTTCATATTGTCGAGCAGAATAAAAATTAACGGCAATTTTACAATTAATGTCACTAATTCCACGAAGGTGGGAATGGACCCCATCTGTTATCCGACCAATCATGACTATTATTTCCTCCACGTCGGGCCAACCGCCTTCGAGTCAACAACGCTGCACTCTCCCAGTTGTCAATGGGACCAACATGTGATTCTGCATCACTAATCGAATAACCAGGCATCGAGTTTTGATGTATAGTTTGCGCATCGTTGGAATATGATGTCTGGCTCGAGACGTCATGAATTATTGCTCCTGGCGGGATACGACGATGAAGAGCAGGGGGATCAACGTTCAAACTTTCGGAGAGCTCTATGACGACAGTGTCATCATACTCAGTACCACCAAAGACATTTTTCATCCTTTCATAGTGGTCCTCCCAACAGCTAAAATAACGCTCACATCCAGGAATATCTTGTAAATAAATACACAAGTTACATACATACCGACATATTATAATAGTAACATTATAATTACAAAAATATTGTTACTTACCGCGGCAGCAGATGGGCGAATATGATAGGGGACGATTATGTCATTCTCACCTATTTCTATTATGCCTTCATAGTTTCGCAACTTTGTAAATATGTTAAAACGGTTCACAAGGTCATCAAAACATGTTTGTACAGACGACTTGAGTATTGGTATTCCGTCAAAAGGGTTCATAAATACGAAGATATATTCGATAATTTGATCGTGTGCCGCTCGCGTCATCGGTAAGCCAGCCGCAATATACTCTCGAAGTGCAAAAAACACGCGAAACTCATGGCGAATAGTCCATGGTTCATTTGCTTCGGGGATTCTCTGTCTTGGTGCCATATCTGTTACAGTTATTAGTAAGAATAATTTATGATTTTAAAGATAAATAAATTTAAACTAAAATAAATATTAATTCTTATAATTTACGACATAATCTCCATAAAGTAGATTACGCAAAATTAATCAATTGAAATTAAATTGCGTATTCGATATAATATCACAATTCACAATAAAATTACATATTCAACTTTTAAAATAGGCAATGAGTAATCCAAATAAATCTAAGCGGTATAATCATTCCACATGGCTTCCGCTATTGAATCTCTTATATCTCCCATTAGCTGTATTTCATCATTAGTCGCATTTAACCGACTTTCTCCGGTTAACTGATAATGCCGTGAGAACGTCGTTATTACCTATCTCTTTAAGCCCAAAATATCTTGCTTTGATTCGAGTTTTGTGTGTTTTTGCTTGTTTTCGCGTTCGTTTGCGTTTTTGGTCCCTTGTTGGGATGTTGTATGTTTTTTTTTGTTTTCTTCGTTTTTTGTCGTGTTTTTGTTCTGTTTGTAGGTTTGAGAATTTTGCAAGGCTAAAGAGAAGTCCGAGAGGTTATGATTCAATGCAATTCCATCAAATCAAGTCTCGGTGGTCGTTGATGCAAGCCTTTGCGCAGAAAGAGCTTCAAAGAAAAGAGAACCCGAAGCAAATCGTAGAAGAATGTAGATAGCTGCTTACTAGAATATGCACAACCTTTTCATGGATGATCCAAATGAGCTGAATTTTGGATATGTCATAGATGAGTGAGTTAGCTACGCTACGGACTTTACGGATCCACAATCGGAGTTCGGAATCAAAAGATATGCTGCTCGGAAGAAAGTGCGGCAGAGCAGAAAAATCTGCCAAACCTACTGCCTCAGTCTCGCGGCCGCGAGCTTTGATCTCGCAGCCGCGAGGTACCTGCTACCAGCAGTTTTCTGCTGCGGGAAAAACAGGGGGTTATTTGTAAAGTCCCCCTTTTCCCCCACTTGCATTTCATAACCCTTTAGGGGGGCTTTTTGGTATTGTTTCCTTAGATTAAGAGGCAAAAGAGGTGACAACTTGCAAAGAACTTCCTCAATCTTTCCTCTCTAGCCTCCCTTTTCCTCTCAAGCCTCCATAAACTTTCCCTCTTTATTTTTTTCTTTCTTTTTCTTGTATTTGAAGACTCCACCAAGGGGGTGAGTTAGTCACCACCCTTGGGGAGTGATTAGGTGGTGATTAAAGGGAGGAGAATCCTTGTCTCGATTCTATTTCGATTAGGTGATTTCTTTCGATTTCTTAGTTATTTATGATTAGGAGATGAGTATTGTTATTTCCTTTTTGGATGAATGATTGTAGATTTGAATTCTCCGGATTTATATATATTTATGTTATTGTTTGATTAAATGATGTCTTGATGATTAGTATGGTGCTTATATGTGTTCGTTAATCCGATTCCGTGTTTATTGTTCGTCTTGTGGTTTGACAACCTTTGGAGATGAAAGTTATTGATTCTTGATTGCTATATATAGTGATTTTGAGGATTTGATTATGAATTTGGATTGTGATTTGATTTTAGGATAGACATATACCTATGTCGTTTCATATTCGTTTAAGGTTTGAGTTTAAATGACATCGATTAGATTTTAGTCCATTTATACGTAAATTGGCTTAGTTTAATTTGATAGGTTGGTATGCTATCGAAAGATACATATGAATGTCATTGAATCATTGAATAGCAAACACGAGCACAATATATTAATTGTCGAGTCATTGTTATCGTTTGATTAATTATGTTTGATGTTGGGTTATGTTTGATTTGTTGGGTTTATTGTTTTATCGCACTTTTGGCCATCTACATTTAATGCAACCTAGACATAGGTTAGGCGAGTGACGATTTGTGGATTTCAACCTAGGATAGTCATATACCTAGTTTGGTCCGTGTTTGTATAATGGGTCCGTTCGTAAATGCATCAAATAACTTAGATTCTCTTTATTCGGGGATTCGGGTTAGTTTTAGGTCCCGGGTGACAACGGTACGCCTTAGAATCCTCTTTTGGGTTCGGACTTTCCTTTGAGCATCGGTTGACAGCGATGTTCGTTATTGATCCGGAGATGGAGAGTTTGGGTAGATTGGTAGAGTTAAGTCAAACCGATAGGGAGACTTAACTAATTTGAACTCACAAACAACAACTAATTCTAGGATAGTTTGCATAGCTAACCTAACAACCGCATGATTTATCTGCTTTAACTAATAGCCTATGAATCCTCCTTACCGCGTAATTAACTCCCCATTTACTTGCTTTCGTAGTTAGATTTATTTTATCGCTCGTAGTTAAATAAAATCACCCTTATCAAATATTTGGGTTCGATCTTTTTGTATCAAGCGTTCATAGATAGAATAGGCCGTCGATTGATTCGTTTATTCCCATCTTTTACTCATTCGTGGGGATTCGATACTCGGTATGTACTTATCGTTTTATATTACTTGTAACGACCGTATACTTGCGTAGTTTGCGTATTAGTATTTGGAACGCAACAAGTTTTTGGCGCCGTTGCCGGGGAATTGTAACGATTGTTTGCCAATTTATATTCTTGTATATCTTAGCTTGGATTTGCTATTTACGTTGTGATCTTTGTCTTCCTAGGTACGATGGCCTACAATGATTGTTATCCAAGGTCAACCGAGGGAGGATCACTTTGTTATTGTATGCATTGCATGGGGGAGAGCACAATCGCCAGTTGCCCAATGAGTCCAACTCATTTTCAATATGATAATTCATACATGGGTAATCATTATGAGCCGAGTCCCACTTACAATGGCTACAATATCGAATGGGGAGATGGCCCGTATTATCCAAGGAACATTGAGTGGGGAGGTGGACCACACTCGAATATGATGATGACTACCCCGTTCATCCAACCGAACTATCATGAATATTCTCAACCTCCGGTAGAGGCACAATCATCTTTGGAAGAAGCATTCACTAAGTTCATGGAGCACACCACCAAATACATGGTTAACACTGATTCTAAAATGGAAGAGATTTCCAAACAGTTGCAAGAAGACTCGGGGACATTAAGGGATCTTCAAACACAAATGGAGCAAATCTCACAAGCCTTAAGCATAAGACCCCCGGGAGCTTTGCCGAGTTCAATTGAATCAGTTGCTCCTAATGAAAGCTTTAATGAACCGAGTGAAATGTTAGAAACAAATGAGCTTCCTACTAGAGAGGAAGAACAAGGTGGATCGAAAAAGCTTGCGAGGGAAGAAAAATTCATCATAGATGAAGAGTTTGATCAAAAGGTCATCAAATGTTCTTATGTGGACTTGATTATTCCCAAAGAAGACAAGTGGATCCACCCGAGAAAAGCAACGTGGATAATTATGGGTAAAGATTACAAAAGATTTGAACCGGGAGATAAAAGTTTTCGATTTGATATGTGGTTCAAATCCGTCCCAAGAGACCGTACAATGGATAAATTAAAGCGTGGGACGAATTTAAAAGCAAAGAGGCCGGGGCTCATACTTGATCCCGATGGGATCCTATTCGATTATTGGCCACCCTAAAAGAAAAGAGAAGCTTCAAGTCGAGCTTTCGACTATAAACAAGCGCTTCTCGGGAGGCAACCCGAGCCTATTGCTTTTTCCTTTGTTGTTTTGTGTTTTGTGTTGTTTTCGTTTTTGTTTTTGTTGTCGTTTTTGCGTTTTGTGTTGTAGGTAAATGAGTGCGGGTGAAAGATCGAGGATTGACAAGCACAAATCGAGCGAGGTCAAGCGAATGAACCATGGTTCGCGAACGTCGTAAGGTGAGTAGTTGTACTTTATTCAAAAAAAAAAAAAATTTAAAAAAAAACTACACTACTCACTCACCATTTTAAATTTCTCATACAAACTCTCTTCCCTCTCTCACAATCTCTCAAGCTCACTCACTCAATTCTTCCCAAACTCACATAAATTTCTCTCTCAATCACATAATCTCCCAAATCCCACAAACAAGCCACCAATTCACCCCTAAAATCCTCCATTTCCATCATACTTTACCAAAAAATGGGAGTCAACACTCAAGGGTTCGAAAGGCAAAATTCTTCGATTACGATCCAAAGGTAAGTGTGGCTTGACTTAATTGGTATTGGTGTGTCGGTGTTGAACTGTTTGGTATTGAAAAATTTTTGGGTTGAAGTTCTTGTAAACTTTGAAGAGAAGTAGTAATTTTGGGTGTGCACTCAAGGTGTTCGATAAATTGCTTGTGAGAGTAGTTTTGCCAACTTTGCTAGTTTTCGATTGTGGAGTTGCCGGGGTATTAGTTTGTTGAAGTTGTGTGATTGCAACACAAGTTTGGGGGAATTTTGCGCATTTGGAATAAAAGGAAAGAGTACGGGAAAGCAATGGAGCGTGCCCTCAATGCACGAAACCACTGAAGACGGGAGCAACCACGGGATGCATACGAAAAGGGACGTTGGATTTAAATTTACGCAGTCCCGTCGGTTTAACTTGAGCTTACAATGTTTTAATTATATTCTCGTCTTGTGTTGGTTTTGTTATTAACCCTTGAGAGATATTGGCATGTTTACTCGTTTCAATTTATAACGTTTGCTTGTTGGAATTAATTAGAGCCGTGCTCGCTCGTTTATCGTTTCGTCTCGTTTTGTTTTGCTTGTGTTTTTGTTGTGTTCTAGTTTTTTTGTCGTGTCGTACCTTACTCCGTCATTCTCAATTCACACAATGGGGACATTGTGCATTTTAAGTTTGGGGGAGTAAGGTCGCGCTTGTTGCATGCTAGGTCGACCCGCCAAAATTTTTCAAATTCTTATTATTATTTGAACATGCTCTACAAAGTTCAAAGCACATTGGCTAAGGTTAGGTAATATTTAAAGTGGATAACGAACTTTAGCGATAATAGGTTCTAGGACTCTTTTTGCTTAACTTAGAATCCCTCCAATCCTTAGCTTGGAATCTAAATGTAAAAAGAGCATAAATGGCCTAAGTTTGGGGGAGTAAACCCTTTTCGAGAATGAAAAATCTTTGAACACCTAACTCTTAGAAGAAATGAGTAGAGAAGTTGCTAAAATGTATGCCCTTCTATGAGAGAAAAGAAAGGCTAAGCCTTCATTGATGAAATTCATGAATCATTTTTGTAATTACTCTATTTCGTTGGAATGGTGCTAGTAGCCCAAAAAGTTAAATGCTTAGAAGCACAAACAATCATCATAATTAGTGCTAGTTTTGTATTGTAATATCATTGTAAAGCACAAAGTGCTATGTTATTATTGTAAATCAAAAGAAAAGCAAAGTATGGTGAGAAAAGAGCTAGGGACTAAAATTCCCAATTAGTTCAAGAATAGGGAAAACACTCTTAAATTACCTACAACTTAGTTTCATGATGTGATTGGAGCATAAGGTTTGAAACCTAAGGTTAGGAGATAGTCTAAGTTAACGTGAGGAGCCCATGCAAGTAGAACCGATAATTTTAATCTATTGGGGCGTATTCACCTAAAATAGAACCTAGCCGAAGTCATCACACACACACGTGGAGCTTGTTTAAAGAATAATTTGAAAGTGTTAAGCTTTGGCATTTTGATCTTAAGCATGCACGTTTAGTACTTGTTTTGTTTTCTTTGCTCGAGGACGAGCAAGTGTTTAAGTTTGGGGGTGTTGATAATGCCGTGAGAACGTCGTTATTACCTATCTCTTTAAGCCCAAAATATCTTGCTTTGATTCGAGTTTTGTGTGTTTTTGCTTGTTTTCGCGTTCGTTTGCGTTTTTGGTCCCTTGTTGGGATGTTGTATGTTTTCTTTTGTTTTCTTCGTTTTTTGTCGTGTTTTTGTTCTGTTTGTAGGTTTGAGAATTTTGCAAGGCTAAAGAGAAGTCCGAGAGGTTATGATTCAATGCAATTCCATCAAATCAAGTCTCGGTGGTCGTTGATGCAAGCCTTTGCGCAGAAAGAGCTTCAAAGAAAAGAGAACCCGAAGCAAATCGTAGAAGAATGTAGATAGCTGCTTACTAGAATATGCACAACCTTTTCATGGATGATCCAAATGAGCTGAATTTTGGATATGTCATAGATGAGTGAGTTAGCTACGCTACGGACTTTACGGATCCACAATCGGAGTTCGGAATCAAAAGATATGCTGCTCGGAAGAAAGTGCGGCAGAGCAGAAAAATCTGCCAAACCTACTGCCTCAGTCTCGCGGCCGCGAGCTTTGATCTCGCAGCCGCGAGGTACCTGCTACCAGCAGTTTTCTGCTGCGGGAAAAACAGGGGGTTATTTGTAAAGTCCCCCTTTTCCCCCACTTGCATTTCATAACCCTTTAGGGGGGCTTTTTGGTATTGTTTCCTTAGATTAAGAGGCAAAAGAGGTGACAACTTGCAAAGAACTTCCTCAATCTTTCCTCTCTAGCCTCCCTTTTCCTCTCAAGCCTCCATAAACTTTCCCTCTTTATTTTTTTCTTTCTTTTTCTTGTATTTGAAGACTCCACCAAGGGGGTGAGTTAGTCACCACCCTTGGGGAGTGATTAGGTGGTGATTAAAGGGAGGAGAATCCTTGTCTCGATTCTATTTCGATTAGGTGATTTCTTTCGATTTCTTAGTTATTTATGATTAGGAGATGAATATTGTTATTTCCTTTTTGGATGAATGATTGTAGATTTGAATTCTCCGGATTTATATATATTTATGTTATTGTTTGATTAAATGATGTCTTGATGATTAGTATGGTGCTTATATGTGTTCGTTAATCCGATTCCGTGTTTATTGTTCGTCTTGTGGTTTGACAACCTTTGGAGATGAAAGTTATTGATTCTTGATTGCTATATATAGTGATTTTGAGGATTTGATTATGAATTTGGATTGTGATTTGATTTTAGGATAGACATATACCTATGTCGTTTCATATTCGTTTAAGGTTTGAGTTTAAATGACATCGATTAGATTTTAGTCCATTTATACGTAAATTGGCTTAGTTTAATTTGATAGGTTGGTATGCTATCGAAAGATACATATGAATGTCATTGAATCATTGAATAGCAAACACGAGCACAATATATTAATTGTCGAGTCATTGTTATCGTTTGATTAATTATGTTTGATGTTGGGTTATGTTTGATTTGTTGGGTTTATTGTTTTATCGCACTTTTGGCCATCTACATTTAATGCAACCTAGACATAGGTTAGGCGAGTGACGATTTGTGGATTTCAACCTAGGATAGTCATATACCTAGTTTGGTCCGTGTTTGTATAATGGGTCCGTTCGTAAATGCATCAAATAACTTAGATTCTCTTTATTCGGGGATTCGGGTTAGTTTTAGGTCCCGGGTGACAACGGTACGCCTTAGAATCCTCTTTTGGGTTCGGACTTTCCTTTGAGCATCGGTTGACAGCGATGTTCGTTATTGATCCGGAGATGGAGAGTTTGGGTAGATTGGTAGAGTTAAGTCAAACCGATAGGGAGACTTAACTAATTTGAACTCACAAACAACAACTAATTCTAGGATAGTTTGCATAGCTAACCTAACAACCGCATGATTTATCTGCTTTAACTAATAGCCTATGAATCCTCCTTACCGCGTAATTAACTCCCCATTTACTTGCTTTCGTAGTTAGATTTATTTTATCGCTCGTAGTTAAATAAAATCACCCTTATCAAATATTTGGGTTCGATCTTTTTGTATCAAGCGTTCATAGATAGAATAGGCCGTCGATTGATTCGTTTATTCCCATCTTTTACTCATTCGTGGGGATTCGATACTCGGTATGTACTTATCGTTTTATATTACTTGTAACGACCGTATACTTGCGTAGTTTGCGTATTAGTATTTGGAACGCAACAAGTTTTTGGCGCCGTTGCCGGGGAATTGTAACGATTGTTTGCCAATTTATATTCTTGTATATCTTAGCTTGGATTTGCTATTTACGTTGTGATCTTTGTCTTCCTAGGTACGATGGCCTACAATGATTGTTATCCAAGGTCAACCGAGGGAGGATCACTTTGTTATTGTATGCATTGCATGGGGGAGAGCACAATCGCCAGTTGCCCAATGAGTCCAACTCATTTTCAATATGATAATTCATACATGGGTAATCATTATGAGCCGAGTCCCACTTACAATGGCTACAATATCGAATGGGGAGATGGCCCGTATTATCCAAGGAACATTGAGTGGGGAGGTGGACCACACTCGAATATGATGATGACTACCCCGTTCATCCAACCGAACTATCATGAATATTCTCAACCTCCGGTAGAGGCACAATCATCTTTGGAAGAAGCATTCACTAAGTTCATGGAGCACACCACCAAATACATGGTTAACACTGATTCTAAAATGGAAGAGATTTCCAAACAGTTGCAAGAAGACTCGGGGACATTAAGGGATCTTCAAACACAAATGGAGCAAATCTCACAAGCCTTAAGCATAAGACCCCCGGGAGCTTTGCCGAGTTCAATTGAATCAGTTGCTCCTAATGAAAGCTTTAATGAACCGAGTGAAATGTTAGAAACAAATGAGCTTCCTACTAGAGAGGAAGAACAAGGTGGATCGAAAAAGCTTGCGAGGGAAGAAAAATTCATCATAGATGAAGAGTTTGATCAAAAGGTCATCAAATGTTCTTATGTGGACTTGATTATTCCCAAAGAAGACAAGTGGATCCACCCGAGAAAAGCAACGTGGATAATTATGGGTAAAGATTACAAAAGATTTGAACCGGGAGATAAAAGTTTTCGATTTGATATGTGGTTCAAATCCGTCCCAAGAGACCGTACAATGGATAAATTAAAGCGTGGGACGAATTTAAAAGCAAAGAGGCCGGGGCTCATACTTGATCCCGATGGGATCCTATTCGATTATTGGCCACCCTAAAAGAAAAGAGAAGCTTCAAGTCGAGCTTTCGACTATAAACAAGCGCTTCTCGGGAGGCAACCCGAGCCTATTGCTTTTTCCTTTGTTGTTTTGTGTTTTGTGTTGTTTTCGTTTTTGTTTTTGTTGTCGTTTTTGCGTTTTGTGTTGTAGGTAAATGAGTGCGGGTGAAAGATCGAGGATTGACAAGCACAAATCGAGCGAGGTCAAGCGAATGAACCATGGTTCGCGAACGTCGTAAGGTGAGTAGTTGTACTTTATTCAAAAAAAAAAAAAATTTAAAAAAAAACTACACTACTCACTCACCATTTTAAATTTCTCATACAAACTCTCTTCCCTCTCTCACAATCTCTCAAGCTCACTCACTCAATTCTTCCCAAACTCACATAAATTTCTCTCTCAATCACATAATCTCCCAAATCCCACAAACAAGCCACCAATTCACCCCTAAAATCCTCCATTTCCATCATACTTTACCAAAAAATGGGAGTCAACACTCAAGGGTTCGAAAGGCAAAATTCTTCGATTACGATCCAAAGGTAAGTGTGGCTTGACTTAATTGGTATTGGTGTGTCGGTGTTGAACTGTTTGGTATTGAAAAATTTTTGGGTTGAAGTTCTTGTAAACTTTGAAGAGAAGTAGTAATTTTGGGTGTGCACTCAAGGTGTTCGATAAATTGCTTGTGAGAGTAGTTTTGCCAACTTTGCTAGTTTTCGATTGTGGAGTTGCCGGGGTATTAGTTTGTTGAAGTTGTGTGATTGCAACACAAGTTTGGGGGAATTTTGCGCATTTGGAATAAAAGGAAAGAGTACGGGAAAGCAATGGAGCGTGCCCTCAATGCACGAAACCACTGAAGACGGGAGCAACCACGGGATGCATACGAAAAGGGACGTTGGATTTAAATTTACGCAGTCCCGTCGGTTTAACTTGAGCTTACAATGTTTTAATTATATTCTCGTCTTGTGTTGGTTTTGTTATTAACTCTTGAGAGATATTGGCATGTTTACTCGTTTCAATTTATAACGTTTGCTTGTTGGAATTAATTAGAGCCGTGCTCGCTCGTTTATCGTTTCGTCTCGTTTTGTTTTGCTTGTGTTTTTGTTGTGTTCTAGTTTTTTTGTCGTGTCGTACCTTACTCCGTCATTCTCAATTCACACAATGGGGACATTGTGCATTTTAAGTTTGGGGGAGTAAGGTCGCGCTTGTTGCATGCTAGGTCGACCCGCCAAAATTTTTCAAATTCTTATTATTATTTGAACATGCTCTACAAAGTTCAAAGCACATTGGCTAAGGTTAGGTAATATTTAAAGTGGATAACGAACTTTAGCGATAATAGGTTCTAGGACTCTTTTTGCTTAACTTAGAATCCCTCCAATCCTTAGCTTGGAATCTAAATGTAAAAAGAGCATAAATGGCCTAAGTTTGGGGGAGTAAACCCTTTTCGAGAATGAAAAATCTTTGAACACCTAACTCTTAGAAGAAATGAGTAGAGAAGTTGCTAAAATGTATGCCCTTCTATGAGAGAAAAGAAAGGCTAAGCCTTCATTGATGAAATTCATGAATCATTTTTGTAATTACTCTATTTCGTTGGAATGGTGCTAGTAGCCCAAAAAGTTAAATGCTTAGAAGCACAAACAATCATCATAATTAGTGCTAGTTTTGTATTGTAATATCATTGTAAAGCACAAAGTGCTATGTTATTATTGTAAATCAAAAGAAAAGCAAAGTATGGTGAGAAAAGAGCTAGGGACTAAAATTCCCAATTAGTTCAAGAATAGGGAAAACACTCTTAAATTACCTACAACTTAGTTTCATGATGTGATTGGAGCATAAGGTTTGAAACCTAAGGTTAGGAGATAGTCTAAGTTAACGTGAGGAGCCCATGCAAGTAGAACCGATAATTTTAATCTATTGGGGCGTATTCACCTAAAATAGAACCTAGCCGAAGTCATCACACACACACGTGGAGCTTGTTTAAAGAATAATTTGAAAGTGTTAAGCTTTGGCATTTTGATCTTAAGCATGCACGTTTAGTACTTGTTTTGTTTTCTTTGCTCGAGGACGAGCAAGTGTTTAAGTTTGGGGGTGTTGATAATGCCGTGAGAACGTCGTTATTACCTATCTCTTTAAGCCCAAAATATCTTGCTTTGATTCGAGTTTTGTGTGTTTTTGCTTGTTTTCGCGTTCGTTTGCGTTTTTGGTCCCTTGTTGGGATGTTGTATGTTTTCTTTTGTTTTCTTCGTTTTTTGTCGTGTTTTTGTTCTGTTTGTAGGTTTGAGAATTTTGCAAGGCTAAAGAGAAGTCCGAGAGGTTATGATTCAATGCAATTCCATCAAATCAAGTCTCGGTGGTCGTTGATGCAAGCCTTTGCGCAGAAAGAGCTTCAAAGAAAAGAGAACCCGAAGCAAATCGTAGAAGAATGTAGATAGCTGCTTACTAGAATATGCACAACCTTTTCATGGATGATCCAAATGAGCTGAATTTTGGATATGTCATAGATGAGTGAGTTAGCTACGCTACGGACTTTACGGATCCACAATCGGAGTTCGGAATCAAAAGATATGCTGCTCGGAAGAAAGTGCGGCAGAGCAGAAAAATCTGCCAAACCTACTGCCTCAGTCTCGCGGCCGCGAGCTTTGATCTCGCAGCCGCGAGGTACCTGCTACCAGCAGTTTTCTGCTGCGGGAAAAACAGGGGGTTATTTGTAAAGTCCCCCTTTTCCCCCACTTGCATTTCATAACCCTTTAGGGGGGCTTTTTGGTATTGTTTCCTTAGATTAAGAGGCAAAAGAGGTGACAACTTGCAAAGAACTTCCTCAATCTTTCCTCTCTAGCCTCCCTTTTCCTCTCAAGCCTCCATAAACTTTCCCTCTTTATTTTTTTCTTTCTTTTTCTTGTATTTGAAGACTCCACCAAGGGGGTGAGTTAGTCACCACCCTTGGGGAGTGATTAGGTGGTGATTAAAGGGAGGAGAATCCTTGTCTCGATTCTATTTCGATTAGGTGATTTCTTTCGATTTCTTAGTTATTTATGATTAGGAGATGAGTATTGTTATTTCCTTTTTGGATGAATGATTGTAGATTTGAATTCTCCGGATTTATATATATTTATGTTATTGTTTGATTAAATGATGTCTTGATGATTAGTATGGTGCTTATATGTGTTCGTTAATCCGATTCCGTGTTTATTGTTCGTCTTGTGGTTTGACAACCTTTGGAGATGAAAGTTATTGATTCTTGATTGCTATATATAGTGATTTTGAGGATTTGATTATGAATTTGGATTGTGATTTGATTTTAGGATAGACATATACCTATGTCGTTTCATATTCGTTTAAGGTTTGAGTTTAAATGACATCGATTAGATTTTAGTCCATTTATACGTAAATTGGCTTAGTTTAATTTGATAGGTTGGTATGCTATCGAAAGATACATATGAATGTCATTGAATCATTGAATAGCAAACACGAGCACAATATATTAATTGTCGAGTCATTGTTATCGTTTGATTAATTATGTTTGATGTTGGGTTATGTTTGATTTGTTGGGTTTATTGTTTTATCGCACTTTTGGCCATCTACATTTAATGCAACCTAGACATAGGTTAGGCGAGTGACGATTTGTGGATTTCAACCTAGGATAGTCATATACCTAGTTTGGTCCGTGTTTGTATAATGGGTCCGTTCGTAAATGCATCAAATAACTTAGATTCTCTTTATTCGGGGATTCGGGTTAGTTTTAGGTCCCGGGTGACAACGGTACGCCTTAGAATCCTCTTTTGGGTTCGGACTTTCCTTTGAGCATCGGTTGACAGCGATGTTCGTTATTGATCCGGAGATGGAGAGTTTGGGTAGATTGGTAGAGTTAAGTCAAACCGATAGGGAGACTTAACTAATTTGAACTCACAAACAACAACTAATTCTAGGATAGTTTGCATAGCTAACCTAACAACCGCATGATTTATCTGCTTTAACTAATAGCCTATGAATCCTCCTTACCGCGTAATTAACTCCCCATTTACTTGCTTTCGTAGTTAGATTTATTTTATCGCTCGTAGTTAAATAAAATCACCCTTATCAAATATTTGGGTTCGATCTTTTTGTATCAAGCGTTCATAGATAGAATAGGCCGTCGATTGATTCGTTTATTCCCATCTTTTACTCATTCGTGGGGATTCGATACTCGGTATGTACTTATCGTTTTATATTACTTGTAACGACCGTATACTTGCGTAGTTTGCGTATTAGTATTTGGAACGCAACAAGTTTTTGGCGCCGTTGCCGGGGAATTGTAACGATTGTTTGCCAATTTATATTCTTGTATATCTTAGCTTGGATTTGCTATTTACGTTGTGATCTTTGTCTTCCTAGGTACGATGGCCTACAATGATTGTTATCCAAGGTCAACCGAGGGAGGATCACTTTGTTATTGTATGCATTGCATGGGGGAGAGCACAATCGCCAGTTGCCCAATGAGTCCAACTCATTTTCAATATGATAATTCATACATGGGTAATCATTATGAGCCGAGTCCCACTTACAATGGCTACAATATCGAATGGGGAGATGGCCCGTATTATCCAAGGAACATTGAGTGGGGAGGTGGACCACACTCGAATATGATGATGACTACCCCGTTCATCCAACCGAACTATCATGAATATTCTCAACCTCCGGTAGAGGCACAATCATCTTTGGAAGAAGCATTCACTAAGTTCATGGAGCACACCACCAAATACATGGTTAACACTGATTCTAAAATGGAAGAGATTTCCAAACAGTTGCAAGAAGACTCGGGGACATTAAGGGATCTTCAAACACAAATGGAGCAAATCTCACAAGCCTTAAGCATAAGACCCCCGGGAGCTTTGCCGAGTTCAATTGAATCAGTTGCTCCTAATGAAAGCTTTAATGAACCGAGTGAAATGTTAGAAACAAATGAGCTTCCTACTAGAGAGGAAGAACAAGGTGGATCGAAAAAGCTTGCGAGGGAAGAAAAATTCATCATAGATGAAGAGTTTGATCAAAAGGTCATCAAATGTTCTTATGTGGACTTGATTATTCCCAAAGAAGACAAGTGGATCCACCCGAGAAAAGCAACGTGGATAATTATGGGTAAAGATTACAAAAGATTTGAACCGGGAGATAAAAGTTTTCGATTTGATATGTGGTTCAAATCCGTCCCAAGAGACCGTACAATGGATAAATTAAAGCGTGGGACGAATTTAAAAGCAAAGAGGCCGGGGCTCATACTTGATCCCGATGGGATCCTATTCGATTATTGGCCACCCTAAAAGAAAAGAGAAGCTTCAAGTCGAGCTTTCGACTATAAACAAGCGCTTCTCGGGAGGCAACCCGAGCCTATTGCTTTTTCCTTTGTTGTTTTGTGTTTTGTGTTGTTTTCGTTTTTGTTTTTGTTGTCGTTTTTGCGTTTTGTGTTGTAGGTAAATGAGTGCGGGTGAAAGATCGAGGATTGACAAGCACAAATCGAGCGAGGTCAAGCGAATGAACCATGGTTCGCGAACGTCGTAAGGTGAGTAGTTGTACTTTATTCAAAAAAAAAAAAAAATTTAAAAAAAAACTACACTACTCACTCACCATTTTAAATTTCTCATACAAACTCTCTTCCCTCTCTCACAATCTCTCAAGCTCACTCACTCAATTCTTCCCAAACTCACATAAATTTCTCTCTCAATCACATAATCTCCCAAATCCCACAAACAAGCCACCAATTCACCCCTAAAATCCTCCATTTCCATCATACTTTACCAAAAAATGGGAGTCAACACTCAAGGGTTCGAAAGGCAAAATTCTTCGATTACGATCCAAAGGTAAGTGTGGCTTGACTTAATTGGTATTGGTGTGTCGGTGTTGAACTGTTTGGTATTGAAAAATTTTTGGGTTGAAGTTCTTGTAAACTTTGAAGAGAAGTAGTAATTTTGGGTGTGCACTCAAGGTGTTCGATAAATTGCTTGTGAGAGTAGTTTTGCCAACTTTGCTAGTTTTCGATTGTGGAGTTGCCGGGGTATTAGTTTGTTGAAGTTGTGTGATTGCAACACAAGTTTGGGGGAATTTTGCGCATTTGGAATAAAAGGAAAGAGTACGGGAAAGCAATGGAGCGTGCCCTCAATGCACGAAACCACTGAAGACGGGAGCAACCACGGGATGCATACGAAAAGGGACGTTGGATTTAAATTTACGCAGTCCCGTCGGTTTAACTTGAGCTTACAATGTTTTAATTATATTCTCGTCTTGTGTTGGTTTTGTTATTAACTCTTGAGAGATATTGGCATGTTTACTCGTTTCAATTTATAACGTTTGCTTGTTGGAATTAATTAGAGCCGTGCTCGCTCGTTTATCGTTTCGTCTCGTTTTGTTTTGCTTGTGTTTTTGTTGTGTTCTAGTTTTTTTGTCGTGTCGTACCTTACTCCGTCATTCTCAATTCACACAATGGGGACATTGTGCATTTTAAGTTTGGGGGAGTAAGGTCGCGCTTGTTGCATGCTAGGTCGACCCGCCAAAATTTTTCAAATTCTTATTATTATTTGAACATGCTCTACAAAGTTCAAAGCACATTGGCTAAGGTTAGGTAATATTTAAAGTGGATAACGAACTTTAGCGATAATAGGTTCTAGGACTCTTTTTGCTTAACTTAGAATCCCTCCAATCCTTAGCTTGGAATCTAAATGTAAAAAGAGCATAAATGGCCTAAGTTTGGGGGAGTAAACCCTTTTCGAGAATGAAAAATCTTTGAACACCTAACTCTTAGAAGAAATGAGTAGAGAAGTTGCTAAAATGTATGCCCTTCTATGAGAGAAAAGAAAGGCTAAGCCTTCATTGATGAAATTCATGAATCATTTTTGTAATTACTCTATTTCGTTGGAATGGTGCTAGTAGCCCAAAAAGTTAAATGCTTAGAAGCACAAACAATCATCATAATTAGTGCTAGTTTTGTATTGTAATATCATTGTAAAGCACAAAGTGCTATGTTATTATTGTAAATCAAAAGAAAAGCAAAGTATGGTGAGAAAAGAGCTAGGGACTAAAATTCCCAATTAGTTCAAGAATAGGGAAAACACTCTTAAATTACCTACAACTTAGTTTCATGATGTGATTGGAGCATAAGGTTTGAAACCTAAGGTTAGGAGATAGTCTAAGTTAACGTGAGGAGCCCATGCAAGTAGAACCGATAATTTTAATCTATTGGGGCGTATTCACCTAAAATAGAACCTAGCCGAAGTCATCACACACACACGTGGAGCTTGTTTAAAGAATAATTTGAAAGTGTTAAGCTTTGGCATTTTGATCTTAAGCATGCACGTTTAGTACTTGTTTTGTTTTCTTTGCTCGAGGACGAGCAAGTGTTTAAGTTTGGGGGTGTTGATAATGCCGTGAGAACGTCGTTATTACCTATCTCTTTAAGCCCAAAATATCTTGCTTTGATTCGAGTTTTGTGTGTTTTTGCTTGTTTTCGCGTTCGTTTGCGTTTTTGGTCCCTTGTTGGGATGTTGTATGTTTTCTTTTGTTTTCTTCGTTTTTTGTCGTGTTTTTGTTCTGTTTGTAGGTTTGAGAATTTTGCAAGGCTAAAGAGAAGTCCGAGAGGTTATGATTCAATGCAATTCCATCAAATCAAGTCTCGGTGGTCGTTGATGCAAGCCTTTGCGCAGAAAGAGCTTCAAAGAAAAGAGAACCCGAAGCAAATCGTAGAAGAATGTAGATAGCTGCTTACTAGAATATGCACAACCTTTTCATGGATGATCCAAATGAGCTGAATTTTGGATATGTCATAGATGAGTGAGTTAGCTACGCTACGGACTTTACGGATCCACAATCGGAGTTCGGAATCAAAAGATATGCTGCTCGGAAGAAAGTGCGGCAGAGCAGAAAAATCTGCCAAACCTACTGCCTCAGTCTCGCGGCCGCGAGCTTTGATCTCGCAGCCGCGAGGTACCTGCTACCAGCAGTTTTCTGCTGCGGGAAAAACAGGGGGTTATTTGTAAAGTCCCCCTTTTCCCCCACTTGCATTTCATAACCCTTTAGGGGGGCTTTTTGGTATTGTTTCCTTAGATTAAGAGGCAAAAGAGGTGACAACTTGCAAAGAACTTCCTCAATCTTTCCTCTCTAGCCTCCCTTTTCCTCTCAAGCCTCCATAAACTTTCCCTCTTTATTTTTTTCTTTCTTTTTCTTGTATTTGAAGACTCCACCAAGGGGGTGAGTTAGTCACCACCCTTGGGGAGTGATTAGGTGGTGATTAAAGGGAGGAGAATCCTTGTCTCGATTCTATTTCGATTAGGTGATTTCTTTCGATTTCTTAGTTATTTATGATTAGGAGATGAGTATTGTTATTTCCTTTTTGGATGAATGATTGTAGATTTGAATTCTCCGGATTTATATATATTTATGTTATTGTTTGATTAAATGATGTCTTGATGATTAGTATGGTGCTTATATGTGTTCGTTAATCCGATTCCGTGTTTATTGTTCGTCTTGTGGTTTGACAACCTTTGGAGATGAAAGTTATTGATTCTTGATTGCTATATATAGTGATTTTGAGGATTTGATTATGAATTTGGATTGTGATTTGATTTTAGGATAGACATATACCTATGTCGTTTCATATTCGTTTAAGGTTTGAGTTTAAATGACATCGATTAGATTTTAGTCCATTTATACGTAAATTGGCTTAGTTTAATTTGATAGGTTGGTATGCTATCGAAAGATACATATGAATGTCATTGAATCCTTGAATAGCAAACACGAGCACAATATATTAATTGTCGAGTCATTGTTATCGTTTGATTAATTATGTTTGATGTTGGGTTATGTTTGATTTGTTGGGTTTATTGTTTTATCGCACTTTTGGCCATCTACATTTAATGCAACCTAGACATAGGTTAGGCGAGTGACGATTTGTGGATTTCAACCTAGGATAGTCATATACCTAGTTTGGTCCGTGTTTGTATAATGGGTCCGTTCGTAAATGCATCAAATAACTTAGATTCTCTTTATTCGGGGATTCGGGTTAGTTTTAGGTCCCGGGTGACAACGGTACGCCTTATAATCCTCTTTTGGGTTCGGACTTTCCTTTGAGCATCGGTTGACAGCGATGTTCGTTATTGATCCGGAGATGGAGAGTTTGGGTAGATTGGTAGAGTTAAGTCAAACCGATAGGGAGACTTAACTAATTTGAACTCACAAACAACAACTAATTCTAGGATAGTTTGCATAGCTAACCTAACAACCGCATGATTTATCTGCTTTAACTAATAGCCTATGAATCCTCCTTACCGCGTAATTAACTCCCCATTTACTTGCTTTCGTAGTTAGATTTATTTTATCGCTCGTAGTTAAATAAAATCACCCTTATCAAATATTTGGGTTCGATCTTTTTGTATCAAGCGTTCATAGATAGAATAGGCCGTCGATTGATTCGTTTATTCCCATCTTTTACTCATTCGTGGGGATTCGATACTCGGTATGTACTTATCGTTTTATATTACTTGTAACGACCGTATACTTGCGTAGTTTGCGTATTAGTATTTGGAACGCAACATTAACCCCCTTTCTAATTCAAGATCATCGTCATGGTAACAGAAAAGCTCATCATTCACGGCAAATTTGCGAATAAAGTTGTGGATCGCACAACACGCGATTACAATATCGATTTGCGTTGTCATAGAAAATTGTGGCATTGGACCGCGCAATATTGGAAATCTCATTTTCAGTATACCAAAGCTCCGTTCAATTGCATTACGAAGTTTGGCATGCATCTGGTTAAACAATTCTTGTTCTCCATTTGGTTCGCGATTACGAAATTCTTCCAAATGGTACCTTTGACTGGGGTAGGGGGACATGAACCATCGAAAATTTGTGTAGCAAGAATCCACGAGATAATACTTGCATGTAAATATTTATTTGTATTGTTGTAATAGTTTAGAACATATCGCATATATATACATACTTTTATATTTAAATTAGTATATTTTTTTAATTTGTGTAAATGACCTGGTGGTGGAACGGGAAATTTTGGATCATTTTGGACAGCATCTAACAAAACACGTGCATCATTTGCACTGCCCTCCCAACCAGGATAGACATACGTGAAACAACAATCGAAATCACATATGGCCATCACATTTTGAGATAGGTGGCCCTTCCTGCTGTAGTACCGTAATTGATCCTCCAAAGGAACATTTGCGGATACATATGTCCCATCAATTGCACCGACACAGTCCTACAAAATTTTAAAAGTACAAAATATTTTAAGTTTAAATGAAAATAATTTGTTAAAAATTAAAAAATAGTGCGAAATAGAATAAGTTAAGTTATTTGCCTGAAAGTATGGATAGAATTTGTCATTCTCCATAATTTGTGATGGAATCAATTCCATGTTCCGAGGGCAAATTATTTCTGGTGCGAGGTGATTTATGGCACGCAGCACACGATGAAACTGATTAGAAATTGTTTCCGAAGAGTGTTGGAAACGCTCACAAGAGTCTCGATACCTATGGTTGAGTCCAACAATTTGAAGAAATAGTCCTAATGCTTCATGTGATCCAACACGAGTCCGATCATGATCATCTACTAAACCCCTAGTACATAGTTCAGAATGAAGACGGAAGAAACAATCCTTGTCCATTCGAAAAGCATCATAGAATCGATCATCATGTGCATGTGTCATCTCGGCAAACCAATCAGCACCTTGTTGTCGGGAATCGTGACGCGGAATAGGTGGGCGAAAATATCTCGGAAAAATTTCCATCATAGCGGTTATGGATGCCATTCCATCGTCACTAGAACTGGAATCCGACTCATCTCCCTGACTATTAACTCGAGGGTTGACAGGTACATTGCGTCGAGGATTGACTGGTACATTGCGTCGAGGATTTGATGTTTGACCTATTCTAGACATATTTCTTTTTAAAAAGCGAAAATAATTAATTTAAGAATGTTAAATATATATAATATACTTAATAATGTGATCGTGTAAAAAATAATAAAATGACATATAGTCAATCATGCAAATACTAAAAAAAGTGGGTTAAACATAATTATCTCGTACAGTCATAAGTAGAAAAATGCAAAATATCAAGTACATAACCAAATACAAAATCAAATAAACATAATATTAAGGTGTTCAGTCGTACGATAAATCTAAAATACAGTAGCCGTAGTAGCTACAAACTCGAAGTACTCAAAGAAAACCCATGACCCATGCCAGTTTCTCAGGATCGGACATCTTGAGAAAAAAATATCGCATTTCATGGGTTTGGAGGGAATTGATTGCAGCAGTAAAATGGGTCATCGGAACACCCAGGGCCTTCAAGGCATCATACACCTGATCAATCTCAGCATTAGTCATTGCACGACGCTGTGATTTCTCTGAGTTAGCTGATGTGAAGGAGTCCACCATCTCATCAAGCTTTTCAGTGCGTCCGCTAGACCTACCACTCCTTCGAGATGTCATTGACCTGCGGATCGAAGTTGGTCGAGATGGTCCAGCAGCCTCACTAGTAGAGCGAGGCACACTGGGAGAATCATCGCGATTAGATGATCCCATGGAAGTTTCCCTCGGCACCTGTGTTGAGGGTCTTGCATTGGCTCCGGTAGCGGTTCTTGTGGCCCACATTTCAGTTAACATGTCCATATTGGCCAATTTAACATCTTTGCAACTGGCCAATTCAGGGTCTTCCTGTAATTTAATTCATTTTGATAAATAAATTTAACTACATAGAATTGTATAAAAGAAATTATTGGCAAATAATGGTAAGTAATATACCAAAGCCAATCGATCCCATCTCTCCGGCTCAGCTGTGAATTTCCCAGAAGCCGCGTCATACCCAAATCCTGTTTTCTCCTTCAGCTTTATAAGCTTGCGCCAAATCAACTTCATACGCCCCATTTTGCCCTTGCATTGATCAACGGTATACGTCATACCATGTTGTCTTCCATTCAAGGCAAGACATATGTCAGCCCAAATACTTGGAGTAAATGTTGTTCCAAGTAATTGGCCATCTAAAAATTCCCCATACATCAGACTCACAAAAATCTTCTCAGTCTCGTATGGCCAGAATGTGTTGTGTTCCCTAGTGCGTTTGTTAACCCTAGAGTTCGAACTCATCTGAATTTGTATTAATTTATTAGTGAAAAAAATTAGATATGAGGAACTTAAAAGCTAGAATAATATGACAACGGGGTCAAAATTTAACATATAATTTATTAGTATGATTATATGTATGATTTCACTTTGTTAAATTTAATCTATGTATGATTTTAAACGATCAACTCAATTATTCTAAACGAGTCACAAAAAGTTGTTACATTTTCAAATGCACCATTTCTTTTTTAAAAGATATCGATAAAAGTCGTTACAGTTTTAGATGCTCCAATTTTTTCAAAAGGTGAGAACTTTACCTCTTTATTTCTATGTATTGATTTTATGCATCAGAGTGTATGATGGATTGGTTAAAATTGAGGGGAAATCCCACTTTGCAACCTAAGTTTGAACCTTTTTCATATTGCATTCTAATTTTTGTGAGTTCACATTAAATTCTCTTAGTTATTAAAAATATTTCAGATTACTACATTTGACAAAGAGTTTAGAGGTAAAGTGCAACAAAAAGTTGCATAGTGCAAAGTGCAACAAGAATGTCCGTTTATTAGATATGTTACTACACTTTAACAAAATAATGGGCTTGTATGATATGTTTCATAAACCATTGGAAATTTTTTTTTACCAAGGTTAATGCATATCAAATTAATATGAGGTTGCTCACACGAAGTCTAATTTAACAATGTGATCGTGTGCAAATAAAAAACTATAGCATATCTATTCAACTATATCACTTATCATAATCTTTGGTAACATATAAACAAACACACTTAATAAATAGGAAAGAAATATAGATAACATAACTTTTTAGAATAAATAAATAAGTTAAACAATTGTTGCCAAAAAATTTAAACTATCAAATATGCCCTCAAACTTAATTAAAAGTAATAGAAGATTGATCTTAATTATTGTTCTTAAACTTCCACATATATGGATCTTGTAGTTCTTCCAATCATTTTTTTTCTAAATCGTCTGCATCTTTCTCGTACCACTACCAATTACCATTGTTTTTTCTCCATTGGAACAATTATATATTATTCCACAGTTGTTATTATTCTTTTTCCTTTTAATTTTCTTTTGATCTATTTTTTTTTTACTTTACGATTTGGGGTTTTTAAATGCATTGCTCAATTTTAGATAATTTCTTTCTACACTCCTTGAACAAATTAAGCAGTAGGCTGGAAACTATAACTTATGATGATGTAATTAAATTTACAAATATGTACGTACTCCTATTATTATTATTTTCTTTATTATCAGTAGAAAGTCATATAAAACTGAGCAAAGGAAAAAGGAAGATAAAATAGTTTATCAATTTTTCCTATTTACTTGGCTTAGTGAAGAGTTGGAATGTTGAAGTTGTGGTGGTAGGCGTAAGTGAATTACTGCACTGTGTTTATTTTTAGTTTCTTACATCGCTGCATTATTTTAAAGTTAAGTTGGGAGTATAATTAACACCCTATGAATCGATCTTAAGAGAAATGAGAATGACATGGTTTTACATGTTTAAATAAGAAGAGCAATCAAAAAAAATTCAATCTCCAAATCATAACACAAATAAATACCCCAAACCGTGAAGAATATCATCCTACATACTTTAAATCTACATTTTACATACTTAAAAAACCCCACAATTTAATTACCCATATCAAAAGCTATAGAATTATACAGAGATATATACAAAAATAAACGGTTGAAATGAAAAACAAAACAAGAGACGAGAATCGTACCTTTTAGGAGAAAAAAGAGGGGCGAATTACATAAACATATGCAACACAAAGAGCAAATAACACACACAAAATATATGGACGCAGAATCAGCATTTAAAGGGGAAGGGGGAAGTGAATTGTTCAGTCCGTGAATATTATACAGTAACATGTCTCGTGAATTTTAATTCCGTGAATATTGTACAGTAACATGTCTCGTGAATTTTAACTCATAACAGGCTTTATAGCTATAGAACAAGAAATGCTGAACCAAGAACTGAGCAGCCGCAATTTTGGACCAGCCGCAATTTTGGACCGATTAGGCAGCTGCAATTTTGGAAAATAAGAGAGTAAAAGTGGCCAGAGTTGTTTGTTTGGCTTTTCGGAAGTGTGATTTGGGAAAAAAAATACTGTAGTTAATTATTTGAGAAAGTGATTGTGTTGTTTGTTTGGCCTTTCCGAAAACCGAAAATTTTTTCGGAAATGCGAGACAAACAGGCCGTATGAATTCAACTTGGTTAAATGTAATATTAATACTAATATTTTATCATTTTTTTTTAAGAAAAAAAAAAGGAGATTTTTGTTTTTTTTTTTTTTTTTGTGCGAAAGAACATACTAAACTACACAAAACAAAATAAAACAATTACAACAAATCCTTGAGGAGATAAACAACATCTTGAGGGGGTTCATCCCACAACTGAAATCTTCTCGGGATGGTGTGTCTCTTCCTAGCTAGAGCATCCGCACACTCATTTCTGCTCCTCCTTGTATGAGTGATCATACTTTTCCAAGGCATTCCGAGAAATTGTCTAGACATTGTAATATATATTATAGTCCATCATAGTTTATTACTACTACATTGCTCGCGTTCAATTAAAAAAAATATGCTCGTATTTAACACAAATTAAACTTGTTATATGTTGAAAACTTAAAATGCAAAAATTCTAGACAACAAATACCAAATAGTAAGTTTTTTCACATAATAAAAATAATGATCAAATAATTAACTAATTAATTTTATTCAACTAGGTCGAATTATAGTGTCAAATTTGTGAACAGTTTCTTTTCCAATGCTTTATTTAGTGTAAAAAAATAGTTTGTAAGATATTATATTATTAATTTTTATATAATTGTCAACTACGTAATCATTAATCATTTATATAAGAAAAACTGCATGAAAAAAGTTTGCTTGAAAAAACCGCAAAATCGTATCTTACCGTACCGGAATCGACAAAACCGAGCTTGTTGGTATGGTTCATAAAACTCTAGTTTGTTTTAGAATTTTTAAAAACCGCACTAATTGGTATGGTACAAATTTTGTTAAAAATGCCGCCGAACCGTATCATGTGCACCTCTAGCCTACGTTCGTACCTCAGTGTGTTGGTTGCAATATTTTATGCATACAAAGCCAAACAAAAAATCTAATCCTTTCGCTGCATTTGAATCTCCACAACCAATTCCAATTATGATCCCTCTCTAAACAGTGGAGTCCCTCATTCCAACCAAGACATGAGAAGGCTGGCTTGCAAGAAAACATGCCATTCGACGAGCCTTCCCATATCCGCGTATCATCCGGATCAAGATTTGAGTCGTCGATGTGTTACGAATAGCTTTTGTAATCCCTTTGGGAAACTCCATAGTAATACAATTCGAATTCCAATTACCATTTTCATCAAGGATATCAGCCACCTTCCAGTCTCTTTCATTTGACTCAACTACATTTTCAAGGGATTTGCAAATAGGTTCCTTACCTAACCAAGTATCATTCCATAGAGAAATCAACTTCCCATTCCCAATCCTCCAATGTACACAGGATTTCACCGCATTGAAGCTTCTCATTATACCCTTCCATGTGGGAAAATCGCCGTTTTTAAGCACATAATCAAGAAAGTCCACTCCCTTTAAATATGTAAGCCGAAAAGTCTGCCCCCGTACCTCATTGGCCCCATTAATCACTTTCCACCCAATCTTGGCTAAGAGTGCCACATTGTTCATTTCGGCCTTTCGAATCCCCAACCCTCTGTAACACTTACTTCTTGTGACTTTATCTCATCCCACAAGGTGTAATTTACGTTGAGTGAAGTCCAAAGACCAAAGTAAAATTCTATTAATGCAGTCCAACTAATTACAAATTGCGTTAGACAATCGTACGGTCTGCATAATATGGTCAGGGACAGCCGATGTAACCGCTTGGATTAACGTGGCTCTACCGGCTGATGAAAGTAATATAGCTTTTCACGATGAGAGACGCCCCACAATTTTGTCCACCACATCCCGAAACTATCGTGATGACATTCTCTCGTGGCAACATTTATGACGTATTAATATTTCATTTATGATCTTATTTTTATGCATGTTAATAACGTGCCAACATGAGTTAATCTAATTTCATTAATATTAATTACGCTATTTTTCAACAAGGTAATCATCTGAATTAAGTTGGTATCTAATTTCTGTGTTGGAGCTTAACTGATTGTGAAAAATGTTTAAGCCGTTAGCTTATAGGAAAGTTATTTATGATAATTTGATTTTCTTATTTTAAAAAGAAAAAATAAAATTAACAATAACAAAATTAACAACCAATAGGAAGTTACACCAATCTATTTCCGATTCCGTTATTCAGTTAAGTGAAAATTCATAAACCTCAATGTGCCGATTCGTTGGATAAGATGGATAACAAATTATCAATAAACATGTATATGCACAAATACATACAGGCAAAACCCTAATCGAATTTCAACGACAAAAACCCTAGAAATATCCAAAAATTTCCCTCTACAAGAACCACAATATAATTGATTTCGCAACTGCATTTCACCACGGATTGATTTTTATTAGGAATGATGAACGCTTTGACTGCCACGACGACGTTCAGTCCGAGCTCATTTCAGCTCAAGTTAAAACTCAATGGCAGGAAATCTCCATTTGCTTTTGTGCACACGCGCTCGCCGGAGATTGATCGGCGCAGCTTGAACTACGTATCGGTGGTGGTTAGGAGTGGCGCGGTCAATGGTAATGGAGTGGAACGACGTCGTGCGGAGAATTCATCATGGATTAATTCGAATTATTCACCCGATGATTTCTCTGGTTGGTCCAATGCGGATGGTGAATTAAACTCTAATGATTCTAAACGCAAGCAATCGCTTGCAGGTGAGAGCGTTTTATTTGATTTTTATTAAATTATTCTGGGGCTCAATATGTGGTTGGTGTTTCTGTAAATTGGTATTGAGTAAAATTGTGATTCTTTTTTTCCTGATGGTAGTGGGTTCTCTCTTACGCTAATAACACTTGTGAAGTAGTTTACTTTCAGGGTTACTTGGAGCTGGAGCTGCAGGGGTTGTTCTGGTGGCTGGCCTCACTTTTGCCGCGCTGTCCATAAGCAGTAGAAGCACTTCAAGTGAGTAGATTCCTAAAAAGGACATATAGTTTGATGTCTGATCATAACTTGTTTCTAGAAACTTTTCCTTTTGATTCATTGTGTAATTGGCATAAAAGTGCTGAGTGCATATTTTGTTATGTGCAGAAGCCAAACATCAAATGGAACCCTTGACAACGCAGCAAGAGAAGTCATTGTCCTCTGAAAACCACCAGGATCGAGGTGAAGAGGAGAGAACCGATGAGAAACTTGAGACGCTGGAGAGTGGTAGTGAAGAAAGCAATACAGGTATAAATGAAGATCTTACTTTAGATAGAGAAAATAATGAAGCTAATGAAAATAGAATTAGTGGAGATGATACTGGCGTGGGGCAGTCAGCTGAGGATGGTGATCTCACCAACAATGGCTCGATTCAGAAAGCTGTCCAAAGTGAATCAGCTGATAGCGACAATTCTGTTTCTCCTGAAGCCACTGAAAAACCACCTACATCTGATAGTTTCTTATCTTTGCCAAACATTCAGAATCAAAATGGAAGTATAGCTTCTGAAAACCTCAATAATACAGAAGCAGAGAACGTCGCCAATTCCAAATTCTTAGATTCATCTATATCTGCAGTTGATAATAGTTCAGAAACTTTAAATACTGACCATTCGAATGGGGTATCCGCCTTGAATGAAAAGGAAAGTTTCAACTTTCCATTGGACAGTTCTTATGACGAGACTTCAGGTTTAAATATCCCAGCCAAATCACAGTCAGATTCATTTATTGATTATATCAATGTCTATAATGATTTTGTGGAATCTGGAAGCTTTGCTGAGCTCAGCGAAAATGTTGGGGTTTCAGCTGATGGAGATGATAAATTTCCAGAAGTGCAAAATTTAAATGGAAGTGGAGATCCTTTAACGCCAGAAGTAATCTATCAGTCCTCACATGAACAGCATGGAATTGAATATAATAATATCAATGTTAGCAGATCCTATTTTGACTCTACAAATCCTGGAAATCTTTTCACTTCAGCTGGCATACCTGCTCCATCTGTTGTCTCTGCAGCTCTGCAGGCTCCTCCAGGAAAGGTTTTGGTTCCTGCTGTCGTTGATCAACTCCAAAGTCAGGCTTTATCTGCTTTGCAAGTTTTAAAGGTTTGTTAAACATTGTTTTAGCATTTGGATTTTTCTTTCGGAACTTACTGTTCCATATAAACATATAAACCTCATTTGGATGCTATATAGAATGCAGGAAATTTAATTTAATTATATGTTATAAGATGAATAGCTGAAGTAGTTCTTGAACACATTCACGTTAGAAATTTAGAATTGCATAGGAAGTTATATCTGTATATCTTTTTCTGAACAAGAAAAATAGGGATGGACAAACCATTAGTCCTAGCTGGGGAGATAGAGAGAGTCTACCGTATGAAATGTGTACAAGTTCTCATATTTCCCTAAAAATGTGCGACTGGATTGTTCTTTGAAACTAACATACTAATAACCCTGCAATAGGTCAAACCTTGGTTGATTTCATTTTCTGTTAGTAGTTCTTAACTATAGCAGAAATATTTTAGACAAGATCCTGTAGAGTATAAAAATGTTATAGAAACCAGAAGAGTAATTCTGAATCCCAGCATCCAATGGCATGTATGCACACAAACATGCTGGGGATCTCGTCTATTTGAATTTACTTGTTGCTTTTATTTTTTATCCCTTTAAAAAATTGAAGGACACATTGAGTCAGAACAAGGTTATGACCCATATGAAGATGAAGTTCTCAGTAGTCTTAAGATTCAGTTGTAAATTTTAAAATTCCTATATGAAGGTCTAACCCTCCAATCTTAATTACTTACCTCTAATAGGTTATCGAGGATGATGTTCAACCTGGAGATCTATGTTCGCGCCGAGAGTATGCTCGTTGGTTGGTTGTAGCCAGCAGTGCTCTTTCCAGGTAAACAATCTTTTGTATAATGCGAAACAATGGAATCTTAATCTTATGTTGTTCAAAGTAACTATTGATAGAATATCATGGATATATTGCAGATTCTCACATCCTCTTAATTACTTGTAGGAACACAACTTCAAAAGTTTATCCTGCCATGTACATTGAAAATTTTTCAGAACTTGCATTTGATGACATTACTCCTGAAGACCCTGATTTCTCGTCCATTCAAGGTTGAAAATTGACTTTCTGGTGATTATCCAGAAGATTTCTCATTCAATTGTGTAGTGATTTTTATTTTTTGTGTGGTCAATTTATCATCTCTCAACTAGTTCCGATGTTGCCAGGCTTAGCAGAAGCTGGACTTATTGCCAGCAAGCTTTCAAGACGTGACATGCAGTCATCTTTGGATGGAGACCCAAGTCCTTTAGTCTTCTCTCCTGAAAGGTGTGCCAAAATTGCTCATGAAATCCACTACCATCTGATTAGATTACTGTTTTCATTAACTCCTAATGTGAATGGATAAACAGTGAATGAAGATGACTAGCAATTGTTATGTCAGTGGGTGCATGAGTTTGGTGGATATCAAGTTTCTGACTGGTTTATTGTGCTTTATTCAATTATCATGAAGCCGCTGATTCAATTTTTGTGAATTGAACTTTAATAAATGTTTGTTCCTGTTATACAAAAATTAAATTCCACTGCTTGATCTAGTGAAAAAAAACTGTGTTGCAGCCCTTTATCTCGTCAGGATCTTGTCAGTTGGAAGATGGCCCTTGAGAAAAGGCAGCTTCCAGCAGTTGACAAAAAGGTTTTAATATTTTTAATAAATTATTTGATTTATTTCAGATAGCAGTGAGATCATAATAAACTAATCACTAAACCTGCCTTTTGCTTTTATTAGACCTTGCAGCAGTTATCTGGTTTCATAGATATTGACAAGATCGACCCAGATGCATGGCCTGCACTGGCAGCTGATTTAGCAGCCGGAGAGCAGGGTATTACAACCTTAGCATTCGGTGGGTTTCTAACATATGCATCATCTTCTTCAGGCGTGTGCTTCTCTCATATTTCAAGAGTTAATATGTTTTAATATGTGACAGGATATACAAGACTTTTCCAGCCAGAGAAACCTGTCACAAAAGCACAGGCTGCTATTGCACTTTCAACTGGTGACGCTTCTGCCATGGTTGGTGAGGAACTTGCACGTATTGAAGCTGAATCTATGGCAGAAAACGTTGTTGCTGAACATAGTGCTCTAGTTGCTCAAGTTGAGAAGGATCTCAATGCGAGTTATGAGAAGGAGCTTTCTATGGAAAAGGAAAAGATAAATGCTATAGAGAAATTAGCTGAGGAAGCAAGAAGAGAAGTGGAAAGACTGAAGGCTGAGAGGGAGGAAGAAAATCTTTTGTTAATGAAGGAGCGTGCTGCTGCTGATTCAGAAATGGAAATTCTATCTAGGTTAAGGCGTGAGGTGGAAGAACAGTTGCAGACCCTTATGACTAATAAGGTGGAGATATCATATGAAAAGGAAAGGATGAGTAAACTTCGCAAAGACGCAGAAACTGAGAATCAGGAGATAACACGGTTACAATATGAGCTAGAAGTTGAGCGCAAAGCTTTGTCCATGGCTAGGTAAGAAAGTTCTTAATATTTACATTTTGACTTACAGCTTATCCATATGATGTGCTAACAAGGGTAATTTCACCAACTACAAGGAATTGGGTTTGTCATTAACAAATAATTGACCCTCGTTCTTATTGACTTAAATACATCTGTCTACATTAGACAAACCTTAGGGGTAACTGTTATATGTTTTCCCGGGTGTATTAGTGAATATATGTAGTTGGAGAAGTGTCGAAGTAATTAAGGCTTGAGTTTTCATAAATAAGGACTAGGGAACAAGGGCATTTATGTACTTCCGGCCAATCGACTAGGATTTTTTAACAAACATCTTCAGGAATAGTTTGTGTATTTTATCAAACATGAGTGGGTCTCTTTTTAATTTGACCATACCTTAGTTTGTCTATTGCCTTTATTGGAGAATACAGATAAATGGATAATATTTAGTGAGTTTGCGAATTGATATCAACTGATCATTTGGTTTTTATGGTTAAGAGGGGGGAGAGGAACAAAGATAAATAATAAAATTTCTGGTAACTTGTTATCTTCCTGCATTTTTTGCACAGAGCATGGGCTGAAGATGAGGCGAAGAGGGCAAGAGAGCAAGCAAAAGCCCTAGAAGTGGCAAGAGATCGTTGGGAGAGGCAAGGCATAAAAGTTGTGGTCGACAAAGACCTACAAGACGAAGCAGACACCGGAGTTACATGGCTTGCTGCTGAAAAACAATTCTCAGTTGAAGAAACCGTTGAAAGGTCTCAGACCTTGGTTGACAAACTTAAGGCAATGGCAGATGAAGTTAAAGGGAAATGCAAAATTACAATTAATAGAATCATTGAGAAAATACTTCTCCTGATATCAAATTTGAAGGAAAAGGCAGGCGAGCTAAAAGATGCCACCAAGTCAAAGTTCGGTGGCTCTTTACAAGGGGTACAGCAAAGCTCTGCTGAGTTAACCGTTGCTGCTAAGGAAGGTGTGAAGAGAGTTGCCGGAGATTGGAAAGAAGGGGTTGAGAGATTATCGCAAAAGTTCAAGACATGATTATGTCTTTGAACGTTTCTGCTTTGGATCACTCTTTTTTTGGGCGAAATAAAAATGTCACCTCCTATTCTGTTGCTGCTACTTTACTGCTACACAGGTCAGTTAGTTAATTGTCTTTTGTGAAACGAGGCTGGTTTGTAGAAAGAAATGGAGCATAGAATACTGATAATACGAACGGTTTGGCAGAATAATTCTTGGAAGAAGATGTTACTGCAGAATAATCTGTGGAGGAATTGTAGACATTTAGTAATGTACTATTACATTTTTGTACAATAATCGTGTTATGAGATGATATATGCAAACCGCGTCTGTTAGTTCTGATTCCTGCATAAGTTTGCTGTTCTTTACGAGAAATTAACACGAACTGTTATTTCCCGGTCAACCAAACCATATTCAGTTTGATCATCAGCCTTTTTTCTAAAAAAAAATTAATTTACATTTCTTATAACAAAGTTCGTACAAAGATGAATTCCTAACAAAGCCATGTTGGGACTATGGGAGCGTAATACATATTTTTTCTTGCTCCAATTACTTTTGGTGCGAATTTTTAATAAAAAATTAAAGGAGATGCTCTAAGTATTCTTATATTATTCCTTTAAATATGATTTTTAACAAAGCCTTTAATATGAGATAACACCTTTTCTTAAAAATAAAAAATAAAAACAAAAATAAAAAAAAGAAAAGACACCATTTATTGAAGGGATCATGTTTTGGGACATTATAAAAATATAATAAGAATAATAATTTATGTACATAATGAGTTAAAAGAATCCGTAACGATGCCTTATCGACATGCTATGTTTCGCATTTGAAATTTTAAAATAAATTGCGACATAGCTAAAATTAATGTTCGAAACGTTTTGCACATATAAAAATGTTGTTTTAATATTATACATTTTAAATTTGGGTAATAAATCATTAAAAAGTCAGTTTCAGTTAACTTCAATGGTACCAAATAACAGAAAAACATAAATTGGCTAGAAAATTAAATGTTCACACTAGAGTTCATGCTCGTTCTAAAGATCGTTGCATTGATTCGCCAAAAGATCAAATCTCAAATCTGGATAATATAGAAAAGCACATATAGCACAGACATACAAGGAATAGACATTTCAGAAAATAGACATCAAAGTTGTTTAAAATGACATAAGATTCAAGTAACTCAAAAGTCGATTTGTATTGCCAAAGACAAGTTTCAGTTCTAAACGTAGCTCGAGTCTTAAAGAAGAAAACACATTAGTAGATAAAGGAAATTGTTCTCTAATACAAACTTCCAACAGATAATCCAATTGAAAATATGTCAATCTATCAAATGGAAAACCTAATTAAACAGACTTCACTTCTTCTTCTCACCACCTCCGGCAGCCCTGCAGAAAGCACATATATTGTAAGCACATCGAATAATAAATCCCAATATCCAAAACTGTTTTAAAGAATGTAAATAAGTTCGATGAAAACTACAATCACTTCCATAGAAACATATGGCACAAAATTATGAAATATAATTCTCACTCAAAACGAAAGATGAAATTGACAAGTTCTCGGAAAAAATACCTCATCTTTCGGAGAGCACCAGCCATCTCCTCTCTCTTCTTCTTTGCCCTCTTGTGAGTGCCCAACTTTCTCTTTGCGACTTTCAAAGCACGCTTGTCCTTACCAACTTTAAGAAGTTCAGTGATCCTCTTCTCGTATGGTGCAAACCCAGCAACTTCCCTGATAAGGCTCCTCACAAAATGCACTCTCTTGCTTGTTTTCTACAACAATAGTTAACGAACATATAAGAGTCGAGAGTACAGACTTACATGTATTAGAAAACAGAAGTGAATGTAGTCTGATAATTTAAAACAGAATAACGAATTGCCAGAATTGACAAACCAATAGGCTTAAAATTAATCAGATAAGCATTTCTAATACGGGAAATAAGCTAAGTTACACATTTGAGTCTAGTTAACAAGACTGGTGCAGATGATACGTGAAATAAACAGCCTTATTAAATCAAACTTAACAATAAACACGGAAACACTTACGCCTTTCCTATCGGATGGACGTGGAGCTAATTCCTTTGGGGTCGTAACATGACCTTTCTTCAATCCTACAAATAGCCCACTATTTGGCTGCTTCGGAGCCATTACCTATATCACAACAACAAAAACTGCACCATTATTTTCTCTATTTTATCATTCCACCCAAAATAAAACAGAAATGTGCTAAAAAAACCCTAATCCTATTGAAATAAGAACCCTAAACTATACTTGGGCATTTAGATTTCGGATTTTACAAAAAAATAAAAACTTAATAAGTAAACATTTTGTTCATTCATCATCTTTCATTTCCTGCTAAAATTCAAAGACAAACCATAATCATAACAATTAGTGCTGTACGATTCACGCAGAAATGATTTCGTGGGAACAAAATAACACATAAACGTTTATCAAACTTCTCATAATACACACGAAAACACACATTGACACAAATGACGACATTTGTACCGTACACTGAAGCCCCACGCAAAATTATAATTCGTGGCCGTACCTTTTTCTTCGATTTGTCTGCGTTATAGTTCTGAAAAAACTGAGGCGGTGAAAGAAGAAGGAATTAGGGTTTTGCGGAAGTGGTTCTTTTATATATCTAAAGTTTGGGGTGAGGATATTATTGGAATTTTGTAAATGGTTGAGGGCAAAGTTGTCATGTCAGGTCAAATAAAAAGGCCTCCGACGTAGTTTGTGTTTGGGCTGTGTATGTTAGGCCCAATATCCAGTTGTCAACAAAATGGGCCAATCATACTCATTTGTGGATTATACAATTGAGGGCTATCAGTTGGGCCGAATTTGAATCCACATATAGTCCGGTTGGGGCCCAATTTATTAAAAGATACTTCATCCGTCCCAATTATTTTTATCTTTTGGTATAGTTGACCAGTCAAACTAACTAAATTTATAAAAATTATAATAAATAATTTAATTAATATATTTCATTAATAAGTTTATAATATCATATAACACCATATATATTTTTATTTAAAAGGTTTAATATTTCACAAATGTGAATAATTTAAGATGATAAGTCATTAAATAAATTGAAAAGTTTGACCGAATACTGTAGAAAATTGAGCAAAATAAATGGGACGGAGGGAATATTATTGAATTATAGACTCAATAGATTTAATTGGATTAAGGAGATGTGTAGTCCGGATAACAAACGAGTCGAGTAATATTGAACAACACCTTATTCAATCTTGATTTGAATTTTTATCGAGCTTGAAATTGTGTTTAACTTTTAGAAAACGAGTTCAAGTATTGAGTAACTTTATATATTTTACATTTTGTCAATTTCTAGCTAATGGAGTAAAGCTTGATCGATCTTTAAAAATTGTTGACCGAAAAAATATTGGATCCAATGAACTTGATATTTAGGCCCGAGTAAAAATCGGATTTGACCTGAATTTAATCTAGTATAAATGGGAAAATTCTTACCCAGACCGGGTTTGGCCGAACCCAAAACAATTACATAGCAAGTGTAATACACTTGCTTTGTGATTGGATGTAACTCCCAGGAGAGTGACCAATCACAAAGCAAATGCAATACACTTGCTTGGTGGTTGGATGGGTTTGGCCAAGCTAGGCTTGGACAAGAATTTTCCGTATAAATGAAATTGAATCACAATTCGAAATAATTCACATGAATTTCACATGTTGAGCCTCGTGCAATAATTTTGTCATCTTAGGCCATCTCCAGCGGTGAAGGCGGGGCCGGGGCCGGGGTCGGGGTGCGGGCGGCGAGTCGTCTCCAGCGGTGCGGGGCGGGGGCCGGGGTCTGCTGCGGGGCGGAACGGGCTGGGCGCAGGGCTCGGCGGAGCCCTGCGCCCAGCCCGTTCCGCGATTGGGAAGAAAGGGGGCGCGTGTAAACACGCGCCCCTCTTTAAGTCAGGTGCCGCCAAGTGGCGGCACCTGATTGGACCCGATTTCCTTTTTTTTTTTCTTTTTTTTGTTGTGTATTTATTGTGTATTTATTGTGTGTATGGTTTATTTAATGTGTGTGTAATACCCCGTAATTTTATATAATTGTAAAGTGAATATTTAATTGATTTTAAATAAAATAAGAAGTAAAAGAAAGTGAATTGGTATAGTATGTTATAAATAAAATAAAGTGCTCAATTATAGAGGAGGATTAAAGTTAAGGTTTATGAAATATAGTGGATCAAGTATAAAAGTTGAAAGCATCGTTTGAACTCGTCATGAACTTAAATAAATCATGGAGTTAGGATGTGGGGATGAATATCAAGTCTATTTAGAAGTTGGGTTTTAGTCTGAATAGTTACATTCTATTATTTTATCAACTCGTTAATTTTCGTGTATATTTAGCGTAACTTCACGAGTCTTTAATTCCTATTTAAATTGGACCACGTAATTAAATAAAGTAAACATATAGATGAACAAGCCGATATTTTGATAATAAAAGTAGAGTGAAATATTAATTAAGTCAAAATAATGATTTGATTAGAAAATAAATTAATAATACTAGATTAACAATTTGTTAGTCAAGATAAGAAGAAACTGGAATTTGAGCATATCTTACATGTGAAGTCTTATTGGTAAATAAATGAACAATGAATTAAAATAGGGGTCCAGCAAATCAAGGTTTGATGACTATTGAATTTAGCCTTTACGTGGCACATAGTCCAATTAATAAGATAACTACAAGTATATTATAACCATTAACACCTTAACCTTGTTACTTCTAGTTGAATATACATACTTCTTCATAAATTTGCAGCAAAAGAAAGTAAAACAAAAGGCTCTCATCAATTTCTCTTTTCACATACAATACGTGTATTTTAGACTATTACATAATTTAATATGTAACCAAACATATACTGGGAGAGTGAAGAATTCTTGGGAGTGGTTTAGAGGGAATTTGGAACAGTAGACGAATTTGATGCCAAGAAACAATTCAGGTAGGTTGTTAAACTATTTCAATTATTTTGGCTATTTTACATACGTACTAAGTTAATTGTAGGGTTGGACATATAATTATGGACTGTAATTTATTTAGTCAAAGTTAATGGTATTGCTTAGAGGTAAGAAATCATTATCTTATAGAAAATTAGAAAACTAAATAAAAGTTAATTAAGATTAGCTCTTTAATGAATTGTCAAACGGATTTAATTAACTTGACTTGCATCTATTAAAGAGGAGAACTATAAACGCACTCACGGTTGGTTTATAGGGGTCAATTGATTGTTTTAATTAAACTTTTAATTATGGGTTTACTATGGATGTGAGACAATTACCCAAAAGAAATAAAATAAGATTTAACTTGTAGCTTAGTGTTATTAGATATGGAACTATTATTAGTTAATTAATGCATGTACACTAGAACCTTAGTGCCAAACCGTGTGTAAGGCCTGCTGATTTAATAACCAATGTAAATTGCTTAAATTGAAGACTAGTTTCATTATCTAGATTGAAATTGTGGACTTCAAATTATCAATTAGGCATGAATTAGTTCATTTAAGACTTTATTGTTCCAATTATTGGGAGATTTAAGCTTATCATATGACTCAAATTCACAAGTATAAGTAAATAATTTTATTAAGTAAGATTAAGGGTTGAACTTAACTAAACTTTGATTTGGTTATAATAAAGTAAAGAGGTATTATTATAAAATTTGACCACGGATAAAGAATAGAACGGCAAATGGACTAAAGAGAATAATTAATCGTGGAGTTGTTATTGATATTACGGAAATGCTCGATGTAGGTATTTCGAGACTAGTCGACGTGTGACTATCCGACTATTGAGTCAAGACGTGAAATGATTTGGTTCGAGGTCTTTCCCCTATCGAGCCATGTCAGAAAGTGAATGCGATAACGTGTCATGAGGATCATTGTCTATCGTTGAGAAGCATACATAGCCTGAGAAAGGTGAGCGCCTCAATAAAACGTTTTTAAAACTGAAAGAGTTTTTAAAGAAAATCATATCATATATATGCATTTCTCAATTGAAATTACTATAGTTGTTATATATCTATATTTGTAACTGTCTGAAATGCTCACATTACGTATTACATATTCATAATAGAACTGATAGCCCTATATCTGCATGCGGTGCTTACAACATGTACTACTTCATCATAGTAGAATTGATAACTATATACTTGTCGGCATTTCTCACAGTATATGATAATTGTTGAATAATGGGGTGTAGTACTTTATCTCACCTCATATTGATGAATGGTACCCAGGTGTAGTACTTTATCTCACCTAAGTACCAATTGCTTGTACATGATTATTTGCGCGCTCATCTGCTCTCGGTTGATGGTATTCTCTGGATAATTCTGGGTAGCTGGGGGCTACAGGACTACCAGAGCTCTGCCATTGACCGGACTCACAAAACCAGGGATTAGAGCCCCTTGGGGAGTGATTCAAATTATTCGGCAAAGACATGTCAAGGCCACTTAAAAGGGACGGGTAGCGCCTCAGCCCTTATCTAACCGCCGTGCTAACTATTGATCACGTCCTGATCTTACTGTATCCTTTTTGAGGTGGAGGAGTTGTTTAGCCCGTTTTGACGGGTAATTGAACGTAATTTCGTTTGTGCCATTATTACAACTGTTATACTATTATGGATTGATTTTACAATGAAATAGGCAGTTCATGGAATTCTAAATCGTTTTCTGCATAAAATTCAATTGCACCCTGGCACAGGCCTCACTAAGTTGTTTTTACAACTTACGCTTTCAAATTATTACTCTTTCAGAATCTCACCAAAGGGCAGGATGGGCTACATCAGACTAAGGGATTTCAATTGGGCGTCTACCTTAAAGTTTCTAGAATTTGTCATGTGTAGGTCTTGTTTGTAATGAAAGTTTTAAAGTAATAAGTTAGTTGGGAGAACCATTCTATTGTTATAGATAGTTAGAGCTCTGAACTACAATTATTGGAAATTATCAAGGTTATTTTATTATGTATGTATGTCTTAGCAGGCAGGTGTTGGTTTCGGGCCGTTACAGGTGGTATCAGAGCATTAAGTTGTGTTAGTGCTATGTCAGGAAAGGTTCCTTTGACTGTGGGTGGTTATACCAATGAAATTCTATAGAACCCTTAAGATTTTCAATCGAGTCATAGGAACCCTTAGTACCCAATTGTCGTGAATCACTATTGGGGCGCGCGACCAACATGTGAATCATTACAATTATGGTACTGAGATAGGTTTTCCCTGGCGGGGTAAGTTTGTAATAGAAAGGTTTAACCTGGGAATTGGTCTAGACATGTAACAAAATCAAGCAAGTTAGAATCCTATCTTTCCGTTCTCTATTCAACAAGATTGTTGAAATCTTGGTTTCTATTTAGAACAACTAAGTAGTTGTAAGATATTTTCGAATATCTATCGTTTCATCTGACATTGCTCCAATTAATTGCTTTTCTCTTCAGTCCCCATACTCATATTTTAGTATCTCCAGAGTTGATTTGAATCCGAACTTTTATAAGTTCTTTGTACACTAAGATAATGACTTGAATTTGATGGACATATGTTGCAGTTATCCTTATGCCTATGTTAATTTCAATTGGCTCTTAGGAGTAATGCTAAGCTTGAGATAATAAAATAAAATGAGAAATCTCTAATTGAGTTAGAATTATTGAACATTCACTCATCTGACTGGATTTGGACTTGAATTAAACAAAACCGAATTTCGTTTTAGAGAATCAAGTTTTGGATGTACCTTAGAAAGTTAGTTAGATACTTATCCAATTAGGCTATACTATATATATACCACCCATTATAAATTGTGAATTATGAAACTTCATTAGCTAAGTTGGATTAATATATTCGGTGAGTTGGTCCACTCATTGTCTTGCTATGATGAATTTGAGAATAGTCCATCGAGAAAGTGAGAAAGACTTAGGTGTCCTACTGAAAGTGAGAAGAAAACATCGGGGTAAATTGAAGATGGAAATGCAAAATTTTCTTTAATGAGTTAAGCGAAAGTTTATAATATTTGAATTTGATAGATAGTTGAATAAATTTTCTTAACTCTCACATCCATAAAGTCATGTTTCTATAACATGTCCTTCCTTACTATGACCACACCTTTCATAATTTTCCCTTACCTTTCCACATTGTTGCAAGTTTAACCAACTCTCAAACATATGTGATTCGAAACATGTGATCCTTGGTAACATATCTATCGCAACTTACGAGTTGCAAAGTTATAGTGTTAGATTGAAACTTCTGATTAAACTTCGTATGGCGTATTTTCGGTGTCTTGCCTCCATCCCACCCTTATATACTTGGAGATCTACGAGTTTACTTCTTTCAATCACTTTTATTACTATGTTTATAATTTAACTCTACTAATAGAATCTTATACAACACATTAATTTTGTGCCAGGGATGGCTAAACCTATTTCCATAATCAAAACTTTGTTTGTCGTTCTACTTGGACTTTCTCGTTTTAAAATCTAGATCTAGTTATCTTACACTAGAGTTCTTATAAGATTCATACGAGATTCATAAAGTTCGACATGACCCCATTGACTTAAGTGATGTCAATAACTATTCTTTCAACAATTAGTTTTAGGACACTCGATATGAATTTCATTTGCATATTCCGTATCTTAATTCCCCAACTCTTACTTGACATTCTTTTCTTGCTCACATGTGATCAGACAATGACTTCTTCGTGTTTATCATAAACCTTTAAACATATTTTACTATATCTTTTGATTTAATAACTCATTGAACCCATATTATTCGGAACCAGGGTTCATTTTGTATTCTTGCTACTACTCTTCCTTCCATCAATTCTTATCATAACCAGAACCAAATAAGTAAGAGAGAATTTGGGGGCCAAATTCTTTGAAGGAGGGGTGAATGTAATACCCCGTAATTTTATATAATTGTAAAGTGAATATTTAATTGATTTTAAATAAAATAAGAAGTAAAAGAAAGTGAATTGGTATAGTATGTTATAAATAAAATAAAGTGCTCAATTATAGAGGAGGATTAAAGTTAAGGTTTATGAAATATAGTGGATCAAGTATAAAAGTTGAAAGCATCGTTTGAACTCGTCATGAACTTAAATAAATCATGGAGTTAGGATGTGGGGATGAATATCAAGTCTATTTAGAAGTTGGGTTTTAGTCTGAATAGTTACATTCTATTATTTTATCAACTCGTTAATTTTCGTGTATATTTAGCGTAACTTCACGAGTCTTTAATTCCTATTTAAATTGGACCACGTAATTAAATAAAGTAAACATATAGATGAACAAGCCGATATTTTGATAATAAAAGTAGAGTGAAATATTAATTAAGTCAAAATAATGATTTGATTAGAAAATAAATTAATAATACTAGATTAACAATTTGTTAGTCAAGATAAGAAGAAACTGGAATTTGAGCATATCTTACATGTGAAGTCTTATTGGTAAATAAATGAACAATGAATTAAAATAGGGGTCCAACAAATCAAGGTTTGATGACTATTGAATTTAGCCTTTACGTGGCACATAGTCCAATTAATAAGATAACTACAAGTATATTATAACCATTAACACCTTAACCTTGTTACTTCTAGTTGAATATACATACTTCTTCATAAATTTGCAGCAAAAGAAAGTAAAACAAAAGGCTCTCATCAATTTCTCTTTTCACATACAATACGTGTATTTTAGACTATTACATAATTTAATATGTAACCAAACATATACTGGGAGAGTGAAGAATTCTTGGGAGTGGTTTAGAGGGAATTTGGAACAGTAGACGAATTTGATGCCAAGAAACAATTCAGGTAGGTTGTTAAACTATTTCAATTATTTTGGCTATTTTACATACGTACTAAGTTAATTGTAGGGTTGGACATATAATTATGGACTGTAATTTATTTAGTCAAAGTTAATGGTATTGCTTAGAGGTAAGAAATCATTATCTTATAGAAAATTAGAAAACTAAATAAAAGTTAATTAAGATTAGCTCTTTAATGAATTGTCAAACGGATTTAATTAACTTGACTTGCATCTATTAAAGAGGAGAACTATAAACGCACTCACGGTTGGTTTATAGGGGTCAATTGATTGTTTTAATTAAACTTTTAATTATGGGTTTACTATGGATGTGAGACAATTACCCAAAAGAAATAAAATAAGATTTAACTTGTAGCTTAGTGTTATTAGATATGGAACTATTATTAGTTAATTAATGCATGTACACTAGAACCTTAGTGCCAAACCGTGTGTAAGGCCTGCTGATTTAATAACCAATGTAAATTGCTTAAATTGAAGACTAGTTTCATTATCTAGATTGAAATTGTGGACTTCAAATTATCAATTAGGCATGAATTAGTTCATTTAAGACTTTATTGTTCCAATTATTGGGAGATTTAAGCTTATCATATGACTCAAATTCACAAGTATAAGTAAATAATTTTATTAAGTAAGATTAAGGGTTGAACTTAACTAAACTTTGATTTGGTTATAATAAAGTAAAGAGGTATTATTATAAAATTTGACCACGGATAAAGAATAGAACGGCAAATGGACTAAAGAGAATAATTAATCGTGGAGTTGTTATTGATATTACGGAAATGCTCGATGTAGGTATTTCGAGACTAGTCGACGTGTGACTATCCGACTATTGAGTCAAGACGTGAAATGATTTGGTTCGAGGTCTTTCCCCTATCGAGCCATGTCAGAAAGTGAATGCGATAACGTGTCATGAGGATCATTGTCTATCGTTGAGAAGCATACATAGCCTGAGAAAGGTGAGCGCCTCAATAAAACGTTTTTAAAACTGAAAGAGTTTTTAAAGAAAATCATATCATATATATGCATTTCTCAATTGAAATTACTATAGTTGTTATATATCTATATTTGTAACTGTCTGAAATGCTCACATTACGTATTACATATTCATAATAGAACTGATAGCCCTATATCTGCATGCGGTGCTTACAACATGTACTACTTCATCATAGTAGAATTGATAACTATATACTTGTCGGCATTTCTCACAGTATATGATAATTGTTGAATAATGGGGTGTAGTACTTTATCTCACCTCATATTGATGAATGGTACCCAGGTGTAGTACTTTATCTCACCTAAGTACCAATTGCTTGTACATGATTATTTGCGCGCTCATCTGCTCTCGGTTGATGGTATTCTCTGGATAATTCTGGGTAGCTGGGGGCTACAGGACTACCAGAGCTCTGCCATTGACCGGACTCACAAAACCAGGGATTAGAGCCCCTTGGGGAGTGATTCAAATTATTCGGCAAAGACATGTCAAGGCCACTTAAAAGGGACGGGTAGCGCCTCAGCCCTTATCTAACCGCCGTGCTAACTATTGATCACGTCCTGATCTTACTGTATCCTTTTTGAGGTGGAGGAGTTGTTTAGCCCGTTTTGACGGGTAATTGAACGTGATTTCGTTTGTGCCATTATTACAACTGTTATACTATTATGGATTGATTTTACAATGAAATAGGCAGTTCATGGAATTCTAAATCGTTTTCTGCATAAAATTCAATTGCACCCTGGCACAGGCCTCACTAAGTTGTTTTTACAACTTACGCTTTCAAATTATTACTCTTTCAGAATCTCACCAAAGGGCAGGATGGGCTACATCAGACTAAGGGATTTCAATTGGGCGTCTACCTTAAAGTTTCTAGAATTTGTCATGTGTAGGTCTTGTTTGTAATGAAAGTTTTAAAGTAATAAGTTAGTTGGGAGAACCATTCTATTGTTATAGATAGTTAGAGCTCTGAACTACAATTATTGGAAATTATCAAGGTTATTTTATTATGTATGTATGTCTTAGCAGGCAGGTGCTGGTTTCGGGCCGTTACAGTGTGTATGATTTTGTATAATTAATGTGTTGTATGTAATTTTAATTAATGTGTTGTATTTTAATTAATGTGTTATTGTAATTAATGTGATTTTATTTAATGTGTTATTTTAATTAGTGTTTTATTTTAATAAATGTGTTATAGTAATTAATGTATTATTTTAATTAATGTGTTGTTTTAATTATATAGATATAATATTATTAATTATTTAATGATATTTTAAATAAAATTATGATATACTATTTAATATTAGAATAGTCCATTTAATTTAACACTCATACAAATAATTTTTTTTTAAATACCAAATTAGTTAAAAATACAAAATAAACACGTCATAACCATAAAATTTAGATTAATACTTAATCTAAATTAAAAATTTAAATACATACTAAAATAGATAAGAAAATTAAATTTAAACACTCGTTTTTAACCGTATTTTGCATAAACATGTTCTATTAAGTCTTTTTGGAGTCTACGGTTGGTCATCTTGGAACGAATTGCTTCATGACGCAGCATATAAGTATCCAACGTTTGTCTTCTCCGTCCAACATTTTGAAACTCTTTTCCGCGATTGTCATAAATTCTAGCGCGTGCTCTACGAGACGTGCTAATGTCGGTATCATCATCGTCCGAGTCATCGTCCTTGTATTCGTCACGTTCATCCTCCACAATCATGTTGTGGAGTATGATACAAGTTAACATGATATTGCCAAGATCTTGCGTATGCCACCCCCTGCCAGGTTGATTAACGATTGAGAACCGAGCTTGGAGAATTCCGAACGCTCGTTCAACATCTTTGCGGAACGATTCTTGATATCGCGAGAATACTTGTTCTTGAGGTGTTCTCGGATTTCTCACCGACTGTATTAGCGTTCCCCACTTCGGATATATACCATCCGCAAGATAGTAAGGCATGCGGTAAGTATTTCCATTCACTTCATACTGAACCGCGGGAACGTTACCGGAAGTGAGGTTATCGAATAGAGGTGAACGACCAAGTACCGTAATGTCGTTCAATGCTCCCGGCACGCCAAAAAAGGCGTGCCATATCCACGTATCATGTGATGCAACAGCTTCAAGAACAATCGTAGGTTTCTTCGACCTTCCAGAAAAACTTCCTTGCCATGCGGTTGGGCAATTTTTCCACGTCCAATGCATACAGTCGATCGAGCCAATCATCCCCGGAAATCCACGTCGTTCCGATTTCTTAAGTAGACGGTCCAAATCGTCTGCGGTTGGGGCACGAAGGTACTCGTGTTTATATACGCGCAAAATTGTTTGACAAAATTCGCGGACAATTTCGCATGTGGTACTCTCTGCAACACGAAAGTTTTCATCTTGAGCATCGTGGGGAGTTGCGTATGCCAACGTCCGCATGGCAATTGTTGCCTTCAGAATTGGTGAAAACCCTGCTCGATAGGCGGCATCGTATCTTTGACGAAAAAATTTATTTTCACGCTCGCAATCCGCAAGGATACGGAGGAAAAGAGGACGCTTCATACGGAAACGGCGCCTGAACGTTTCATCAGAGTACAACAGTCTTTCGATGAAATAATCGTTCATCAGTTGTAGGTGTCGTGCTTGGTGGTTCCTGTCTAAATTACGACGACCAGGAACAGAACCACCATGAACAGGCACAATTTCTGTTGGAGAACTGAAAAGTTCATGATCAATTTCTTCTTGTGTTCGTACACGTTCATTTTCTTCTTCTGCAATCCTGGTGTTATAATCTTCCCAAAATTGGTTTCGGGAAGAAGATGATACGTCATAATCACCATAACCACCAAAATCATCGTACGGATTCATCTTGAGAAAGTAAATTTTTTATGTATAGTGAATATTTTTTGTAGAGTGAATATTTTATGTATCAGATATTTTTTAAGAATGAATGTGTTCACTACAATGTGAGATTGGATTATTAAATAGGCAAAATGTATCAAATCTCAACCCTTCTTTATTTTGTACCGATCAGATCTCAACCCTATATTTTCTGCACCAATCTCAACCCTTCTTTATTTTGTACCGATCAGATCTCAACCCTATATTTTCTGCACCAATCTCAACCCTTCTTTATTTTGTACCGATCAGATCTCAACCCTATATTTTCTGCACCAATCTCAACCCTTCTTTATTTTGTACCGATCAGATCTCAACCCTATATTTTCTGCACCAATCTCAACCCTTCTTTATTTTGTACCGATCAGATCTCAACCCTTCTTTTTCTGCACCAATCCCAACCCTTCTTTATTTTGTACCGATCAGATCTCAACCCTTCTTTTTCTGCACCAATCTCAACCCTTCTTTATTTTGTACCGATCAGATCTCAACCCTTCTTTTTCTGCACCAATCCCAACCCTTCCTTTTCTGCACAATCTCAACCCTTCTTTATTTTGTACCGATCAGATCTCAACCCTTCCTTTTCTGCACCAATCTCAACCCTTCTTTATTTTGTACCGATCAGATCTCAACCCTTCAATTTTTAGAAAATTACATAATACACCCTATAGCTTTTCCTATTTAAAGGGAGTTGTATTCACTTCTGAAATCACACCTCTCAATATCTTTCTCTCTAACTAAAAAAGAAAGCAAAAAATTTTTAGGCAATGTCAACTAAAAAGTGGACTCCCGCTGAAGATGTAGCCTTGACAAAGGCTTACATCGAGATATCGGAGGACAACATCGTCGGGGCAGACCAGGCTTCGGGAAATTTCTGGGATAGAGTCATGGTTTTGATGTATGTTCTTCTTGAAAGTCATGGAGTTCATTACGAACGCAGAACAAAAGAATCACTCACTAGTAGATGGAAAAAACACATCTGCAACAGCATGCAAAAATGGAACGAAGCACTTGAAAAAGCCAGAAGGGAAGTGGGAAGTGGCGGCCAAATAATGGACGAGGTAAATATTACGTTAATTATATGCTAAATAATTATTAATATGTTATATTAACTATTTTTTGGTAATTTTTAGCATGATCTGGCATTGCGTTTGTACAAGTCCGATATGAAGAAAAATTGGTGCTTCCAACACACATGGGAAGTTGCATCAGAGTGGATCATGTTCAGGTCAACAGCTGGAGCGTCTCAACCACCTCCGGTTAACCGATCTCAACCAACGGTAGATTGCTATATTCCAACCCCACTAGAAACTCAATTTGAATCGGAAACAACTCCACTAGGCGATGAAGAAAATCCCGAGACTCCCCACTCGACAGCAAGATCTGAAAGACCTATTGGTAATAAAAAAGCCAAGAAGGGAAAAGGGAAGGCTTCGTCGAGTTCGCATCTTTCTGATTTTGAAAGCCAAAGATTGATAGCCATGGAGTTGTCCAGACAAAGTCAAATTGAATTCGAGGCTGGACGAGAGAGAAGGCATGCGGAGAGTCTTCAACGTCAACGGGAAGAAGAAGCAACGAGAGTGGGAATCACAAAAGAGTTACAAGAGGAACGGATTATGGCGATGGACTGCTCATCATTCACTCCAATTACAAAGGCGTATTGGAGTCACAAAAGAAGAGAAATAGCAAGGAAAAATCTTCCAACAAACTTATTTGGAGATGCATCGAATGAAGGTCCCGACTTGTTTCAGGGGGGTAATCAGTAAAATGTAATATTTTTATGTGTTTCCTTTCTTGTATTTCCCGTATTTTTGATTTCTTGTATTTCCTTTGTTGTTTGTTGTATTTCCTTTGTTGTTTGTTGTATTTCATTTCTTGTATTTTCTTCCGTGTTATAAAAATATTTGTTTGCGTATTAATTTTCTGTATTAATTTTAAATTACTTTTATTAAATATTCTATTTAATATTAATATTTTTAATATAATTAATAATTAAATTACGAGTATTAATATAATTACTATTATTAATATTAATATTAAAAAAATTTAAAACTATAATATTAATAGGTGAGAGTGGGCAAAGTTTCAAAATGGAATTAATTCCCCCACGGAGCCCCAACCACTGGAGACGACGACAGGGCTCAGGGCTAGCCCTGAACCATTGGAGATGGCCTTACAAGCTTGTCTTTACCTAGAAACGTCAGAACTAGTACACAATTACAACATGTTATTCGGCCCAGCTGTTTACCCAAATTTAGAAGAAAACAAAAAAAAAGTTAAGAAAAAAGGTACTCTGATTTAAAACTTGACTTATTTATTTTTGCTATTTTAAGAATATATTAATATATTGTAGTAAAAAAAAATTATTCGTTCTACTTGGAATTCGATAAGAAAGTATACCCAATGCAAAAGTGGAACATGTTTGGTCTGTTTTTCATTTTTATTTTGAAATTTTATTTTACTTAAATTGAGACTGGAGCAATTATTGTATTTTTACAATATATGGAACTAAAGTTTCAAAGATCTAGAAATACAAAAATGTTTTAATGCTAAAATTTAAAAAAATATTCATATATTATTACTAAGACAACTTTTGATCGCAAGTGATCGTTCCGCTTTTTTATTTAATAATCAAATATATATTTGGAGAGTCTCGAGACAATCATTATTAATTTCAACTTTTTTTTTCTTTTAACGAAATGGTTAATTCATCATTGTTTCGGCAAATATATTTAATCATCACTCATAAAATTTAACGAGTGTCTAATTGACAACTTTAAAGAACATTCAACCAAAAAATTAGTATAAGACATATTTACACATCTGGTGAGATTCAAACGTAAGACGCTAAAGTTTTGAAGTATCCTCTATTACCAACTTATGTTTACAACATATATATTTCATTGTGTAACATCAATTTGTTCATGAATGAAATTGATATATCAAATCTTCTATCAATTATGTGGCATCCATGTCGATAGAGACAAGCAAGCCCTCATCGACATAATCCTTGCCTCCTTGAAGCTCGAAGATCGATCTACAACACCACCATTAGCGACGTAACATTTTTATAGATAGATCGAATGATTACAATATCCATGGAAGAATATTATAATTACTAAACACTCCAAAGATCCGCGCCTGGGTGGACTCAAGTACGACCCATCTTTGGAATTCTCCTAATATAAATACCCCTCATTATTAAATTCTAATGTACGCATTAATTATTGCATCTATTAGGCTCTACTCGATTTACCTGCTCGAACTGAACTAACTTATGAATCAAAAGGTCATTGTCGGATCAGTCCCGATATACTATAACGAGTTTATTTGAGTACAGGCTTAGGTTCAAATCGCAGCGAAGCCTCCATCGATATGACCATCATTGGACTTTTATATTGGCAAATGTCATTGACAATTGTCACATCATCCTCCGTCCCGGACCTATAATTAAAATACCCTTCATAAGAAATCTCTATCGTTATTCTAAAAAAAATGTTGATTAATAAGTTTGCTATAATACGTACACGTTTTGTAGAAAAACAGTAACAAATTTAGCAAATACCTTATATGACAAATGTAGGAAAAACGGAATGATAGAATATTAAAACGGACTTATATTCACGTAATCCAATTGAGTTTCTTACTACAAAAAAATCCAAGTGAGTTTCACCAAGGTTAATATGGAAATTGTAATTGTCACACAATATAAAAAAATAAAATAAAATATGGAAATTGGAAGTGGTGTTGTGAGTTTAATAAACAATATATAACAACTATTGTAATTGTCACACAAAATAAAAAAATTAAAAAAAAAATATGGAGATTGGAAGTGGTGTTGTGAGTTTAATAAACACTATATAACAATTTTTTTTTTTATTTTTAAGATAATATATAGAATAAGAAGTAAAGAAAATATTGAATAACGAGATTAATTCATGTGTATGAAAAAATGTGATGCATGCCATAAACATTGATTAAAGTTTCGTTTTTGATATATGTTTCGGTCAGCTGAAAATTTTCGGAAACGTTTAGAAAAAATTATGGAAAAACTACTAAATTAAGGAAAAAAGAAATTTTCAAGACAAATATAGAGTTTCGAAAATACATCTTATTTTCATTTTGATTAATTTAAAAACAGAAATTTTTTGATGTTTTCAACGGAAAATATGAAAATTTGAATCCATGGCCATAAATAGTAAAATGTAACATGTAATTTCAATTAATAGGACTCATAATTATTGAACGTGCCAGCACATATACACTCATTTTTATTAATTAAATATTGGCCTAATACGGGGCCACAACAACAATACATGAACAACTTAAATGATTGCCCATTATTAGCAATTTAGCATTCTTATTTCCTCTAAACTATAAAAATTGAAGCAATAAACTTATGTTTGGTATAATAGACTATATTGCAAATCATTTTAAAAAAATAGTTTAAAATATTATTTTTCGACATAAGTATACAAATCACTGAAAATATTTATTTTTAATTTTTTTGCTTAAAATAAGCTTATGCAAACACCACATTTTTTTCAAGCTGCCTAAAATAATATATTTACACATTCTTTTATAGATCTTTTGTCATATAGTTACAATACTGCCATTAATTTAAAATACTTTCCATACATTTGAGTTTTTCTTTTTTTCCCCCAAAATATTACCACCAATAAAATACCCCACGCACACAAAAAAAAAAAAAAAAAAAAAAAAGATTATCTCCATCTACCCTATAAGAATATTCTTTTCATTTCAAATTATGTTTTTTAGTTATTTAATTCTGATTCAACACCAAATGTTAGACTTGCCGGCAAATACCCCCTTCATCTTCATCTTCATCTTCAACTCCAAAATCTCTGTATATCTATCTCATTTGAACCACAAACGACCCATGATTCGCGCAAGATAATCTTAGCATGGAATGAAAATCGTTTTCATGTCTCTTTATTGCTTATTTCTTGCCCCCCAAAAAGCAACAAATATAGCTTTCTCACTGAAAAATCAATAAACGAGCTTTTTTGCATTTAAATCCTCAATTTGTTGAATCAGTTATGAAAACTGGTAATTGGGTTCCTTTTGTCTTACTCTTGGGATAGTTAATTATATATTTTTTTTTTTTTTGGGGGGTTTTACACTTTTACTCAATATATTATTGGAAACCCAAATCATATTTTATTGCTGTTTTTGTATCATAATTGGGATTACATTGGTCGTCTGTTTGATTTATTATAGATACATACACAAGCCCTGAAATTGTTTCTGACATTTATCTTGGAATTCAGATAAAAATTGCTCTTTATCTGTTCATTTGTCGGAAGTATTGATTGTTACTGTTCCTATTTCTGTTCTTGAAGTGGCTAATTTGATGTGTCCAATCAACTTTTGAAGAAAATCCAAGTTCCCAATTTCCAGTTTCTAGTTATAAACAATTTCGTTTTTAGTCCCCTGTTGAATAAATTTCATGTCCTTCTTTGAGCCATTTCCTTTTCATTTTGTTACTAATGCTTAGATAAAAAGGTTCCAATGTCGATTCTCTGTGGCTTGCCCCTTATCGAGTGTGTATACTGCATAGGCTGTGCCCGTTGGGCATGGAAACGTTGCTTACACACTGCAGGCCACGATAGTGAGACGTGGGGCCTAGCCACGCCGGAAGAATTCGAACCCGTCCCTAGGCTCTGTCGATACATACTAGCTGTATACGAGGACGACCTCAGACAACCCCTTTGGGAGCCTCCTCGTGGGTATGGAATCGATCCCGATTGCTTAGTTATAAAAAAAGATTACACAGATACGCACGGTCAAGCACCTCCATACATATTGTATCTTGATCATGGTCATGCTGATATAGTTCTTGCTATAAGAGGCCTAAATCTAGCTAAGGAGAGTGACTATGCACTTTTGCTTGATAATAAGCTTGGGAAGAGGAAATTCGATGGCGGGTATGTTCACAATGGGCTTTTGAAAGCGGCTGGGTGTATTTTGGATGCGGAATGTGAGAGACTGAAGGAGTTGATTGGAAAATATCCGAGTTATACTTTGACTTTTACAGGGCATTCTTTGGGGTCGGGTGTGGCAGCGTTGTTGACTATGGTGGCGGTTCAAAATCGAGATAGATTGGGAAATATTGAGAGGAAAAGAGTTAGGTGCTACGCTATTGCACCCGCGAGATGTATGTCGCTTAATTTGGCTGTTAGATATGCTGATGTTATCAATTCTGTTGTACTTCAGGCAAGTTGTTATACAATTGTTGCTTTTTACATTTTGAATGTTAACGTCCCACATTGAATCTTTTAACTAAGGGTGAGTTTGCAAAAGCTTATGGATAAGTAGAAGCAGAAGCATCTCTTGAGATGCTTATAGCTTATCTCAGCTTATTTCAGTTTATTTTAAGAGAAGCAGAACAGAAGCAAATGCAACTCTTCAGCTTATGAGCAGAAATAAGCTCAGAAGCTGTTTCTAAAAGCTGTTGCAAACATCCCCTAAGTCGATAAACTTCTCATTGTTTACAAAATATTTTTTCATTTGGTTTTAGATTGTTTGTTATATGGAGAAAATGAAATACTAAACTTCATTGCCTCATCTCGTAAAAGTATATGAAAATTGTAGTATGAGTTCATATTTGTTTGAATTTAAAAACAGGACGATTTCTTGCCTAGAACAGCCACACCTTTGGAAGACATTTTCAAGTCACTATTCTGGTAAAGAAATTTCCAGGAGTATATTTTTTATCTTTACATTTTCCTAAAATTATGAACTTTTTCCAAATTAAAAACTTCAATACTTGAACAGTTTGCCATGCCTATTATGCCTGAGGTGCATGGGAGATACATGTATACCAGAGGAGAAAAAGCTCAAAGATCCAAGAAGGCTATATGCACCCGGTCGCCTTTATCACATTGTAGAAAGAAAGCCTTTGAGGTAAATCCGTAAATGAAGAAAGATAAGTTACCCTTCGATATTTTTCGACAAATAACACTAAAAGTTAGTTAATCTTACGAATATTTCAGTACTATTATGATGTATGATTTCCCACTTGGTATGAACAAATTTTATGTATTTGTGTTTACTAGAAATAAAGTAAAAAATCAGAATATTTAAATTACAGTATGAGTTAAAAGTTGATGTTTTTATGCCTTATGTTAAATGTTGATAGTTTCGTAATTACTGATTATATGCAGATGTGGACGATTTCCTCCGGTAGTGAGGACTGCAGTACCCGTAGATGGAAGATTTGAGCATATAGTTCTCTCTTGTAATGCCCTTTCCGACCATGCCATTATTTGGATAGAGAAGGAAGCTGAAAGAGCTTTGGAAGTAAGTTTTCTTTCCTTCACTTTAATGGTTGTAAAATTGCACTTTTAGTCCCATCGGACTGGAACTTCATAACTTCTGGTCCAAAGTTTTATAACTTTTGGTCTAAAAGGAGTATGATCTTCTGCACTTTGGTAATACTCCCCCTTTCCATTCAACTTGGGACCAAAAGTGCAAAAAGTGGAGAAATTTTGTAATGAATAGCACCGAAACTGCAAACCATTTTAAAAATTTTGGATTTAAAAATGCTGAGTCAATCATGTGGGACTAAAAATGCAATTTAGTCTTTTAATGGCTGAATTCTCTTGTTAGCAAAACTGCATTTTTAGTCCCATAGACAATTCAGCACTTTTGGTCCCGTGACTTATGAGATTGCACATTTGGTCCCATCTTTTTAGAATGTTCTGCACTTTTTGTCCTCACTCCCTTTCCCATTCTATATTTGCACTTGATGTCCTATAAAATAATCTCTATTTGCATTTTGGTCTCATAGGTCTTAGTTTTGCACTTTTAGTCCAAAATTGAATGGAATAGGGACGATAAAGTCAATGCAAAACATTTTGAAAAATTGGGTCAAAATGTGCAATTCTGTAAACTGCGGGACCAAAAGTGCTGACTATCCAGTTATATAGGGCGAAAAACTGAAGTGTCTATGTATATTGTCTAATGCTTAAAACCCACAATTTTCTGAAACTATTTTGTCGAACTTGAAGTTGATGAGAGAGAAGGATCACACGTTGGAGATTCCGGCAAAACAAAGGATGGAGCGACAAGAGACGATGGAAAAAGAGCACGGTGAGGAGTACAGGGCTGCTTTACGGAGGGCTGTTTCTTTGGCTGTTCCTCATGCATTCTCACCTTCACAATACGGAACTTTCGATGAGAAAGATGAAGAATATTCACATAAATCGATCGGTGATGCTTCCACGGGATCATCGACTAGAAGCTTGACTAGAGAAAGCTGGGACGAACTAATCGAGAGTCATTTTGAGAAGGATGAGTCTGGTCATATGGTGCTGAAGAAACCATTCATTGCTCATTGATATTGTAAATTGTCAATTTGTAATGTATCATTCCTTTCATTTAATTGTGATGTTATTTTTTGTATGGTTTTGTCATCTTTGTTGTTGTTCAATGGAGGATTTGATTCGTACATAGAGAAGTCACAATTGTTTAAGTGATGTATAATTGCACTACATCAATAAGTTAAAGTTTTGTAGATTATTTGATGAGTTCATATATATATGCATTCATTTGAGTTGAGGATCATTTACACTTTTTTTTTAGCAGATTATTTGCACTTGTATGTAGTGAAATTGGACTTAAAACTCGGGCTTTTGGCACTTTGCATCCTGGAATTATAGGGTTTTGGCACTTTGCACCCTAACTTAAAATTTTTGGCACTTTGCACCCTAACAATACAATTTAGTTGGCACTTTGCACCCTAGTGTGTGTTTTGAAGGAAAAATTCATTGATTGAAGGGTAAAATAGTTAATTTCGATTATTTTTGGCACTTTGCACCCTAAAAATATAAAGTTTGACAGTTTGTACTCTAAAATATAGAATATTGACACTTTGCACCCAAAAAATATAATTTCTGTCATTTTCAACTCCGACTTAATATAATCTAAATAATGTAATAACATTCAATATAAATATAATAATATGTTAGATATGTAAACGTGTTAGATACAAAGTAAATAATCTAGAGGATAATTGAAGACAAAGTCTTTTTTTTTTAATTTAAATTTTACTGAGAGAAAATGTTAAAATAAGTTATTATAAAGTAAAATAAATTTAGAATAACAAGTTTATGATTGTTGTGCATAGAAATTACCATTTTATCTCTACATCGGCGACATTCATGAGTTTTATTTTTAAGAAAAATACATTAGGGTGCAAAATATTATACAAATTATATTTTTAGGGTGCAGAGTGCCAAAAAAATTAAATCGAGGTAAACATTCTAATATTTTATAATTTGAGGATGCAAAATGCTAACATTCTAAATTTTAAGGGTGTAAAATATATATTGCCAAGGTCCAAAGTGATAAAAAATTAAAAATAACTATTCTATCCTTCTACCAATGAATTTTTTTATGAAAACACACACTAGGTTGCAAAGTGTGAAATAAATTATATTTCCAGGATGCAAAGTGCCAAAACCCTATAATTCAAGGGTGCAAAATGCCAAAAACCCCTTAAAACTCTTAACAAATATAGCTTGCAATTAGGAAGTGAATGGTGAGAACTTAAGTATTTTTTTGCTAAATTTGGAACTTAAATGTTTAAATTTCAAAATATCACAACATTATTTGACATTAAATCTATAAATTAGATTATATTGTCAAATCTGTAAATGAAAGCTTAAGATGTCAGCTTCTGAAACAAATAAACGGGTATTTTAAAAATAAAATAAACGCGTGAAATTACAACTTGAGTTTGATCTATATAAATTCATTTGAACTACATTTATTATTTTTAATACTTATTAAGTTTGAACAAAATTGTTTTGCTAAATCTGGAACTTAGATGTTTAAATTTCAAAATATCATAATATTATTTGACATTAAATCTATAAATTAGATTATATGGTCAAATATGTAAACGAAAGCTTAAGATGGCAGGTTTTTCCAAAAATAAAATAAACGCATGAAATTACAATTGAGTTTGATCTAGTTGAACATGGAAAATATATGTAAAGATAACTTTTTTGAGCTTGATATTTGTCTCTAATGGATCAAACCTAAATAATATATATTCTTTTCTTGAAAAAAAAAATTCTTTAATAGCCTTTAAAGTTCAATTTGTAGTGACGAAAACTAAAAACAAATAAAAGATGAAATATGTAAGAAATACAAAATTAATTGAGTTTGGCTAAGTAACATGATCTAGATAAAAAAAAAATAAAAAATTAAACAAACTTGAACCAAAAATATGCTACTTTTAATATTTTCTTAAAAGGTCACTTAACTTAATGATATCAAGAATTTAGGAAAAGAGAAATCGCTAATGCGTTTTTTCCACTTTCTCCCATTCAATTAACATTAATTGCTCTTTCGGTTTACTTCACTCAAAAATCAATGGCGATCTATCTCAGATTTCTCTACCTGTTATTCTTTGCAATATCATTTGCTGGTTCTTTAACTCGATCGTAAGAAAACCCTTTCTTTTATTCGCATCAGCATTAACTGGGTTTCAATTCCATTTTCACGTGTATAATCATTTATTTTGTTACGTATATTGGTGAAATGTTAAGTCTTCTTGTCTGAGTATGTAGACGAATTTTTTTGCAGATTACAATTAATACAGTTTTGTAATTGGGAAAAAATTGGGACTAGCTGAAATGAAATGTTTACTATTTATTAGGGTTTTTCTTGAAGCTTAAAGCTTTTATGTGAAAAAGTTTTTTTTTTTTTGTTTTTTGTTTGGAGTTGATATTTAAGCGAAATTCAAATATAAGAGTTATTTAAATAAATATGTATTATTTCTGAGGATATCGATCAAGAATGCTTAAGGAAATTGATTTTAAGCATTCTGTGTAAAGAAGATTTTGTAGAAATTCTACCTGTTGATAATTTAGTATTTTTATCTGATTGACTTGAGATGGGATATTGATTGTCACATCATGAGATTTAGCATACGCAAGGGTCCTCGATTTACACATTAAGACTAGGGGTGTAATCGAGCCTAGTAGTGTCAGTGCGACACATTGTTCAAGCTTGGTTTGAATTTATCGAGCTTGAAATTTTGTATTTGAGCTTGATTTGATTGTTAAACGAGCCGAGCTCAAACAAGCTTTTATCGTACGAGCTCGAATCGAGTATCAAGTAGCTTGGTTTGATTTTCAACCCTGATTAAAACTATGCATTATCTATGACTTTCTTATGTAGAAAGAGTCTGAAATGCCTTGACTTGAGCTAATGGATTTCATTTGCATATATGTGATTTCAGTTCTGAAAATGTTGACCCATCAAAAGTCATCCAAATATCATGGCAACCAAGGTCAGGTAATCCAAAGAAGCAGTGATATTATACTAGCAACTCAATATTTACAAGGACAAATATTGGGGAATTTTGCCTTTTACTATTTGAAAGATGCTTGCATTAGGATTTTGATTGAGAAATTAGACTTTTTTGCATAATGACGTTTTGTCCGCGATCAGGGTGTTTCTGTATAGGGGCTTTGTGTCGGAAGAGGAATGTGACTACCTGATTTCACAGGTTCCTAACTCTTCTACTATCTATAAAACCTAGGTGGCTTTTTAATTGCTTGTTATTTCTAATTATTTGTTGAATTAGATTCATGGCAAGAAAAATGATAATCTGCAGAGCAATGGTTTATCCAAGGCACAAATTAATGATGGTCTTTCCTTGGGCACAAACGTAAGTTCTTGTCCCATGAAATGTAGACAAATGTGCATTGTTTGTGCATTAAGACCTCATATAAGTTTGTTCAATTTTCCGTAAGTAGCATACCTGTTACAAGAATGATACGTAGAACAATCGGGGGTACATGGTGGGGTTGAGAGTCAGAACATGCAAACTGCCTCAGAGGCTCAAAGAGAGGTCAAACAACCAGCTGCTGTCCCTGGATCTTCTGTTGCTCCGAGAGACTCCAACAAATGAAGTACTCATGATAAGAGCCCGGATGCTACTGTCAGTGATAGTGCTGCCATACCAAGGACTTCATCTGTTCAGACAGGCTTGGATAAAGGTAAGAAGCAGACCAAAAGTGCCACTGATACAGAGGGAGAGAATCAGTGGAAGGTTGTTAAGAGAAAAAAGAAATCAAAGCAGTCGAAACAAAGGTATGTTCCTAAATCTGGTATAGAGGGGAGTGCCACCCCTCAAACTGTTTTGCATGATGGAAAGGGGAGTGCCACCCCACTTTGTGCGCATGATGGATTACAGGGGGGCGCCCCTCCTGGAACTGTTTCTGTGAATGATTGCTTGAATGTTTCTGTGACCAAATATGTGCCTAATGTTACTTTGTTGTCTGAGAAAAGTTATAAGTCTAACAATGTTGTCGCTAGAAAAGTTGCTTCTTTCCTTGCTTCCAATGAGGCTACTGAGGTTGGACAGACTAAGTCTAGGAAGGGAAAGACTGTTAGATTTAGCGAGAAACTTGTGGATGTGTCGGTTACTGAGTCTGAGGGTAAAATGTGTGTTCAGGGTTATCATTCTAGTGGGACTCATGGTTATCATTCTAGTAGGTCTTTAATTTTGACTAGTCCGGATTTTGATACTAGTGATATACCCGAGGGTACTACTTTTGAATGTAATGACCGTGGAGCTGCGTTTGTTCATAATTTGAACCAGATTAAAATGCCTGAATCAGATGTCCGACAGATTAAAAAGGAGAAGATTAGGCAAGTTGAATCTGAATACTCCTCTTACTATGTTGATACTGATCATGCAACCTCTGAAGATTTTACTAATACTGACATTGAACTTGATGGTTTCCACGATGAGTATCTTCATACTCAAAGGAAGAGTAAGAAAAAGAAAAAAGCAGAAAAACAGAAAAACAGAAGTGGTAATGTCAAATATCGAAGGGTATGTCGAAGAGTCCTAGGGATGTACCCGGTTCCGAGTTGGTGCCACCTAGTACCTCTGACATTTCTCCTTCTCTCCCCACTGAGGCAGGTCCAGATGTGGACTGTACTAGTGAGGAGGAGGATGGTGATAATGTCAAATATCCTTCTGTTCTGATTGATGCCACTGCTCCTGTTGATGATCAGGAGGAGACCAGTCTTAAGGAGGGGGTCACTGCTTCGGATAGCAGTGATCAGATCTTTGTTGAGAGTCCGTCCGCCCCCCAGTCTAGTCCGATTTCTGGTCCGCCCAAGGGATTGAGTGGGCATATGGTTCTATATAGGCAGAAGAAAGTTAAACTCTCTAGGAGTTTTGATTGTCTAGGTACTCATTTTGATGATGTTGTTGATGTGCCTCCTTCACATGTTCCTCTTGTTTTGGCATTACCTTCACCTGCTGCTCCTGACCTTGCTATTGATCCTAGTGCTGGTTGACTGTCCCTGATCATCTTGATCCGGTGGATGAAGGTGTTTCTGTTACTGAGTCTCCAGAGTCTAGACCTCTTATGTTTAAGTCCCTCGAGACCAAAATTCTCAAGGAAATTGATGCGATTCCTGAGTTTGTGCTTCCTAAGACGCATTGTTCTGATGGGGAGGGTGTGAGTACTAGGAGGTCCAGTAGGTTGTTAGGAGATAGGAAGGGTGGAACTAGTGAGGACGGTCATGTTTCTCAATGATTCTGGTTTGGAATGTGCGTGGGATTGGAAACCCTAAATCCCAGTTGAATGTTAAGAAAATTAAAAAAGCTAATAAAATTAAGATTCTTATTGTTATTGAGCCTATAGTTTCTTTGGATGACATGAATTTTAAAAAGATTTTCAAGTTTGATCATGTAGTTAGCAATTCTAATAATAAAGTGGGTGTTTTTTTATAGTAGTTACATGGTTACTGTTATTGAAGACCATCCCCAGTTTTTGCATGTTTCATTATCTTCTTCTGTGCTTCATAAAGTTGTCTTCTTTACTTGTGTGTATGCATTGCATAAGAGAAGTCAGATGAGAGATTTGTGGGATGGGCTTGGGAGGTATTTTACTAGTGAGCCTTGGCTTGTTACTAGGGATTTTAACATCATCTTAGATCCTTCTGAGAAGAAGGGGGGGAGTGCACCTCATCTTAGTTCGATAGGGGACTTTTCTGATTGTCTTCTTGACTGTTCTCTGTCTGATTTAGATTCCATAGGATCCAAGTTTACTTGGTACAGGAACTTTGTTTGGCAGAAGTTAGATAGGTGCTTGGCCAATCTTGCTTTGCATGAGATGTTTGATTCCATTGTTGGTAATTTCCTCCCTAGGATGCATTCAGATCATTCCCCTATACTAATTAATTTTCAATATAAGCATATCCCTGTGATTACACCTTTCAGATACTTAAGTGACTGGACCCTTCATTCAGGGTTTTTGTAGGTGGTTAAGGACTGTTGGGATGTTAACACTGATTTTTCTGGTATACTTAATTTGAAAGTTAAGCTGCATAGGATGAAGCAAAGATTGCGGTGATGGAACAAATCTGTTTTTAGAGACATTTTTGAAAGACTTAATACTTCCACCACTGCTGTCAAAGATTCTCAGGATAGATTTGATGATGACCCTAGTGAGGAAAATTTGATTGAGTTAAATAGGCTAAATGCTCTACATACCCTTTCCTTGAAAATGGAGGAGGAGTATTGGAGACAAAAAACCAACATTAAATGGGCTGGTGAGGGTGAGAAAAACACTAAGTTTTCTCAAAATCTTGCTAAAAGAAGAAAAGGGCAATCTGTTATTCATAGAATTAAGGATGAGAATTGGAATTGGGTCACTGATTGCAATCTGATTAGGTCTTCAGCAGCTGAGTACTTTGAAAATGTGTTATCTACTGTTGAACCTAACCTTGTGGTTGATAATCTGGATTTGATTCCTTCTGTCCTTAATCAATGCGATAATGTTGCTCTGACTGCTCCCCCCTCCCTTGATGAAGTGAAAGCTGCTGTCTTCAGCATTGCTCCTGAGAGTGTTGCTGGACCTGATAAGCCCATCCCACAAATCTCTCCTCTGACTTCTCTGATGCAATGCATACACACAAGTTAAGAAGACAACTTTAGAGAGCACAGAAGAAGAAAATGAAACATGCAAAAACTGGGGATGATCTTCAATAACAGTAACCATGTAACTACTATAAAAAAACACCCACACTTTATTATTAGAATTGCTAACCACATGATCAAACTTGAAAATCTTTTTAAAATTCATGTCATCCAAAGAAACCATAGGCTCAATAACAACAAGAATCTTAATTTTATTAGCTTTTTTAATTTTCTTAACATTCAACTGGGATTTAGGGTTCCTAATCCCACGCACATTCCAAACCAGAATCATTGAGAAACATGACCGTCCTCACTAGTTCCACCCTTCCTATCTCCTAACAACCTACTGGACCTCCTAGTACTCACACCCTCCCCATCAGAACAATGCGTCTTAGGAAGCACAAACTCAGAAATCGCATCAATTTCCTTGAGAATTTTGGCCTTGAGGGACTTAGACATAAGAGGTCTAGACTCTGGAGACTCAGTAACAGAAACACATTGATCCACCAGATCAAGATGATCAGGGACAGTAAACCAGCACTAGGATCAATAGCAAGGTCAGAAGCAGCAGGTGGAGGTAATGCCAAAACAAGAGGAATAGGTGAAGGAGGCACATCAACAGCATCATCAAAATGAGTACCTAGACAATCAAAACTCCTAGAGAGTTTAACTTTCTTCTGCCTATATAGAACCATATGCCCACTCAATCCCTTGGGCGGACCAGAAATCAGACTAGACTGGGGGGCGGACGGACTCTCAACAAAGATCTGATCACTGCTATCCGAAGCAGTGACCCCCTCCTTAAGACTAGTTTCCTCCTGATCATCAACAGGAGGAGTGACATCAATCAGAACAGAATGAGATTTGACATTATCACCATCCTCTTCTGCCTCATTAGTACAGTCCACATCTGGACCTGCCTCAGTGGGGAGAGAAGGAGGAGAAATGTCACCGTTACTAGGTTGCAGCAACTCGGAACTGGGTACATCCCTAGGACTCTTCGACATATCAGGAGGCAAAGGGGAGGACGAACTAGGGGGAGACACAACAGACTCGGGAGCATGCCGGGTATCACTTCTTTTTTTCTGTTTTTTCTTTTTCTTACTCTTCCTTTGAGTATGAAGATACTCATCATGCAAACCATCAAGTTCAATGTCAGTATTAGTAAACTCATCAGAGGTTGCATGATCAGTATCAACATAGTCAGAGGAGTATTCAGATTCAACTTGCTTAATCTTCTCCTTTTTAATCTGTCGGACATCTGATTCAGTCAAAGGCATTTTAATCTGGTTCAAATTATGATCAAACGCAGCTCCACAGTCATTACATTCAAAAGTAGTACCCTCGGGTATATCACTAGTATCAAAATCCGGACTAGTCACAACTAAAGACCCACTAGAATGATAACCCTGAACACACATTTTACCCTCAGACTCAGTAACCGACACATCCACAAGTTTCTCGCTAAATCTAACAGTCTTTCCCTTCCTAGACTTAGTCTGTCCAACCTCAGTAGCCTCATTGGAAGCAAGGGAAGAAGCAACTTTTCTAGCGACAACATTGTTAGACTTATAACTTTTCTCAGACAACAAAGTAACCTTAGGCACATATTTGGTCACAGAAACATTCAAGCAATCATTCACAGAAGCAGTTCCAGTGGGGCGTCCCCCTATAATCCATCATGCGCACAAAGTGGGGTGGCACTCCCCTTTCCATCATGCAAAACAGTTTGAGGGGTGGCACTCCCCTCTATACCAGATTTAGGAACATACCTTTGTTTCGACTGCTTTGATTTCTTTTTTCTCTTAACAACCTTCCACTGATTCTCTCCCTCTTTATCAGTGGCACTTTTGGTCTGCTTCTTACCTTTGACCAAGCCTATCTGAACAGATGAAGTCCTTGGTATGGCAGCGCTATCAGTGACAGTAGCACCCGAGCTCTTATCATGAGTACTTCCTTTGTTGGAGTCTCTCGGAGCAACATAAGATCCAGGGACAACAGCTAGTTGTTTGACCTCTCTTTGAGCCTCTGAGGCAGTTTGCATGTTTTGACTCTCAACCCCAGCATTGCCTCTTGCTTTAGTATGGGCACAGTTAATCTGCAAAGCAATGGTTTATCCAAGGCACAAATGAATGATGGTCTTTCCTTGGGCACAAACGTAAGTTCTTCTCACATGAAATGTAGACAAATGTGCATTGTTTGTGCATTAAGACCTCATATAAGTTTGTTCAATTTTCCGTAAGTAGCATACCTGTTACATGAATGATACGTAGAACAATCGGGGGTACATGGGGATAGCATTTACAATTTATTCTTTGTTCAAGTGAATATTGTTTGTTTGGACGTACTTTTTATTTCATTTTCTGCTTAAATCATATTGATTCAATGATAATATGTATGCTACACAGAATGAAATTGCTACAAGAATCGAGGAAAAGATTTCTGCTTGGACTTTTCTTCCCAAAGGTATTTCTCAACTCTACACTCCCGAGTATTCTTCTATGTGTATCTAGCTACCCTTTTAACTGTTATATAAATGCGTGATTGGTTGTTACAAAGAAAACAGCGAATCTTTGAGGGTACTTCACATTGGTCCTGAAGATCCTAAAAAGAATTATAATTACTCTGACAAGAAGTCAATCGAACAAGTAGGCGGTCAACCTTTGTTGGCAACCGTAATATTATATCTCTCAAACGTTACTCAGGGTGGACAAATACTTTTCCCTCAGTCAGAGGTAAGACCATAACAACTCTTCTATTTCCATTTCCGTTTGTCTTAAAAATTTTATTTTTTGCTTAAATTTCCGCAGAATAAAATGTGGTCTGATTGCGCAAAAAGTAGCAAAATATTAAGACCAACTAGAGGAAACGCTGTCGTGTTCTTCAATCTACACATTAATGCGACTCCTGATAGCACTAGTGTACATGCTAGATGCCCTGTTCTTGAGGGCGAAATGTGGTATGCCACTAAATTCTTTTATTTGAAACGGGCTAAATTCGAAAAGGAAGTCGAACAATCGAATGATGCTGATTGCACTGATGAAGACGACAATTGTCCTAGATGGGCTGCGGTGGGTGAGTGCCAAAGGAATTCTGTTTTCATGATTGGTTCGCCTGATTATTACGGGACATGTAGGAAGAGTTGCAATGTGTGCTGATGGGTGCTCAAATCATGTAAATTACTCCCCCCTCCCCCCCTTATTTCTCTTTCATTACAGCTTCGGTAGAGGAGATTAGTGTATATGTTCAATTCGTCGTTTGTTTTACAGTAGACATAGTTAGCCAACTTATGGCTCTTTTTTGTGATTAGAGTTCTATCCTTTTTTGCATTGTTGATTAATTAATGTATTTGCTATATGTTTGTTAATTTTATTTCTGCATTTCCTACATAAGATTGCTTCTATACTGCAATAGTGATTTAATTATTTCTGATACGAAGTTGTATTATGACCCCTAATCTTTAAACCAATTTGGACTTTTATATTTACTTTTTGTTTTTGCAATTGCTTTCCTCAATTTTTATTGTAGTTCACAATCTTTGGTTGATCAGTCCTGGAGAATCTTTCTTATCTTCCAACATTTTGATCATATTGCAATTCACTCCATTGTCTTTCGATTGTTTCACATTTTAATCATTGAGGGACATTGAATGTAGTGAATTACGACAATTTAAGAATCGCAAAATCTAGTGCGAATGCAAATCGCCTTTGCAAGGCGTGAAAGTGCAAATTTTTCTTAATATACAAGTTTTGTTTATTGCCATGTAAAACGAGTTGAGCGCGCCCAAACTTTAATTAAGTTGAGTTTGTGTAGTTTCATAATTTTAATTTTATTATTTCAATTTAATAATTTATCGAGTTGAGCTCAAAGCTTTAGAACTATCAAAAAAAAGTATTGGTTTTTAAGTTCATGCTATTCTTTTAGATTCACTACCTTAAATCCAACCTCAAGTTTAAGTTCTAGATGTCCATTTTGTTGCTAAGTTTACATTTGACCATAAAATAAAATCAAAAAAAAAAAAAAAATTGGTAAAAAGATGGAGTATTTGCAATACACCTTGGTGTTCATTTTATTTGCTATTTTTCTTATAAACATAATAGGATAATTGGTAATTTAAATTACAACATTCATCAATTAAAAGAATATAAAGGGTATATTGCAAATAATCCAAGAAAATTAGAAATCCCTTTCAATACTCACAGATTCATTTTACAAATTTTATGATCCAAGGAAACACAAGAAGCAAGCAACATATATGCTATCTAGCTAGTTCAATGCTAAAATGAAAAAAAAAAAAAAAAAAAAAAAAAAAAAAAAAAAAAAAAATCACACCTCGATCCCTGCAAATTTTTTAACAGTGAAACCAACTTTCTCAAACTTCCCTTCTTCACTATTCTCTCTAAATCTTACATAATCTACACAAACAAAAGGCTTATACATCCTTAAACTCCCTTCTCCCACGATTTCTTCAGGTGAAATAATCACCTTCTCATCTTCAAAACACCAGAAAAAAGCAAACGATATTCGCTCCACATCGTGTCTTAAAACGACTCTATGTTCAGACGACCTTAATTTCCCATTGCTCCATGCTTGCATTAAGTCACCAATGTTCACAACTAGTGTGTTTTCACGTGGATTTATATCCATCCACTTCCCTTCCTTAGATTTCACTTGAAGTCCTCCAATGTTGTCTTGATAGAGTATTGTTATGCAGCTCATGTCTGTATGCATCCCAAGCCCTTCGATTTCTTGTGCGTTTATGCACTTTGGTGGAGAGTAGTTGTTTATTCTTAAGTAGCCATGGCAGTTCTCGAACTCGGGTAGTAACTTCATTTCCAAATCAGTCCCTAAACACTTGATCAAAATTTCTTGAATTGTTTTTGATAAGTGTGTCATTTTGCTTCCATACTCTTTCAATGTCTCACTAGCAAAAATGACAAACAAAAGATCAATACATGTTACATGCATAAGGGATAAAGAAGAAACAAATTAAAAGAAGAGAGAAGAACGGAAAATGACAATCATATTTGTTGATATTGGGTTGTGAATGGTAGAGAATAAAAAAGGAGGCCTTTGTATAAGCATAATAAACCAAACTTTCCTTAAACTAGTCTAATTGTATCTTGCCATACTGATACTACACTCTACTCTACACATTTGATATCAAGCCTTCTGAAATCACATAATTTGACGGCATCTGACATATTAGTTTTGTCGTCAAATATTTGAATCGTTCCTATCTTCTTTAAACTTAATGTCAAATTGAGGAATAGGTGTAGCTCTTATTGCTGCCACAATGCGTCTTTGAACTATTTTAAGGGCCGGATTAATTTTAATGGTTCAAATATTTGACGGCAAAACTAAATCTGTCAAATGCCATCAAAATAATACAGATAATATATTCCAACAATGTGCATCAGAAATAATTGAACTTAGATCAAGTTTACATTAAGCTTTTCGATGTGTTTTCGGATAGTTATAACAGTGACAAAATTACATTCATAGTCCCACAAGACTGGACTTTTAACACTTTTGATCTCAATTTCTTAAAATGTTTTGCACTTTTGGTCCCAGCACCCCACTCTCCATCAATTTGGAACTATTCTACGGGAATGAATAGTGTAAAATTTGGATGGTAAAGGGATGATAGGACTGAAAGTGCAAAACATTTCAAAAAAATGGGAACAAAGTGCCATTTTATAAAGCGCGGGACTAAAACTAAATCTAAAGGTGTCAAGTGTCCACTCATGTCGAACTAAAATGAAATTTTGCCAATAACCACCAAGCACTCCAAGATAATATAAAATGAAATTTTGCCGATACCACCAAGCACTCCAAGATAATATGATAGATTCTTCAGTACTAATATGTTTAGCAAATCATGTTCCAATTGAACACACATGGTTATCATTTTCTTTGAATGTTTTCAAATAATTATGTTCTCACATGTCACAAATGTCATTTGTATTATATCTAAATCAAATATGGATCATTTGAGTTTACCTGAATTCCAAGTCTTCCTGGTTCAAAAGGGCTTCTGAAGAACTCCGTGCAGAAGCAAAGAAGTCGGGTCCAGATACGCGTATACTCTCGAAAAAAGGCGAGGCAATGAAGTGAGGTGTATACGTTTTTACACTCGATGAAGGACCAGCTTTGTGTTTCACCTCTGAAGGAAGATTAAATATCTTTGTCGATAAAGAATGCAATTTCCTGTATAAATCTTCGGAAATCCCATGATTGGTTATGTGAAAAAAGCCCCATTCTTTACAGGCTAGAGCAATGGAAGAGAGATAGGATGAAGTAAAAGGCTGTGAAATGTCAAAAATAGGAAGTTCTACTGACATACTGAGAAAATATGTTAGAATGAGTTAGTTTCTTTAAGTTATGTGAGGATTAGCCTTAAATAGAAAGCTAAATCAATAATTATAAGTAAAAAAGTAGACAAGTACTTAAACATAATCATGCAGTCATAAGGCATGATTTGCATGCATTTTTAGTCAATGTAAGAGACATTACTCAATAGTAAATAGTTTGACAATGCAATTTGGCCTTAAATACTTAGGTCAATGAAAAAAAATTAGTTATAATTAGAAGGTGGGGGACAGAAAAAAGGAATGAAGGAGCTTTGCAAATAATTTATGCTTAATCAAACATGTTATGCTGAGGCTCTTGAGCTTCGATTCTTAAGATGCAAGTTTTGACTTGGCACTGATTTTCAATGCCAACATTTGAAGTATGTTATGAAATATAGGCTCTTAAGCATAGTTATTAGTTGATTTAACTGCACTGTCTGTTGGGGTCCCTGAGCCATCTTTCATAACTTTAAAAAGGCACTTTTAACAGAAAATTCTATGATAATTGCAATTTTATAATCTATAGAACAAAAAGAGGATCCACTAATATTGAACTACAGTATATCATTGTTTGTAATTTAGGTATAGACATGACAGTTACTCCTAATTAGCAACATCCATTGTCCCTATCCTTTTCTTCTTTTTCTTTCTTCTTTTTCCTTCACTTTTTGACCAATTCTTATGCATCTATTCTTATTGCACTAGTGGATCACAATACTACATATAAGTTAATCTCGTACGTTTAGGTTAACCGAAAAAGGCTATCGGTTCATGAACATAAGGTGTCCCAGGGTTTATCATTGCGTATGTCATCATTTTTGTCAATTCAACTAAAGAAGAATGAGTGATACGACAAGATAAAGTCATGAATAATGAGCAACATCTCATTCAAATACAAAAGAAAGAATTTACGCAAGCATTGTATTACAACGAAATGCAAACTTACAAAACAAAGGGAGAATATCACAAACCAATTTTGAACGCGTTCAACTCAAATCGAGTAAAACTCATGAATGCAAGACCATATTGGCAAGTAATAAACTTAAAACAAATGGTGCAAGAAACTAGCAATTTATTTCGGCCTTAATTCCCATCTTCATGAGAGTAGCATTGACCTTTCTCTCAACTAGCTCAGGGTCAACTTCTACCATGTGAAAGAAAGATGCCTTCTTTATATATTAACAGATGCAACTGTCCCTTGGCCTAACCAAAAACATCTCCTAAAGCCAGAATTTGGAGAGACTTCGAGAAGGAAAATGGTACATATTAGACCAATAAAAACCAAAGTACATCAACATTTCAGGAGGTAGAGTGGGGTGTATTGCAAGATACGTCATTGCTTATTGAAATTGGACAAATAAGCAACATAAACTGATCTCCACATTCCGCAACTGACAATTATATTGCAGAAAAATAATATACTTTTCAGATTCTAATAATAAGAAAAGCTAAGAATTTTATTAATTATAACATCTCTCTTCATAAACTACAGAACTAAAAAACAACAGCCTTGTATGATTGTATATATAAATACGAAAAAGGAACAAAAAAAGGGTATCTAGAAAACACACAATTAAACATCAAGATTGAATTTTTTTTCCAAGTTCAAGGTTTAATTTGGAGATGGGTTAGGCTTCTTTATAGAGCATGAGTTTTTGAAAGCCTCAATATGTGATTGGCATTTACTCTGATCACCTTTGTTCTCCTCCAAACACTTCTTAAGGGCTTCAACATCACATGGTGACATTACTTTTCTCACATTTGTGCTGCTTCTTTTGTTGCTTTCCCCATTTTCTTCCATTTTCTTGAAAACCCAAAATAGTTCTAAATTCTAATTAATGGAAAATGGGTTGGTTGAATATGAAAAATTAATGAAATTTTTCTGTAAATTAACGAGTAGGTTTTTGTTCAGCTGGGTATAGCTTGGGGAAAGGAGAGAGAAGAAGAAGAGTTCAGATAGCCCACACCGGCCCATTTGATATGGGCTGATGGTAGATAAAATAAATATAAATTGAATTTATAGATTCTTAATTTTGATTTCATTTACTTTAGTTATTGAGATATCTTATTTATTTATTTGTCATTAAATTAGACTGTCAAAATTATTTCAGTTGGTCAATAAAGATTTTTTTTTTTGTGACAACCATCATTTTTTTATATATATTTTACATTATAAACTAAAATATAGCAGAATATACTAAAATAACAGTACAGCAGTACGAAAAATTTACCAAAATAAAAGAAGTACTGCCAAATATGTGGTTCCCTAAAAGAAAAGGAAAATATGTGTTGCGGTTTTACGAAATTAAATGTTTTACTATATAAACCTAAACAAGGAAATGTTGCTTTCAATATTGCATAATTTTAAATAATACTAAAAATTCCTGTCGGGAGAGGTACTCACTTAATGTGTTCAACCCACCTCCAAAGGCATTAAATTCTTGGAAAACCGAAAAAAAAAATAGGGTTTTTAGGCATTTCCCACCCAATCAAAATAGGGTTTTGACATTTTGCTATCCAACATAAGTTTTTGGTATTTTGCATTCTGAAAATAATTTATTTGGCACTTTACATAATTGTGTGTGTTCTGATAAAATTCATTGAGGGCCCATTTGGATGGATAAATTTCAAATGAAGAGGGAAATTTATTCATTTGCAATCTCTTGTTTTGATAATTTTTTTTACAAATGATTTCAAATTCATTCATTTGAAATCCATTATTTGGTATATATCATTTGTGTTATTTGAAATTTTCAATTCGTGCCTTATAATTTGCTCTATGAGTTAATTCTTGTTGTTGATATCATTTTCAAATATTTTTGGCACGTTGCACCCTAGAAAATATGGATTTTAGCACTCTGTACCCTGAAAATATAGAATAACGACACTTTGTACATTAAAATAAATTTTTTTTGGCACTTTTCACCTCTGACTTAAATTTTTTGGCACATTTTTCATTTTAACCAAATTACTATCTATTAGAGATTAGGTAAAAACTTTTTCTTCTTTCTTTTTTAGTTCTTAAATTTTACATGCTAGTAGTTAATAATTATAGATTTAACCATATGAGAAATTTTGAAATCAATTTAAACAATTTTTGCGAAGATTCTCTTGAAATTAGTGTTAACAATTGAATATGATCTGAATGTATTTCGATTAGAATATTTTGAATGTAAAATAATGTTAATTTAATGATGACTTGAGTTTCAAAGTGTAGTTTGTGATTTAGATATTGAAGTTTTGAGGGGAAAATATAAGCGATAACTGTGTAAAATCAAGTGCTTTGTTTTAGAAAAATTGATTGATTAGATTGAATTTTTATTTTATTTTTTTGAGTTAGAACACTTGCTTTTTGACTTTCGTAAGACAAAATAATTTAAATTATATTTTCGGTAAAATTACAGAAAACATCTCAAATTAATTAATGATTTTGGATTTTCGTTCCAAATTATATTATCTCACCGAATTTTATCTCGTAATTTAATAATTTTTTCGAATATGTTGGCAGCACAAATGTCTTGACGTAACAAATTTTAGTATGAATAATTATATAAGATTGTAGAATTCGTCCCAAACTAATTACATTTTTTTATTTTTCGTCCAAACTACATCAACTCGCCAAATTTCCCGTTTGTTACCATTTTGCATGATTCCCACTATTAAAGTTCTAATTTAATGGAAATTATGATTCAATTTACTTTTTTCAGAGAAAAATAGTATAAGCTTTCGAAACTCCCGTGCGCTTTTGAGAGAGAGACTCATGTCATTTCACTAGGAATTCATTATGCATTTTTTTTTAGTATTAATAAATAATAAATATTAAAGAACTTATCCATATGCATGCTGTAAATCAATATTTTCAGAAATCTTTTCTTTGGTTAAAATAACAATGAAACTCACATCAACTTAACAAACCACATATATTGAATAAGTTGCCCTATTTTAATAACACTAATACAAAATAGATTAGTGAAAATTGGTTGTTACGGCAAAATAAGATCACGAGTTAATTATACTTTACCAAATGCATGACAAAAATGGACAATGAAATATTTCATATTGTTTTGCCACTACAACAAACAAATGCAAAATAAATAAAGTTCATTTTCAGAGCCATGAAATCTTGTTCTTAAAAGCGCACGAGAGTTTCGAAAACCCATATTATTTTTTTTTGAAAAAAAAAAGTAAAAGATTGAACCATTATTTCCATTAAATTAAAATTTAATAGTGGGACTAAATTCATGCAAATGACAAATTACAGGACGAAATTCGGCGAGTTGATATAGTTTGGAACGAAAAATTAAAATTTGTAAATAATTTGAAACGAAATCTGCAATCTTAAATAATTATTCATGTTAAAATTTGCCACGTTAAGATACATGTGCTATCAGTGGCACATACAAGACAGGGGGGTGCATGGACCCCCCTGAAGTTTTTTATTTTAGGTATATATTATATGTATTATTATGCTTTATTATAAAATATACATAATTTTAAAGTATAATTATAATTTTTTTCTAATGGACCCTATAATAAAAACTAAAATCTTATATGAGAGGGTCCATATTTATTATTACTGAGTCATGAAATTAATAGTCGTGATAATAAAGTGAATAATAAAATAGATAAACAATATATTTTGGGAAGGAAGAAACTTTTAAATATCTAATTTCATACCATTATCTCTCTCATCTCATATCTACTAAATTGAGGTTATACATAAAATATATTTTTTTATTCAACAATAGTTTTCTCCACAAAAGGGAAAAAAAAAACAAATATAGTACTCCTACTTACTTTCAAATATGATTTATTTCTGGTGGTTTTTTTTTTTTTTTTAATTTAGTCTTTCAATAAATTTGTATTATCAAGGTCGATTAGGGTCTATATTCAAATAAGATTTGTTATGAGTGATTATGAGGTTGAATTAAGTGTTCAAATTTATTTGTTATTGTAGAATTTTTTTTTGGGTAATTTATTTTATTTTTATTTAATTATTAAATATAATGTTGATTTTATAATGGATCCCGGTGAAAAAAGTTTCTGGCTCCGCCACTATGTGCTATCAATATGACACTTAACGGCAGTTTTCATCTCATGATATTCTAAAAAAATATTAAATTACGAATCAAAGTTCGATAAAACGATATAATTTAGAACGGAAATTCAAAATCGCTAATTAATTTGGAATGCTATCTGAAATTTTGTCATTATAGGAAAAATTTGTAGCACACGTAGAACAAATCCAAACGGCTTACGTTTTTATTTCTATCAATTATTGTAAACACGCGCTCTTTTTTAAACGAAATACTGCCAGCGCGTGCATTACGTACCAAATACGCTCAAACGGCTGAATCCCACACCGTTTTGACCAAATTACCCTTTTGTGTCTTTTTCAAGAGCGTATACAGATTTTGAAAACCAAAAAACAACACCAAACGGCTACTATTATCTTCTCCGCTCCTCATCATACATAAAACAATCTTTCTCTTCAAATCTTTTACTAGGCCAATATTTATCTTTGATATTTCTAATTCCTGTAATGGCAGAAACCAACAGCGTAGAATCCAGTAGGTGCTCAAGAAGAGTGCGAATAATCGGGAAAATCAAGGGTTTTACTGAGCAGGAATCGAAATCTCTGAATCAGGATTCAAAGCCATGGATCACTGTTAAAAATCCCGTAAAAATTGGCTATTCTGATAAATCTACGGTTTATTTTGAGGCTCAATCGACCAGGTAATTTCTTATTCTGTAATTTTTGCGTTCCTATTTGATTTTTGAAATGGGTATTGTTTTTAGGACTGATTACATAGATTTCTGCTTCTCGGAGGTTACAGTGACATTTTATTTGACTGCTGCTGATATTGCATTGAATTTTTCTTTGGCAAAATTTCATTTTTGGCCCCTTTCTTGTGTACCTTGACATTATACATCATTTACGGTGACACAATATATGATGTATATTGTCAAGGTAGCATAATAAAGAGTTAATTTTGAAATGCAGTCAATTTAGAGGAACAAAAAATGAAATTTTGCAGTTTTTTATAATTAAGATTTATGTATTCTGGATGTTAATTGTTTTTAGGGAAGAAATTAATAAGAAAATTGCATCATTTAAAGTAAGAAGAACACAAATATTGGTGTTTTATTTACTAAAAAAAAATATTTATTCAAATTTAACCCAACAATTTCTGAATTGCATTGGGAGGTTGTGATTAGAGAAAAAAAAAAACTTATTTTATGTAATTCACGTTCACCCAATAAATAAGCTTTTTAAACTGTTTATAGTTAGTTATTTAGTTTATCTCACACCTGGCATGTGTAGAAACATACACTAATAGTTTGAAATATAAGTTGGAGCTACAATCTCTATTTTACATGATTAAATGGACCTGATTCTTTTTTTTTTTAAAATATATTTTGGTCGCATCCCAGTCGCAAGGATTTGTATGAACTGGACTATTGTTATGAACATAATGAAGAAATTGGCTTGATATACTCAAAGGAGATAAAACCCATCATTTTAGAGGTTTTTGATGGCCGAAATGCATCCATTGTTGCACTAGGTGCTAGAGGAAGTGGAAAAACCTACACTATCCAGGTTTTCAGTTTTCTACATTCTCTTTTGTTTGTTTATGTGAATTCCACATCTAAGATTGCTAAAATTGTATATTTCTATTTAATTTTCAATCCACTATAGGGAACTCAAGAAAATCCAGGTTTGGCGGTGTTGGCAATGTCTGAGATCCTCTCTAAAGCCAAAGACTTAAATAAGTTAGTTTATGTATCACTTTACGAGTTGATACATGACCATGCCTATGACCTTTTGGATCCTAAGCACCCGGAGGTTCAAGTATTGGAAGATGGCCATGGTAAAATCAACCTTAAGGGACTTTCACAGGCAAGAAATATGTTTGTAATTCTCGCAAAAACATAGATTTTTTTACTTATAATCAATCAATAATGTCATTTTGTTCTTTTGACCAATATGTGTGTAATACTCTTTTGCAGGTCCCCGTGAAGTCAATTTCAGAATTTAATACTCTATACTTTTTTAGTCAAGGTGGTTTACAGAAAACCCAAAAAACACCTATGGATCAACCACGAAATCATAAGGGCTTAATGGTACATATATCATCTGAGGACGACAAACTGAAGCCCAAGATGGTGAACAAGATTAATTTTGTTGATTTAGCAGGTTGTTTTACTTGTGAATTCTTCATTTGCTTGCATTGAGTTTCACTTTATATATTTATTGTGTATTATTCCTATACGAACTTATCAGGCTATGAGGATTCTAGAAGAAGTAGTAAAGATGGGATCAAACTTGCTGAAAGTAATAGGACTAATAAGTCCTTATATGCATTATTGAATGTCGTTAGTGCCCTTAATGCCAATGAGATTCGTTTGCCATATAGAGAAAGTAAATTCACTCGAATCTTACAAGACTCCCTTGGCCGCACTAGTCACGTAGTACTGCTCACTTGCTTGGTATGGCTTTCATTTTTTCACATCAGTTGTATCTTTGATGGCTTTTTATATTTTTTTCTTATTCTTCTGTTGGATGCAGAATGCCTCTTTTTGTCAAGACACAATTAGCTGTGTAAGCTTAGTTTCTCGGTCATATCGTAGTTCTAAGCAAGTATTGACAGACTCTACCAATAGAAGTCAAAGTTCAGTGAAAGTGAATGTGCTTTCATCATTAAAAAGTGGGAAACCAATTTCTGAAAAAAAGGCCAGTTGCATTTTGAAGGGAAGGTAAAACATTTGAATCTCACATTCAACTAAAACTCAAGGAAATTCAGTTGTCATCGTTACTGACATTCATGCTTTTTTTCTTCAAGGAAACTCTTTCATGAAGAAAAAAGAATCAATTCTAAGCAGCTATCGTCTAACAAATCAATTAATCAGGTAAATATTCTTTCTTTCTCGCATTAGTTCATGTATGTGGATATAATAGTTGACTATTTGAAGTTTGTCCAATTTTTATAAACTTATTTTGTTTTTCAAGTTTGTGGATACAGAGAAAATGCATTGTGAATATCATGGTGTTTATTTATTTTTACACTAATTTGAAACGCAGTTGAGATGTTTGTCTGAAGATACTTCGAGCCAGAAGTCGAAAATTCTTACAGATCTTGCTTTAGCACCATTTTCACTGGAAGAGGTAGTAGCTGAGCTCTCAGAAACTTCTCTTATTGATTGTCACACATCAATGTCAATGATATGTTTGTTTAAAATACTTAACAATCTTATATATTGCAGGATACACAAAATCAATCTATTTCAGACGTTACTCCACTCGTAGAATTGAAAGAAGACAATAATCTCGAAAAACTTGGAGGTCAATCTATTTCTACAGTGGAAAACACTTCGTTACCAGATGCCATAAATGATAAGTATACTATTTTGGAAGAAGAGGTAGTAACCCAATCTTCATTACATGGTGTCAAAAGAAGTACTATTATTTTTCATGTTTGTTTGGTCCTTTAGTTTATAACTACTCTTACAAAAAGCATATTGTTGATTTCTCAGGATGTTTCTACTTCTATTGGTATCAATAATTTGGATGATAAAGCTTCAACTCATTCTGAAATTGGTAATACAAGTTACCCCCAAAATTATTATCTTGATATTGATTAAATTTTTTATTGGTTTCTTATATATAATACAATTCAGCTAACATGACTGTGGAGAACAATATTCTAAACAAGGAGGATAATGAATTCCCGAGACTTAGTGAAACAATTAGTCAATTGGCGGCTGACTTAAAGCTTTTGAATTCATCAAGTCAAATGCGGATTAAGTTGCCAGAAGTGGTGGCAACTCCATATAGTAGTCAATTAGTTCCATATAATGATACTCAAGAACCAAAAACCCCTATTAGTGAACTTGGCCTTGCAAGAATTTCTAGTCCTCGTGGTACATTCGGCAACCGAAGTACTGGATTGAAGGTTTGTAAACTTATAACATGTTTGTTTTCATATAATTCATTTGTGGAGCCATTTTTCATTAAGTTTCTTTCCCATTACAGCAATCCCTTGTCCAAGATTGCCTCGATTTTTTGAATTCAGCTAAAAAGTAAGTATGATTTATTATCCCATTTCATCCTAGTTTCTTTAGATTTGTAGCAAGTTGATAATTGTTTTTTTTTATAGTTTATTACTATTCATAATAACCGTTATATATAGACCTCCACTAATAAACGTAAACCTTTAAATGTTTCGTCAATAGCTTGCTCAGATGTAATAATGTTTTTCTTTTCTCCGAATTTGCAGGGATGAGTTGAAAAGTCTAAAAGTACGTCAACATTTATATTTCTCTATGCTGTCATTTTTTAAAGAAAATATATAAGAATTTCAATATTATATGTTCATGTAGGGTATTGGAGAAAAAAGAGCTACCTATATTCTTCAAATGCGCGAAGAATCTCCGGTGCCATTCAAGAGTGTAAGATTTTTTTTATTTTTTGCAAACTACCATAGAGTATATCCTAATTAAATTCATTGATTTTGTATTGTGCTAATGTGATGAATATTTTGCTTCATAGATTGATGATTTGCAGGATATTGGCATGTCTGGAAAGCAGGTAATGTTCTCATCTTTTAGCAAATAAGTTAATAGTCATTTTTAATAGTCAAGCCACTGTATAGACTGTGAATTTATCTGTTTTATTTATTGTTTATTTATGTGATTTGTTTCACAGATAAAAAACATGATGAAAAATGTGGCTGGAGGGCTTTTCAATTAGGTGAAAATTGTAATGTGTTTGGCAACAAGATGTTGCCATTGATATGCTGTGAAGATTTTTTTTTTTTTTTTTTTTTTTTTTGGGGGTAATTTAAGTACTTTGAAAGAAAAGAAAGCTGTAATCTACTTCATCTATCCTATATATGTTATAAATTACTTGGTTTAATCTATATTATTTTTCTGTAGGGTTCAAGATTAACATTCATTGTAATGAAACGGTGATTATATTGTACATTATGTCTGAAAATCTGTTTGCAAAAAAAAAAAAAAAAAAATGTCTGAAAATCTATTTGATCAGGGTTTTTTGCACTTTGCACCCCCGAAACATAGGAAATAGGCACTTTGCACCCTTAAAATATAAAAAATACAGCACTTTGCACCCTATTTAATTTTCAAGCAAAAACTCAAGGGCAAAATTGATACTTTATGCACCCCCAAAATTTGAAAAATTGACACTTTGCACCCCCAAAATAAAATAAGCGCTTATCACCTTCGAATTAAGAACAAATTAGCAACTTGCACCACCGAAACACAATAAATTGACACTTTGCACCCGATACACATAATTAACACTTAACACCCTCAAATTAAAAAAAAAAAAAAAAAAAAACTCAAACTCCTCCTTTTCTCCGGCAAAGTCGGCCATCGGGGTGAAAAAGATCTAAGGCAAAATTGAACTTACCAATTGTTATGCATAGCACGTTTAATTTGTACAAGCTATAAATTCATGGTTCTTAATTCGAGGATGATAAGTGCTAATTTTATTTTGGGGGTGCAAAGTGTCAATTTTTCAAATTTTGGGGGTGCAAAGTGTCAAAGATTTATAATTAAATTACCTATTTTGCCCTTGAGTTTTTGCCTGAAAATAAAAGAGGGTGCAAAGTGCAGCATTTTTCATATTTTAATGGTGCAAAGTGCTAAATCTAAGTTTCGAGGGTGCAAAGTGCCTATTTCCCATATTTCAGGAATGCAAAGTGCAAAAAACCTATTTGATCACTAACAAAGTACATATAATTTACGATTAACAGATTCAATGAATATTCTCTAACGCATGCCTCTCTAGGTCATGGGGCATCAATTTGATGACAATATAATTCGAATACTTGGTTACTTATTTTAATTTTATTTATATGTGAGTTTACCATATTATCCTTGGAGTCACAAGTAATTTTACATTTAAAACTTTGAGTAACACAATATTTAAAAATTGCCAGTTGTAAAACAAAACAAAGCCACAACAAAATTAATTTTCTGATTTCTCTTTGACACTTCTCCGTTGCTCTAAACGAAGCTAAATGTTGTACGAAGTATTTTAATAAGTGATGAAATTAGCTCATGTCATCTCCAACCGCTTAATTAAATTTTGCCATCTTATCTTACAAATTTAGGGGTTGAAAGATGTTATACATTCTCATTATTTATTATACATTCCAACATCTTGTTAATATTTTATGATTATCAATTTATATTTCTACAGGAAAGTATAAAAGATGTTGTACTTTCCTTCAGAGTGAATAACAAATTAATTCCCTGTGTTATTTTAAATAGGTAATTTAACTCCCCGTGATAAATAAAAAGGCAAAATGACTTTTTGTGATAAGAAAAAAGGCAAAATCCCTTCCCGTGTTTTTATAAAAGAAGCACATTGCCTCCCTCTAATTAAATTGCTTATTAATTCATATCATAGGGAGTTAAATTGCTCATTATTTAATTTCACAGGGAGGTAAATTGCCCATTTTTATATCACAAGGAGGTAAATTGCTCATTATTTTATTTCAGAGGTAGTTAAATTGTCTATTTTTATTTCACATGGAGGTAAATTGCCCATTAGACATATCACAGAGAGTTAACTTGCAAAAAACCCCTTTCCTTCATTTCACAATTTTTTCATTATATTTTAGTACAACCATTGCACCACGTCATCAAGTACACGTGGTGCAGCCCACCAATACACTTGGGACATATGGATTGATAATCCACATCAACCTATATTCTATCCATGTTCCAAAAAGTTAGAGATTCAGAAAATTATGTTCACATTACCAGAATATGGGTGATGTGAATTATTAATCCACATGTCCCAAGTGTATTGATGGGCTGCACCACGTGTACTTGATGACGTGGTGCAGTGATTGTACTTAATAATTTCTCATATTTGAGATTCCAAACTTAAACATTTAAATAAATTTTAGATTGAGCTCAGTTGTAACTCAATTTTATTACAATACTTATAATATTTCTTGTAATTCGAGTTATAAATGGCCTCCTAGAGATGGTGACATGCTCTTGTTATTAAGTATCTTAATTCTTCAAACACTTGCTATTTTCTTTGAACTCGTTCGATAATTTAGATTCCTTTTGTCGAAATGGTTGACTCAGTGTAGGCTCAGTCAGTGTATTTCCAACCATCCGACTCTTCCCTCCCTACCTTGTCTCCAACTCCAAACCGACAGAGGCACCATCATGTTTTTTATCCACACCCACTCTCGTCATTACTTAATTATACAAATTCATATACCATAATTATAATAAGGCAAAATTGCAAAAATCATCCAAAACTAATCACTGATTTTGGATTTTCGTCCCAAACTATTTAATATGGCGAATTTCGTCCCGTAATTTAATATTTTTTTGGAATATTGTCCCACCATAATTATAAAACGGAATTGCGCATTTGCCGATGAATTATCACATGGCTGCTTAAGTATCATGGTAAATTTTAACATGAATAATTATATAATATTGCAGAGTTCTTTCCAAATTAATTACAAGATTGAACGTCATTTTCATTAAATTAGAAATTTAATATTGAGACTAAATTCATACAAGATGGTAAATTATGGGATGAAATTTGGCGAGTTGATATAGTTTGGGACGAAAAATCAAAATTAGTAATTGGTTTGGGACGATATTCCAAAAAAATATTAAATTACGGGACGAAATTCGCCAAGTTAAATAATTCGGGACGAAAATCCAAAATCAGTAATTAGTTTGGAACGTTTTCTGCAATTTTACCTTATAATAATAGTCAATTTTATATTAAAATAAAATTTTCCATATTTGAGTCTAAATTTTGTCATCGTAGATAAATTCAAAAATTAAACTAATAATGTTAAATATTTAATTTAAAATACAATATTATTAATCTTACACAAAATTTTCCATCTTAAGTCAAATTTTTTTCCTTAAAAATATCCCATTTTAAATAAAATTATTTAAAAAAATTATTAATTAAAACAAGCAGGTCTGATTGGCTGCACGAGCGCGTCTAGACCAAGGGGAAGGATAGGGGAAGTTTTTACCCTTCCTTGGCGGTTAGAGATGCCCTCACATTGGGCCAATTCTATTTGAGGCTGAGTTCGGATGGCTCTCAGTTGACAATCTGGTAGATTTGGAAACGCAAGAATATGCCTCTGAGCTATGCCTTTATGTCTGTAGTCTCGTATACGTATAAGCTTGGATATCTGGATTATCAAAAAAAAAAAATTATAATGGGTCTATTTGTTTGGTATTTGAGAGAGTAGTTTAAAAGAGTAGTGAAAGTTTGCAAAAGTAACTTCAATTTTTTTGGAAGTGTTTAGGTTGTAGGTATAAGATGTGTAAGACTTTACGTTAAATCATGTTTGTTATATGAGATATATTGTTATTATTGTAAGAGATAAATTACTTTATGTGAAATTAAAATATAGTTTGTGTATGTCTTTTTAGAGATAACATAATTATTGTTTGTCTGACTTTTGATAAAGTAATTTGAACAAATTGAAAGATTACGAAAAATAGAAACATATTTGTCTAGTTTCTCCAAAACACAAAAATAATTTTAAAAAATATGAGACAATTGCCTTTATCAAATAAATAAAAAAGGTAAGTGAAAAAGAAGTGAGTTTTGATTTATAAAACAAATAAGTTTCTACATTATCCCAATTCTTGCCTTTTTCTAGTCTAACCAAGACACCTTTTTGTTGTGAAATTCAATTTGCTTTTTCCTAAAATTCTCATAAGCAAAAAACAAAAAGGGGTTTTGTCTTGTCCCTAATTCTCAACCAACAAATTACATCAAACACTATTTAACCTGCCGACCTATTGTGTATTTGTGCTCTATTGTAGACACGTATATATTGTTACCCTTTAAGCACAGCCCAAAAAAAATCAAAATTCTTGGATAATTAAAACAAGCCACATCATAAGCAAGCAAATAATTGCACCTTTTACTAATTTGGAGTACTGTTATGTAACATCGCTGCCAGAATATTAGTATATGCTAGAAAATAATTTAGCTGAAAATTAAACAAAGTTTAAAATTTTAAATCGCTATATTATAAATCCATTTGAATATATTCTTCAATTATATAAGTACAAAAACAAATCAATTATCAAGACAAATAATTAAACTAGATGATTCATACCAAAAAAAATTAGTTTGGAACCTCAGTTTTATCACTAAGCTAAGTCCTCATCGATAATAACATTAAATATTTTTTGGTAGCTTCCAAAAATCATTTTGACATTGTCTTAATAAGTTGGTAAATAAATAAAGTGGGTAAGCTCGTGTAGATTGAACTTATGTTATGATCAAATTAAATACATATTTTTTTTATTAAGATTAGTAAAATGCACACGCGTTGCACGTGTATCGATTTTTTGAAAATTTTGAGATAAAATGATGCACAATATTGTATAAGTAGGTATTAAAGAAATGTGAACATGTTACAAAATAATTTTTTTTTAGAACATGTTACAAAATAATATTAATAAGAATATTGTTGTAACTTTAAAGTATTATATAGATTTTAATAATTATAGTAAATTCTTATAAAGTTTTATTTTTATAAAATATTAATTATTCATGAAAGAGTTAGATCGAAAAGTAAGTCTTATGAGATATAACAGGAGATATATCAATATATAGTTATCATGTTTCATAATATTAAAAACTGATATTTTATTTTAAATCTAATTTTGTAAATTTTAATAATTACTCATTTTTACTAAGTTATATGAAATATTAATTATTCACGAAAAAGTTATATGCTCTAAAAAAGAAAGAAAAAATTTCAAGGGTATTCATTTATAATTAATATAATGTTTTAGAATTAGAAAAATTACATTTTTAGCTTAGTTTTACTTATTTTCAATTTGACAATAAATTTATGTAAATAATGACCCCATTATATATTTTATGTATTTGAATATTTAGATTACATGATACTTAATTATAAACTTAAAATAAATTTTAAATAAAATATCAACTTTTATTTGGAAACATGATAACATATTTACACATATCTTCTATTTTTTTTCTCATGAAACTTAATTTGTGATATTGATAATTATAAGAACAAATTAATAATAAATATTAAATATTTCAATTAGAGTAGACTACATTTATTCTTATGTTTTTCTAGCTTGGTCTATAAATTAAGGAGAAAATAGTTTATTCATTTAAACACGTTTCAACGTTACATAATTTAGAAGAGTTCATCTCCTTTATAATTTGTATTGATTTGTGTTCATTTACTATAGCGAGTTTAAGTATTTTACATAAGAATATTCATTTTCATCTTTTTTTTTTTTTTTTTTTTAAATTTATGAAAATTAATTTGTTCTTCTTACTTGGAAGAAATGGCCATAACAAACTAATGATTTGAGTTATGACATTGTAGAGACATATCTTTTTTCTATTAAAATATTATAATTTTAATTATAATTATTTTAAGTTTTTTTTAAACTTTTTATTTCTCATAATCTAACTATAACCCTTGATCCATAGTTAACTATACTTCTTGAGTATTTATTTTTTCTTATCAAAATCTCAAAAGGTATTATAGTTTGCACAAAAATATTAAAAAATAGATTATATAATTAAGGGCCATGAAATATCAAATCAAATATAATCAATATACTATTCGATAAATAATCAAATCAACAAACAAATATGAGACTGATAAAATGTCAATTTAAATTTAAACTATATATTGATTGATTCCATTTCTGTAAGGACATGGTTTCGGAATATATTACTACTAGGACTTTTCTATGGTTAGTACCACTTGTGCTAAGTATTCATTAGGTCCCCCTTTAATTATTGTTGGATCATATTTATTTTTTAATCTGCCATTCATTTTTTTAAGGGTAACCTGTGCTCTAGGTTATTGTACTCCTCTCTTTTCTCAAGTCACAAATAATTAAGTCTTATTGCAAAATTGATCTCATAAGTAGGTTGACTGACAATTTTACCCCATAATATTTTAGCTTACCAAAATAGTCCCCACATCTTCAAATTTATTGACGATTTTAGTCCACCACGTTGTCAAATTTCAGAATTGACTCAAATAAGACCACGCACGGACCAATTTCGAGATTTTACTTACTTCTATTATATTTACATAACTAATTTAAATTATTTTTGAGCGATTTAGCCCATCTTTTTTAATGCTTTTGCAATTTTTAACTAATTTATTCGATTTAAACCATTTTTGACCGATTTAATTCATTTCTTCACAGTTTGAATCGATTTTTTCACCAATTTCATCGATTTGAACGGTTTTTGACCAATTTTACTCATTTTTTCACTAATTTCATCGATTTACATTGTTTTTAACCGACTTAGTCAATTTTTCACCGTTTTCGCTATTTTTTTCACTAATTTCATGGATTTAAACTATTTTTGACCGAGTTAACTCATTTTTGTATCGTTTAATCGATTCTTTAACTAATTTAATCGAAGTGAATGATATTTGACTGATTTAACCAATTTTTTAACTAATTTTATCGTTTGAAATTGATTTTGATCGATTTAGCCTATTTTTTTTTCACAGTTTTCCATGAAATTCATCGATTTAAACCGTTTCTTTAGCTTATTTATTCACAACTTACATCAATTTTTGCACTAGTTTCATCAACTTATACCATTTTTGATCGATTTAACACGTCTATTAACTTATTTCAATTATTTAAATTGTTTTTCCACTAATTTCCATCGATTTAAACCAATTTTTTTTTACCAATTTAACTAAATTATTCACCATTTGCATCGATTTTTTTCACTAATTTCATCGGTTTTAACATTTTTTTATCAATTTAATCAATTTTTCATTAATTTCATCCATCTAAATTATTTTTGATCAATTTAACCTAATTTTTTTTTACCGATTTTATCATTTTTAAAATTGATCTCATCGATTTAAAATATTTTTGACAGATTTAACTCGTTTATGTACCGTTTGCATCTATTTTTCTCACTAATTTCAACAATTTGAACTTTTTTTTACCGACTTAACCAATTTTTCACTAATTTCATCAATTTGCACAGTTATTGACCGATGTAACCCATCTATTCACTAATTTATCGATTTAAATTGATTTTGACCGATTTGACAAATTAATAAAAAATTGGGTTAAATCGGTCAAACTATCAAAGCGATGAAATTAGTAAAAAAAAGGGTTAAATTGGTCAAAATTCGTTCAAATCGATGAAATTAGTGAAAAAATCGATGCAAACTGTGAATAAATAAATTAAATCGGTAAATAATGGCTTAAATCGATATAATTAGTGAAAAAAGAAATAAAACAGTGAAAAAAGGGGCTAGACCGATCAAATAATTTAAATTGATGAAATAAGTTAAAATACGAGTTAATACAGTAAGAAAGAGTATAAATCGGTAAAATTAGTGAAAAAAATCGATGCAAATGGTGAATAAATGAGTTAAGTCGGTCAGAAGCGGTTTGAATCAATGAAATTAATGGAAAAATGGGCGAAAACGTTGAATAAACAGGCTAAATCAGTCAAAACTTGTTGCGGAATTTACACACGCAAATAAACGCAAGTGCACGTATCGAACAAGTAATAAAGAGTAAGTATAAGAGTATCGTCTCCACAGGGACTTGACTAATATCTACCAATTCCAGTTCCTAATTTACTTCTAATATGGTTCCTAATTCAAATATAATTTTGGGGATTTAACTAATTATCTAAATTAATTAATTAAGTAAAGTACTTGGATTGAGTTCGAATAATGAGAAGAGAAACCTAGGGTTATAATCCACTATGTTATCTATTGATTGCTCAATTGGGATTTTCATAGTTATTGTGGTGACAAGAGTGCTACCCGAGGATTCAAGTATATTCCTACGTATCTTCCGAATTGCGTAAGAACCTAATGTATTATACAAATCGACTCTATTCCTAGGTGATTCATAAATAACACAAAGCATTAAACACGAACCTCATGTAACGGGTATAAACGTCTTAAGTATATTCCTATCCTAAGAGTCGTTTACTATTCAATTTCCTATCTAATCCTAATCTCCCTTTTCCAAGTTCAAAAAGAATATTAAATCTAACAACTAGGTGATCAATCAAGTTGCAAGCATAGAGAACGAAATTGAATCAAACACAAGAATTGCCCCTAACTACGAATAATCCAATAAAACTAATCAAAGTAACATAATCTCATAAAAAAAACCCTATATCCTAAAGAATTAGTTCATGATAAATATAAAAAGAAAATAATAAAGGAAAACAAATCTGAGTTCATGTGGTTTTATAGACAAAACGATGAATCTGAGATAAAGATCTTCAATATTGCGTTCTTCTTGCTTGGGTGATCTTCAGGACTTCTCTCTTTTCTTCTTCAATCTTTCTCCAAGTAGATCTTTGATGTTGTAGGTGTATTCTATGAGAAAAGTATGTTTAGAGCTGATCAAAGATGTGTAATTTCGTGACCTAGAAGTCCTTAAATAGATCTACCAAGTTGAGTCCAAGTAGGAGACTTTGGGCCCAAGAATTCTCTTAAAATCCCGCTGAAAATCGTGTCAGGTTTGCGCGACAGTTTTGCAAATATCATAACTCTCAGCTCCGAACTCCAAATCAAGATCCGTAAAATCTGTGGTGTAGCTAACTCATTCCTCTACATCATAGTCGAAATTCAACTTCATTGGAGCTTCCTTGAATGAGTTATGGTCCTCGGAGTGCATAACAACATTTCTGACAGCATTTTTCTTCTTCGTTCTTGCACTACTTGACTTCATTTGATCTTTAATTCGTTGTTCTTCGCTTCCAATCATGTCTTTAAATCCAAAATAGCTCGGGCCTACAAATATGAACACAATATATAAGAAAATACCTCAATTCATGCACAAAACAATCAAACCAATGACTCGAGCGATAAAACACAAAACTAACAAAAATTGCCTAAGATTCTACCAAAACTCTAATAAAAGTAATTGAATGAGTTAAGGAAATAGACTTGATAACACTGTTTTCACAGAGTTATCACACCCCTAAACTTAAACCATTACTCGTCCTCGAGTAATGACAAAAACTCAAACAACGACACGAACATTTACAATCATGCATCCCAAGTCAAACTACTAGCCATCAATTTCAAAACCTTATGCATTATATCATGTAGTTCCTGCGTGTGTGTGTATACATAAAACGAGAATGTCGAAATCAACTAGATCTATATAGCTTCAAAATCATTGAGCCTAATTGCATGAATTCCTAAATTGTCATACATATTCTCTATTTTCTTAGGTTATCATACTAATTACTAAGTTTTAGCAAAGCTTTAAGTCGAAGTTATGGAATCCTTTAAGTTTGAACTTTCACTTAGCATTTTCTTCATTAATTAGCATAACTTAAGTATATTTAGCACCACTTACACTCATAACTCGTTCTAAAGAAGCAGTCAAAATAGAGGAGTGCAGAATATTAGAATAGTTAAGTCGATGCACCCATATATCGTTCATCTTATCGCAGTCAAGTTAGAGGAGTGCAAGTATAAGTCTCAAGCGATGAGGTTTCTCAGGTCTCATACAAATGAGGTTATTTTCTTTGAATTTAACTTGTAGTTTTTCAATTATTTGCTTCATTTGATTCTTGTTAAAGTTATCCTTCCCCCCAAACTTAGGCAAAACTATCACTTAGATCCTTAGCATTTTAACCCTCGAATCTAGAGATTAAGTAGGCAAGAAAGGATTTCTTAAGCTCTATTCTAACTATAATTCTCTAACGTCATCCTAAATTCTCGATTATGTATTCGTGCTTAAAATGTGCAGGAAAAACATTCAAAAACACATAAAATTTCAAAAATTTAGTCAAAGTCGACCTAGCATGCATGAAGTAAATGCGACCTCACCCCCCAAACTAAAACTAAGCAGTGTCCCCACTGCGACTCAAAGAGGTAAAAAGAGGTCGACAGAACAAACAAACAAAAACAAACAAACAAAAACAGAGTACATCAATGTAAATGAGAATTGGAAAAAGAATACGCCCTGAGAATTGTATGCGCCCATTGCTCGTTGCTCCATCTTGGTAAACAAAATCCCCATTCAGAGCGGCAGCGTGGTGATTGGCGAAGATGGTTATAGCGGTGGTGATTGGATCTGAAGAGGGTGGTGGATTGGAAAAGGATGCGGACGTGGGTTGTTTTGGCTGAGGAAGGGGGCAGGGTGTGCGGCTGTTCAGTGGTGCTCGTTGTGGTGGTTGGATGATAAGGGTTAGCTTAAAATTCCAGAGTCTACTTTGCTGGGGCGGAGAAATCTTGCGCTGGGGCGGAGAAATATGGAAGAATTAGCTTAAATTTCCAGCAGCTATTTCGCTGGGGCGGAGAAATATGAAAAAAAAAATTGCTCTAATTCCAGAATCTAGTTTGCGGGGGCGGAAAATCTTTCCGCCAGGGCGGATCGAGCTCTTGCTTTTTCCTTTATTTTATTATTTTTTTTTTTTTTTGGAGGCCATGGCTGGACTCAAGTTGTGCCATGGCTTCAAACTTCTGGAATTTTTCATTTGTGTTACCCTCTACCTTGATGTGTTATCATCTTCGTCAAATTTTTAATTTTCTCCAAAACATCGATGTATCTGCACACAAAACAAACACAAAAAGAAACCAAACACGAAACAAGACACAAGACAAAAAGGAAAATTGAAAACTTGGGTTGCCTCCCAAGAAGCGCTTAGTTTTGAGTCCTTAGCTTGACTTTGATACTTCCCTTTTAAGGTGGCCAATAATCGAATAGGGTCCCATCCGGATCAAGCATAAGTCCGGGCCTTTTTGCTTTCTTTGTTGTCCCGATATTTGGTCTTTCCCTTGTAAGCTCAATTGGGACAAATTTGAACCTCGTATCTAATCGACAAGCTCTATCCCCAGGTTCAAATCTCTTGTAATCTTTACCAACTCTTATCCAAGTCACGCTTTGAGGATGGGTATGCATATTGTAGTTCGTTTTATCATCAACCCTTCCTTTTTGCGTATCTCTCACTAATATCTCATCCACACCAAAATAAGATCCAGCGTCTTTTGACTCATAAATTGGAGGTATGATAAACCCAATTGTATCATCCTCTATCTCCATTACCTCAATCACATCTATCAACCTCATTGAATTGTCGAGTTCCATGCCTCCCTTGATTTGATCGTCCTCCGGAATGGTTAACACATTTTCTTCCGCGTCCGGGATCTTCTCGTTATGACGGACATCGAAACTTGTCAATTTATTGCTCTGTGGCTGCTCTATTTCACTCTCAACAATAAGAGAATTTGTCTCACTCGGCTTAGTATCTGATAATATCGAATTATCCTCTTCATTCGAGAGTGAGTCTTGAGGTGGATTACCCATTCTTGATTGTTTGCATTTCTCTTCTATAATCGAAGATAGCTCCTGACTTTCAGCTTCAATCTTTTTCAGCTTCTCCATATAATGGTTGAATGTCTCCATGAATGCAGGACTTGGTTCTGTTCGTGGTGGCTGAGAATACTCTTGATAGCTTGGAGGTATGAACGAGTTGGTCATCATGAAGTTTGTGTATTGATCACTACCCCGATCATCGCTCCATGGAACATTTGGGTTAGTCCCCCACCCTGAATTGTAGTTGTTGGGGTGAAGATTCTGACCATACTGACTACCCTGAAATTGATCCACGTATAACCATGAATTGGGATTCAATGGACACCAATCGTACGAGTGTCCACCTGCACAATACACACAAATCGTTCCTTCATTAAGCCAATGATAACTATTATAATTCATACCAAATGAAGAGAACGAGTACAAGAACAACTAACTAGGAACCAACCAAAAGAAAAACCAGAATTAAAAATCGGCAAATAAATGTTGCTAGTCCCCGGCAACGGCGCCAAAAACTTGTTGCGGAATTTACACACGCAAATAAACGCAAGTGCACGTATCGAACAAGTAATAAAGAGTAAGTATAAGAGTATCGTCTCCACAGGGACTTGACTAATATCTACCAATTCCAGTTCCTAATTTACTTCTAATATGGTTCCTAATTCAAATATAATTTTGGGGATTTAACTAATTATCTAAATTAATTAATTAAGTAAAGTACTTGGATTGAGTTCGAATAATGAGAAGAGAAACCTAGGGTTATAATCCACTATGTTATCTATTGATTGCTCAATTGGGATTTTCATAGTTATTGTGGTGACAAGAGTGCTACCCGAGGATTCAAGTATATTCCTACGTATCTTCCGAATTGCGTAAGAACCTAATGTATTATACAAATCGACTCTATTCCTAGGTGATTCATAAATAACACAAAGCATTAAACACGAACCTCATGTAACGGGTATAAACGTCTTAAGTATATTCCTATCCTAAGAGTCGTTTACTATTCAATTTCCTATCTAATCCTAATCTCCCTTTTCCAAGTTCAAAAAGAATATTAAATCTAACAACTAGGTGATCAATCAAGTTGCAAGCATAGAGAACGAAATTGAATCAAACACAAGAATTGCCCCTAACTACGAATAATCCAATAAAACTAATCAAAGTAACATAATCTCATAAAAAAAACCCTATATCCTAAAGAATTAGTTCATGATAAATATAAAAAGAAAATAATAAAGGAAAACAAATCTGAGTTCATGTGGTTTTATAGACAAAACGATGAATCTGAGATAAAGATCTTCAATATTGCGTTCTTCTTGCTTGGGTGATCTTCAGGACTTCTCTCTTTTCTTCTTCAATCTTTCTCCAAGTAGATCTTTGATGTTGTAGGTGTATTCTATGAGAAAAGTATGTTTAGAGCTGATCAAAGATGTGTAATTTCGTGACCTAGAAGTCCTTAAATAGATCTACCAAGTTGAGTCCAAGTAGGAGACTTTGGGCCCAAGAATTCTCTTAAAATCCCGCTGAAAATCGTGTCAGGTTTGCGCGACAGTTTTGCAAATATCATAACTCTCAGCTCCGAACTCCAAATCAAGATCCGTAAAATCTGTGGTGTAGCTAACTCATTCCTCTACATCATAGTCGAAATTCAACTTCATTGGAGCTTCCTTGAATGAGTTATGGTCCTCGGAGTGCATAACAACATTTCTGACAGCATTTTTCTTCTTCGTTCTTGCACTACTTGACTTCATTTGATCTTTAATTCGTTGTTCTTCGCTTCCAATCATGTCTTTAAATCCAAAATAGCTCGGGCCTACAAATATGAACACAATATATAAGAAAATACCTCAATTCATGCACAAAACAATCAAACCAATGACTCGAGCGATAAAACACAAAACTAACAAAAATTGCCTAAGATTCTACCAAAACTCTAATAAAAGTAATTGAATGAGTTAAGGAAATAGACTTGATAACACTGTTTTCACAGAGTTATCAGAACTCAGAAGCAATTTAAACAGATAAAATTAGCCAACAACTATTCAAATAGATGAAATTTAGTTAAAAAATCGATTCAAACGGTGAAAAAATGAGGTAATTCGATCGAAAATAGTTTAAATCCATGAAACTAGTGAAAAAAAGGGCGAAAACAGTAAAAAAAAATATGCTAAGTCGGTTTAAAATAATTTAAATCGATGAAATTAGTGAAAAAATGGATAGAATCTATCAAAAACAGTTTAAATCGATTAAATTGATGAAAAAATTGATGCAAACGGTGAAGAATTGAGTTAAATTAGTCAAAAAAACGTTTTTTTAATTGATGTAATTCATGAAAAACGACGAAAAAATAAGTTAAATTGATTAAATTAGTGAAAAACAAATGAAAATCGTTAGTGGGTTGGGTTGGAGGTAGGTTAGGGGATGGGTGGGTGGGTAAGGTAGGGTAGAGTAGGGTAGGTCCGGATTCGATCCGGGTGATACATTTGCCACCCCTAATTACGAGGTTTGGGTGAGGTAAGTTTTTAGTTTTTTTAATTATAATTGTAATTATTTAATTTATTTTTTAATGAATATTAAATATTGTTTTAATAAAATTTAAATAAATTAATATTGTCATATAATTTTAAATTTGAAAAGAATATGTATTCTTAATTTTTTAGATTTATGTTAAAATATTGTTTATAAATCAAATTAATTATGTAAATATAATATGTAAAATTTTCAAATTGGCACGCACATGGTTTTATTCGAGTCATTTTTGAAATTTAGTAACAATGTGGCCTAAAATCGTGAATGAGTTTAAAAATGTGGGATTATTTTGGTAACGTGAAATGTTATGGTATAAAAGTGTAAGTCAACATAAGTAATGGCAAGTATGAGGGAATTTATAAAATTATAGTACAAAATATGTTGGCCTCGAATTGTTTGGTACCAAAAGTGAAAATTGACATATAGTTCAGTACAAAAAATGCAATTTTCTCTTTAATTAAACCATCTTTAAATCATTACCTTTTTTGAAGGTAGCAGGTAAGATTTACTGAATTTTAAAGGGGACCTAATAAGAATTAGCATAAACTGGAACTAACCACATAAAACCCCTTACTACTAACATGAAAAAGAAAGAATAAAAAAAAGAAAGAAAAAGAGAACCATTATTCCGGGAAAAGGAAGTGAAAGAAAGCAATTCAGTTGAATTTTGGAACTTTTCGATTAAACTTTTTTCCTTTTATCATCTGGTCCCAATTTTTCTATTTTTTTTTTACTAGTTAATTTGAATAAATCAATTCATCGCAAACCAACAATACGCACCGATCAAATCTTCTTCTTCTACAGGAAATGTAAAGTACACTCCACTAATTTTCCCACTCACCGCGACTTTTTGTTGAACTCTCTTCACCAAACAATGTTCTACTTCACACACTAACTAAATTCAATCTCTAGTGATAAGAAATTAATTGCGATTTGCAGGAGTTAATGGGTAGTGAAGGTGAAATCAGTGATTTGAATCTGCCGATTCACGTGGCGGTGGGAAGAAATGTGAAGGAGGGGAAGTTGTTGCTGAATTGGGCAGTGAAGAATTTTGAAGGGAGAGATATTTGCCTTGTTCATGTTCATCAGCCCAACGATTTGGTTTCACTCTGTATGTTTGTGTGTATATATGTGATTTTTACTTCATTACTGAGAATTTGATGTGTTGTGTTGCTGGGAATGTGGGGGATTTGATTGGGTTTATTTTATTGTTTCTGTTGGGTTATTTTCTTTGATGGGTATTTCGAAGCTTTTGTATTTAGAATTTTCTTGGTGATTATTTAATGTTATATGTGTATGACCGGTCCTAAAGAATTTATATGCATGTATTTTTATACTTTATCTGATTTTGTCTTTTTTTGCTATCTCTGAACAAAAGAAAGTTTGGGCTAGAATGTTGGTTTTATTCTAGAATCTACTGGGGATTTAGCATACACTGTTTATTCTGATAGAATGCTGGAACATAATATTTCTTAATAGCTAATATAATTGTTGTGAATTCTGAAATGATGGAATGATATTTATGGCTTTGTCTTACAAGCTCAAATTGCAGTTCATGAATGTTCTACTATAATTATTTTTCAAAAATGGAGGATTTGATGACAAAAAAGGGGTGAGTAATATTATCCTTTTTTTTTTTGGTAAATATGGTCCTTGGAAAAATGGTGATATCTCCGAGCATGCATTGATTTTCTATTGTGTTGGTCTTCCTAAATACCGAAGAGCTTTTCACGTAGTGAACGTTTCAGTAGGTTCCTCTAATTTTATCATATTTGTATTGCTCTGAATCAAATCTGGAATCATATTATTTGTCTTCACTTATTTAATGAGTTATGCTAATTGCTTGTGAGGATTGATGCTATTCCTTTTGTCTTCTATTGACATCACCTATGCTTTCCTATATGTTTTCAGTAAATGGGAAGCTGCCAGTGAGCAAACTAATGAAACAAGCAATTAAGGCATGTCAAGAATTTATACAGCCAAAGATGCAGAAACTTATAGACCAATACCTTGAATTCCTATCGCAGATGGGGGTAATTATTTTTTATGTATCCTCTTGCATTCACAGCATAATTGTTAAATTACTTCTTAGTACTCTATACATATACTTACATAACTTCTCATGAGAAGAGGTCCTCGGTCCTTAAAAAAGCATCTTGCATTTTTAGAATTAATTCAGGAGCTGTCTTTTGATAAGAACAATTGCTATACCCTTTCGCAGATACAAGCTGATAAAGTTTGGATAGAAATGAGCAACATCGAGGAAGGGATTCTACAACTCATCACTCAACATAACATAAGACGGCTTATCATGGGAGCTGCAGCTGAGACATTCAACACAAAGTACGAAGAAATTCTTTTCTTACATCTCATTTTTCTTTATCACTTAATTATCACTGGTTTCTAGTATGTTTACTTTTGCTGAGAGTTTGTGTATGGCTGTTATGTTGGTCTCAAGTATGAGCTCAAAATGATATGATATGGGATAGCTGCACTCCGAATCCTAAATGTTTATTCCGTTAAGTTATGACATCTAATTACTGATATGGACTCACTAGATTGCAGGAAATTTTCAGAATTTAACTCGAGTAAAGCTATGATTGTCTGCCAGCAGTCTCCACCATCATGCCATATTTGGTTTATTTGCAAAGGATCCCTCGTGTACACAAGGTGTGTCAATGTGTGAATTTGTTGGGTTACAATGTTGTTTTGCTTGCTCCTTAACAAATAAGAAGTCACAAAATGAATTTAAAGGCGAAGAAAGGTCCAATTTATTCTTTTTTACCTTTTGTGGATGCATTCTTTGGTATGCTGCTATTTTATCATTGAGTCAAATGTTGCATTGCAAAATTTTATGTTCCATTTTATTGGTCATCAGATTTCGCTGCGGTTTTTTACTATTTTGGTAAGTACATTGCACACTGTAAATTTGGATTGGTGGCTAGGCATGTTTTTACAAAGAAAGATCTGGTTCATATTAAATGTAGCGTTTGTACCTTTTATATATTTAAAAATCAGTTGGAAGATCAACATGTGTTTGTTTATTCGATTTTTGTGACTAACACGGCATAGCTCTCTTGATTCTTGGAGGATTTCTGTTGTCTCTGCTTTGTTTCTTATAGAATGACAAGATATCATAGTATACTAACAAACATCATTTCATTTTCTTGATTAGGCCTGTAGTCTCTAGCTCTCAGTCAACTACTACCTCAAATTTGTCATCTTCAACAAATAATGGTGGAACACTATTAAAAGGTACTACCAAGGATAACAAAGATGTCGATTCTGTCAATTTGCAGTCTCTTGCTCTGCCTACTATGTCAAAAGAAGAGGCTGTAGCCACGACTCCAACCACTCCAATAGTGGGCCAGACAAATCAAGAGGATTCAACTTTACTGTTGAAAGTCGAGTCTCCACAGCATTTATCCCGTTTTTCTTCTAGTACTTCATCGGTATGCTTGATTATTACTAACGAAGTATCACTTAGTATATAACCTCTACCCAGTTAGAATTCTCCAAGACTTGAATGTGGATTCTTATGTCTACATGTTGCATAATGTAATGAATGTAAACCAAGTGGATAATTATAAATTCTGATGAATAAATCGATTAGTAGAATTTAATTATGGTTTGAATTTGCATTCAAATGAACTTGAACAATACTCATTTGATGTTGACGGTACTTTAGTTGACAAACTGAGTATTTTCATTACTTGATCTGTAAATTATGAATTTAACAAGAAATTTTCCAGGATTGCAAATTCGAAGAAATTGAAACTTGTGACGTACGCAATAAACTAGAGCAAGCTGTGAAAGATCTTAAGAATGCAAGGCAGAGAGCACTTGAAGAGTCGTTGAGGCGGTGGAGAGCTGAAGAAGATGCATTTGAGGCTGTACGTGAGGTAAACTTAGAATATTGGTTTTTAATTTTTTTATCCTTTTTCTCATATATTTTTCTCTTGTTTGTTCTATTACTGTTTCTGTTGCAAATTGAGTTCTCTTGGTTTCTAATGATTTTTACTCTTTATGTTCTGGATTTAAAAGAACATTTCAACACGAAATAAGCTTGTTATCTGCCCCTCAATAGTGGCAGAGCCATTTTTTCTTTTTAAATGTAGGTCAGTTGACCTAAATATTGTATCATTTTCATATCAAATTGTGAAGTTTTCTTATAGTCCTTTAAGAAGAACTATAATGAAAAAATATTCATTTCTATCAATATCAGAAATTAAAGGGGATATACTGATATACAAGAATATGCGTGTGTTAATATACATATATACTACTGCTAACCTATTGCATGTATTTGTTGAGGACGCTAAAACAAGGCATGTTAGGGGGAAGACTAATAAAAACAACATGGATATCATTTGAGAGATCGAAGTTTTAGCTGGCGTACACACAAAAGAAAATATGTTAGGTTAACTGCATTGCACGATGTCCTTAAGAACTTTGGTATGTTGAGTGAGATCAATTGTCACCCTCAATATTTTTTTTAAATGTAAAGAATTATTTTTTGAGGTGTAATTGTATTCCTTTTATTGATTGCATAACATAGATCAATTGCATTAAAGTTGTAAAAATTCTCAAGGGATGATAGAATTGAAAATTTAACTTGCGAGTCAAAAGTAAGAATAAGATAACTATGTCTAATTAACTTGACTTAAATTTAGCATCTTTTTTCCTCCCAATTTGACTCATAAGCATGAGTTCCTTTCCATGGCAAATCGTCGTAAACGACTATCCAGAACCGGAAACTGTAAATTATTGGTTATTATTATGTTCCTTAATTCACACATTTAGGTTTCATTTTTATAATTTTATGATTTGACTCGAGGTCAATGTTTTCTCTATGATAATGTGTTTATGGGACTACAAGCATTATTCTAGAATTAAAATGTGTTTATATTTTGTCAGTTGACTAATGAAAATTGGTTTGGCTCCACTGACACACACATGAGTAAAATTGGTTATCTATTGATGAATCTGACCTTCGGACTCAAAACTCAACAACATAGGTGCTATCTTTCTATCAAGAAGTTCCTTTTTTGTATTACTTGTATCTGGATATCAATAACAGACAAATGTAGGACTCCTCTTTTTTCCTATAGCTTACGTATAACATATCATCATACTATTTTGCAGGCGGAAGCAGCAGAAAGTCTTTGCAATGAAGAGATGAGCAGAAATAAAGAACTTGATGAACAATTAATTAGACTTAGGCAAGAGACTGAAACCATGAAAAATCAGCACGGTCAATCATTAAAAGAACTTCGACTGATCCAGGACCAGAAGCCTGCACTGGAAACCCAACTAAGAGAGGCCTACTGCTCAGAGAAAGAGATTGAAGTCAAATTTTTTCAAGCAGTGTATCTCTTGAAAACATTCAAAGAAACACGGGATAAACTGCAGTTAGAGTATGATTCTGTTATTAGAGAAGTTAATAAAGTTCGAACATTACAAACAGAAGATACAATAGGAATATTAGGCATGGGTTTTTTCGGGATCTCTTTCTCAGATATTGTTGATGCTACTAATAGATTTAACCCGTCCAAGAAAATTGGAGAAGGAAGATATGGGAGTGTTTTTAAGGGAACTCTTGGCCATGTTAAGGTAGCTATAAAGATGTTACCTTCTTCTGGTTCTCAAAGTGAATTGGAGTTCAAGCATGAGGTAATTCATATCATAATTTCGTCGCTGGATCCATATTAACTTTAATTCTCTGAACTGTGTTACTATTTGAAATTGTAATTGTACTCAGTAGTTCGAGATTGATTTTGAATATTAAATGTCACCTTTAAAAATTTCTTAGGCCTCGTTTCGATTTAGGGATTTGGATTTAATGAAGGGTTTGGGGAAAGGATTCCTAATGACTCAAGGGTGGAGTTTAATTGACCAAATTGCATTCTTGGTCCAACAGGATTGGACCGACCCTCGGCACTTCTAGTTCTGTGCTTTATGAAATTGCATTTTTTATCTTAATTTTTTCAAATGTTTTGCACTTTTGGTCCTATTGCCCTCGTTTCCATCCAATTTTGCACTTCTAGTCCCATAGTTTGCACTTTGATCCCAAAGGACCACCACATTTTTGCAATTTGGTCCCAAATTGGATGAAAATGGGGCAATAGGACCTAAAAACATTTGTAAAAAAGTGCTCAGTTTCAAAGTCTTCAATCCAAATAAAGTCCTAGTTTTTCATGTGTATAAATATTATCCTTCTAGACAGTTTTGTTTCTTCCTTATCAAAGTAAATGGCATATCCTTATTCTAGCTATCTTTCTTATTAATGCAGGTGGAAGTTTTGAGTAGGGTGAGACATCCAAATCTTGTAACACTCATCGGTGCTTGTCCAGAATCTCGGTCTCTTATATACGAGTATATCGAGAATCGCAGCCTTGAAAATTACCTATCCGGCATAGCAAAAACTCCCTCTCTTTCATGGCAAACTCGTATAAGAATTGCTATTGAAATATGCTCTACCCTTCTCTTCTTGCATGCCAACAATACTTATAGTGTGCATGGAAATTTAATGCCCTCCAATATTCTTCTTGATTCAAATTTTGTTTGCAAAATAAGTGACTTTGGTATCCATACTTTGATATCTCAGAACGAAAATCCTTGTAAAAATGATCCAGAAATTTCAGCTTACATAGACCCTGAAGCTTTTGACAACGGGAAACTTACCCCTGAATCTGATATCTACTCATTTGGAATTGTACTTTTACGTCTTTTAACTGCAAGACCAGCTGCTGGTGTAATTAGGGATGTAAAATGTGCTCTGGAAAGAGGAAATCTGGACACAGTCTTAGACATCTCAGCTGGCGATTGGCCACTGGAGAACGCAAAGCAGTTAGCTAATTTAGCTTTGAGTTGCTGTAAGAAGGACCGTTTGGATCGACCAAATCTTGTGTCAGAAGTTTGGACGGTACTCGAGCCAATGAGGAAAAAGTTCACCTTGTCGCAATTAACTTCTACCTTATCATGCAATGGTTCCAGGACTCAGCAAAAAGTCCCTTCTCATTTCGTATGTCCTATTTTTCAGGTAATAATCATTATTTTCATTGTTGTATTTTAGTTAAAAAGCACGTGCCAAGACCTATTGACTGGGTCCAGGTCAAGACCTGGACAGTACTCACTATAAACAGAGTCTGGGTATGGTCTGAGTCTGAAATCCAATTTTGAACAAGTACCTGTTCCTTTGAAACAAAATCGACGGTCAGAGACGTTAAAAGACCCATCCTGTAGATTTAATGCTAGTAACCATATCCGGTGCATCTTTATACAGTGAACATAAGAGCACTTGCCAATTTAGATTTTTTCTTGGTGAAACTGCATATTTAGTCCTAGGATCGGGCCCTTTGCACTTCTTGTCTCGAGCCTTATAATATTGCTCTTTTGGTCCCAAATCTTTGAAATATTTGCGCTTTTGGTCCTGTCTCCCTCTTTCCCTCCAATTTTTGCACTTTTGGTCCCATAGAATAGTATGTTTTTCGCTTTTGACGAGACTGCCTCAACTTTGCAATTTCGGTCCCTAATTGGATGGAATAGGACCAAAAGTGCAAAAAACAATAGGACAGAAAACCCACATTTTGTAAAATACATAACCAAAAGCGCTGAAGAATCAGTCATATGGGACTAAAAGTGCAGTTCTACCAATTTCTCTTACTTATCCCAATTGAGACTAATTTTGATCTTCTTTCATGATTTGTAGGAAGTTATGAAAGATCCACATATAGCACCAGATGGTTTCACATATGAAGGGGATGCTATAAAAGGATGGTTTAATAGTGGTCACATGACTTCACCAATGACAAATATGAAGCTTCACAATTGTGATCTACTTCCTAATTATGCTCTTTATTATGCAATTCAAGAATGGGAGCAAAACAGCTAAACTCTTTTGTATTGTTTTATACAAACATTTAGCAAAAACAAATATCCCATCTTACATATGGTCAGTTAATTGGTTGATAATTAATGTAAAGCAGATTACATACAATCATGGTTTTATATTGTTTGTATTTAAAGATTTATGAAGTTTCTCTGATGAGAATTTTGTCTTGATGATTTAGTTGAAGCTTTTTTCAATTATACTAGTATTAATTTGTTATATTTAGTGTTAAGAGTATAATCCTTGTATTCTAAACTGTCTCAAATTCGGATATGAGTCTATGGGTGCTCGGATTTTGGTCTAAAAGATGGTGTTTTCAAATGCTTGAGTTTTTACTTAGATTAGAGATTTTTGAAAAATCACTTAAAAGTAGTTGAGAATAGAAAGCAAGGGGTATTTGCATTTTAAGAAAAATGTTTGTAAATTAAGAAGAAGAAAAAAGCCATCAAAAGCCATCCAAAGTTAGAAGAAGTTCCTCTTTTGCGTCAGCTTTTCTTTTCTTTTTAATTTTTTTTCTGGAGAATTCAATGAAGAAGTTGAAATCGAAATCATACCATCAAGCTTTTGATTAAAAAAAAAAAGAATAAGTGATTTTATAAACTCTAAAACACCACAAAAGTGTCCTAATGCCATAAAATTGCTTAATTCAAGTAACGAGATTAAACTTTTTATATTCTAATCTTAAAAAAAAAAAAATTAACAACACAAATAAACAATCTAAACTATATAATGAAGTATTTATTAGATGCTGCAACACCTCTCTTGAGCATGCTAATGCTCAACATAGAAAGCTCATTATTGCAAAAGAGCCTTGCATTAGCTCTGATTGGTTTCCAAATCAATGTCGATGCCATGTCCATGAAACTGGTTCTTCGTTAGCTATCATCGTTCGGAAAACTGTTGGATTAATTATTTTTGCATTAATCATGTTGGCGCAACTTCTTGTTAATGGACCCAGATATATGCTTTTCAAGCAACTCACAAAGACAAGTACTATTGGAGACAAAATACTCTCAATATACTAATAGCAAAATGATGATACAAATATTTTCTAGGCTTTTGCTAGAAGCCTTTCTCTTCTACTTTGGAAGATACAATTTTTTCTTCTCAAAGTTTCTCTCTATTTTTCTCTCATGTATCATATGAAACTAAAGATAAGATTACATATATATAGCTATCAAAGGAGGTTAACAAGTAGACAATTTCAAGTTGTCTTCTTCTTTGATTTCTTAGCTTTGAAGTAATTGAAGTAGCCAAGTTCGATTTTGTTTCTTCCTTATCTTGTTAGCCGCAAACGTTGACTTGAGGAAGTCAAGTTCGATTTTACTTCTTCATTTAAATCCTTATCTCTTTAGCCTCCTTTGTGGACTTCTAAGTAATTCCATCCTTATCTTATCTTATAATTAATACATATTACTTAATCTTGAAGTAATGAAATTAAATTTATATTTTCTACAGCCTCCCTTAAATTTAATTTCAGAACTTTCTTACACCAATCATCAACTTCAAATTCTCAAATGTTGCTGCCTTCAATGGCTTTGTTAGTATATCTGCAACTTGATTTTCTGATCTGCAAAACGTAATCTCAATTTCTCCTTCTTTGATCAAATCTCGAATATGATGATATCTGATGCTGATATGCTTGCTTCTGCCATGAAAAACAGGATTTTTGGCTAATGCAATCGCTGATTTATTATCACATATAATTTCTGTAGGACCTTCTTGCTCATGCATTAATTCTTTCAACATTCTTCTTAGCCATATTGCTTGACATGCTGCTGATGATGCAGCCATATATTCCGCTTCTGCAGTTGAAAGTGCAACAACCTGTTGTTTCTTTGAAGACCAAGAGAAAACTCCGTCTCCAAGAAAGAACATATATCCCGAAGTACTTTTACGAGTCTCTGTATCACCTGCCCAATCACTGTCTGTATATCCTACTAAATTGAAACTATCATAATGTGAATAAAATATTCCATGATCACGAGTACCACTTATGTACCGCAAAACTCGCTTAGCTGCCATCAAATGTGACTGGTAAGGTGTCTCCATAAACCGACTAATAATTCCCACAGCATAAACAATATCTGGTCTAGTTGACGTCAAATATCTTAGACTACCAACTAAGCTTTTAAAATATGTGGGATTTACTAGCTCACCGTTACCTTTTTTCTCCAACTCTAATCTCTCTGCAGCTGGAGTTCGAATTGGGGTGATCGACTCCATCTTGAATCTTTTAAGTACGTCATTAGCATATTTCTTTTGTGAAATAAATATGCCATCAGCCTTTTGTTGTACTTCGATGCCCAAAAAGTATGACATTAGACCCATATCTGTCATCTCAAATTGTTGTGTCATAGCCTCCCTGAATTCAACAAACATTTTATCACAATTTCCTGTAAAAATCAAGTCATCAACATAAAGACAGACTATCATCAAATCTCCTTTAGTGTTTGACTTGATATACAATGTATGCTCGTAAGGACATTTATGGAATTTGTGTTCCAACATGTATGTATCAATACGTGTGTACCAAGCCCGAGGCGCTTGCTTCAATCCATATAATGCCTTCTTCAATTTGTACACTTGATTTTCTTTCCCTTTTCTTATGTAACCTGGAGGTTGCTCAACATAAACCTCTTCTTCGAGAAGACCGTTTAAGAAAGCTGACTTTACATCCATTTGGTGAATTCTCCACTTGTTTTGAGCTGCAAGTGCAATGATCATTCGTATAGTCTCCATTCGGGAAACTGGTGCAAATACTTCAAAATAGTCGATTCCAGGCTTTTGTTTGTAGCCTTTTACGACTAACGTTGCCTTATAGCGATCCACCTGACCATCGGGTTTGTACTTCGTCTTGTACACCCACTTTACACCAATTGACTTCTTACCTGGAGGTAAACAAGTCAATTCCCACGTATCATTTTTCTCAATAGAGTGAATCTCCTCATCCATAGCTTGGATCCACCGTTCATCGTTTGCTGCAGTTTCATAAGAGACTGGATCACAATCTGCAAACAAACAAAAGTTTACAATAGTTTCATCTGTAGTATCGTCGCTTTCATTGTCTTTCGTAACCACATAATCCTTCAAGTGAGTAGGCATTCTGGTAGCTCGTCTCGGACGTTCTGGCAGAGTTGATGATCTTATCGGTGATGGTGTACTTCTCACAGGAGATGAGCTTCTAGGTAAAGACCTGGTTATTTCTTCCTCAGAATTATCATATTGTTCGGTGTCAACAATGACTTCCTTTGGTTTATTCTCATTTGGATTCCAATCCCAAGCTTCTTCTTCGATAAATATAACGTCTCTGCTTATAATTACCTTTTTTGTAACTGGATTATATAATTTATAACCCTTCGTGACAGGACTATAGCCGATGAAAATGCATTTCTGGCTTTTTTCATCTAACTTCTTTCTCTTCTGATCAGGTATATGAGGATATGCTACACACCCGAATACACGTAAAAATGAAACATCTGGTTTATTTTTACTCCAGGCTTCTTCTGGTGTTTTCTCAAGCACACTTCTAGTTGGACACCTGTTTAATAGATAAACTGCACAAGCAACAGCTTCTGCCCAAAAAATCTTTGGCAGAGATTTAGCCCTCAACATACTTCGAGCCATTTCAAAAATTGTTCTATTTTTTCTCTCTGCTACACCATTTTGTTGTGGTGTATAGCTAGCTGTCAACTGACGCTTGATTCCCTCATGTTTGCAATAATTATTGAATTCATTTGAAGTGAATTCTCCTCCTCTATCGGATCTCAATGTTTTCAATTTAAAGCCACTTTGTTTTTCAACAAATGCTTTAAATTCTTTGAATTTTTCAAAAGCCTCAGATTTCTGCCTTAGAAAATACACCCAAATTTTTCTAGAAAAATCGTCAACAAAGACTAAAATGTACCTCTTATGTCCGAAAGACTCCACCTCTACTGGGCCACAAATGTCCGTATGTACTAACTCCAAAGGGTGTGACGCACGCCTGACTTTTTCATCTGAAAAAGGATCTCGGTGTTGCTTCCCGAGAATACATCCTTCACAAGGACGATCAGGTACATCAATCAATGGCAATCCATTTACCATCTGGTGTTTAGCAAGTAATTTGAGACTCCGAAAATTTAGATGTCCGAGCCGTAGATGCCATAACCAATTGTTATCCTTTGACATAGATGAAAAATTCATCAATGTTTTTGTGTGCAGATTCAAAGGAAACATTCGATTCTTTGTCATCTGCACTTTTGCGATCATTTGGTTGTTTTTGCTTTTGATAGTGCAAACTCCATTTTGAATGTCAATTTTATGACCTCTTTCAGAAAGTTGTCCCAAGCTTAATAGATTCCAGTGAAGCTCTGGCACAAAGAACACATCAGCAATTGTAATATTCATTCCATCTTTGGATTGAATATCAATGTCACCTTTTCCCATTACCGGAACCTTAGTTTTATTTCCAAAATTGACTTCGCCACGTACTGATTCGTCTATCTTTGTGAAGAGCTCTTTGTTACCACACATATGATTACTACACCCAGTATCAAGATACCAAGTATTTGTGTGCTCCGAGTTCGTCCCTTCCATTTGACATGCGAGTAGCATGTTTTCTTCAACATTCGCGGTGTTTGCATGCTCTGTTTCATTGTCTGGCATCTTTGTTCGACATTCTGATTTGAAATGTCCAAATTTGTTACACCTATAGCATTTGATATGTGACTTGCCTCGTCCTCGAGAGTAACCACCACGATTTCTTTGAAAATTATCATCATAGCTCTCTTTGTTTTGGAAATTAGAATTTCTAGTACCTCGACCTCTACTTGATCCACGTCCTCTACCACCACGATAGAATCCGCGACTTGGTTGCGCTACACGACTTTGCAAGGCCTGCTCAATACTTGAATTTGATGTATTTTTATTCATTCGTTGTTCATGTGAGCACAACGAACTCAATAATCGCTCAATTTTCATTTCTGAAATATCTTGCGATTCCTCAATGGCTGCAACGACATAGTCGAACTTTGTGGTTAAAGATCGCAATATCTTTTCCACGACCCTTTCATCTTTAATGTCTTCGCCGTTAACCCTCAACTGGTTAACTATATGCTGAACTCGATCAAAATACTCTAATATAGATTCTGAATCGTTCATATGCAAAGATTCAAAATCACCTCGTAGTGATTGAAGACGTACCCGCTTCACACGATCATCGCCTTTGTAGGATTTTGATAATATATCCCATGCTTCCTTTGATGTTTCCGCAGTTGATATTTTTTCGAATATCGATTCTTCAATAGCTTGATAGATAGCATATAAAGCTTTCTGGTCCTTCTTTCTAGTTTCAACTAATGAAACTTTCTCCTCCTTATCTAAGGCTTCGAATGCCTTTGCGTCGACTACTTCTGTGTAGCCTTTCTCCACCAAATTCCATAGATCTTGAGATCTAAAGAATACCTTCAACTGGATTGCCCAGTTGTCAAAATTCTTCCCATTCAACTTGGGAAGTTGTAATTGAATGGAGTTGGAGGCCATGATCGAAATTGGCTCTGGTACCAATTGTTGGCGCAACTTCTTGTTAATGGACCCAGATATATGCTTCGCAACTTCTTGTTAATGGACCCAGATATATGCTTTTCAAGCAACTCACAAAGACAAGTACTATTGGAGACAAAATACTCTCAATATACTAATAGCAAAATGATGATACAAATATTTTCTAGGCTTTTGCTAGAAGCCTTTCTCTTCTACTTTGGAAGATACAATTTTTTCTTCTCAAAGTTTCTCTCTATTTTTCTCTCATGTATCATATGAAACTAAAGATAAGATTACATATATATAGCTATCAAAGGAGGTTAACAAGTAGACAATTTCAAGTTGTCTTCTTCTTTGATTTCTTAGCTTTGAAGTAATTGAAGTAGCCAAGTTCGATTTTGTTTCTTCCTTATCTTGTTAGCCGCAAACGTTGACTTGAGGAAGTCAAGTTCGATTTTACTTCTTCATTTAAATCCTTATCTCTTTAGCCTCCTTTGTGGACTTCTAAGTAATTCCATCCTTATCTTATCTTATAATTAATACACATTACTTAATCTTGAAGTAATGAAATTAAATTTATATTTTCTACAAATCAAACAAGACACCTTCTTCAATGCTACTGCTGTCGAAACATATGCAATTAAAGAAGCTATGCTCATCATCAATCAAGCTCGTTACATGTTTTTTATTTTCGAAAGCAACTCAATCAATGCCATTCTTATGATTACCACTCCTACTCTTGTCTTCGAATGGTCAAGCAAAATGGACGCCCTCTTTGCTCGTCAAATGGTTTTTGGCCCAAATGGAAAATCAAGAAAGTCCCAAGACTAGGAAACAAGGCCGCCCATAACTTAGAAATGGGGAAAATCTTGAATTTGGTATGGTTGTGTTCCTCTTTCCCTCGCCCCCTCCCCCATTGTTTTTTGTGATTCTGATAGCCCGAAAACAGCTGTAACTATCGACTTTGATCCGTTTTATTTACCCAAAAAAAATCAGATCTTGTCGGGAAACATTAGTCAACGATTTTGATAATGTACAATATTTATTCATGTTCTAAGTTGACCTTCACGAAATGAAAATAAGATCACAATTGAAACTATTAACTCATATTTTCTTGTGTTACTTAAATAAATAAAATATTATGTGTATATATGATAGTATTTTTAATGGATCACATCATCCTATATATTTATAATCATCGCATATGTTTTGGATTATAAATATCCTTAACTAGTTATGATCCATCAAATCTTTAATAAAGGTAAGGATCATAATTGATCGAGTCAAAATCGTAACGGGGCTCTTATTAAAATAAAAATAAAAAGAAAAAAGCAAGCCAATGTTCATTAAGCCCAAACAAACACGGGTTTGGATCACAGATAAAATGAGCCATGTTTGGGCCAATGTAAATGGGCTCCATTGTGGACTTTACCATGGTAGTTAAATTTATAAAAATAAGGCATGACTTTGAAATAGATTGTCTTCAAAAATATGTTTGCTAAAACATGATTATAATTAGGGAAAATTCCACTTTTCCCCCTATTCCTTCAAAGTTTGCTCACTTTCCCTCCAATCCTTTTATAGAGATAGGCAATGATTGTCCTTTTTGATTAAAAAAAATAACTGAAAAATTATAAAAAAAAAAACATTTTTTTAGATCCAATACGGTGTCTATCATACATAAACTCTACTAGTAATTGAGTGAGGCAGTCGAGAGCTTTCTCAATAGAAAAGTTGATTATCTTCTATTTTTCCGTTGAGAATCCAACTCGTGATTTAAGTGATATCAATGTACAATCCGACCTTCAACGTCATTCGATCCCCTGCATTAAAATATATATGTATGTATATTTGCATGTTCTTTGTTATTATTGCCAAAAAGTTTTGAATGATAAATATTCACTTGCTTGTAAACGAAAAAATGGGGGTTACAATACATTTTAAAAGTTCATGTCATTAGTGTAAATCATAATAATGTACCTATGGTGGACTAACTCAAAACAACATTGTGTTAAATCTAGGGGTGGGCACGGGGCGGGTTTGTGACGGGTTCGGGGCTAGAGATATGTGTATAATAAATTTTGAGATTGACACTTTTCATCCCAAACCTGCCCTGTAATAATTCGGGTATCCGGAAGCGGGTACCCGAACTATTGCGGGACGGGATGGAGCCGTATTACGGTTCCCATATTATTTTTATTCATCAATTTTCATCCACCTAACAAAATAATATTACCATCTTAAGTAATTATTTCGTTATTTTCCTTTTGCTAAGTCGTATCACTTTTAACTCATTTTTACATAAAACATATCATTAATTCATCATAACGACTATTTCAAATATATCAAAATACGATCAAAAAATGAAATCATATAATGAGCAAATGATAAAATACGATGCACATCGAGTCTCGATAAGAAAAATCCAATCCAAATACTATCTATAGTTGATACCAAAATAATTTATCCAAGCCAACACTTAAATTACACAAAAGTTATAAATTTTTAAACAACTAAGTGTCTAAAATCATACAATGACCCCTAATATTAATTACTAATAACTAGTGTAAGATTTAAAAGGAATATTAGGGTAAAGTAAAAAAGTTCATTTATTTTATAATGTTAATTAATTATATAAGTAAAGTGTATAAATTATATAACAATAATATGATATAGGCGGGTTCGGGTATTCAAGTTCGGGTACCCAAATTCAAAAAACACTCGTCCCGTTCGGATATTTTAAAAACGGAACGGGTCGGGTGTTGGTCCCAAGTGGTCAGAAGAGGTTTAGAGGGGGGGGGGGTGAATAAACCTCTTTAAAATTTTCTTCCAATTTTAACTTTAAAACTTTTCTTCAACTGAACAGACTAAGCTGATCAGATTAGTAAGTTACAACTCTGTTCGCGAACAAATCTTTGAACAGATTTGTTGACCACTCGTCTGATGGTTACTTAGCTGATTTGTTAAAATCAGTTTTAATACTTAGAGTACTTGCAGCGGATTTTCAAAGTGTTTTTCACAAGTATCCTTAGCAGTTTGAAAAATGTTTTCCCCAGTTTTGTAAACTCCTTTTTAACTCCTTTTCAAACAGTTAACTTAGTGTGTTTTATGCAATCTGTAAATATGCAGTTTTAAAACAATGTAAAAACACAATCAATTTTTATAGTGGTTATATGGATTTGAATATCCTTTAGTCCACTCTTCCAAGTCACACAGATCTTGGGTTATACTATAATCACAAAGTTTACAGTATACTCTGCTTGCGTCGAACAACAAATGAAACGACCACAAGTTCGCAATAGGAAATCACACAGAAGACCTATTCTCTGAAGTTTGATCACTCACAAAGATGGATCACAACTCCGCACAACACTCTTGTTTACAAAATCACTCAGAAGATGTATTTTTCTTGATTCTTCAACTCTGCTTTCGTCAACAAATGACTCAGCTGATGAGTGAGCTGTTCTTGAGACTTAAGAGAATTCTGCTTCGAAATTTTCTCTCAGAAAGTGTGTTGCTTGTTTCTTCTTCGTCTCATACAGCTATTTATACTTGAGGATTGAAAAATGTCCGTTGAAGAGAGACAAGATTCAAATTCCTCGAGTACTGGTCCTTAAAATCCGCGAACGGCTCTTTTGCAGTCTGTCCGTACTGAACAGTACTATTCTGCAGGCAGCATTAAATGCAGCATTAAATGCACTCTTCTGATGCGAAGCATTTCTTCAATCATTTGTCTTTAATAACCTTGTACTTCAGCATTTATTACTCCAAAGGGCATTTATTACCGTTGGGAACACTTCTTGATCTTCTTCACTTGGCTGACGAAAGTACACGTCTGATGGCGAACTCGGCTGATATCAAACTTGAACAA